>CM072160.1:9301905-9901905 GCA_036850595.1 Rhyacichthys aspro
ACAGTTCTCCCTGATTACAATAACCATATTCATTAATTAAGAACTTAGTGTGATTAATTATATGTTAAGGATCAATGTCCCATTATATCCTACACAATTAGTCATGCCCTTACTCAAGATAGGAAGTGACCTGTATAGATTTATAGCAGTGTGTGTCCAAACTGTTGCTGAGACATTACATCTTCCCTTTTGACAAAGATATCCATCATATCTATAGCTTCTATACTGACAGGAACACGGAGAGAGGTGGATATTGCCATAATCCCACTTCAATTTCACACAGGGCGTGACCCTGGTCACTGTAGACCATGCACAGTGATGATGGATAGGTGAAAATCATTTCCAGACCAAAACTAAACTGGCAGGAGGCCGGCACACATGACATGAGACCAGATAGAGGCAGAGTGTTGGCAGCAGGAAGACATTTTTGGTGTGGTTAAACGTAAGAGTTTGGTTCATGTCAGCAAGATGAGAAATCTGGATTCTGAACTGATATAGCACCTGCCATTCTATCAAACTCACCTACAAGTTCAATTCTCAGCCTGGAATAGGTGACTAAACAGCAGTTGGCTACTTGTGAATGAAACTCACAGTTGGTGCACAAAAGTTTTTTTTGGGGGGAAAAGGACAGAAGGTGAACACAGGTGAACACAGCTGATCAAAATGTTATACTATTTAAAGCTATTCTTAGCCAGAATAAACTTTTACTTGTAGTAATGATGTATATGTAATACATAATTGAAAGAGCTGCATAATATTGAGAGATGTGGAATACTGTCACTGACTATCACAATGACATCTTATGTTCTTCTTATATTCTTCTCTTGGAGTCTTTGAAATTAATTGATTCTGTTAAAGGTGTGAGTCATTGTTTTGTGTCATCATTTTCATGTTTGTTGAATATTTATTTATTTATTGAATTGTTCAAGGACAATATACATTTTTTTTTATTGTTATTTATTTCTTTATTGTCTTTTTTATTTCGAGCTATAAATGAGGCAAAATTTAAACCTCTGAATGACTCATGTTTCCTCCCATGCAGGCTCTGGGGCTGTGTCAGGCAGCTCTCCCGCTCCACTGCTCCGTTCTTCCGACCAGCTAGCGTTGAACCTTCCCAGAGTTGATGTCTGCTCTCCTCTGCTGCGCTCCCCTGCCTCACAATCCGACTGGCCTGGGCTACACCGCTGTCTGTCCGGCTCAGCTCTCTACTCTTGCCGCCAGCCTGCTCAATCACCAGGTTTCCCCCGCCGCTCTGCCTCTATTCTATCCTCATCATTGCTTCATCCATTATTCATTCTCCTCACTATTTTCACAAAAATCTGTCTGTTTGTGTGAACGTTAACTGTATTCAGAGGTTCCTCAGTGGATTTGCAACTTTCACTTCAATGTAGATGTTTTCGGGTGTAAACGTGAACCTACTTAAGTCCTTTTTTTTCCAAATTGAATGTACGGGTTAGCTTTACCTTCGCTCCTGTAGTCCTCCTGAGAGCTGAGCAGATTCAGGGATGACAGGGAATGACTAGAGAAAGCAAGCCAGGCAGGAGTCACTGGCCCACTGTGTTGAGGTCTGCTGCGGGAGTTGAGCAGTGGCGAAGAGCTGTCTGATTTCATTCGTAACACTGCTGCGTAGGTGATGGGCCGTGCAGCAACAGCTTCTGCAAAGTCTACAAAACAAAATAAAAAAAGTGATTTTAACATTTATAATAATAAAAAAAAAAGATCAGTAAATTGTTTGGAATATATAATGGCTCAATTAATTTAAATTTTGTTAAATGCCCTTCTTGATAGTAATAGCATTTCAATTACCGTATTTTCCGGACTATAGAGCGCACCTAAATATAAGCCGCACCCACTAAAATTTAAAAGAAATATATATTTTGTCACATATAAGCCGCACAGGACTATAAGCCACTGATATCCAGGCTGAGAAATAAGATATTTACATAGAAAGATTTTGTACCCTAAGTGTTTATTCATATACCTGAACTTGTTTCCGAACAGTGCCTGTAACACGGCAGTAAAAGTGCTGATCAAACAAAACAGAAAAGTCATTGATGGTTTTATTCATCTTCCTCCTGTGCACTAAAACCAAGTTGCTTTATTTTTCTTCCTCCTGCGTACTGAAACCACTGAACACCAAACCACTGTCACTTTTTCTTCCTGCGCACTGTTAAAGCGCAACTGCGCAACTATTAAAGTGGCTTCATTCTCCCGTGCACTGAAACCAAGTCACTATTCATCTTCCTCCTGAGCATTGAAACTACTGAACACCAAACCACTGTCACTTCATTTGTTTTCCATTATGAGGGGGTGAGGGTGTAAAAATATTACCGTATTTTGCTGTTGTGCGTCTTGGGTTGCATGTGCTAAGAATAAAAACTGGTGCTTTCTTGTTTGTACTGACTACCGCTGCCTGTCTCGTTTTTGCACTTCCTGCTAGAGCGCCCCCCTGAGGGCTGAAGAAAAATTCATAGAAAAGCCGCATCTCTGTATAAGCCGCATGGTTCAAAGCGTGGGAAAAAAGTAGTGGCTTATAGTCCGGAAAATACGGTAAATGAAACACAAATGAAAAGTTTCATGTATTTCTGCTTTGGGTTTGTTGCTATCACTGACCCAAGACTGTAGCAAGTGATTGGCTACATTTATTGGATTGCAATTGTTGAATTACTCACAGAAAATTAAAAATATTACCCATAGTGATATCTACATCTTCAGCAGCCATAATAGAGTATACGAACTGTTTTACAATCGTACCCATGGTTTTGAACCCACATGAACAGAAGGACACCATATTAAGTCAGGGTTTCCCTTAAGGCCTTGTGTCCAAAGTCCTGGGGACACTACAATATACAAGATCTCCATATTTTCATATTTATTTAGGCATATGACCTACTTAATGAAATATACTAATGTGTTATTCTAATGTTTTATGGAGTCATTAATTCTTGTCTTCATGCAATCAGAGTGAGCAAAAAGTTTGAAGGATCATGTACAATGAATGAAGATAACATTCAGAATAAGATAATGGAAAAAATCTGCCCCAAAGTGAAACAAAGACAGAAAATAAAGTGGGGGAAAAAAGCACTAAAAAAGCTAGGTGCTCAACAAGAGACTAAGCAGGGTTCGAGAACAGGCTGGGAAGTGTTTCAGCCACATGATAAAATGTTATGGAAGAACTGAATAAAAATGAAAAATAATTATGTGCCCCTAGGGAGTAGTCAGCAGCAAAAATACTTCTATCTGCAAACAGAGAGTGGGCAATTACAGTATTAAATATTCAGAGGGGAAGCAGGATAAGGCGCTCCATCTGAAATAAGATATTGGGAGTTTGAAAATTGATAAGTAAGCAATTAGCAGCTAGTGTGCAGTTTCATTTATTCAATTGAGAATCAGCTCCACTAAGGTATACAATGCCCACAGTTGGCAAAGAACATGCAGAACCGTGCAATATTTTGAAATGAGTACATATTAAGAAGACCGTATTTCTTTCTTATTGCATACAAAATATACAAGAAAGTGTTAATCCTTTAAAATTCAATAAAGTTCATTCAAATTAACCTCATAAAATGCCTGAGGATTCATTTAGATTCATTCAGATGCCATTTAAAAAAAAAAAAAAAAAATTCTCCTGAAATTACGGGTTTTAGTGCCTTTTCATTATGTTGTTTATTTATTCAGTAACTACTGTTTGTCTAAGCTCACAATTGACAATTGTCTTAGTAGTATTTATTTCTCTTTGTACATTTCTTGAGCGCAGCTTGTCATTCACTATGGCCCACACCAGCCCTGTGTTCGCCACGTTATCAAACTCTCAGTTGCCGTTGGAAACGCATATTTGACATCATAAACATGTGCAATAACGCCCCCCTGCGGACCAAAAAAACCTTAAAAAACAACAAAAAAATTTTTTATCGTAGACAAACGAAATGTGGAACAGATGTCCAGTACATGACCCTGATCAAAAAAGCCAATGATGGCCATACCCCAACTAAAATCATGTTGCCATGGTAACGCCACACAATCTGCCCGTTTGCCAATGGGACGACCCCTTGTTATCAGTAAGTACCCCTTGTTACCGGTAAGTACCCCTTGTTACCTGTAAGTATTCCTTGCTACCTTTTGTTACCGGTAAGTACCCCTTGTTACCGGTAAGTACCCCTTGTTACCTGTAAGTATTCCTTGCTACCTTTTGTTACCGGTAAGTACCCCTTGTTACCGGTAAGTACCCCTTGTTACCGGTAAGTATCCCTTGCTACCCCTTTTTACCGGTAAGTTCCCCTTGTTGCCCCATGCTACCAGTAAGTGAAAAGAAACATTAAAAATGCTTGTTACATGGGGTTGATTGTGTACACTATCCATTCACCTCACCAGTGTATTCTGTTGGTATTGTGACAGATGATGCTCACATTTAGAGCCTGAGCTTGTGATGTAAAAGTACAATTTGGTGTGACAAAACCAAGCATGAATTGTTGACTTTCCAAGAATTGTTTATTTGTTTGACAACTAAACCCTAAAGACACTTGCTTTTGACAACTGCCACCCTTATTTGATAAAAGCAACAACCCTTGCCCCATACCTATCTTTCAGACGGCCCAAAATAACAGACACTTGACGCTGACAGGGCGACACCAGCTCCATTTTATTGAGCTGCTGTGATGGTTTCAATTCTTAACCTTTCTGATCACACCATTACTGAGCACAACTTTCAGTTTGAGGAACAAAATAACTATTGCGATCAAAAGATTTTATATGTATAAGTCACACTAGAGGTCCATATGCCAAGTTATCTTTCAGCCTTTCAAAAGCTTTACAACGATCCTGAAAAAGGTTAAAAGATAAAATGTCTTACGTGTAGATTTCTTCGTTTTTAAGTATTCAAGTAGTGTTCAACATCGGTATCAAAAAGAGGTATCGTTTATTTTTTGTTAATTATTATTCTTCAAAATTATTATATAAGAGAAACCATGTAAATCTGGTAGAGATGTTCCAAATGCACAGATAGTAAAATAAGCTAGTTGAATAGCATTATGTCTGCTGATATTAGGTCATAGGTTTGGAAAAGCACAGCTGCAGCTGAGAGTGTGGTGTGAAAAATTAATTTGAATAACATACTGTAAGCTGGTGAGACGCTCATGGGGCTCAAGTAGACGGACATGATTAGCCGTAGCCTGTAAGATTAATGAAGACCTTCACAGGGAGATTATATTGACTGAAGCTGATTATGCTTGAGACCATTTATTCAGCAGAATATCATTAGAGATAGAACAATCCATATATCATATGCACCCTCAGCTCGCTTTCTATTACAACAGACTGCTCACTAAAACCCAGACTATATCCTGATCCACTGTTTTGAATCAACCTTGACAAAAGTAAGTTACGGAGTTGATGTTTTATGATGTATAGTATTAATGTTGTCATGGCTTTTAATTGAGTGTGAGGAAATCTCTATCTATTAATCTAAAGCAGACAGCATAATCCAGAGGGATGATAAGAGAGCAATGACAATTTGATGACAAGCTGATTGATATACTTTTACCAGATTAAGTGTATTTGGAGCAGACAAAATGGTAATATAGACTTTTTGTCAGAGACTTTGGCCTAAGTACACAGACTCATAGCACTATATGTTCACCAGACTCTAACACTAAATGCCACGGCGCAGATTAAACTGCTGATCAGCCTGAACACGAGAGATGCATGACTGCCAAGAATTAACAATATGGCCGATTTTCACACATTCCTGCTTAATTTTGCAAGAATAAAAGAGACCGTAAAGTTCTCCTGCCAGTTGCAGAAAGTTCATGAGTATCCCATTCTGCTCAGTTATACAAAATAAAGTTGTGTTGTCATTGAACGGCATAGGCTATTCATGTGGAGAGACACTGTGCTCCAGTGTATGATATAACCCTGACTCTATATAGAGACTCTGTATTTACTTTTCTTTATTTACAATCACAGAAATATATTCATGATGTAGTTCCACATTGTGCATGCAAATACCCATTTGTTTCCCCATACACACCCATATTTTAGGTCCTTGACTCTTTGCCCTTGGTGGAAATTACTTTATGCATCACCACTTAAACAGTACTACATTATGTATATTCCCAGCAACCCACATTTAATATTAAGGTACCTCAGAGGAAAACGACAAACAGCATCAATTACCATTTTTGACTTAATATTCCTGCCAACATGAATGTTTTCTACTCAGCCAGACTTTTGTAGAAAAAAGTGTCCTTTATATGTTGCACCAAACATACATGAACCATTAAATGTAATAGACAGTGCTACTCCTTTTTGCTTTGTGTGATTTTCATATCAGCAGAAATAAAAGGCACTAGAGACAGGTGCTAAGGAAAATAAAACAAAAGAAGGACCCATTGTGCTTAAAGTGAACATTTTCAGAATAGTCAGTGAACAGTGAGTCAATAATCCATTATACCAGCTGTCATGTCAAAAGTATTATAATAGACAAAGACCACATCACACCTCGGGGAATTGCTGCCCATTGCTCTTGCTGCTGATAACACTGAAAAGCTGTTCAAGTGTTGCACTCTTTCTAAAATATGACACATCTCTAATACATGTGAGTGTTAAAAGCACGCTCTGCTCTCCACGCTGTTCAAACTAAAGTGGGCAGCCGCTACTTGTACAGATTCTCTTTGTTACCTACATTAGTCAAATTTTTTATTGTATTAGATGAACCTCCTCCTGTAACATACTATAACCTTCTGGTTTGCCTGGGGGCTTCAGTTGACCTTAACAGTAACCTGTTGTTCTCGCCCATGATCATTATTGGCTAAAGAAATGGACACTCGATTGTTTGTAGCAATGTATTATCTCAAATTAATGTAAAAACACATTCAGCAAAGAAAATGTGCCAACCAAACAGAGTCATAACAAGTAATTTATGGCGTCCAGCAGACTAGCACCTCAGGCATTAATCTGTCTTTGGTAAATTTGTTTTGCTGCCTATAAACGCGTAAATTTGTTCAATGTTATTCCTTGTTTGTAAATTTGTTCTGCACTGCCCAGCTACTGTAAGAAAGTCTATCAATCTGACTAAATAAAAAGCACCTTATTCCTTATCCAATCACTTTCAACACTTGAAAAAATAAATGCTGTATGCCTAAATGTTTGCTAGTTAGCTGAATAACTAACATACAACTAACTACATAATCTGCCTGGATGTTTACTTGGACCCAGAAATCTAAAACCTGTTGCAATTGAATATTACCAGCCCAGAGGACCTGAAAAGGGTCATCTTTAGTGTCGGACTATTTCTTATTTCTGAGCTATAGCTATTCTTTACTAAACCTTTTGAAGGTCTTACCCGTAAGCGCACTGATGATAGAAAAGAGAAGAAATGGTTTCCATGGTGACCCCATACTTGTTGAAGAGGGTCCCTTCTGTGATGTTAGCAGGTCCGCTTCTTCATTAAAGCTGTACTAAACAAAAAAAAAAAAAAAAGAGAGAGAGAGAGATAATATCAATTTATTATAAGCATTTATCTTTGTAAACCTCATTCTCAGCTTTATAATCTCATGAACACATTGATGTAGACACCATACAGTTCAAAATGGAGTGAAAACAAACTTGACAATGACAGCACTGAATGTTACTGCTTTTGAGTTCAAACCATATTTGTTTTATTTTCAGCACAGTTTAACTTGTTGTTGTAACTTATTTGTATGTTATTAGCTCTTCTTGCCTGATGTATTTATCTGGCCTTTAGTATAATTTAGTTCACGAAAATGTATCCCTTCAATTCTAAAATACAGATAAATGTAGCTGTTAGTTTCTAGACACAATACTATCTTAACATTAAAGTAACCAAATTTATTTTCTAGTAACATAAGGATAACCTTATTCATTTAGGTCATCTTTCAGTAGAGCGAGCCACTGTGTTCACTTCAGTTCTACCTCAGAGAGCCTCTTTCCTAAAAGCTTCCAACTGTAAACACACCAGACTTATTTAAAGTTCAAGCAGGAGCTGGGTGTATTGGCTCGACTCTGTAGTCTGACCTCAATTACACTGAACATCTGTGCAAGCAGGCGTCTAATTCTGATACTACAACATTTAAACCTTCCAATTATAGGAAGCTAACATGCTCAAGGCCTAATTGTGGTTTTGGTTCTTTTGTCCCTTTTATGGTGAGAGGTGAGAGCCTACTTACTGTGCTTTATTTCACAATAATTAGATCTATCCTCGTTTTATTCAAATTGACCACATAGCGTATGTTGTGAAAGACCAATGAGTGGATGAATTGTCTAACATGTCATCAAAAACTCATAATAATAATCACATTTAAGGCAAATTGAATAATGCTTTTGTAGATGTACACATTTGTAGTTGTCAATCAGCCATGTCTCATTATTTGGTGGCTCAGACAGCTCTCACTCAGCTCAGAGGGTTGTGGGAAGTATTCACAGATCCAATGGGACTCATACCATTTTCATCACTTTGTCTGTTCCTCACCTCATTTACTCTCTGTCCTCCCAGAATCCACCAGCAGTTGAGCTAGTGGCTTAAACAATTAGTGGTGAGCTGTGTGTTGTTGCTAGAGAGGAAGGAAAAATGAAAGCACAATGTCATGAATGCAGACCATAATAGAGTGTAAACATAAACAAAACCTGTTCTCATTCCTCTGCCTTTTATTCAGAGTTGTTTGGGCTGCCTGTCCTCTTTGTTTGTCATCTGTAATTCTGCGTTGTCTCCTACTGTGTTCAAAAATAACAAAGCAACAATTGGGGGATGATTTTTCATGTAGCTCTGAGTTTTCACTCACTTTACTCACTGACAAGTCTGCTGACTAGACAGCTGCCTGCTGCCTCGAAGATTTTATATCTTGTCTGAGTTTCCAAACAGTCAAAGGCCAGCACCAAAAACATATGCGGCTGAACCTCAGTTTGGCCAAGTCATGGCCAAAAGATAAAATCAGAACTGTTTATTCCTTTAAGTAAGAAAGACATCATTTTCACAAAAGCACTTTTTCTTGTATACTTAGAGACACATTGCAGCTCAAGAGAGAAGCATGAATTTGTTGCAGAAATGCAGTAATTAATAATAGGGCATAATAATAAAAGAGAGATGTCAGAATCTTTATTTAGAGCAGGCACTATCCAATACATTTTCTGAGTGAGTTACTCACATTACAGTGTCCTGAATATCAACGGTATCATATGATGATGTGTCAGTATCAAACACTGCTTTCTACTCTGCTTGGCTGTTGACTTTTTCAGTAAATGGTTGTTTCAGATCTCAAAGGCACAAAGGATAGTCTGTGAATAAAATTACAAATTGTTTTACTGTGAAAATAATACTTCTTCAATTATTGGTGATGTCAATAACAGAGTCTCAGTCATGTTGACTGTCCAGCTTCTCTCATGAAAGAACACAGGTCTCTTTTGTGTATCAGATAAAGTGGGACGGCACTCAAAGTTCACTCCACTTGACACTGTATCCCAGACCTCTACCAGACATGTCATTTGAGGACTCAGCTTCACTCTCAAGCAATCATACTTTTGATAAAATAAAGAAGAAATGGACAGAAACCTCCACCACAGTAAAGATCCCCATCCCATTATACTAATGCACATTCCTGTCCACTGGAACTGAAAGCCTGATACACACTCACCAGTGTTATACCTGAACACCGTCCCGTCTACTTTCCCTCATAAGTCATATACATAGACTGTGGACAACATTGCGGTCATGTTCATTTAACAGTCTTTTATAGACTTTTGTTTTTACACTATGCAGTCATGTATGCAGTAGTCATCAGTGCAGGTGAGGCACCTCTGTTGAGGTATATTACACAATGTAGTATGTGTAATATAAGAAGTAGTAAGGTTGCTGGGCTCTTCAGAATATCAGTGCACATACATAACCTTTGAATCCATTGGCAAGAATGATGTAATTGAAACGTGATAACACAGTATGTTAGGATGAAATAAATGTCTCCACTTAGTACTAGAGGTGACCTTTTCCATCTGTAGCAATGTAACTTAGTAATGTACACTGCAAACTAATTATACATATTAGTTGTTAAACCAGAAGCTCTTTGTTTTGCATTACAATACAAGGTTAATTTTGGATTAATGCTACTCTAAGAAGTCAAGTTTTTGCTGATGATGACAACATTAAGAACAATCCTGGAGGTGCTGCTTGTATGATGAATAATGACATGGCCCGTTGGACACTGAAACAGCACCGTATGGTGATTTTACTGGGACATGGGGGCATTGTGTGAGCACAGCTGACACCCTAGATTCAAATGAACCTCATTTGGATGCATTATTTAAAACACAGAGATCTGCTGAGCCACAACTCCAGCCATTAATTCATTCTCACAAGATCAGCTGCACAAAAGAACTAAACAAAAAACACAAAACAAAACAAAACAAAACAAAACAAAAAAAACCTGCACAGCAACTGAAGACCACAGAATCCCACAGAGACAGAAACAACCACTTTGTTCTCTAATAAATCTAATAGTTATAATAATTTTTCATTCATAGGGGTGCAATCTACATGTGGCGATTTTTTGCGATTGTGTTAGATATATGGAGTGGTCTATTTAACGGAAAACTTACTAAAACTGTGCCTGGTTTGGAACCAAGTTGGCAGCCAGCTCATTTCTAAAACTCTGGCTGTGTGACCAGGCACACCTGGTCTCTGGAAACAAGAAACAGAACCAGAGCGAAGATGCTGAACTGAGAAAATACACAGTGTATAAATGATGTCGTCATTCTCCATCATTTATGCAACTCCTGACTCAGAATCACAAAGATTGTCCATGAACCTGCAGCAGAATATCTGGCTGTGATGTTGCTTGACGTGTGTGAGTCCTGACTTAGCTGAAGCCAGATGCCAATAGTTGACACATATTTTTTTCTCCACTGTAAAATGTTCACACTATTCACAGCTTTGCAAGTCCCAACCCCTAGTACATCAGGCTGCACACTTCATTTAAATACTTTTCTTCCCAGTTTTGCAACATGAAACAAGAAGTTTAGGTAAATGGTCGCAAATTTACCTGCATCCACACCTATGCTGTGCTACACTGTTTTAATTTCTGTGTCAAAAATAGATTTGCAATTTATCCTTGGCTTTAAACACTACAGAAACACAAACAAAAGATGGGTTGCAGATTCAGTAGAGTGGAATACAGAGGGGAAGACAAAAGCGTCTGTACAGTATACTGTCCTGGGTCTCCCCATGGACAGTTATCTCTTCCATGTTTTGTTCTTCCTTTTTTACTACAAGCCTGCCTGTCTCATGCTGCCACTTTTCACCCCTCAATGGTTTTAATTGTCCTGATGACCTCAATCAAAAGACAATTACCAAAGGGAAAAGCAGCGCAGGCAATTATTATCTTCAACAAGAGCAGGAGCACACGTGAATGGAGCCAGCACCTTCCACAAGACACAATTACATGAAACAGTTACATGAAAGAACATTGCGTCTGCTATGATGAAGATGTGAGCATGAAGTATGTGCCCGAAATGCTCATGCAGTATGTCCTTTGAGAAGAGTGAGAAAGAAAATACAATGACACGTCAAATCCCAATGAGCAAAGTACTTGAAATGGTGCACACAGATTTAAAGTTCTGAGAAATCCAGGCCATGCAGGGATGAGGCAGAAATAGGTTAAGTCGTACTGTTTGCGCTCTCGGTTTAAGGTGATTCTTTCATTTTGTTAAAGCCACTGCCCCTGCAAAATATGCCAGAAATGCACTGTCCAAACCTAAAGCACAAAAACATATTACTTAAATGTATTATTACTATTACTAAAGCATAACTAAATTATATTCAAGTTAAAATAATAACCTCTAAAACAATCACCTAGAGTCTATACTGACTATAATTACAGTAGATAAGCACAAGTTCAATTAAAACATGAGTCTTGCTGTTAAAAAGTCAGCAGCCAACAGAAGCTGAAGTTACAGTCTAGTGATTCCTCTCATGATAATTCTTTGTGTTTAATCCTGAACTTCTCAGCCGTGACACTGGACCTTTTCCTGCAGATAAAACCATAACAGACAACCTGAAGGCTTTTCCAGTACTTATCCTAAGATGTATTTTGTCCTCCGGAATTGCAGGTACATTTTAGCATAAATTCTCTTCCACAAAAATGCTTTATGCATTGTTTTTTTTTTTTTTGGTTATTATACATTTAGATTACAGCTTAAGCACTAGTGCAGCTGGTTCAATAAAGCTAGATATCCAGAGTAAAAAGAATGTAAAATATTGACATAGTGGTCTGTTGAATCATTGAAGCATTCAAGGACTGTAGTGCATTGAGCCAAGCTGTCTCAATGTGCCACATGTAAAACACTGGTAAAAGGATCAGGTATGTCGCTTTGTTGACCTTGTTTGATGTGACCTGTCATACAGTGACATATACATTCACCATTATAACATAAAACAGACTGTGTAAGGACATGAGCACTTAAACAACCTTAATTTTTTTTCTTCATTGGTAGAATTTTTGGTAACAATTTGAATTCAATTCAAAACTTTTACACACAGTCGCAAGTCATCACAATATTATTTAGTTTCTACTAGGGCTGCGTGAAATGAGGAAAACATGCAGTATCCTCATTTCACGCAGCCCTAATACCAAGTATGTATGGCTACAATCTCATTTCAAATTTTGCAGTAATGGCATTGAACTTATTTAACAATTTCAGTATCATTTAGGTTTATCTACTATTTTAATTTAAATACAGGTCCATCCCTCAAATGCCTTGTAAATGTAAAACTCTGGTGTGGCACTTGGCCATGGCAAAGAGTGTGATATGTTTAGACCCTCAGCATTAGGCATGAGGCGTCTGCAGATTCTCCTTTTCTTGGCTTTCTCACAAGGATGTGTGACCATATCATACCAAATGATATAATTAATTCATATGTGTTTATAAAATATGCATGAACATCTGTCCTCTGATCTCTGCTGACGTTCAACAAAAGGTGCACAGCCATGAGGTCTATTTGGTAACATGTCCTCACTTTTCCTTTATGAATATGTTCATCTGATAACTCTTAAAAGTTAAAGTAGAAGCATTATGTGGGCAAGCCCTTACAGCAGTACTATAACAACAGGCTTGTGTTAAATGTAGGAACCAGACGCTGAAGGCTGTGCAGTTGTTGTCTGACCCACTGTGAGGACAGCATGCTGCTAATCGACGCTGCAACATTAAGACTTGCTGCACCTGCTTCAGAGCATAATATACTCCTCGTAGGCATTGTTCACAGCATATACTGCATGTTACGTTTCTGCTACAACAGAAAGCCCACCTGTAAAGTCAATTTGTACTAAATGTGCACTTCTTACATTATAAACCAGTAATATTAATCTAAATGTACCAATAAATGTATGTAAAGACAATGACATAAGAGTGATGGCCCACTGCATGAGCGTCCACTGTTAGTTTCTTGAGATGTTTCTCCTCAAAAAGCAAACAGTACTGTCTTGGAAATCAAGAAACTGTGATAAATGTTTGTTATAGCCTGGCCAGCAAGACCCATATATACATGTATATATGCTTAGTTCAAGAAACTACAATTTTTTCTGGCAAGAAAATAAGATCACAACGTGACACTGTAAACTATGATGGGCATGGGTGCTTAAAACTAAAAATATCTAGTTAAGCATGTTCTATAATTTAATAAAAACAAATTATTTCATTCTGACTCAAAACCAGGGGACCAGGGAATCAGGTTTACCATACTGCTGATACAAAAAAAAAGAAAGAAAAAAACATTTTCACCTTCAAAGTCACACCTTAACAAATAAATGGCCCTTCTGTTGCTTGTTAAATTGAGCAAATTCATACATAATACGTCAGTAGGTAAGGTAAAAGAAATACCTTATTGGTTAACCTGCTATATCTTCCTCCAGGCCTGATTTAAAACAGGAAATGCACCCTTTACTCTCAATCACTCATATAACCTCACTTCAGTGTGTCAGCTCTACACACATCTACCATTTACTTGCCAACTGAGGTTGTACCTATTTAAAGACAATTGTGAAAAATTTTGCATTACAATTACTTTTAATTGAGCTCTGCTGAGAATAGTGATTTAATGAGTGTGTTTATCTGGCACAAACCTCTCAAGGCACATTGTTAGATCTCTCCTGCTCAGGTCTTCCAAGACGTTTGTGCATTAATTCTCCACCATTAACAACAAGGGTTAGACAGATCCAGGAAAGAGCAAAGCCTGATGTGCCTTATTAAATTAAAATACATTACACGTTTACAATAAAACGTTTAAGAAACACTACTAACTTCAAGGCATATAAGACACATTCATGCTAAATGCCATTGCATCCACTCGGAACTTCTACAATCAATGCCACCAACAGCACAACAGAAAACACTACTTTTCCTAGTTTTATAGTAGAAAGGGTACATGTTGTTTTATATAAAATGTTTGTGTTTTGAATTATACTCTAGACTGAAGGCAGCTAATTAAGGTTAGAAGCTGGGATTTGCTTTGAGTGGCAGGCATGGTTGTGGAAACCAGCTATTAAAAATAAAGTAAAGCCTCCATCAATAAAATGACCATATATTCCACGTCCAAATGATAGAAAGCCTGGAATTAAAAGGTTATAGTAAGTATGGCAAGTTAAAATGCTGCCATCATGTACCAACAAGTGTTTAGCTCTATTTCTCTACACAGAACAAGTCAGCATTAGCTTTAGGAAATGAACTAATTGATTCTCCGTTTTAATCTAAATTCTGCTCTCTGAATAATTTCTTCCTGAAACGCAGATCTAACAAAAACTGGTCTGCACTGAACATGGCATTTCCACTTAAATAATTCCTTTGATCTATTATTGCTTATGATGTTCAAAATAGAACCTCTTTATAAAATGTAATTACGAAACATAATACAAAGTTAAATAAGGCAAAGGGAAAGCATTACAACAACACAGTCAAACGCTGGATTTTAAAAACAATGTAATTTCATAACCTATAACATATCATAATCATCATAAATCATCATAAAACAATACAATGGACGTGGTTGAAGTACAAATGACCACAGCTAAAGCCAAGCTACAGAGGACAGTTTCTTTCAAATGAACTGCCAGTTCAAAATTACTGACCTAAAAAAAATGACTGCAATATATATTTTTTTTGCATTTCATATTTATTCATATTTCTTAAATCTATCTCTCACCTTAGCAGCTCATAAATTTTAAGTTTCAAGTGGAAACTGACATCAAAAAACCTGACTGTGATTCATCTGTTCACTGTTTTGGTGTGTCACTGTAGCATGTTGAATATGTGGAATGAATTACACTACATCTACCTCACTTGAGCAGAATAAATTCAGTGTTTGTCACAAGAGAATGAACATGGAGGTTTGTGAGGAAGCGGAGCCAGGCACAGGCTTCGTTGCTGCATTCTGACAGATACCTGCATACACATTTCATCTCTCGGGAGAAAGGAAGCATGAGAGTGGAACGCAACGACTCATCATGAGCCTCGAAGATACATGACTTAGGACAGTAAGAAAGGTGACCCAAAACAATGGTAAGATTTTAATGCACTTCATTGCTGTCTTTTTTTAGGAATATACTTGGTTCTAGACCTTGGATTGAAACACACTGCTCCTTGTATATATATATGTGTATATCAGACAATCCCAAACAGGTTTTTTATTAGTTATTTTATTTAGCGGTATATTAGGAGGTTATTCTAAATAATACGACATAATAAATAATAATAGATGGAAATGTATTGGTCTGTAAAATGTCTCTGGTTTCTCTCAACACTGCAGACACTTGGCCAGAGCCACTCTTTGTGAGGACAAGATTTACTCATTAGGATGCCACTAAAAAAGAAAGAAGGGTTTGGCCTTCAATGAATTTTAATCAGGGTGAAAAACACCTGCACAAATTCCTCAGGGCACAATGCAATGTCTGAGCCAATACGAGCCTGAATTTAAGGTTGAATGCAAAGGACTTCGAGTGAGATACTTCTAGTGCCGATGCATTAATGGACTGTATAAACATTTTCTCCCTCTGTGCTTTCCTTTTTGTTGTTTTTCTGCTTTCTTTGCAATGCTATATTAAAATCTTGCTTCAGATCAAACATTTTGCATCTGAAGGTCAAAAACATTACAGTTGTTTCAGCTAATCCTTCAATTTAGACTATCAGTAAGATGCAGATATGGCCTTAGAACCTATATTTGGCTGTATTTGACTCCCCTGAATCCCCACAGCCCATTTACACACCTTCTTCTCACTAATCTGTCTTGAGCGCGAGATTGTTAAACGTGTGGCAGATAAAAAATCAAAGAGGGTTGTGCTTCATCATGGCCTTGCTAGATAAGGCCCTTTACTGTCACATAAAATCAGGAGCTGTCTACTGAAAAACACTTCATCCTCAGGCGATTCCCCAACATCAGCACCATGACTTCTCTCTCCTCTCCGTATACACTATGTTCACTTCTGTGACTGATTCAAAATATAAACAAGTCTCCACTCACTTGTCCTTTTTTTGTTGTTTTTTTGCAAAAAACATGCCACCCAAACACACACTCAATCCTGTGTGCAAATACATTCGCAAGTTATTCTAGAGGTGTGTAAGATTTATTTCATTATCCATCCATTAAATTTCCCTTAGTTGTGAATATCTGAGTGTTATGCCCATGCTCTCACTGACCTTAAAGCAAAGCCTGCCGGTATCTTCAAATGACAAGTGAATACATTGAGGACAGCACAGCCTAATTAACCAACCTGAGCCTGTGGAGCATATGAGTCAACCAAAAAGCCCTTTATAGCCATTCACAGTGAGCCACCAGTGAATCCTCAGACATCAGAGAAGGCCACCCTCATGTCACTGCTGTTAATTAGCAGTACACTACAGCTTCACATATGTAAGTGTTTCTGATGGTGCAGGATTGAATCAGACAGCTGCATCAGAAAAGAACGAAAGCGACTATCATCTTTCAGCTTGTAATTAAATTAACTGTGCTTATTTTCTACTTCACGCATGTTTAGTACGACGACATGAATGTGACTGAGGCTTGTTTGTTTGACTCACTGGACATCAAATCAAAGTCATTCATAACGGTGACAAGTAGACGAGGGGGTTCAAACTCAGTCTTTCTTTGGCAGACGCTTCTGAGCAATTATATAAATTAAGTTGTCAGATGGCTCCCGAGGGACGTTTTGTCTTTCGCACTCCAAGAGACCAGTGGGCCTTGCAAAGTGTTGCGCAGAGGGCAGCCAAAGAAGGGAGGCCACTGTCAAGCTTGGCAACATTTCTAAAAAAAGAATTGCTTTAATCTAACAAATGCAATGTCATTTCAGATCTTCCCAAGACCCAGATTAGTCACTACCCTGTTTGGGGAACTGCATGCACACTGCAAAACATGTTGATTTCAGGATGCCCAGCAGTGCCCTAACACCTCTTGGCTTCATTTCTGTCACAGTCGAAGAATCATTATATACGCCCTTTACACCCAGGGCTGTACAGAGAGCTATACATCACTGTCTTTGAATTATCTTTACTCACATCACAGAATAACAACAGACACGGTCTTTGGGGATGTGTTGAATACAAAGTGTGATCTGTAAGGCCTTTTCTCTCCATTTTCACTATTAGTCTCAGATTTCGCTGTGAAAATAGGACTCCCTTGGGTGCCACTATCTTGGTAGACAGTTTCTATCCCTAGCCTCTCTTTGTCACTGCTGGGAAGCATTTTCTTTGCAAGTTCCCCAAGAGCATGCCTTCACCAGAGTTGTCATTTTCAATTAGCAATACCCTAAACGCATGTCTGTTGGCCCGTGTCAATAACGACAAATTTAAGGGGGTGGGACAGCTGCAACTCCAAGATATATTCAATTTCCGTCAAGATTAGCTGATTGGCTAATTTGCATTTCATCTCACACCTGCCCCCAAGCACATTTACAGCATTTCAAAACATGTATTGCAAGTAAATAAGTGATTTACAACCATTACGGATGGGGGCGACCTCTGATTGGTGCTAAGTGAAAGCAGCACATCTGTTCATCTCACTGTCTATTCCCCTGACACACAGGTGAGGCTGCATCCATTAAGTCTGTGTATGATAACTCTGATGATAAGGCTCTTACTGACATATGGGGATTTTCAGATGATCTACAAAATTACCCCCCCCCCCCCCCCCCCCCCCCCCCCCCCCCCCCCCCCCCCGCCCCCCCCCCCCCCCCCCCCCCCCCCCCCCCCCTTTTTTCCCCCCCCCCCCCCCCCCCCTTTTTTTTTTTTTTGGGGCGCCCCCCCCCCCTCCCCTTCCTTTTCTTTTTTTTTTTTGTTTATGGGTGTTTTTTGGGGTGAGGCGCCCCCCCCCCCCCCCCCCCCCCCCCCCCCCCCCCCCCCCCCGCCCCGGGGCCCCCCCCCCCCCCCCCCCCCCCCCCCCTCGGGGCCCCCCCCCAACTCCCTTCGTTTTTTTTTTTTTTTTTTTTTTTTTTTTTTTTTTTTTTTTCCTTTTCCCCCCCCCCTCCCCCCCCCCCCCCCCCCCCCCCCCCCCCCCCCCCCCCCCCCCCTCCCTTTTTTTTTTTTTTTTTTTTTTTTTTTTTTTTTTTTTTTTTTTTTTTTCCCCCCCCCCCCGCCCCCCCCCCCCCCCCCCCCCCCCCCCCCCCCCCCCCCCCCCCCCCCCCCCCCCCCCCCCCCCCCCCCCCCCCCCCCCCCCCCCCCCCCCCCCCCCCCCCCCCCCCCCCCCCCCCCCCCCCCCCCCCCCCCCCCCCCCCCCCCCCCCCCCCCCCCCCCCCCCCCCCCCATCCCCCCCCCCCCCCCCCCCCCCCCCCCCCCCCCCCCCCCCCCCCCCCCCCCCCCCCCCCCCCCCCCCCCCCCCCCCCCCCCCCCCCCCCCCCCCCCCCCCCCCCCCCCCCCCCCCCCCCCTATTTTCCCCCCCCCCCCCCCCCCCCCCCCCCCTTTCCCCCCCCCCCCCCCCCCCCCCCTCCTTTCCTTTTTTTTTTTTTCCCCCCCTCCCCCCCCTCTCCCCCCCTTTTCCCCCCCCCCCCCCCCCCCCCCCCCCCCCCCCCCCCCCCCCCCCCCCCCCCCCCCCCCCCCCCCCCCCCCCCCCCCCTCCCCCCCCCCCCTTTTCCCTCCCCTTTTCTCCCTCTCCCCCCTCCCCCCTTTTTCTCTCTTCTCCTTCCTCTCCCCCCCCCCCCCCCCTTTTTTTCCCCCCCTGCCCCCCCCCCCCCCCCCCCCCCCCCCCCCCCTCCCCCCCCCCCCCCTTCCCCCCCCCCCCCCCCCCTCTCCCCCCCCCCCCCCCCCCCCCCCCCCCCCCCCCCCGCGCCCCCCCCCCCCCCCCGCCCCCCCGCCCCCCCCGCCGGGCCCCCCCCCGCCGCCGGGGCCTCTGGGTTGTTGGTTTTTTTTTTTTTTTTTTTATTTTTAGATTGCAATTATGAACAAAAATCATAGATGATGATGATGATGATGTAAAACAGTACAACATGAGAGTGTTTAGTAAAATAGTATATACTGCAGCATATTGTCCATAATTAGGATTATTTTTGAATCTTGAAATGTGCTATATAATCAGTGTGTATGCTCAACAGATTATCATCATTTATTTATCCTATTCTTTCTGATAAAATGGTCTCAGAAATCAGATCTACTGAAATGGAAAAATACTGTGACTTTGCTGAACTAGCTCCTATTGCATTACATTGTTACAAAATTGAATATGGATTGTGGCCATGTGGTAAACAACACTGTGAAAGTACAAGTACAGCACGTATGACACAACAGCTGAACAACGAGAAAAAAAAATGTAACTGAAAATGTGCCTGGAGATGAAAAAAAAAAAACCACTGAGTGAGTGAGCTCCTCAACAACGATGAATGAACACAAAACAAAGTCTGCTCAGGTGTCTAGACCTACACAATAGTATTGCCACTCTGATTTTGACGTGATGTTCATTTCGCCAACCTCTGAGTTAGGTGTAATGATTGCTCTCCCTAATGCTCTTGTGCACTGTTTAACCAGCACCACTTCAGAGTACTTAAAGAGAAGTCGAGTCAGCCTCAGGAGTGATTGAAGCATACACACCATCATCTAGTTTCTCTATTTTTAGAAAGGCAAACTTGGTCTGTGTTGTCTAGTTTGAATCTTCAGGACTTGTGAATATTGTAGTGGCATACTTAAGAGCTATAAAAACCTGTCTTAAAATATCAGGATGCTGCTTCTTGGCATGTCTTAATGGACTTGCATTAAAAGTGGAGAAAGCCCAAAGCAGCAAAGAGGATTTACTGACAGCAGACACACTTTTAAAGGTAGTCTTTTCCTCTCTCAGACTTTATTCTGGCTGTCACTACTTTCCTAATTGCCGCCAGAGACAAGAACCCCACAAAGAGCTTCATACAGAAAATAGCTCATAATATTACTCACTGATTAAAGCCTTAATGATACCTTTGCTCTATGTGCATCCTGTACACAGCCCTGAAAAAAGCCCAAATCAATGAGATCAAAGCAGTCTGTGAGCCCTAAAGCTGTAATGTACAATCATGTCACTGGCAAAGTCTGGGAGAATACCAAACACTCAACAGCAGTGAAGCAGCAAAATGAGAGTTGGGGAAATTTGCATATCTCTGATTAGATGATTCCTGTGGGTTTACTTGTGTGTTAAGTGAAGTGTGTTAGTTGCCTCAGTGCTAACCTAAAGATGCACTTCCAAAACTAAAAGAACGCCTGTAGCTCAGCAAAAAGGAGCTTCTGTAAGTTACTATTTCCTTGAATACATTAGTCCCACAATAAAGACAGTTAAAACTTGTATGAGCTTTTGGAAGTGCAACTCTTAAGGATATGAGCAAGTATCCTTTTGTAAAAAATATGACGCATGCAAATGGCGACATTTAGATGCGCTTCTGCGGGTTGACACAGCTTCATGGACCACATGTGAATGAATGTAACTTCACTGAGTGCGCGAAAATGTGTAGCCTACTACTTAAAAAAAAAAAAAAAAAAAAGCTTAGCACAGCCACACTAAAAGCTTCATTATTCAAAGTGATTGCACAAGATAAGGGCGGACATTACAGCTTTTTTGACTCTTTTAATGTGTTTTATCAATTTTATCAATCCCAGTCGTAAGAACTTGTTTTTCAACAAGGTGCCTCGGATGAGACGCTCCAACACAGAATTTAGACTGAAATGCAAAGGTGAAAAAAATGTGTTTACTTACTCAAATTTAGACAGTCCCACGTTGTACTGTACAGCGTTTTATCCGACCACTGTACTGTCTCGTTTCCGACTCCAAAAGCTGATTGGCGGCGTTATTAACAATATCCAGTCAAGCCCGTCTCCACCGTCTGCCCAGTCCGCGTTAACAGTACATCCATAAGTGCAGGAAATACATGTGTGTGCGTGTATGTGTCTAAGTCCCTCATCCGTCGCTCACCAAAGCTTTTCCCCGCTTCAGGATGGAGCAGTGAGCCGGAGCCGTGCGTCGGTGTGGACTGAGGACTGGTCTGCTCTCGCTGTGGGTCTCCGCCGCTGCAGCCGGCTGCCTTTCTCTGCAGCAGGCAGCATCCCATCTCACTGTGCTGAGGGGAAAAAAAGGTGGTCCTCAGTGAGTAACAAGGAGTGGCATCTCATCCACGTTTGCATCGAGCAGGAAGGAAAACCAACCGGGTTTTCGCTGGGTTTTCAGTGCACCTCCACAACTTCTAAAAGTTAGATTGGCAAAAGTGTTCCTTTGTTAAGATATGTGACTAGTGCTATGAAAATAGAAAAATCATCTTGACATCGACATTCAAACAACATTATTCATTCACAATGGTCTAGGAATTAAACAGCCAAGTTAAAGTGAGCTATAGTTAGATAAAAGTCATTAACCTTCACTCAGTATAGTCTACTGTTAAAATAATTTTGGCAATAGGCTCCTAATCTACTTTTACTCACTAGTACTTTATTTATAATAATAAATACCAATCCTCTGTATTGACTTTCTGAAGAAAAAAAAAAAGGCATCTTACTTTATTTGTTTCCGGTTTGAAGATTGACTTGTGGGGTCTTCGGCCTCGGCTCTGCCCTCTAGTGGTGCCTGCGATTAATAGGACCCTTACAGTTGGGTAGGATTAAAGATATTGTTTGCAGGATTTTGTTCAAAAATCTTATTAATCCTCACACAGGGGGCATTTCCTATTCCACACCACGGCCATCTGTAATAATGCGGTGTGTCTATTTCCACACAGTTTGTTTACCTGTATGTCAATGTTTACGTTCCATTTTGTCACATTCGGATGCTGCTAGGCAGTGGTAGCTTTGGCATGAGCCAAATGCAAAGGAAAGCAAGTACACTTAAACCTAACAACAAGGGAATACAGCTGGTGTGGAGAGTTAGCCTAATCGTATATTTTAATAGAAATTATATGTGAAAGGGAGACCTTACGACATGAGTCATACTGTTGTTGTGCCCTGGGGCAAGACACTTCACCCACCTTACCTCCAGTGTCTGTGGCACTGGTGTATGAATGTGTGTGACTGTGGTGGTGTGTTTGGTGGTGGTCCACCAGTGTGGTGTGTGTGTAAATGAAAGCATTTTGGGCACCTAAGTAGAGTGCAAAAAAGCACTATATGCAGCCATTTACTTTATTTTCAAGGATGAATGTTAAGCACATAGGCTACCAGAAGGTTCGGCCAATCATATTCTCCCATGATGTACAGTTCCAAGTTAGGGACATTCCCATAGGTCTACAAGGGCCATGGATGCACAGGGGCTTGTTAATGTGGAAGTAACAGGCTATGGCCACAGTTCAGTGTAATCCATCGTAACGGTCTTTCTTTAGAGCCACACTTCCACCTAAGCGCACTGTTCAGAGATTCTGACCTTTTATGAATAAACTCCAAGGCACAACTCTGGCAGGGCTCACTCCGACAGTAGCTTAACCATGTGCAACCTGTGGTAAAGACCCATCAGCTGTGCAGCATAAATGGCCTACATGTTTTGCTGAAACCACTATTGGAGGTAATAGCCTATATCGAATTGTTTCACTGCTGGGTCTGAGTGGAGTTACGCCTTATCAAAACCTCAAGGGGCAGAGAAACGTCTCTTACTTAATGAATGTGTAATATGTTGGTGGTAGTTTTTTGTATTGTATCACTTTTTTGTTCTGCTTTCTTTATATAGCCTATAAAATAGTAGCCTATATTTCTACACAGAGTTTACCTGATTAAGAGAGGTAAGAGTTAAGATGGAGGTGTAAAGCAAATGCTTTAACGCAAATGATTTATGCTCTTGGTGGCTATTATTGACTTTAGATCAATAAATGTGTGACCTTCAAATCAATAAGCCACTTTGCTAGCTTATTGAGAATCAAAGTCAGGTAAGACAGTCTGTAAAGACTTTTGTCTTGAGATTGCTACCTGTTTGGTTGTGTTGGATTTTATTTGTGTGCTTGATTTGTCACAGTTAATAGTGTGGCAAAAAAACAGTATTTAAGACCACTGAGTAATGATGAAAATGTAGTGGCTAACTTTTTAAGTGTAAATTATAGAAAAGAAAAGAGCAGCATCATCTCTGTGCTCTTAACATTAATGGCACTGACTGGAGAGTATGGATTAGAGTCTTGTGTTTCACCGATCAGTTACATGGCTCATATTGCCACCCTTTGCTGTGAGTGTTTGACTGACAATATGGCGCTAACAGCCTATCTCTAGCCCCATCATTAATTAAACAGCACCTTTGACTGAGTGTGCTTCCTATTGCACAATTGATCCAGTTCAGTGCATGTGCTCTTATTGGCTTTTAGTTGCCATTTTTTTCCAAAGTGTTTTAAGGGTTCTTTATAAAGCATCAATATGGCCAGCTTCACTCATCATTGGCGGAAAAAAAATAAAAATAAAACAACAAAACAACTTGCATATCTTTTGCAGTGTTGCATATATTGGATAAACTATTTCCTATTTGCAATTAGTAAAACACCAGGCTTGTGCATTTACATTTTATAAATACACATTACCGAAATACATTATAAAATGTCATTAAAGTTGTTCATTTCAATCTAAGAAACTTACAAAACCTGAACATTTTAAATACGTTTGCTGGAATTCACTGAAAACAACACATGCATCAACTGAATAATTGACAGTATATGGTATGAGTGCTGAAGTTAATTCACATTGGTGCGGAGACATTGCACTAGGTTTTACAATAATACAAACAAATGTATTTTTAAAGGGACTAACTGTAGTGACACCAGGCAGCCTGTACAAATACACATTGGGTAGAGCTGGTCTGTAATCTGGTCTTTCTACAGAGGCTGTTCTTTACATAATCTTCTCTCTCTCTCATGTCTGTCTCTTTTTGTATCAGTGTGGGAATGAACATTTTCACACCTCTAACTATACAAGTATCTGACATCTGCAGCTTGCAAGGTGCTGTGTGATGTTGCACTTGAGTGAATCCTAATTTCCCAAGAAAATGCTAAGGAGATGGGAATTTGCAGCATTTGAGCCAACACAGCACTATCCACGAACAAAACATCTTAATTTATCTTCATTACACTCAGAGCTGTTGTGCTGCTGCTTTCCACTTCAGTGCTGCTCAGGCTGCTGCAACAACTTCTGATCTGGAGATGGAGGATAACAGCACCTTATGTGTGAATTTAAAAGTATAGTGCTGAAAAATGTGAGGACTGAGGGAAATATAATATGTTTTATTTATGTTTATGTACTGTAAATATGCATATGTGTATTTTATTGGTTGAGTGTAAGTTCATGATATCTGTCAATCAGCTGTGGCCTCCTGTCACAAAAATGTCAGTAAAACGTAAAGGTAGACTAGTGCAGATGGTGATTTATATTAACATGCCTTGCCAGTTTGAGCAATTTATATTTACTGTTCAGCAGATGCTGGCTAGATGGAGGTGCTAAATTATAATTTGGTTGGTAGACTGATTTTTTTCATTACTGATAGCACCAACATCTGCTGCATGAAGGGTTTATGAATGCAAGTTATTGCGAGGAACGATTTACTGAGGCTGTTTGACATCAAAACACTGAAACACGTTTCTAAAATTTAAATTTAATTGTTTACAGCCAGAACAGAAGAAATCACAGACTTATTCATTATCTAGATAATACATATAGATCTTGGCAACCAAGGTCAATGCATACCACCATGCTACCATTAGTGAGTTTGCTGTCAAACTATGCAGTATTGGAGAGCACAGATTTTTGTTTTTTTGCAAAGATTATTCTAAATAAAATTCTAAAGCCATTGGTTTAATGTTTATCATTAAGTCCAAACTAATAATAAGTGTGAAGTAAATTTAAACTACTCAACTGTTGTGTCCTGTAATGTAATGTCATGTCCCTAGTTGGCACTTGCATGTAGAGAGTACAAAGTAAAGAAGAGACTAAGATGGTGAAGTTGTCTTCTGAGAAAATCCATTCCCAATGTGCAATGTTGGTCCTATGAATTGACTTTAGAACCAACAACACCAAACTGCAGATCTAGTTTCTATTTGCCACTCAAAATATAACACCCCAAATGTATTAGTCACCCTGGCACAAAAATCTTATGTGAAAACTTTTGATTAGGTTTGAAAAAGGACCTGGGGAATGTATGTATTGTAAATATGTAAAAAAGTAATACGTCATTATTTATATCCTGTCTTTAACTTAGTCTCTTAACTTGTTCTCATTAGTTAACGGAGCACCATGAGACTCCCTGCCGGAATCTCAAGATATCTGTCTGAGAGTTTCAAGTCACAATGATGCCTTACTTTGCTGAGACTGTTGCCCTGGTAACTAATGAGAATGTGAAAAAGAAATAAACATTCACGAACATCATTGTGAATCACTCATTACAGGACGTCCTCTTACACAAACTAAAGTAGCTCAGATCTCACCACTGCCTCTAAAAAAACATTTTATGGATTTAAAATTAAACTGATCTCTCAGGCCAAGGATTTTATGCACATCCAACTTTCCCTAATGTGATTTAGCTGTACATCCATATAAGTAATTCAGGTTTAGGTCGTGTCCTTTTTTTTTACGTCACTTAACTCCTGTGACATTTTGTCCTGGCTGACTAGCAAAGACTGAGAAGGTAACATTATGTTCTGACACTGTTCATTTCCTCTATAAAAAAATACTCTTTTTCATATATATCCTAGCTCAAAGCTTGTTTTCATTGTCAATGGGTTGTTTTTTTCTCAACAAAAACAGCACCTAAGTTTGCATAATTAGTTTTAACTCTATAGTCACCAGTATTTAACGTATGAATACATCTCATAGACAGTACAGTGGACAGATGTACAGACTGACACTGTGATTCTAATAAACAAATGTGAGTAATGTGAGTAAGCCAATGGGGGACAGGGGAAGGGTAACAGTCGAACTCAAGAACAGCACGGATCAACAAGTTCTGTGAGTGTGCCCTATTATTGGTCTATTTACTGTCATTTATAACTGTGAATGCCGTACTGGGAGTAAAAGTGTATTCTAAGGCATCAATATCTAAAGCCATTGTTGTATCCTACTCTAAAACAATATTGTCTCTGCGCTTAACTCATTCAAACACACTTCTGTCAATTGATTATTTACATAACCTCACCAACAATTACCATTTCTCAGCAAAATTGAACCGAGCATTGTGTCATCAAAAAAGTATTTTGCTGTATAAAGTCTCACTCCACCTCTCTGTGTGAAGTGCTGTCAAAGTCATTCAGCTGACTCAGTGACCAGTAGATCCACCTGCAGCGAAAGTGAGATTGTCTGGCGTATCCCTGCAGAAATACAGAATGCATTTGTCAGTGCTTGTGCCAGCAGAACGCTTGTATCTCAAATCGCCCCCATCAGAATCATCTGGAGTAGATAGTCGCTCGGGTGATGTCTGCACTGCTGAAATAACACACTACGACTCCATTCAACTGTGATTGGAAATAACAGTCATAATTACCACAGTGTAATCATATCCCACAGCAATGACTGTCAGCAGAGAAATGCCATTACTCTAATGTCATAACAAATCAGCTGGTTTCAAGAACAAGAGCCAAAAAGGAAGAATAGGTGGGACACAATAATTAGAAAGGTAAGGTGTCGTGTATTATCATGCAGTTCTAAGAAAAAACATTGAAAAATAATTATTTAAAGGTGGAATAGCATCTACCACTATAGTCTGGATATTTGTATTGTAGCTTTAGAAGGAATCATTTCTCAATATTTTCATTCTTTGTTCACTGCTACCCCCTACGATTCAATAAAATTACATCTTGGAATGAAGTGTAAAGCGGTGCTCTAGATGCTGCCATTCACTTTCTATATCAGCTCTTTGAGAGACTGTTCATTCCCCATGTGGTGGCCCATTTGTCCTGTAGTAATTCATTACCTGTTCACTCAGTAGTGACAACACCTCAATTCCATCTGCTCCTCTGTCTCCTGGGGGCCCACCAGCCCCAGAATAATAAGGACGGCCACCAGGAAACATATTTGCTCACCTATTACCTCAATAAGTACATAATGATTGATTTCTTGTTGGATTATCCATGTGTCACAGCACCACCAAGAGCTTATTTAATGAGACGAGCACCACATCCTCCACCTGTGACTCCAGCCCAAATCACACATGATAAACCAGGCAGCTGCCAAAGAATATGTGACAGGCATTGTCAAACATGTGTCAAATAGGCAGTGTTTCCCTGCTCAGCATGTAGCGCCACAAGGTATCTTTTCCTCCATTTTTTCCCCTCAGATGACAAAGAACATATAATTACAGACATATGCCCTCAGTAATAACAATGTGGATTTATTATAATTTGTTATTATTTATATAAATAGTGTGTTTGATTGTAGTATTGACAAAAACTGCTGACAGTTTGAACTTTATTATAAATGGTAAAATATTTTTGTGTTACACATTTAAGAAAAAAACAACAAAGCTGCAAGCAGTAATGGTCTCTCAACCTCGAGCAACTGCAGAGGGCTGCATTAGTAACCCCTGGAGCAGCAATCCGATGGAACCCCAGAAAGATTATCAGTTGAAGTATGAGCAGTGTAAATAAATAAATAAATAACGTGTTAGTGTATGATCCCTATATTGTTTTTTGCTCAGGATTCCATAATGAATGAATGTATCAAATTCGATTTTGTTATGACAAACTTAAAGTTTTGCTTACCCTTATTTTTTCCCCCACCATTGTGTTAAGAGCTTACAGAGCCACTCTCTTTGAATAACTTTGGATGGCATGCGTGTCTATGTGATGCTAACAGAGCTTGTTGGATGAAAACCCTTGGAGTTTGAAACAAGGAGACACTAGCCAACAGGGTTTTGCATCTGCCAGCTTTCCTGCCTGTTCAGCAAATGATCCAAAGCAGCAGACAATGTGGATTGTGAACTAATATTGTAAATTCTTTGCCATCACTCTGAATCAAGAGCGTAATGATGCAGGTGACTTTGTATCTTTGTAGCATTTATAAAAACCTTTTCAGACTCCCCCAAATCTGCTGCTGGACCAGCATGTAACTTAGAAGAACAAGAAAACAGTGAAAACATAATCTAAATCCAAGGATGTATTGATGTGTAACACTGTTGCAACGCTGTCAGAACTCAATGAATGGGGCACCCTCAGGAGTCATGCAGCAGCCCACCACCACAGTCTGCACCCACCCAGGCTCCCACTTCAGAGACCAGCAGCTGTGTGTGACAGCTGGACACATGTTGTTGCCCTTTAAATGCATGGAGCTGCAGAATGGCTCTCAGAATCCTAGAGCTATGCTATGAATCATCACCACACCAGTGTCTCTGCTGGATATTGTACATGTTACATATTAGTGATTTTATTTCAAATTATGCATACTTCAAATACTCATAGTAAAGGTGCATTTTCTCCATAGATGTGGATCCCAGGTCATGCAATTTGTTTAGATTGGAGGCATTCCAAGACTTTGTCATCTATTTCGTTAGAGGTTGAGCAAAAGGACAGGCGATTTAAAAAATATTAACATGCTAGTATTGCAAAGTTATCTGTACAATATTTGTCACTGTACCTCTGGGGAAAATGGAGCTGACATCTTGGCTACAATTGTTATGATTGGCTACATTTGCTAAAGGAATAAAAGCTAACAAGATTTACAAAAATAATAAAACTGGTAAAACTTTGGTGAGATTCACAAAACAAATCTACAGCTTGCACTCCACGGGCTCAAGAAGACACTGAGAATGAAGTTCTTACTGTGATTAATCTGTATAATTTTCTTCACATAGTTGCATAATGCATTTTGCTTTACTTTAACCCCCCTGTGTTTTATATATTGATAGCACACACAGCCGCACACACATGCAGAGGACTTAGTTGTCATTGTTTACCTCCTGGGATTACATGTCTGGGATGCGTTCCAGCACTTAAAATTGATTAATAGTGGCGTTAATTCTTCAGAATGCTGACTGCACGCGCCACAACTGTGTTCCTTGAAAACATGCTTCTTCCAGTCTCATCATCAAGATGTGTGCTTTGGAGGAGTTAATGAATAAGTCATTAGGAGGTGACTATGATTGATGTGTTAGATACAAATGAGCTTGCGCTGACTGCTGCTTGAGTCGTCGTGGAAACCAGACAAACTGCAGGTGAAGAACTGCGGCATCCGGTGCAGACAGCACATCTATTTCACCATATGTGCATTGTAGATGTGAGGACAGACTATTCATTGTGGTTTGCTCTTTAAACAAACTTTCCTTTAGTGCACCTTTTGAGCTCTCTCATTGGATAATACCAGCTCTTAGTTATTTGCAGTACAAAACCTCAATCTCAATCTCGTGGAAAGCAAACCAAAGAAAAAGTACCTCACAGGATTTAGTGCAGGAATAGGAAGGAACATCAGTAATTAACATATAAAAGGCAGCAGGTTTTCCACTTGGCTCGGTTGGCTTAAGGGCAGACAAGCAGGACTTCCCTTCTAATTATAAAAGGAGAAACAAAAAGTTCTGAAAAGGCACTTAAACATGGCCCACACTCAGCAGGCCTCAAAAACCTTTAGAAAGCTCTCTCTGATGAAATATTTTAGCTCAGCATCAGGAGAGATGCATGCTTTCTTATCACTACAATTTCATAACTTTACATCCAACTTGACATCTGGTCCCCTTTCTCCCTTTACTTTTGGAAGAGACATTTTTAAGAGACATGAGACATTAAACAAAAATTTATATTTGTGGACAGACAGTCATCATTTTTGCTGCATATACCACTGTGATTTTATATAGTAAAGACATTTCAATTATTTCAAATGCCCAGCAGGCTGTGTGGAATCCAACAACCTTAAAGAAATGTTCCATAAAGCAATGTAAACTCAACAGATTGGCTACCCCAAGGCCATAAAAGAACAGCATAAGGTAATGAGCTCCTCTAAAGACACAAATTCATGCATAGACAAGCTGCTGAAGTTGCATTACAGCCCTGGTCCTTCAGCAAAACAATTTCAATTGAGTAACTGCTCTGCAAAAACTAATATAATAATAAACTAAAATAATAAACTCATAATAAACTTTTTTCCCTTTGTCTTATTTGTAACAATTCCTTTGTTACACTTGTTACAAATAAGACAAAGAGCAGAGTTGGAGACAATAAGTTATTTGCAGACCACCATTACATCATTGATCATGAAATAATGAGACACATCCATAAATGACTGATCTAATCAGCCACGTTTGTGATGAATTTTCTTACTATTCAACATTTTAGCATGCCACATATCTGGAATAAGATTTCAAGCAAATGTAGGATAAATACTTAAAATACAAATAAACAGCTTGTCTAATTTAGTCTAGTCAGGTTGTACTGGCTTCTTAAATTATATCATTTTCCTGCATGAAACTAAGCCTTTTTTATTTTCTCAATTATCAGGTGTTACTATATATGTTTCTACAAATGTTTACAGACAAACTCTAAAAAACACTTTATTTATAAAAGCTTTAATTATTATAATAAACACCATTACTTGTAGGAGAAGGGAATTATTTCTACTGTCTGAACATGTCTCCTTTACTTATTTTAAGGCCAGATCAGTGCTTAAGGTAATATTAATGTTCAAAACATTCTGAGATGTTAGACAAAAATAGGGCTCTTGATCCAGGCTTGTGCTTGCTACATTACAGCCGCCCCTGATCTCACCTGTACATGCTATTGTTACTGCTACTTTCTTACAGCTTTTTCTTTTTCCTTTTGCCATGGAAACCTTCTTTATGGGGCTCAAAGGGAATTATTCACAGTCTCCTCAGAGCTCAGACAAGGTCGCAGGCTCTCTGTCTCCTCTCACTCTTGGCTTCTGTTCTGAACCATAATTGATTAGGTTAAGCAGCGACTGAGGGAAGGTCACGCCTGCAGCCGGTGATCTCAACAGCACGCGTGGCCACGGACACATGCTTTCCATCATCACGAGACAATCCCACTGTGGGCCACCTAATGCACCTTTAGAGGAGATGGTAACACTATCAAACCCATTAGAAGACCTTTGTATCATTCATCATAAATAAATATATGCCTTTTTCCTGACCAATGAAAGTCCACTTTTGACAGCTAACTACATGTAGATGATTTAAAAAATGTTAAGAAATAATTAATGACAGGTATTTGTTTGAGGACTGAATGGCTTTACCGCTTGTTAACTGTTTTGTTTCTTTATTATTATTATTGTTAAAGAGATCAACAGTCTACATTTTTAAAGTGCCATTAAAACTTGGGACATTAAATATGCATATTACCTCAGTGCATCAACATAGGTCGCAAAAAGACCAAATGTTCAGATTTGAGGATAAGTATGTTCCACTGAGACCGATCTAACAGTGTCATTAACAAGTTCTGCACAAAGCCTCTAATAAAAGTTATAAAACTGGCTGAAATGTGAAATTCCCTCAATGACTGAAAAAGCTTTTTCCTGTTGAAAATCCATTGTGTCTAAAGCAGCAGCAGCTTTGGCACAAGTTGATACTGTTAGACCTGTAAATGCTTGCGGTGTGAAAGCCACATAGGAAGCAAATGGAACAATTTTGTCTCCAAATTTAAAGTTAACTGTTTTCATTTCGAAGCATATTGTTTGACATGTCTATTTCGATTTTTTCTGATGTTTGTAGTGATATTTTCAAAACAGTGTGACTTCCCTTTAAACATATTTCATTCTAACAATGGGGGTTGAAGCTTGCAGAAAATTGCATTTCTTCCCGTGTTGTAGTTAGTCCATATTATAAAGCCAAATAAAGCATGAGAAAGGTCTTAGCCCACCGTTTGCCTGACATCCCACTTTTCTTGTTATGGATAAACAATATTCAACTACAACTGTGAATGCATATATAGGGCCTTTTTATTTTTAACCAGTGCCAAATGTGTATAGTATGTGTATAGAGAGAGACAAGCTGTTGTATTTAGTTTTTTATTTTATTTGTGCAATAATAACAAGCAGACTTGAAAACATTTTGCACTTATACTGTGCATTATACTATTTGCATGGTGGGTTAGAATCCAATCAATTAAACATATATCATGCCACACCTCTGCATTTCTTCTTCTTCTGAGAAACAAAACATAGAAGTAAACTGGACATATAAGTAGGTAGAATAGCAGAAGGCATAAACATGAGGTATTGCTTTCAGTGTATTCTACTGTATGCCATTTTGACAGTTTACTAATTCAGTAATTCATTATTTTCAGTTGCTTGAAGCCAATCTTAAAAAACATGCGTTATTACTACATATACACAAGAGTGAGGTTAATTTTATTTTTTGTTAGTAGTTTTTGTTAATTTTAGATTGGACAAATTGTATGATTTTAATATTAGAACTTTGTTGTTACTCCCAAATAATGGAGACAAAAATAACTTTTTTGTTTTAATTATAAACCATGCCCTGTCTGGCTGTATATTATTTCCTTATCTGTAAATTGTGATCATTTGTGACTAAATTATTAATTGTCCGTTCATCTGAATGCAGCTGCTGTTTTTCATTTACTGTGGCTTGCCAGGGATCAGTGCGACTCAGAGGCAAGAAAAATGAAATACAGTAGGAACAGCTGCATGAGAATGAGCAGCAGGGCTCTGTTATCCCTATGCAAAGTGCGGCATGGAGAAAGGCAGGCCAGAGTGATGATGAGTCCATCCCCTGTGAATAAATTGGGGTTGACTTTGCGAGGGCCTTGAAGGAAGGGAAATGGAATAGAATGAGAATGTGCTGTTGCTATGCTGCAGGATAATATTCATGGAAGATGAGAGGCAATTGTAATGGTAGGTGAAGGAGGCGGTAAGCTTCACAAAACCTTTGTGAGGTGAAGGGCAGATGACCCTGGCCACTGGCATATCCGTGAAATAGAAGCAAAATCTTATTCAAACTGTGACATCAAAGTGAGACAACAGCCGATTTTTATTGGTGACCCAAGCAAAAACACAATAACAATGTTAGAGTCATATCACCATGTCATTTTTTGAAGATACAAAACAGAAATGTGAAAGAAACCAAGTCAAAAATAGCATGTAGCCCAGTGTCATACCAGATTTTTTTTCTTTGATAGCATATCACTAAAGGCATCATCATGTTTTTGCTTTAGAAAAGGGCAAAGCCTGAGATGAATATTCATAAACAGGATATTTAACAGAGGATATTTATTTGAACCCATCATTAAGAGGCATGTGTATCTTTTTTCCCTTTTCTATCATCACAGTGCATGATCACAAAAAATGGTGGAATTATTACATTATTTCACTTTAGCAATAGAGATCTGAAATTAAATTATTTAGACCTCCCAGAGCGAGAAATTGTGCTAATTAGCATGAGAATACTTCAGCATGATAATACAAGGCATAGTATCACACAGGTACAATTGTCCCTTTGTTTGTTGAATAATGAAGGACCTGTCACTTGTCTCGAGGGCTTGTACCCAGATCTGTGCAGAAAAGACAGAGCACCATCGTCTTCAATGTAAAGGTCACATGTGCAAATGTAATGCTCCTATCTAATATCCCCAGGGCTTCATTTTCAAATAATAATAGTGCCATTTAAAAGCATGCCGTGCAATGTCTACGTCATGTATAAAATATTCCTCCAGAATCATTTGATTAAGTTTATATATAATTCTCCTTGGTTTTCAGTATTTTTGCTGACAATAACTGTATGCAGACTCTAATAACTGTGTAAAACATAAGAATAATATCATTACTTAGAACATGTCCCTTTTAACATTCTTTCTGTTCATTCTACCTCAGCTGTTGGAGAGCAGGAAATATGTTTACAACAAGCTCCCAGAACTCCACCACCATTTATTTTGCCATAGATAAAACTTTCCAGGCTGAATAGTTAATTTGGTTGCAGTGCTGTCTGTAGGCATTGGTATAGTTTATTTGGTTGCAGTGCTGTCTGTAGGCATTGGTAGAGTTAACGATAAGGTGAGGGGATGGTCATTGTACATGTTTTCATAAAAACTTGATGATGAATGACATATCATAGAATAATGAATCAGATCTGGCTCTAACCTGTTCATATTTTTCACACTGTTCAGAAAAAGAATAATGACATTAATTTGAAACACTAAAAAACAGCATACAACATAAGATTGGAAGTTCGATTCCCGCTCCCCCAGTTCATACTGTTGTTGTGTTTGGGCAAGACTCTTAGCTCTGGTGTACGAATGTGTGTGACTGTGGTGGTCAGAGAGGCTGTTGGCCCTGTTGTGAATGGCAGCTTGTCTCTTAGTCAGTTTGCCTTAGGGAAGCTACAGAGGTAGCTTACCACAAGCACAGTGTGCTTGTGTGTCTGAATGGGTGTAAATGGGTGAATGGAAGCATGATATAAAGTGCTTTGGGTGGCCAAGATTAGTGCAAAAAAAGCACTTCATAAATGCATGCCATTTACTTTACACTGTTGATGTTTTATATTTCAGTAATCTAATCTATATAATATTTATTTTAGGTTAAAAAGGTAATAAAAACACCATTTGACCATTTAAGTTAAAACATACATTTTGTATATTATATACTTTGTTTTTTATAGATATGAAAATATTTTTGAACAAATTGCTAATTGCTTGGAAAGAAAGATATAGTAACAGAAATAATCACAGAGAAGTACTGAAAATTGCAAAAGTACTAAACAGTAATGGAAACCCTCTACATTTACAGAGACTGGTCTCAGCACTGGTCGGAGCACGTCCGTCAATGAGTAGTGAGCGCATGCGGTCACAAAGGAACCCACGAACTCGCGCTGGCCACGCACACATACACCACGCAGACCTTTTCATTCACACTCGCTAATTCTCCGTTTACCCCGCTGGTTCACTAATACGCACCCAACACACGACCAACGCCTTTTTCCTGTTTTCCTGCCGCTTTTATGCTCCCAAGGGTGCACACTTGAGAGCGTTAGCTTGGGTCATTCATACACGCTAGCACTCACCTGTTTCTCTGTGTTTCCTGATGCTGCGCGTCTGAGCCAAACCGAGCCATAACTTCCTGGTGGTTTAAATGGGCGCTGTTCGCGCGCTGGAGCTGATCACGTGACGTGCATTAAATAACCCGAACATAAAAACCTATAACCGCCCTTTTAATCATCTTTTGTTAATTATTATTTATATGTTGTTGTATATGGGAACAACCCACATGTTTATGTTATGTTTGTTTATTTAGTGATTTATATTTTTTTGTAATACTGAAGCCCAATGGGAGGGGCCAGAGGGGTATTTAGAGGAGCCTGTATTCAGTCTGTTCTTGAGCAGTTACAGTGCAGGTAACGTTGGCTGAGAGCACTCTGAGCTCTGTGTTTGAGTTTTTGACAGAACTCTGTCAATAGACTTTATTGTTTTTGTACATTTGTAAAATCTGTTTTGCACTTTGGACACTGGCACAATAAACATCACTTGAACACGCTTTTCTGACTTTGCCTGGGTTTGATTAGAGCCCCGCCACAGACGGGCTAAAACGGAGAGCTTTCATCCAAATATATCTGACCCTATATAATAGCTCAGTGTGAAGTAAATACTGCTGTCCTTGTGCATCTCTGTGACTGTGGCAGTAAAATGATCAGGCAGTGGCTGGGGTGGGTTTGTGGGGGGTCTGTAACGGCACATGAGGATGAGTGTCCAGCTGCACATGGAGGCATGGGGGCTCCCTGCAGGGTAGTGACAGTATGTGCTCTGGGATGGTATGATGAATGAGCGAGGAGAGCTGCAGGAGCCCATAAATCAATATCTCTTTTGCTCCCCTCTTTTAAGGTGGATACTTGAGTGCACGTCTTCTTGTCCTGTCTCATTTTAAAGATGATGGACGAACATCCTGAATCAACATAGTGATATTCAATGAAGTGGAGCCTAACCTCTGGGCAGCTGTTATCCATTCAACTCATTAAGGAGCTGATTGTGTGCAATATCATAGCATTTCACCAAAAGAAGTCTAAACAAATGAAGTCAGCCTCTAGGGGATCTTACAGGAATGAGTGCTCTAACACTAAATGCATTGGTCGGACTCTATGAATGATTTATCAAATGCTTTGTAGCTCATTTTAGAGCTGTTGTATATTTTAATCCCTCCCTCTGTGTCTGAATACTGGCTACAAGGAAGTGACCTTAAAATGAAAGTACACATGATGAATGAATGAATGAGCTGATGTGGTTGTCATTGCATCCATTGTCACCTTTAATTGTTTCAGTGATGACTGACCAGTTTTTCAATTGAACTGTCATATGAAGAAAAGATTTGTTTTCTGTTTTATTACATTTTGTCACATATATGAGTTTTACTTCATTATGTAATTCAAATGAACTTTCTTAAAACCTGACCTCTACAATGTGTATAGCAATAACAACAACAATATGTACAGTGAAATATTATATAGTGTATTCTTCATTTCAGAAGCCTGTGAACTACCTTATTACATTAAACTTGCTAAACAGTACACCTAACTGTGAATAAAATGCATTTATTCCTTGTGTTTTTCATGTTTAAATTACTGTGGTGTTGTGGCACTTTGTGTAGTCCCGCATAGTGTATATGTTGTCAAGTACATGGTCTCTTCTGCTATTCTAAAACTATTCCTTTTTAGTGTATACACCTAGTGCCATGGGAAATTCTGTTCGCTATTCACTGGGCTATAATGTTTTTTGCATGGGACAGTTCTTTTTGTATTAAAGAGAGTTTCTTCGGCAGTACTCCCCTCCTCGTGGTGTTCACAAGGCACACATCTGGTATGGAGCTGCCTCCATTATTGACTTGTGTGTATGAGGACTTCCCATGAGTATTGAGCAAACAGAGTGGCCTGCAGAGAGCTGCCTCTCATCATCCCTGAGCGCTTTACTCTCCTTGACAGCATCTATGGACAAATATTTGACTTGAGATAAGTTTCACATTACTAGGAAATCTCAATTTGTGGGAGGAAATGGCTCCACTGCTTTTATCATTTGAAGTTAGCGGTGATTTAAAACATCCAAGTATTGGTGATCAGCCTGCTCTAATGTGACCTTACAGATCTCTGATAGTGGGATTATTCTGTGACACCTTGTCGACAGTGAAAAGACAGACAAAATTATTTGACAATAATGATTCAGAAATTTTAGGGCTTACCTCATGTTATCTGTTCTGCTGCATGTTGGCCTCTAGTGTCACCAAATTATGTTAGAAATGATAAGCGTAAATCTCTTTGCTTACAGTCAACCAACAAGGGCAAAGATATGCAACACACTGTCAAATTATTTGGGATATTAACGCAAAGAAAGGGAATTCTTTGTTGTCTAAGTCACTCCCTGTCTCTCAACCCAACAGGATAAGATTTTGAGTTCTTAGAGACATAAATGAGTTGCAGCAGTACATTGTCAGTTGTTGATGAAGTTTGGAATTGCTTCAGTATGTAAGGTGGCTTCAGCCTCTGACTTACTGTCTTTGTTTCACCACAGTGGTAGAAACCAGCTTCTATGCTTCTCCCTGTTTTGGTTGAAATGATTGTAACATCCTCACTTTAACCCTAATTTAAATCTACGTTTAATACCTTTATTTATTTATTTTTTCATTTCAGCCCATCATGGTAATGTAAAAAGGCCCACTCTAACAGTCATCATGAGAATGTAATGTAATGTGATCAGAAGAGTGATATTATACCCTGTGTCCATAATGCGCAGTGATAAGTGACGTGTCAATACCATGTCTCTCAAAATATAGCTTTTTTGGCTGCTGCTGGAAAAATAAAGCTAAGGAAATTAAATGTTTGTCAGAAAAAAAACAAAAAACATGAGTTTGAGTCAAGCACAAACACACTAATGGGCAAAATCTACAACGATAATAGTCTGTTAAATAAGAACCATAACAACAACTACTATTTCCCCTCATTTCATTAATAAGAAAACAAATAGATAAAACTTTTTTTCAATAGAGGCTTACAGAGGCTGAAGTCCTGTTTGTGAAATAAAGCAAGGTTTTATTTATATGTTTATTATTATATTATATATTTATTTTATTTTTCTGGCTATTTAAAGATCAGCAGCCTTCTACACTATTGCATTAGGGGCCTGTATCTGGACAGACAGCAGTGGACTGTGTGCTTACTGCGATGTTTATGAATTAAACTGTGACTGATGTAAACACCCAATGTAAGTGTTTACATTGCAATAATAATAATAGGATGTGTATTAGAGTGTTCCCTTTTGGAGGGTATATCTTACAAAGAAAAGTAAATAACTGCCACTCTGGAACTCCTCACTTTTATACTTGGTCTATCACTTTTAGTTCTGTTTTTATGATGGTATGAGTTCAATGTAAATTCTACGATTTTTAAAGAAAAGTACAAAATACAGAAACAAAAAAATAATTGTGAAAAATCAAATCACAAATACCATTAACATCTGTCAACAGCAAATTGATATGACCTCAAATGAATAAATGTATACATACAGGACAAAAATGTTTTTGATTTAACAAAGTGCTTTTAAAAGCACCTACAAACAAAACTCCTAAAAAGAAATGGGCTTTTCACTGGAAGGATAAAAGCATATTGGTACAATTTGTACCCCAAACTGCTTCTCTCTAATATATCAATACCAAGATAATGCCAGGGAAGGACAAACTGCAAGACACAAAGAGCAGCAGGAAGTATACTTGTGGTTCACGACAATCGATATGTGTATCAGTGGGCTGCTTCCAGCTGCCGACTGACATCAAAGCTGAAGGCTGTGGGGGGCTGTGCGGCTCACGCAATGCAAAATGTGCAGTGAACAGAGCTGAGAATGATGTGCACATAGGTCAGTAACACATGCTGTGGTTCTTGTTATAGTCTTTGTTCTATACTGCTGATATTTTGTAGCCTTTAGGTGATATGTCACAGGATTCGAACAACAAGTGTCCATATACAGAGCTTTGGCAGATAACCATAAAGAAAATGTATGGTCTTAAATATCAAAATAAATATTTCTAAATCATAGTGCTGCTGTCTTTATGGAGAAGGTGGCTGTATTATGCCACCCATATTTTAAAACTGTCTCTACAATTTTGCTTCTCAGTTTTGGCGATGTAGTTTACTCTGTGTAAATAAAATTACATTTTCTTTACTCTCTTTGCATAAAGATATAAATATGTTTATTTTGTGATGATGTACTGCAACAGCATGTCCTCACTTTTAAACAGAAATTGTTCAAACTAAAGCACGCCCATATCTGTCAGTACTGCCAGGTCACTGGACACACCAGCCAAGTTTGGCCAAGGTTCAGTATGCAAATACTTTAATTGGAGAAGTACAAGATGATTTTTTGTGAGTTTGTAAACTCACAAACCTCACAAGAATCCAGCTGCAGTGCAACGTTGCAAAATAGCTATAATTTCTAAGCAATTATAGAGTATTTCTAATAATTTTTCAGTGAGGTATCACAAGAAATTACATCACTGTGTTTTCATTCTATGTTCACACTAAAACAGTACTCTATTACCCCAAAAGCCAGCACACAACAAGAGGTGAAATACAAATGATAAACCTACTGGCATACTGGAGTCACAGGTGGCATGATAGCACCATGGCAACAAACTATCCAAGTGCTTGGCATTTTCTGTGTAGAAGCACTCACCGTCTTCACTCTACAAACAGTGCTATTGTTAGCATGAAGCCAGCAAACAACAAGAGGTACCAGACATTGGCAAAGGCTCAGACGACATTTGTGGCAGCACTGCAGGGACCACCACCCAAACTGAGATGGAGGAGGTGCACGCAGACCACTGACACATGTGAGTGACATGTTGGAGACGTTAACCTCACTCTATATTTATATAGTAAATCACTTATATTACTACATGTCCATCAAATGTAAAACCTCTTTTTAGTCACAAAATGATAAAGTCTGCAGTTTGCAGTATTGTACCATTTCCTGTAGTGTCTCACGTGAATTGATCAGATGGGAATTAAGAAAAACATGGATATTTGGATTAGGCCCAGCCAGTGTAAATTTGATGCCCCCGGGGACTCAACGATTATTCCGAGCAGAATAGCACACAGCTCTAATGAGAAGACTTCACCTTCACAGCGGGCACATCTCTCCATTCTCCACCATCAGTCTGACAAACACATGCACCTCACTAATGTTACTCTCTGATGTCAATCAATTTAATGCACAATAGAACCAAACAGAGCTTTAATTGCATTTGTCTAAGATCTGTTTAGTATTACAATGGCAAACATTGCTGAACCACCCACTTCCACTTCACTGAACAAGAAAATAGGGCTTCAGTTGAGTTGGCAGGGGAGGATAAATCTGCCACTCCTGGAACCATCACACCTCTATTGAACTGCGAATGTTGCCGTCTGTGCACATATCAAAAGAGCATTTATGATTAATAACTACTTTAAAAGAGCTGTTAGCTGGAATCACAGTCGTTCTGCTATTCACCTGATTTTACTGGCCACACAAAGTCAATTTGCTCTTGCTCCAGCAGAACGGGACTGTGCGACCTGCTGCCAAAATGGAGTTGTCAACACAAGAATAATATTTCAAGAGCAGGCAAGGCTATATGGCATATGTTATGACCTCAATAAAGCATGGCTCAAAGAGGAGACCAGCAACACGTAAAACCTTGCTCTGACTTCACAACCAAAAGTAATGATTCATTTTATAATAAAATGAAAAAAAGGAAGCCAAAAGAACAGAACAATAAGAAGGCGTCTGGCTAAAAGCAAGTGTGCTATTACAGCCAACTGCACTAGGAAAAAGTAAGAGCACAATGACAGGTTTACATAAACAAAGCCATAAAAAAAATACATTGGAGATATTTTGTATTTGGAGTTCTGCTAAAGAAATGGCCCATAAAAAAAGATGTTTACAGATTGGTAATCTTCTTCTGCTGGGTTTTTCTGCTGTTTTTACAATAAATAAATACAAACACACAAATACACCCTTGTGTCTTGTGGAAAATCCAAAAGTGCAAGTGAAAACTTAAACTCCAATGAAAATGTAAATTATTCTGTTTATCTTCTTTGTGTTGTCTTTGTCCCAATACACTTCAGCATTAGTCTTGACTTGGTTTCAGTTGGGGTCTTAGTTTGAGAAAAGAATGAACATTTTCTTGCGGTCGACTCTAATTAATGACTGACAAAGTGTCATGAAAATCACAGCAAGCATAAAGTCACACAGTTCTATATATCACATTGTACAAATATATAATGTACAGCTCTTCACATGGAGCCTGCAGTGGTCTGTGGAGCACACAGTGTTTCCACCAGACTCTCACACCACTTTACTACAGGATGGAGGCAGGACTCTGGAGGCGGCTGACGAGCTGAGAGACTGGCCTGGCAGTAGAGAACAGCAGGCCTGTGTGGGTGTTAGTTTTGACACCATATGAACAATCCTCTTTTTCTGGGACAGAGCAAATGTCATTTCTTGCAGTGCAGAATGTACACAGATATTTATGACAGCAAATGTAATGGACGCCTCGGGCCTTGATAAACTTATTCACCACTTCGTAAAGTCACTGCTTTGTTAACAAGTTTTTAGGTGATCAGCATAAGAGTGTGGAAAGTCCAGTTACATCAGGGGAATAAAACTCTGGTTTCACACTGTAAAGAAACACAACTCACTTATATTGTCTCAACTGGTAACAAGGGATATTTTATATAAAGGCTATTATGGATAAGATTAAAAAATATATATATTTGAACTTTAGCTGAACATTGCTACAACTCAATGTTTACTGTTTTCTCATTCTTCTAGTTCTGTCCATAACCAGACTTTAGTGCTTCTCACAAATGACAACCCTGCAGTGTGACAAAAAGTGAACATTGTAAACACTAAACACATTTGCTTTGTTGTTATAAAATACATATTATGTCACACTTTGTCATGCAGAGAAGATGGATGGTGTTCCTTTGAGCACAATGAGTGGCCTGGTTATATGCCACCTCAATTTTGTTCAATTTGCCCTTTAAACAAATTGATTTTTGTATAGGCGTTGTATTTTTTTAAATGATTTTGTGAGCACATATGTTACAATTGTAATTGGAAGTCAAAGAGCTTTTCAGACCAAAAGAAAATGTGAATTCAAATTCTCCAAAGGCTTTTTTTTTTAACTTTATGAAGACTATGTTTCTCTGAGGAAGCCTATGAATAAATGTATACTAAAGCAACAGCTGCATGTGACCATGGAAGAGTAAATTGCTCCAGTGTGTGCCTTTCCGTACTTGTGTTCACCTTGTACTGCCCAGTTCTTAGTGCCCATTGGTCTGAGGTGCATCAGTTATATCTCTGTCATTCAAAAATGCAGATATGGTTTAAAACAATGGGCTTAACAGGTTTCTACAGGCAATACATTGGACAGTCACTCTTGACAACATGTTTTGAGTCAGAGCAGATGAACATTGATGTGTTTTAAAATCAGCAACTATTAAAGTAAACCTTCCTCTGTCCATATAAGTGAATACCTTATTATCAAATACCTGTTAGCTTGGTCAGTTGGTTTGCCAATGTGGTCACTGGCTTGTGCAGAACTCATCAGCTTAAAAGTCCTACTAAATCACTTCCAGTTGTTCTTTTAATTTCTATTTGACCATGAATACTTACTGACTTTTCAAAGGGCTGAGTGGCATTGATTTATGGACTGACAAGTGTTAGCAGACATTTGCAGCAGGCAATAACTGGTTTGGGGAAAAGTGACGTCTGCATGTGTCCTTCCAGGAGCTGTCCAAGCCTGGAGAACTCAAGTGCATATGCTGCTCTCAACATGTATAATGACCCCCATCAGAGCCATCCATAACCATAATGGTCAAATAGACATTTATGTTACATTTACCAAGATGACGAATGAGGCATTTAAGGGAGAGGGCAACCTTTGTACACATGGTTTCAAAAAGGTCCTGGGCACTTTTCATGATTTTATTTTCAAATTCCACCTGACAGCTGAGAATATAAGTAATGATATGTAGACAATAAAAACAATTTTGTAGCCAGGCATTTATCGAATTGGCTAATCAGTTAAAATATTGGACTGTAATGATGCCTGCTTCAAGTTTGAGCTGATTTCGAAGTTGTCAGTCTTACTGCAGAGTCTGAGTTTATGTTTTTAATCCCGTAAAAAGTGAAATATTAGCACTCATGACTCTTTCTTACATCTCCCATCAGCCTTTGATCATGTTGATGTTCAGTGGAGACATTTTAACCCTATTATTTATAACTTTCACTGATTTGCAGCCATTTTAAGTTCAAAATGTATTATTTATGGCCTTCATCTTTGAACACCACACCACATATTTCAAATCCATCTGATTCATTTGGATTTGAATTTGTTCACCATGTTCCCAGTTATGACTTACCATCATTAGTTAATATTTTTGCCAACTCTTTAACATTAAAGACTCATGCCCCGTTTTCCTCAATGTGAGATAATTAGTATGAAGCGCAGACGAAGGAGTGGAACATGAATATTGATATACGTCAAACTGACTGCATGTTGGTTAATCGATTAGTCTGAAAGATTTCTGCTGAATAAAACATGCTGTTGAACATCTAGTGGATTAATGCTTCAGAGCACAGTTAACATATATTTGAGTATGTTAAGTCTGTTTAGTACATTTAGACAGTACAGACTCCTCTTGTATTTATTTTATTAAGTAAAAGAATGATGGAGAGCAAACACTTGACCATGAGTATTGTAAATAAAGGTTAGACTAACATGTCTTTTCTAAACTCATGTTTTGAAGAAGTCAGTGATTAAGTAAGTTACTGTACGTGTTAACTTAAGCTGTAATAATTTATTTTATTTTAATTTATTTTGAAATATGTACAATAAAATTAAACAAACATCTATATTGCTGTACTACTACTGTAGCGTAAAAAACTGCTTATCTTTCAGCTACCTCTTTACTTGGATTTTGCTTCTGATTAAATAAAAGGAGATGGAATGTTAGAAAATATGTATGTTTTTTTGCAGAGCAGGACAATTTCTGTTTGTGTTAAATTATATCTGTTACATTTCTGAACAGCCCACAACAGCCATTCAGTGTATTACTGTCTATTTATGAACTGTATGTACCAACCCATGGCCAAGCAAGTTGGTCCCTTCGAAGTAAAACTGATTTCCAGCTGAATAAGTCCTATTTAGTTTTTTTTCTGCCCCCTGAAAATCAAACTCAAATTGACAGGGACCCAACACATTCTTTGTATAGAATAAAAACCCTTGGCTGGCCAGGCTAGTATTTTCCTCTTTCCAGTAAAATGACGTAGTAAGGTAGTATTTCAATTCACTGTGTCCTGGAGCCACACAAATCCAGATGACTCTTAAAAGTCTCTCTGCATTTGCCCTTACACTCATCCGGAGCTCAGACACAGATTCATTATGAGCTGAAGAACAAGGTGTTTCAGGAATCTGATTGTCTAATCCCACCAGAGTAATGTTATCAGCTCTTCCAGGCAGGATGACTACTGCACTCGCATGAAAAGCTCAAGTTTAGCCTTTACCAGAGTGCCCCGTGTCACTGTTTGGGGATCAGTTACACAAGTTTAAAGTCTGAGAATGACCATATAATGTGTATATGTGTGCCTCTGACCTTTGAGTATTTTGGAAAACTGGGTCTTATAATTTAACAGTTTACATGTTGACATAATTAAATGATACAAGTTTCTTCAACCATTTACACATTTGTCGACTGTTTTCTTAAGACAAAAAAATGTAAGCGTTACCTGTTTGTGTTGTACATCTTCTGACCATTGTCTGAGACATGGTTTTTAATTGCACACTATTGGCTTATCCATTCGGCACTTTGATTTCTGGATCTATAACTACATTTTCAATTTTTATTACCTCTAATAAAATGTTTGTCCTCTCCAGGTTCATCATCAAGAAGCAGCCATAAGAGATGCTCTCAAATCAGGGGAAATGTGTTTTGAACAGCTGCTCCCAGTGAATACCTGGACAGCGGTCATGACAGCGACCAGTTCGAAGCAGCTTCTTGCCTCTAATAGGAGCAAAGGGTCCAGATTGAGTGCACAAAGCCTGGTGGAGAGCTCGGAGGCCAATGGCCACCAGAACGGACCGGCACTCACACGTAATGCTCCAAGGACATCAAGAAAAGTGCACTTAGTTTAATTGTGTTTTTTTGCCCGAAGCTGTGGTTCCAGAAGGGTTTGGGGTGCAGGTGAGGACACCATTGAGTCTATCAGTATGCAGCTGCAGCATGAAGAACCTTTACATGGAACTGTCACTCATAAGTATAGAAATAAAAGATAGAAGAAGTAGAAATAGAAGATTTTTATGAATAAATGGCTCTATCACATATGTCGACATATGACAGTGTCTTTTGTACTCGAAATGCCACAATGAATTACCTCGACCAACCAGACCAACCTACTTTCTGTCTTCCATCCAAACTCAACACCATCCACCAATTACAATTGTTCATCTAAAATGGAGTGTGAATTGAGTCATAAAGAATTGAAAGTATTCTTGTTGGAAATCAAACTCAGATCGAGAGGGCCCAGACTACTTCTTAGACTTCTTAGTACGGAAAAGAAAAACAATGCATGCTCAAAGTAGAAGGTATAAAATAATCTGACATTTTAAATAGTGAATTATCAGTATTGTCGATCCTAATATGATGCTGGATTATAGAGCAGCTTTGGTGGATGAGTAGTAAGAGTATAGATTTGTATTTGATCAAGGAGTTGTTCTAAGGTGCCCTTGTGATTAGTGTTTTTGGCTTGCATCCTAGTTTTATAATTGAGGAATTGATGCATATAGGTCAATAAGGGGGCGGTGTTATATTGCCCAACTTTCTTCATTAAAACAAGAGATCCAAAAGTTGCTGAACTATGGCTTTTGCCTTTGTTTTCCGTTTTTTTTTTTTTGTTTGTTTGTTTTTGGTAACATACACTGTGACTTTGATAGCTGGTTTTGTTTTGACAGGAAAACATAGCGAGTTCTCGTTCACTGTCTGATCATAAAATGCCATAATATCACAATCATTTAGTGTCAGAATCCTCTTGTGTGGGGGGTAATAAACATGCCAGACTTTTAATAGGGCCTGTCCTGTTTACTAAGTGCTCTGTTTTTGCACAACAAATCAGTTTCAGGAAATGACTGGTTTTCTCAGATATGACTCAGGGTTTGAAGTAAACAAGTTACTCTAAAGCAAAAAGTATCACTTTGCGAAACTAATGAGTGAAAACAGTGTTGAGAAATGCGTCATTAGTCGTGAGTGAGGAGAGATGTCAGGTAGTCATGCCTCAGGTCATTAAACTCCACACCACTGGCTGGTTTTGAGTGTCCAATAATAAACACAGGCCTGGACATTACTTTATGCCAACTGTTTTCACTCACACATAAAACATTTATATTTCACTTTTGAACTAGCTGTCTTCGCTAATAATTGAGATTGATCAAAATTATTGGCCTACAGTTTTGCACAACGTTTTCACACAGTCCAACCCATGATGTTTAAAAACAAATTAAAGATTGGAAAGATAGAATATGTGCTGTTAATATGCGAATCTGAGGTGTCACATGTGAAAGGTAATCAAGAAATGTTTGGGGTTGACTTTAAAATCAACTTTATTTTACCAACTCTCCCATACTGACGAGTGTTATGAGGTCTTATCTGTATCTGTATGTCTGCATTCATATTATAATGTTATTTTTTCAGGTCTATAAGCCTCAGAGTTTGCAAGCCCTGAGTCAAACTGGGCTGTAGGCCAGCAACATCTGCAAGGCTCATGTGAGAGTACTGCCTGAAGAAGCAAGTGAAGATACCTGATCAGCGTGATGGATGTCTGTGCCTCGTGTGCGCACCAACATGCACACCTGCCGTCGGTGCCCCACTTATTGAATCCATGAATCAATTTAATGAGCATAGGACGGGGTCAGGACTTCAATAAACACCCCACCAAGCTTTCAAATTTAATGTCTGCCCATTGAATGATACAGTATGTTCTACAAACGCCAATTGCAAAACACTTCTACTGTAAATTGGATGTGGGTACAGTCAGAGCAAGCCACTGGCACACTTTATGATCAGTGCATCCAGTAGGAGTAAGGTGGGTTATAAATTACCTCTGAGAAAAAGACAACCAGGCAACATTCACCCAAGAAGAGAAAGTGGATTGAAGTTTTTTGTGTGTTTGCTTGTTTTTTGGGGGGTGATCTGATTCCAGTGTGAGCGAGTGTCGTCCAGTCTGCCATTATTTATGGCAGGGTGAAAGAGTAAGTCTGGAGAAAAGGAATGAGACAAGTTGCATTGGTAATCAATAGTGCAGCAGTGACCTGAGCATTTGCTGTGTGATTCATCCCATTTAGAGCTAAAGGCTTGGCTGCTTGACAGAGACAACTCCATGATTTCCCTCTGGGTTTAGCTTCTGCATTTTTTTTTTCACAGACGTTTTTGCATCTACATACTTATTGATACCTAATGCCATTATCCCACCTCCTGCAGTGAGTCCTCTGATTGCCTTCTCTCAAAGTCACAGCACCGCTTTGTTGACAAAATCATTTGCAGAGCTGCTCCAACTCTCCCACTAAAATAAACCCTGCTGCATTTGTCAGTGCAATCTATATTAATAAAACTCAACGTTGACATGTTTATTTGTCTGAATAACATCAGTGTTTCACAGCAGATCCCGTCCACAATTTAAGTGCACCACAGAGATCGCCATAAACAATCAAAAATTGAGTTACATCATGTCGTTACCAGTGGCCATTAAACTCTATTGACAAAATACTGCACAGCCCAGAGACCCCATCCACCAAAGGCCACCATATAAAAAGAAACACCTAAAACAAATGAAAGGAAAGAGGCTTTTCTAATGAATGAATGGTTAGATAATCAGATAGTGGTACAGAGACAAAGCACCTGAGGAGGTATAGCCTAGAGCACTGTGATTGCTGAATTTCCCCAGCATTAGATCTGCTGGAATGTGCATAACACATAGGACTTCTATTTTTTTTTATTCCACACTTTCCTTTTTATTTGTACCTCTCGCTATTGATAAGGAACAAACCTAACAAACCTAACTGACAAGGGCTGCTTTTCCATTTCTGGAATAACAATGGTGGTGAAAAATTCCACAGGGAAAGGGCCTATTCCAGCATTGATGGTAAATGCGTACACAGCAAAACAGGGCTTAAAAAAAAGTCTACTGGTGAACTCAGACTATGTTGTTGTGAGGGGTTGGGGTTAGGAAGGTGACCGAAGGAGTTTTCAGCTAGCTTCATCCCCTATGTCTACTCTAAAAGTCACATTAAGAACACAGTACCATCTGTTTAAAATGTTCAATAGTAATGGCAGCTCTTCAGATGTTGTGATTAAAACTTCTGTTCCCCTCCACTGGCTGAGGTCATCATGAGATGTCACACAAAGGACAAATGGCTGCCATCCAGATGTGTGCAATGGCGTCGATGCAACAGCACATGCATTTTTCTTCATCCACTGGGGACGTGGCGGCTAATGGAGCATGAGGGTGGCGGTTCCCCTGGAGTAGTGTAGCTGAGTCACGCCCCTGTTTGAAGAGGACAGAGAAGCTGCAGGCGGCATTTTGTGCAGCCATGGTGTGAGAGTCTGGGCCAATTCAGGGGTAAACATCAGCTCCAGTAATTGGAGAACAGCACAGCGGGGAATTTCATACAATCCTGGCCCTTGTAGCTCAGTCAAGAAAATCCTGACTGTGGATTTCAAGTTCACAATAACTATTCTGTGTGTGCCAAATACAGCCTGTTTTGAGAGAATTTGCTGAACACCGCATGATTCACAGTCTATGTATGTGGTGGCCATTTCAGTGAATGTGCTTACATAGACTTAGTATCCTGATTATAAGCCTTATCACTGTTATGATAGATGTCTCACAAATATTCCTTTGTTCCCTGAAGTTGTCTCTACCACAGTGCAGCATGAAGAGCACTGTGTGGACAAAAACTTTGAAATGAATAAAGCATCCTTTAGCTGGCTGTGTGGTGTAGCAAAAGCTAAAATGAGATATGAGCCCAATAATCAGTTGCCCTAACCATAAGTGTGGCTGTAAATTGGATACACAGCACACATTTGTGGAATATTGCTTGGTTGCTAAACAGCTTGGTGATTTGAAAGCACAGTTTTTGCTGCATTTGCACAGTTAATCGGCAGCTGTCATGAAGGAGGAAATGTTGCACACCTGCTACATCGTCCAGACATTGGATTAATAACAGTGACGCTTCATTTTATGTAAACACATTTATTAAGGCATAAAGGTTGAGAGCTTTGAACATTTTCAGAGGTCCATAATCCACCATTTTCTTTCGACATTCATTAGCTTCCGTTTACTCTCATTTATTTGTTTTTTCCTTCTGTTAAAATAGGAGGTGTCAGATCAACCATGTGTAAATCATCTAGAAACATACTGAAAATAATCATACAGAATATTTCCTTTGTATTTATTCCCCCCTAAAGTTATCAAACAGTGCTTATCTATGTAGCAGTGACTTCAGAACACATTTGTCATTTTTTCTAATGTAGAGCTTCAGTCGAGCTGTTTGTAATTAGATCAAATCAATACCATTAGTCATCCATTACAGGTATTTAAGGGAGTCATTTTTAATCCATCTGTCACTGACTTCTTGTTCCTTCATTCAGTTTCATTAGACCCATTCCTCTTTCCTTACAGTCCATTGGTAGTTGTGTAAAAATAGACCATGTAGACAGTTCTAAATACCAAGTGCTTTTCCGATAGTTATAAAATCATACAGTTTAACATGAATATCCATTGCAGGTGGGGTGTAGCAGTGGGGACCGGCATGAAATTTGCTCTGCATGTGGCACATATCATTTGTGGCTCCAGTATGATAAGATCACAACAGGTCTTTGTGAGCAGCAGTGCACACACCTCCGAGCTGCATTGGCAAACTTGGATAGAAACTGGCAGGTTTGTGGAGGGAGTGACATCCTGTGGTTCTGCTCAGGTCTCTTATCAGCGTCTGCTCCTTATCAGTCAGCCACACAACAACAAAAACACACAGCAACCATTTTAGCTGCACCACCTGAGAAGAAATTATCTTTATCACTTACTGATCCAAGGCATTCTGCAAATTCTAAAAAACAATTTGTGTATTGGACACTGAATATATAATAGCTTAACAATGCATTCTTCACCAGCTTTCACATACGAGTTAATCAATTCCCCATCTACACTCAGTAATGGTGTTAATTGTAAAACAAATGTCCAATTTAATTATCAGTTACTGCAATATTTGACATCTCTGCCGACAACCAATTTTCTTTCCATTTTTCAACAATGGTTTTGATATTAAAGCAGATCTCATTTTTGTTTCCGACAGTCTCATCAACCTCCTGTTGGCAGCTACTCAGCAAATGAGCTCTGATTAAAATGCCTACAGGCTCACAAAGTTCAAACATTATAGATCGAGGGAGCCAGTTTTCTTATTGTCTTTAAATGGCAATGAGATAATCAAATGCTTTGAGGTAAAAGCTGTAATACATTTGTGCAAGTGATGGCAACAATCCAGGTTTGTCTTAATGATCATGAGAAGAATAGCTCTGGTTGTTTTTACCCTAAACCTACTCACTAATCGGTAGGTCATATTTGTCTGCATTTTTAAAGAGTAAAGAGAAAGATAATGTCCCTGCTTTGTCCAAGGCCTGGTGAGTGAAAGCCAAGCTACCTGAATTTTTTACCAAATACAGATTTGAGCTGTCCCATTGTTGTTTGGACCTGCTCAAGGGGTGGACTGTACTTTAAAGCTACTGTCACGGGTTCGTAGCCTTCAAGGTATTTCTTTAAGAGATTTAGAGGTTTCCTTCTAGACAATGCCACACTGTCTCCACACTTTTGAATGGTCAGACTCTAAAGTTGAGCTAAAGTTAAACAAGACACAGCAGTACACAGAATGGACTTGTATGGGCTGCCAGTAAAAGTTGAGCATGCTGTCATTAATCTGTGCATGTAAAATTGATTTGGTTGAATTTGCACATTGTTCATGTAAAGGTTCCTCCTACAGGGATGGGTTCTGAATTATAAATGGATTTGGTGCTTTTTATTATTGAACTTCTCTACAACAAGCTGTTTTACCACTTTCATTCATTTTTTATGATCTATTATTTATTATCGCTGTACATTAGGCATGAAATGACTCTGCTTAGGACTTCCTCCTTCTTCGCGATATAATGAATACAAGTTGAGTGAAATGTCTCATTTACAATTTTGCAGCTTTTTTGTTCTGCAGCATATTCTACATTAATGATGCAAAATGACACAAAGTACCCTGCCCTGAGGGGAACCTACACAGACTCCATTACGAGCTACTTTTAATTAGTCTTTGTAATTAAAATGGAGAATATTGGGTGCAGAACGGCTGGGAGCACAATAGATATGGCTATAAACATTTGCATGTTCATTGGTTAGGGTTGGCAAAGTGTCTCGTTTCACTCTGCCGGGTCAGACATGAGTGCAGCGGAACAGGGAGTGAAAGAAAATGTTGATGACATGTTGGTAATTGAGTGGGAGGGAAGGACGGTCCTGGACATTGACAATTAAGTGAAGTGAAAAGCATAAGTGAGTACTTTTTAGATGTTAAAGCCCTGTCTGACCTGAAAAATGTTCCTCTGTGGCAGAAGTGTCTACAAATACTGTGGAATATGAACCAGAGACTCAGGTGCCATAACACAAAATAAGGTCACACAAACTGACTTAACAAAAAGAAAAGTACTGATGAGGAGTAGGGAAGAGATCACAAGAGACAAAACAAAGCAGATAGAACTAGGAGAGTGTGAGTGCAAGGAGCCTAAACTCTGATGTTACAAAGGATAATACATAAAAGCTAAATGATTGAACTCACATATAACAGCAGCCTTTTTAACTAATCAAACATTTTAGATTAAAAACTGTTAGAATCCCATCTGCATGAACAAACATATTTAGACATTACCTATCTCATTCATGCACTTGGATGTATTTGAATATTTTATAAATAAATAAAAGAATTCTGGTGTCAGCGGTGTCCAGAAAAAAAAAAAAGAAAAATCAATTCCATTCACTGATGTGCACCAATCACATCATGACCCCTGGTGCTGTAAGTCACATTTATTATAACATGATGATTTTTATGTTGTCACCCATCAGTGGATGGCATTAAATAAGAGTAGACCCAGTTAGCTGAGGCATGCTTAGAATTTTAATGTGAGTGCTGGTTTTATAAACACAGACAACGGTGAAATCCTCAAAGAATATGATGAACTTCCAAACTTATCAATTATTTAAGACAGATCAATTATTTGTCATATTATCTATTGAATTTATGCCGTTATAGCCTCTAGTTTGCAAACATACTTCTTTACATAAATCCTTTTGTAAAACATCTCAGTGACTATACCGAGGGTGGGTTGCGGTACACTGACTCTTCATGTATTCCCCATAGGTTTTGTTAATGTCTATACCCTTGTGGTTGTTAGAAATAGTAGCTGGCCTTATTGTAATGATGGGGACGTCTGGCTCTATAAACACACGCACCAACGCATACCATCACATTCATCCATAACCTAAATTCACCTTTAAGCCTGTGCCCACTTATTTATTCCACATTCCCCCAGTAGTCTAAAGATTATTTATAGGGCTCCACTGGACCACTGTAATAAACACACAAACTCTAAGCTTCGGAAATTCTGCACTAGCTCTTTTTTTTTTTCCTCCGCTGTCCCTGTGGTTTGAGCTTATTAATATGGTTTGCCAGGTATAATAAACTAGAGGAAAATCCCAAACAAGGGGCAATCTTTTAGAAGGATAGCAATGAGATGGGAATTGACTGAGCTTTATAGGAGACTATTTAGGCCCCTATAAGGATACACTGTACTCGTGTTGGTGGATAAAAGGCCAGACAGTATAAAAGTTGAAACACTAGGTTTTTACTAATTCTGCAACGGGAGTTATTGCATGTCTTGAATATTAATCAAGCTGGACTTTTCAAAATTTGCCATCTAAAGCTGTCCAGTCATATTTTACATCATTAAATTAGAGTTAAATGACATGGAGCCATGGCATGAATCATTAACCAGTAGCCTCTGAATTGTTCAGGTCTGGTACAGAAAATGGACAAGCTGTAATTATGGTTTTTTTAAGCTGCCAGCTTGCATAAGATCTCCAGCTGAGCACGCAAATGAATTTTATTTAATGAGACTTTAGAGTTCTGTTAAACATCTTGTTACTTTGCAGCCTGGTAAAATATCAAAAGGTGGAACAGTGTCTTCCAAGGCTCCAGAAAGAGTCACAGTTAATGACTTTTAATGATAGAAAATGGTAAAAAGGAGAAATCAGAAGGTAAAGTTATTAATACATAAATACTAGTGCTTTTATAGAGGGAATGCTTTGGTACTGTGTAAATGGTTTTGTTCTGCAGGCATGACTGTGATGGGTGCATTGTGTTGATCAGAGAGAGAGAGCCTATGGTGAATGAAGCAGCTGTCTGTGATAAGCCGCTGTCTGCAGCAGGTAAAGGAGCTGCTGACAGCGCTCCAGATGCTCAGTGGGGAGTGGGTTCCTCATGGGGGGAGTCGGGACACGGTCCCAGCCTGCTGTGGAGGACAGGCACTCTAAATCTAAAAGAGAGGAAGTCTGAAGCTTATTAACCAAATGTATTAAATCTTAATATGAATTATGATAAAGGATGTCTTTTAAATAAACATGTAAAATCTTTGTGAATGAGTACCACACATTTACAGATTATTCCTTTTCCATTCACACACTTCACAGTTTCTGTGCAATCAAAGCAACAATAATGCACTGCCTGCAATCACACTAGTTGATGAAATGATGCCATTGAAAGTAATTTAATTAAATGAGACAGCTTGGGTCTTGTCCATTAACCATATAAGGTGCTGTTAAAGAATCATTTTGGGAGAACAAAAAAATTGACTTTTTTGAAGAGTGGCACTGACATCTAGTGGATGATCAGGAAAAAGACAGACATTTGTATATTTTTATGTAGTCTAAATTAAATGTTAAGGCAAGGTCATCTGTTCTTTAAATATCAACAGCGCAAATGTATGTACCACTGACAGGACACATTCAACTTCTAATATTCCTTCTGACTTTTTGTAACATGGATGTGTTGTGTCTGAACTGTCAGGGATGCTTTAATAACCCAGTTATTCCAAATCATTTTGGAGTGAGTTTCATTTCTGGGTTTAACTCTGTCAGTGTTTTATACCTTCTATATTTCATCTATGTCCATGCATTATCTGTCCTTTATACAACCACGAGTGTCACCTATGGAGTGAAGGTAAATTATAGTCACATGACTGATTCAAGTTTCACAGTGATGACTATAGCACACACAGTGTGTATTTTAGATTAGTGCTTCAAAATCTGTTTATACGAGCATTTAAGGCAGTTGTAGGATTAGTTACACAAATACAGCAAGAATCAAATAACCCTGTGCAATGTTTTAATAATGAAATGTATTGAATATATTGGGTTGGACAACAGTTTTGTTTTTTGTTTTTTCCCCCGATGGAAGGACAGGGGTGTCGTCTTGTACAGTCTGTAAAGCCCATTGAACCAGTGAATGTTATGGTGTCTTTATAATTAAATGGAAATGTAACTGGCCATACTTTTAGCAAGAAATCTACAGCCTTGTATGTTCAAATATTGAGCATATTCAGTGAAAGCAGCACACTGTGTTGTGTAGCCGTGCCCCACTGCTGATGAAAGTGAACAAGCAGTAGTTAAAGTGTTGAGTACCTGGATTAGCTGACATTATCACCCTCCTCTCACAGAGGGGCTCATATAGAGGCTGTAATTTGACCTTGGCTCTTAATGGCTGTGTGACAATAGTGCCCCTTCCCACTGGCCTGTCTGCCCCCATGAGTGTCTATTTATAATGTCCAGACACAGAGCACAGAGGTTACTCAGAGGTGCCACACCATGACAGCCACACAAGAACAAAGGGTGAGACCATGCACTGTTGTTGCACTTTGTGTTGACATTTTAACTGCTAACTTCAATTTGCCTTGGGTTACAAAATATTTTATTTATTTATATAAATCTTACAATAATAGTAGCTAGTTAATGTTCTTAAATAGCTCAATAGTTTTCTGTTACTTTTCTAGTGATGCTGCATGAAACACGACTCTGATAATTCTATGCCTTTCTTCACAAACATGATGGTAAGTGCATTTATTATTTTTTGTAATTCATTTCATGTTTATGTTTAAATTTACTATACATAATTGCATCTTAACTGGTAATGTGCTTGTATTTTATTCATCTAACCTATATCCATTGTATTTGTTTTTCATAATGTTGAGAATAGAAAATACAAATTGCCCTTGCATATGTTTATGTTATCTGCTTTGTAGGTGAGAAACAGGAGGGTGGCGGCTGAGCAGCACGAACATTGTGACAAGTGTTTCAACCTGCACTGTCAGGTTCCGGTGCAAATCTCCATATCATGTGTAGTAATTAAGTGTGGTAAAAACTGCGGCGTCTGCCTTCATTTGTGCAAGGAAGAGGAGCACCGTCTCCTTTGTCCTAATGAGACAGTCCCCTGCCTCAATGCCAGCTTCGGCTGTCGACTGTCTATGCCCCGCAGTCGGCTGGCCCAACACCTGCGAGCCTGTCCTGCCAGTGTCGTCAGCTGCTCGCAGGAGTGGAACCGCTGGCCCATTTCAGACGGAAAGCCAGCATTCTACACAAGCATTTCACAGAACCCACAAACTAGGCTGCACCTTGATGTCGCTATGGCTCTCAGGGACCAAGAGCAGCTTTTCCGATCCATCAAAATGAACAGCATATTCCCTGAGTTGATGGCTGACGATTCTGTCCCCGAGGCTATTGCTGCTACTGTTAACAGTCCTGAAGCTTATTCCTCAGATAACGAGGATTTTTTTGAAAATGGCTGCGCCAAAATAGAAGAAAAAGGTCTAAGTCAAGAGGAGAGAGACACTCTGGCAAAAAGCAGAGATGTGGAGAATATTCAGAACTACAGCTCCTGGGAGAGAATTTTTAAGAAGGAGATGGACGGATGCAAGCAAACTGTCAAAAACCTGAACACGAAGGAGGAAAGAGTCCAAGAAAAAGCGGAGGAAGAATCACACAACTGTCAAATAGAAACAAGGGGCTCACATCAGCCGAGCACTGGAAACTCTGCCATGGCTGCTGCTCCAGGCATAAATGGTGCAACAGGCCTAGCGCCATGGCAAGATGGGGTCTTAGAGAGGTTAGGAAAGGAAGTCCACATTTCTGAATATAATATGTATCTGGTGCACAATGGGGCCATGCTTATTAACTTTGGTCAAATCACTGCATGCACCCCAAGAGACAAGGATTTTGTTTATGGAAACCTTGATCCAATAGAGATAAAAACTATCCGTTCATTTAATGTTCCTACAAGTTATAGAGCAAAACGTATCCATTTAAAGGACCCATCACAAAAGGCCAAGACCAGCCACCAAAGTGTAGATACTGCAGATTTGGGTTTAATGCTTGAGGATCTTCCAAAATGTGATGAAGTCAGTGCCACTCTTCTGTGCTGTCTGGAAAAAGAACTCAAAGGGCATTCGATATCAGAGAGCTCAACAACAGATGGCCTTTATGTTGATGTAGGAACACAGACGTACAACTTCTCCTCTGCTCCATTTAAAAAGGAAGCCTCACTTGCTGATATTGCGTCAAATGACCATGGTCTTTATGTCGATATTGAAGCCGAGGCAGTTACAAGAAGACATAATAAAAGCAGTTCAGCCTTCAGCTACATGTGTGGGCACTTCTTCCGCCGTGACGAGTATTGCTCTCACTTCAGGAATGTGCACTCTGACATACAGTCTTCTTTAAATGGTTGGTTCCAACAGCGCTGCCCCTTAGCATACCTTGGCTGCACTTTCACTCAGACAAGGTTTCACCCTTCAGGTCAACAGGCTACAGTCAAATACTGCCAAGATGTCAATGCACTTGTCCTACAGCCCCAAGTCCCTTCATCTTTCTGCCAAAGTGAGAAAAGCTCTAAGAAAAATCCTAAAACGGATCACCTGAGCAGCTTGCCCCTAGAGATACTTCAGCACATTGCTGGTTACCTTGACAGTTTTACATTATCCCAGCTGTCCCAGGTCTCCCATCTGATGAGAGATGTGTGTGCCACGTTGTTGCACGAAAGAGGAATGGTCTTCCTTAAGTGGGAGAGGAAGACACATTCCCATGGGAGAAGCTCCTGGAGATGTCGAAAGAAAGCAAGTATCTCTCTTTTATATGAATCGCAATATATTGTCCATTTTTCTTCAGTCTGTTGGTGTGTGGATCCATTGACTGCAAAAAAAATGTTTGGGCTACACTGTAAATTAAAGGCTATTTGTAGTTACTCAGTACAATCAATTACTTTTCAAAAGCACCTATGTTGGAATTGACATGAGGCATAGATTAAAAATTTGTTTAGAATTTTAGAGCTGAGCAATGATGAACACAAAGGATGAATGTTCGTTTAGCATCTGTATAGGAATATAAAAGAATGCCAGTATAGTAGAATGTGAGACTGCAATCTAGTCATTGAGGTTGTATGGTTCCTTTAGCCTAATTAGCCTGTTATTCTGCAGCCTTGTTTAACAGTTATAGTAAATGAAGAGTCCAGAATTATGTAGAAAGTACTTTTTGTTTCACTTGAAAGGTTTATATTTTATGTAGCTTTATTTCTGAAAAACAAACAGACGAATGCAGATTGGGATGTAGTTTTATGTCATAGGTTCAGAGTACTTTTACCAGAGCCTGGTGGCCTGAGCTTCAGGAACAACCTCAGCTGTCTTTAAGGAGATGACCTACATCTTTGGCAGAACTCTCAGCACTGTGAATGACTGGCTTTTGGTCATTCAGTGTAGTTACCAAATGCACAATGCATTTGATTGGCCCAGAGACCTACAAGCACACATTGCTCTGTTTAGAATCTAACCCATTTCAGGACAAACAGGGCAGTATGCGCAGCTGCATTGCTAACTGATGATATCAGTGATGTGGAATGGCCTGAGGTTTATCTGCCTGTGAACACAGTCACTCCATAACTAGACGGATATGGGATTATTCATAGAAACATAGAAGGCTAATCACAATACACAGTTGACAGCTGGGTATTTGCTCCTCTATGAAGGACATCTTTTATTTGTAACAGATAGATTCATAAATAACCTCATGTGATGAATGATAAAAATACTGTGGTCCAGATACCAGGGATATAATAAGACATTTGTCCTCACAGCCAGAGTTGACGTGGATTTGATAGATGCCATGCCTCTAGATTCCTTAACAGCCAGACTTTGTTTTGCAGGTTTGGGAGTTTAGCTTTGTGTTTTCGACGGTGGACAGATGGAGCTTCAGCGACAATCCCTCTATGTCAGAACACCTAAAGAGCTGTCCCTTCTACCAGAGACAGGAGCGCTCTGAGCCGGTGGCTTTAGCCTGCCTGAGAGAGGTCAGAGACAGACAGGGAGTGGCACGGCTCAACAGATAACACTGCTGGTCCCGGGGCTCAGTGGGGCACTGCAGTTAGAGAGCTGCGTGTTTACCAGCACTCACATGTGACTTGTATCAACTGTAGAGCTGACACACATACAACACAGCTTTAAAAATGGTATAAAAATGTATATAAATTACATCAAAGTATTTGGAATTTATACTTTTTACAGTATTTGTGTGCATAGAGTTTGATCTTAATTGATTAGGCTAGATGAAATTTAACTTTAGAAAAATTTAACTTAAACCTTGAACAGAGCACTGATGTCTGTAATTAAAATAATAATGGTACATAATAATGACAGTGATGATCATCTGTTGTTCAAATAACCCTTTTCATATGAAATATGACACAAGATTGTAGGACTACATGATGATATTGCTGCTTTTCAGTGGAACGAGACTGACATCTAGTGGGAAGAGGTGGTATTTCACTGATGGGCGAGATTGACTTTATCACACACTGTCTCATACAAAAAGTTGAAATAACACACACGCTCTAATTGTTTGGACAATGGGGGGAGTTTGAACAACAGGCAACATTGCTTACAAAATGTATTTTAGTAAAATTAATGAAAAAATTGTAAAAAAAAAAAAAAAAGTATGCCTATCTGTTTTTCTTCATGATTTCAATTCATAGAGAAGTGAATAAAAGTTGACAGTAAAACACATCAGGTGCAGTGGTATTAATTGTGCACTTCAGACAAGTCAGGGTTGCGCAGCTTGTTGATAACCTCTGACAGCATCCGGTTGCAGAGGGCTGCATATGGATTGAGTACCACGGCCTGTTGTCGAGCAAATTCACTTCCAAGTGCAGCTGCTTTCTCAAAATCTTCTCTAGCTTGCTCGTTTTGGCGCTCTAGTCGACGCAGCAGACCTCTCTGCACCAGCGCCTGACAACCTGTCCGCCCTGCACTCCTGCTCAGGGACACGGCCCGGTCCAGGTCCACCAGTGCTCCTGCAGTCAGGCAATATCAGGGTTAGGAAACAGCTAGAAGAAACCATGAGTCTGTTTATTTTATTGAACTTTCAGCTATTCGGTCCTGGGTTTTTTGTTTATACAATTTGATAAACTAAAGAATATGTGTAACAGTACGCTGTAAAAAGAGTGTGACTCATATCCAAACAGGGACATTCTGAGCAAAAGGTAAATGCATTTTCAAAGACAAAGAAAATGTTTACTTCATTGGCTAAAAATATACCAGATGTACTGTAAGTCACTGATTCTTTTCCACTTGTTGCAAAATGTACAAAAGACAAATATGGCCAATGCACATTTTCTTTTCTCTTGTACAGCTCATATTGCACAAGCTTCCTTTTCATCTTCAACGTACTGTATTATTTCTGCCACTAGGTGTCTCTCAATCAATAAAAAATAACCAACCATTAGAAATGAAGAAATTTTCCAGATAAAGCCAGTACCAATTACTGTATTTTATGTTCTAACTGTAACATTTTTTCTGAGTGTGAGACAGGCATGGCAGCTGAGTGGTTTGCTCTCCTGCCTCACAGCGGAAAGGTTGTAGGATTGATTGTCAGTCTGGCAATTGTCTGCACATCCTCCTTATTCCTCCATGGGTCCAAAGACATACACACATAGATTCTATAGTGTCTAGTCTACAGTTCATGTGTCTTTAAGCCCTGAGATCAACCGGTTCATTTATTTAGGTTATAGTTCGCCCAAAATAACTTTGACAGGCTCCCAGCTCGCAGTAACCCAAAAAGAATGTGTGGTGTGGTCTTTTCACAAAAGGTGCATTACATTAAAAAAAGTTTAAAAGTTTTCATTGGTAGGCTATAGTGAGTCAAATCTTTAAGCATGACAGAATAGTAATATGCAATAAAACGCCTTTCATACATTTTATTTTTATTTATTTATTGGTTGTAGTGTGGATACAAAGCAACACAGTGCACTGTGACCACAATAATGACTTATGTGAAATAAACATCAGTAATAGCTTTTATTGAGCTGCCCTTTAATGAAATAACCAACCTGCATGCTAAACAGAGTAAATCTATTCAAAAGTGTGATGGCAGAGTACATCACAGACACATACCTTCAATACTGTCATGCTGGCTTCAGACACCACAATGTGAATGAATGTGAGGAGCATACCTGCTGTGTTCCCCTGTAGCCGCAGGGCCTGAGCCCGGTTGTTGTAGGCTGACGCTCTCCCGGGCAGCAGCTGGATTGCCTGGCTGAACAGTTGAAGTGCAGCTTCCAAATCCCCAGCCTCTGCTGCTGAGACGCCGTGCATCTCCAACTCTTTCACTTGCTTCAGCAACTCTGTGTCAAAGCCACTGTCTGGCAAGGTGAGATAAACAGGTTGAGAAAGCACTCCAACTCAATTGACAGGAAGCGTGGAAAAGGAAAACACAGAAATGTCACTAGAAACTCAACTCGGATTAAAATGTCATGTTTTAGTCCAGGGATGGAATGTGTTCAAATAAATTCAATATGCCACACAGTGATAAAGATAAAAAGCAGCAAGATGATATAAAGAGACACATCGAGTTGGAGGCTCACCATCATCAATTAACGCCTCCTCCTGGTTCAGGTCTGGGACGTCTCCAAAGGGGGAGTTAGGGTTGAAAATAGCCTGCAGTACAGCTTTGTCATGTGCCGAGGCCATGTCGCCAGTCTGCAGAGGACGCACAGTATGATGGAAAACACCTAGATTTAGTGAGGGCAGAACTTCCTCCCCCTGCAAACTTCCACCATCTACATAAACCAATCAAATAAGGGGGCGGAAGCAGAGGTGGACTTTGTGTTGGCCTGCTCTAAGCACATCTGTATTTGGTTAACACAAAAATGCAGCACTTAGATGAGGGCATGCAGTTACAAATGGTTTACAAAGACAAAGAAAGGAGTGAATAAGAGAGATAATGACACTGAATACAATCCTCTGAGATCTGTATTTGTACTATATATTAAAATGACCATATACTATACACGTAGAAGTTAACATCAAACATTTGACCAAGAAAGAGCTACAAAGTATTTTGTAAAAAAAAAAAAAAAAAAAAAGTTAAGTCTTTTAAATCTTTTGAATTATCATTCAAATAAATGGAAAACTCAACGATCAACGATCTAACTTTCCTAGACATGCACCATCTAAAGGTTTCAAACACATTGGGCAAATACACCATCACCTCACCCTCACAAACAGCATGCTTTTGTTTTATACACCCACAGAGGGCAAAGACAAAGAACTGTAGACTTAAACGGTACAGTGATATAACTTTTTGGTGCCAATAGGTCTATGTTTCTGTAATGTTTCTATCTTTCTTCTGTGTAATCTGATAATGCTAATATGAAGCCTGGAAACTTAAGCCCAGATTCAAAGAGAAAATGAACATTACTTGACTCACAAATGCACAATGTGAGGGTTGTGTCTGGTAAAATCAACAAGATCCATAAAGTTGAGATGAGGTATCTGAGCTGTGTTTGCAGGGGCCAGTATCTGTCAGGTGCAATGGTAACCAGGCAATTCATGTTATTGTAATTATCCAAGAATATTAGGGATGGTCAGGATTTAATGGCTGCTTGGTTCAAACACACAACAACACTCAGCTTCATCCAGCTCTGGAGTCTGGAGTCCTGGACCTTCATTACATACAGGTAAGTATGATGAATCAAATCATTAAGAAAAAGGAAACTATTGGCCTGGAGATTTTTGCTATCTTCCAAAGTAATTCCCAGTTTCTGTGGCAAATGTGTTGAAGTATAATCACAAAATGGTTTCAGCACAAAGCTTTTTTCCAATTACTGGCAGCAGTGATCTGGAACTAGAGAGCACATAGAGGTATGGGCTTTGGGGACTGTTCACAGGGAGATCGGATGTTGAGGGAGCAGCAAAAACACAGTTTCTTTAATGGTTCCTATTGTTCTCTACTTCTTTCTGTGTTTACAGTCTTATAGTTATGCTGATGTTTTTCTTTTCAACAAACTTCAGGGCAAGACAAGTTTTTTTTTTTTTTTCATAATAAAGTCTAGGCATTTCGCCCATGCAATGTAAGGGGTGAGCACTTGCTCATTTCTGTTTCAAAATGGTCCATAAATCTGCAAAACTTTTCATCATATTGTAATCAAATGATTCGGAATGAAACTAGATTGTTACTCATCCATTAGCCTTATATTAGGAGACTTTTGCCAGTTAGGCCCTGCTAAGGCCACAGCATAAAAAATCCTTCAGCAGACGAAGTCCCCTTCAACAGTTTTAATAAAGAAATTCATCCTTATATGTGTTGGACGAATAAATCATTGAGTTTATTACCATGCTCGATAGATATTCTAATATAGTTAGTACGGCTGTATAAGTTGTATAAAAGACTACATCTGCAGCAGAACCTATCCTCTGATCCAATTAAAAAGTGCCCCTGCAAGTTCAATATTTCTTGAAGGGTGCATCTATATTCAGCAGTATATCTGAATATGACACCAGAGACCCATCGTGCAGGAAATCTTTAATGGCACCTGCTTGACTAATGCTGCAACTTTTAAGTATCCAATTTAAACATCTACTGCTGTGCTGCAGTTCAGTATTCTTCCATTTCACGACTTAATTTAGGAGAAAATACGATCTGGACAAATTACCACAAGGTTTTAAAAAGGCAATTAAAAACTTTCGACTGAATAGTTATTTGCACAGATGATAAAAATCCAAAAGGATTAAAAAAAAAAAAAAAAAAAAAAAAAGCCTTTTAAATTCTTGATCAGAGAGAAGTTTTCTTTTTAACCACTTGAGAGGGCTCTTGCCTCCTCTATTTCACAACTTGGCTCTCCAGTCAGCACAGACAGTTTGATCCTCCATTTTCCACAGGGTAATAAGAGTTAAAGAGTGAGGGCAAGGCTATCATGTTCACGGTCACTCAGTAAGCAACAGATTTTCTGCAGTAGCCCAGTATGCCCCCAAGGCCTTCCCTGTGGTGCAAAAGCAGGGAAGCAATTGTGTGAGGATTATCAGTCTGCTATTACTGTAAATGTGACTGCATCAGCACCACTCAACCTGATTATGTCAATAGGAAAACGCATCAACAGTATTTACAGACTCCAAAAGCAAGAGTGAACAAAAAAAAAAAAAAAAAAAGTAGAGGTGCTTCAGCCTTGGGCCTTAAGGGAAATTAACAGATAATCAAAAAACAGTGACCCTCGGTGATAGTAGTGCTGTAAAGTTAATAGAAGTGCACTACATTGAAGACACCCCCTGTTCTCCCTCTAATTACACAAGTCAATAAGTGCCACAGCTAACGAGAAATAATGTAACAGCATTAATGGGGTTGTTAATAGTGAATGAGATAAGATTATTGGGCATTTACTGTTTAGAAACGTAATGAAAAGTCCTGAAAGGTTTGGAGTAGAACGTTTACTTGGGTTTCTCTACTAATGCTTCGTGGCCTTTAAACATTGTTGCTGCTGCAATGAAAAAGAGGCAGTTTAGAGACATTTAGACCTTCACAATGTAAGGCATATTCGTAGAAGAAAGAGTAAGCAACAATTGTTTATTCAGTGATGGACTTTGATGATTTTCTGGCTCGACCCGGCTGAATGACAGCACATAAAGATATAATCAATGAATCAAAATGGATAAAAACATTACGGAGAATAAAAGAAAGCACACAGCAATAGCGCTCCTATTTCATCATCCCTGTTGCTTTATAAGATCAGAGGAATAAGGAAAGTAAGAAATGAACCTGAATATCATAATAATCCTGAGAGGCTTTGCTCCTTAGTGTCTGTGAATCTCACATCAAAGCATGAGTTCTCCTAATCCGTCAGCCCTATGGAGGTAAACAGTGGTCTGCGTGTCGATACCTGGCCTGTTATGATGACGAAGGACTAGTGCATGCTGTGCGGGGGCACTCAGAGCTGGATTAAAACAAACTAATCCGCTCTGCAGAGAGATGAGTGCCAGAGGTTAAGCAAATAAACAATGTGTTCTTTTATGGGAAACATCTTATTGTTGTGCAGCACACACACTACACCCTGCTGTCTGTCTTTGTTGCCAGACATGTGTCAACTACAGTAAATTCAATGGATAATGCTTTGGATGTGGATTAAAACTTTCCAGCTATGCAGTTTTAAGATCACTCAAATATAATAAGACTAATAAACAATCATAATGCACAGTAATGACGTACATTTAACATGATGCTTGGTTTAGTGAAAGCTAGCCAGTATCCTTGTGTGGCCTTTCACCAAGTATGTAAAGAAACTAAAATGATCTGTTGAGGTCCCCATCAGTTTATGCAAGTATTTCATGCAACAAAACTCCAAGAGGCTATTACATGCATGCTCCCTCAAAGACTTTTCCACACAAATAACCACCAATAAAGACATCAACTAAAGGGGAAGAGAATTTATAAAACCCTATAAAAACTTTGGGATTAGTGGACATGTAATAGTGATGTTTTTCCAGAGTAATGTACTGGAGCAATGCTGGGGCTGTCATAACCAAGCATGGATGATTTATGGTTGACTCGGACAAAAACAAAGGGGTGAAACAGGCGGCTTTGTTAGAGGTGTTGTGCCACCTCCTTTTGGCTGGAGCAGAACAACACAGTGAAGTTCAGAAGGAAACTCGAACCAGTGAGGTGAGTCCATCCCGTAGATTTCCCTGGGCTAATGGAGCTCTTCTGGGAGCACTTTTGCAGATGTTGAGTGAGATTTGATTGTGGGTTGGCTGTGTGTGTGTGAGTGAGCATGTGTTTGGAGTGGGTAAGGACTGTTATTACTCCCAATTCTAAACTCTACAATTGTGTAGGGCAGCTCATTTCACAAATGGAAAAGATTTACCGAAGTTTATTACCAAAACATAACACATCTTATTTACCTTAAAGGCTGACTAAAAGGCTCTTTGCAGATCTCGACCTACATTTAAGCATGAATGACTCAGCATGAATGCAAATCTGGAAAATTCTTTTGCATGTTACATACAGTAGATAATCTTTAGCATAGCCCTAGTTTGCATGAGACAAGGGACAACTCTCACCGTGTGTATATCATAATCCAGACATGCTAGACTTTTGTGAGACAACATTTTCCACAAAAAGTGAGTTGTGAAAATGTGTCCCATCAAAGCTATGACATAATAATGACTACCAGAGGTACTGTATCAAATATGCAGTATGTTAAGTATACAGACTTAAACCAGTTGTATAAACCAGTGTAATTGGTCCTGATGTGTAAAGCAGAGTGTTTAGCCATGGGTACACTGTATCTATAAAACAACTTTCTTTTTCATGACTTGTGCTGCATTTTTCAACAATTTGACATAGTTAAAAGCTACATGACATTGTTTGTGTTTTTGTTAAAAGTTAATGTAATGAAGCTGAATGCTACAGTTGCAGTTATAGTGTAAGAAAATTTTAGACCAGTATTGGGAAGAATTTTTATGCATTGGGCTGAAATGGTGCCCTTGGGTTCATCAAAGACTGTTCCCTCAAAGATAAAAGCTAGCACTTGGTTTAAGTATTTAGGACAAGGAATGAACTCTTCTCCTTGTAAAATGCAACTGAACTGCCTCTGAACACTTCAGGAGAAATATTTTCATAGCCACAGATCACTGCTGAAATAATTTTATAGCTGAAGACCTTCAGCAATGACTGGCATCAACTGGTATTTAGAAACAACATTTAAAAAACAATCCCGAGAGTGTGAAACTTTAGAATGACTTTAGAGTTATTAAATTATTCAATAAAATGTGAAGAAGACATTTGCACATTGTTTTTGGGGGTGACCTTTTAGTACAAATACAGTCTAGGCCTAATAATAATATTTTTAGTGCAATGTTTACTCTATTTAAGAGACCACAAGTACATTCAACTATGTAGCCAGTGCTTTGGTATCCATGCATCCCTGTACATTCAAGGTATTTTCCATTGGTGGCCATAGTAAACGCACACAGTGAGTCAAACTGTGCTATTCCTGTTTGTTACATTTAGCTCTGTCTACATCCATGTGTCTCCCACAGAGATTCAAGGACTAACTGATGCCTTGGATACTTCTTTACTGGAAAGACATTTAGTGCTGGAGATCTCACTGAAATAAACACTGTCAGTTCAAACAGCACGAGAGCAATTGAATATTCTGTTAGAGTGGAAATGTTTCCATTCAAAATCATGGTCGAGGCAGATATGTATAATTTATTATACTGTATAGACGTTCCCTATAGTATGGTGGGGCATGAATAATAACATAGGTAATCTATTATGAAGAATTTGCCAATGTATTTTTGGGGTGTTACATCATATCTTCACCAGCAAGAAGGCAAAGAAATCTAAAATACAGATGCACTTGATTTCTTTTTCATTCTTTTCCCTCAGTGGCATGCATCCACCTGCCACCTTATTTCTCATGCATTTTTTACAGTCAACTGTTCTCATGGCAGGATGCACTCGAGAAGTCCTATCTGCTTTTTGAAAGAAGCTATCTGCATGTCTTTAAAGCCCTTTATTAGAAAGTTAAATGAGCACATGGATATCCTCAGGGACCGTTTACCTGCATTGGAGAGAAAATACTATTTTTATGGAGGAGTAGACATTACGTTGCAGCCACAAAGTAGAATGGATAGCCATAGTCCAGAGCTTATTTAACACTTCATGTCATGCGGCTACATCATTTGTGCAGGCGGGATAACTCATTTGGAAAATGAAAAGTCCCTTGGAGTGATATGTGGGATCTAATCAGCTGCAATATTGTATGGTTTGTAGATTACTTCTTGTCAGCCAGCTCACCGGGTGCAAAAATGGTTGGTTAATGTGTCAGGCTGGATTTTACCACAGACTAAGTATGGCTGTATATGGTCCTCAAGTCTGTTTTGCATATAGACATTTCCCATTACAGTGAGATATTGCTTCCTTTTTATAGTAACAGTAATATCAAAAAGCATTCAAGAATTACAATGCAAATGAAATGCCTGAACAGATGATTTTGATTGCTATTCAACACCCAGGCTTCTTGCTGACACAATGAACCTCTACCCACTGTGTCGCTTTGGTGCAGTTTTTCCTATCTACCAATGGATGGAGCTCAAACACAGAGCGTTCAGTCACGCAGCTGCTGGTCACTTCAAGGGTTTCACTGTGCAAGCTACATGCATGAGTTTGTATAAAACATGATGCTTTTCTTCTGCCTTCAGCTATACAACAGCACATAGACTTCCCTCCATCTTTGTCAGATCAAAGTTTATTATTCTTCTACTATTCTGCAATTTCAAGGGCTTATCACTCAGAGCAAGGTCTTGTGCTTGTTGTGGTAATTGAGGGCTCTGAGGCAGCTGCTATTAAGAGAGGTCGAAAATGTATTACTTAGCCCCCTAAAAAAAAAATAATAAAAAAGGAGAACATCTATTTCCCTTTCTCATACTTTAGTGAGTCACCATAATTTTCCCTGGAGGCACTAGGATTTTCATCCAGTCCAGGTCCATATGCTCCCCACCCCCACACAGCTCTGATGTAAATACAGTTGTTTGTTAGAAGCCATACTGTAGCTAAAGGTTGGAGGCAGCAACCTCGGCACAGCTATAATTAATCAACAGGGCACCGCAGCGTCCCACACCATTAACCTTAGAGGAGTGAGAGGCTGTCTGTGCACACACCGGGCCTCTCGTGGACTGGACCGGTGCTCCAACTATTTACAGCAGCCTAACGTGCCTAAATTTCTATTATTTTTGTTGATTAACTTCTCGTTGTGTAGCACTTGTAGACTAAACTGGTAGCATTCACAAAGACAGCCACACAGTATATTGAGTTTAATCTGCTGGCCACTACCATACACTCCTTCAAAATGGTGGTGGTCATGTAAGTCTCAAATCACAGTAAAATGTCTGACTTGTCTGGTGACCGTAAAGTTTAAAGCAACACAGCATGACATTTATAACATAACTATAACCATCAATGGATTAAATGGTGCAAATAAAGCTGGAAATTCACATGGGACACCTACTTTTTAATAAACGTCTTGTACATCATAGTAATAGTGATGTAAGTTTGTGTTGATGTGACAGACTAGTTCTCATTCCAACAGCCACAACAGGTATATACTGTACATTTGAGTATTTTTATTCATATTTATCAAAAATGTGCTTTTCTGAGCAGGTTTGTATTGAGGTCTGCCATCACTGATGTCTCCTACTATTCTTTAACAATTCCCTTCCTGACTGCTCATGTGTTTTGGAATTGGCATACACAATTTTGGGAAGAATAAGCAATGCAAGGAACCTGCTTAACCTACAGTACAAATGAACTTACAGTCTCACTAGGATCTGAGCAGTTGGAGCTAATTCTTGACAAGCTTTTGTTTACTAATGTGCTTCTGCATTCCCACCACAGCCCTTTCAGCCGCCAGTCGACTCTTCAAAGGTCAGAGATTCTCTGGGAGAAATAACCATCTGTTTCCTCATTGTTTTGTGTACTTTGCATGTGAGAAAAGTATAAAATGCATTGTGCCATGTGGGGAAAAGAGGTAGGCTAGCAAAAGTGAGCCAAAAATCAATGAAGCGTCAATTTGTGCTCCACTTAACTCTTTGATTGTGAGACAGCTTTCCATCTTAGGAAATACATTCCTTCAACATTGGAGAGTAGTCATCTCTGATTTAGATTCACGTCATGCAAACAGTTTGTATATCAAGTAATTATATGTTGCAATCAAAGTTTTCACAAAGTGGAGAAAGGCTAGAACAGATGGGTTTTCCCCAAGGGGATTTTAAAACATAAATGAGATAACAAACTGCAGTTGTGACATTGTTACGTTGGAGCAGCAGCAGTAAGCAGAGCTGCACTTTGTGGAACAACCAGAATAAATGTATTTGTATTAATAACTAACTAATTACTTTACTAGTACTTTAAATACTTCACCTTTTTATGTGTGATAGAATTGTCTACATACCTTAAATTTGCAATATTCAGATTACACTCACATTTTAGTATCCATTGGAAAATAGCTATTTAATGACTATTTTAGGTGCTTGTGTTTTTTAAATGGATTTAGTCTAGTCTTAAGATTTGTTGTTTAATACTTTGGCAAATATAGAAAATCTAAAAAAGTGTGAATACAATGTCTCACTACATCATAGCACAACATTTAAATGCATTTGCGTCAAGAGTGTCAAGCAGACGGTATCTTTACACAGTCTCTGCCTCAGCATGTGGGCGATGTCTTTGGTAAGATAAGATAATCACTGATGGTCTCCTGCTCTGCTGAGTGGCAGGTTTCATCTGCGCCTCATGTCATCTAATGTGAGGAGGTGGCATCCTGGAACTAATTTATTCAGCTCTGAAGGGAAGTTCCAGTTCTTGTCCTGTTGCACACACACAAGCATGAAGCTGGCAAACAACTGAATCCTTGAAGTTTTAGAAATGTGTATAATGAATCCAGTTGGGTGGTAAAAAAAATTTAAAAAAACCATAGACTGTTACTTTGAATAAAATCTGTGAAAGTCAGCTCATTCTCTCAGCCACCGCTGCAGCAGCAGCTGAGGCAAAACAGGTAAGCACGTGAATGAATGGATGTCACTATAATAAATGTATCAGACTGTGAAATCAATTATAATTGATCCTCCATTTATGAAAGTTGGCAGGGACATTTATTAAGCCTCTGAGGGTTTAGGGTTTGATTAAATGGGTTGAGTGGCTGGGTCTGGTTGTTTTCATGTCAAAACAACACTTAGTTTTGTAAAGTCCTTTAATGGTGTGTCAGGTAACATTTATTTGGCGGTTGAGTCATGTCAGTTTGTTGACAGGTGTTGTCTCTGTGCACGGGGAAGAGCAATGCTCACAATCTTCACAACTGTCAGCACACAACCCTAATCCTGCTGTGTTAACACACATTTTCAGGCAATTATTTGACAAATACACAAATGAAGATCAAGTGCCAATTAAGTATGTTATGCCACATTAGAACAAATGTGAGGACATTGTCTTCTCTCAGCAGTGAAAAGAAATTTTCACTAAAATGGCTGACTTTTCAAATAGAATGAAAGGGAAGCAAAGAGTGCATTTAACATCTGCATTGCCAGCTCCATTCTATTAACTAGTCTAAAGCTGTTACTCTGTTATATTTCAGTCTTAGATATACAGTAGTCTCAGTCGTTTATATCAAGACTAACCAAAGCAATTGATTTATTTATCAACACCTTTAATGTCACTGAAAGGTTTATTATAGCTCTCGTAATGCTGTAAAGCTAGTCTACCTAAAGTTCAGAATTACCTTACAGTTACCTAACATTTGTAATGATTGAATTTGCATTGTATTGATATATTGATGTGTACATTTCATTTTGTTGTATGTGAGCTCATGTTCAATAGATGGTGCCTGTTGTCACCACTTTTGGTAGACATGTTTGTCTGGCAAGTTACACACACACACACACACACACACACACATACACACACACACACTACCTGCTATTCAATCTCAGTAATCAGATTTTCACCACAGACAATGCTGTATCCGCCAGGAGCTGATGTTAGAGGCTTTTATCAACATCTTGACACAATCACGACTCGACTGTCTAATTTACATTTGACCACATGCCATCCAGCTAATTAAAGATTTAGATCCGTTTGGATGGTAAACAAAAATCAATGGTCCTCCTCTGTAGACACTTTACTGGAGTCATCACTTGGAAAGTTTAGCATGAGTTAGTTTTAGCTGCAGCCCTGGTTCTGGTGAAGTACAATTTAAGCTCCCTTCGTTTTAATATCACTCTACCTTTCCCTGTGATTTCTTCTCAATACAACAGCTCTGCATGACGCAATGAGAATGATGTGAAGAGTCATTTATTTCCACTTTATTTCACTTTAATAGATGGCAAGTGTGCTGTAATGACCACATCTCTGTAATTATGGCATCACTGGCAGTAAGTCAAAAAAAAAAAAAAAGTAATGTACCAAGTCTCACTGTTCGCGGGTTTCATTTAAGTGGTTTTCCATCAATTCAACATTAGACCCAGAGATTGCATCCTAAAATGAATAGGGCCCACAACTGACCTCCTCTGAGATGGAGATGTAAATACAGCATTGTCTGACTGAAACAAAAGCTGTTTTATTTCCCAGTTTGCTTCAATTTAGTAAACAGACATCATCTCATACTCTTTTTTCACCAGGGTGTTATGTATTCGTGCCAGCTTGTTCAAAATATCTTCCTCCTGACTCTAAACATATGTAAGAAAATCATGTCTAAGGGGTTCACAGTATAAATGTTTTTTTTTGAAAAGTGGAAATTGTTGTGATACTTGAAAAAAACTTTTTATTATTATTATTATTATTTTTTACATTATGGTTTAAGAATGTAGTCCTGAAGAGTTCTAGTCTTAACAGCATTTAACATTTATACTGTTGTATTGTGAATTTTCATCAAAATATTTTCAACAAAGTTAGCTCACAATACTTCATAATGACACTTTTATTATCAATAGCTGTAAATATATCCGGCTACAATTATGAATCTTGATTACAGGGTCAATTCATGTCAAGTATGTTTTCAATAGATTTCATATTGTAGTTCTCTAACCCGAATGGCCTCTACGCTGCACAGCTATGCCATTACATTCAGTGCTCTGGCCTTTTCCACTCCCAAAGCAGCCAGGTCTTTTTATTTGTGCACTGTGTTTTGAATAATAGCTCTCAGTGTGATCTCAGCAGCCGTGGTTATTGAACTAATACTGCGACTGTTGTAGCTCAGCTTTGTTTGATTAGGCTCCTGGATCTCTATGTCCCACAATAACACTACAAAGAATCAAACGCAAACCATATGAAGTGGCAACCAAACATAATCTTCCACTTTCTTAATGAGCAATATACATACAAAATTTACGAGACACTGCAAGTTTGACACACACCCTAAATCCTCTGTGATTTCCATTAAACAGTGGACCAGAGTGAATCCTGCAGAGTTTCTTAAAATGCATTTAAACTTTGTGTATGACAGCTTGAGATAACAGCACCACATATATAAAGTCAAACAGATGTCAACTGTTGCACCGGTGTGGATAAAACTAGCATATTTAAGGCAATTGTCAGCATGCAGCTTCCTGATTATCAGCAGGAGATAAAAACGGGAAACGACAAAACTTGTACAAAGTGTCATTTTTTATTTTTTTTTTAACTACATCTCAACTTTACTGCAGTGACATGATTATTTTGCCTAATCTTAAGAGTGCAAAGACTATCAAAACGTAAAAAAGGCATATAATTAGGAAGGCTAAAACCACAGATAAATGATGTTCGTATCCTACAGCGCACTGGAGCTCAGTCTACAGATAGCTCACACTGTTCAGTGCTTTGATGATACAGGCTCTTATCCAAATATCAGAACTGGGCTGGCTAATGGTTTTAAAACTTCATAAGTAAAATCCTAACTGATAATTTTGTGTGAGAACTAACCAAAGTTAAACAAATGAAATCTTTTTATTATATACGTGTATGTTATACAGCCCAGTCGATATATTTACATTGTGTTAGCCTGTACGTCAAAATAAAACTACTGTTTGTAGCCTTGTGTCATTTTGCTTTCACACATTGTTTGAACTGCTTGTAATTGTTCTTGTGTGACATGTTTCATTAAGCACCAATCTAGGTCTGAACAATGGTTGAGTGGTTCAACTTCTATAAATAGCTATCATGTGAAAAAACATCTAGTAAGAGAACCTCAGTAACCTGATATGATGTTCACTGAACTGCTGCAATTGAACCATTGTGTCAGATGAATTAAGGTCAACCTATACATGAAGCATCTAATCACAAACACATACAACAAAACTGTGCGATCCATGCATGAAATGATAATGAACAATTGTGAAAGATAAGACTTTTAAGACTAAAATGAACCTCTGAAATAGTTCTCTTTTTGTGTCTTTTTATGTGGCACTCACAGAAACATAACATGGTGCCATCTCGGTCCTGAAATGGTAAATACAGGTTCATCTTGGCATAACAGACTGAAAGTTTAAATAAAAGTATAATGTCTATTATCCAAACATTTCTACAGCTCTCTCTTTTTTAAGTCTCATCAAGCAGCATTCATATATTGATTTTCTAGTCGCAAGTCAAACCATGTACAGATCCTGTTACCTGGCAGAGCTACAACAAATAATCGCATTATACCAGAGGCTAGGCTAAAACACAGCTCGTTTTTATTTAATCACTGGAACTACACAAGCCTCTTCATGGCACACATACTAAATGTAGCATTTTATTAGGGCTCACATGTGACATTCTCATCTGTGGCTTCCTGCAGGGTTATATAACTCAAACATCCCCGCAGCCAGTGAGACAGAAAATGTCGTCTTGAGTTCAGTGAGGCATACCAGTCCCTGACAACCATTACTGTGGCCCTTGCTTCCTCTACATTGTGAGCATGAATACATTTCAATGACTCCCACATGCTCAATCTTTTATGACAGGGATGTGTGTGAAATCCTGAGCCAGCCTCCACACCTATACTGGAGTGTATAGCAGTGATATGAGTGTGTTAAGCCGACTGGCAAAGGAGGTGATGTGACGCAGCTCTTGCTCTTATCCCCCAAGATTGTTTAAACGGGGATTGTGAAAAGCGAGAAAAAAAAAAAAAAAAAGTCACAACATAGGGATTAGTTTAGTCCGCAGCAATAATTGGGCAGATTCTTGTTCAGATAATTGAATTTGGGAAAAGGTTGTCACAGAGAGATAAGGCTGGGAATTCAGTATCACACTCTTACTGTGCAGAATCAATTGTAATGGCGCCTATTGGCACATGGACAGAGACAGAAGTGAATATGCGAAAAAAAAAAAAAAAAAAAAAGGAAAAAGAAACAGAGGCTAATGATGCTTGCCAATGGGGGCTTGAGTTGATATTATAACAGATTGCACTCCAGTCAGGGTTTAGCCAGTGGGAGAAAGGAGCTGCTTCTTTATTCATGTAGAAAATTGCCAACACAAAGAAGGAGAGGTAAACGTCATGGATGGGAGAGAGTTGTTTACACTCTAAGGGAAATTTTACACTTCAAAGGATTGACTGTGTCTCAGTTTTGACAGTGAAAGATAAAGGTTATTTGAAATACAATTCCTTCCTTTTTTCATAGTTCCCAATCCAAAACAGCCTTCACTGCTTGTGTAGTATCTCATTGGGGATGTAGCATTTTGCTGCATAGCTTATCACAGCGCTCACGTGACGGTTTGCACATTTGAGCAATTGTGCACTCATGTGTGAATGTTCATTCCTCCTCTGAAGTCACTCTTGCTTTGCCTGGATACATTCACATCAAACAGACAATGTGATATGTATTAAAAAGGATGACGAATGTGGAGGGAAAGATTAAGTTCTGGGATATACAGTTGCTGACATGAAAGATGGAGCAGTGGCTGACAAGAACAAATGAAAAGGTTCAGGATATATTACCAGAATGATTCACACGTGTCATAAATTTTGGAGGAAAATGCATAAATAGTGGTGCTGCCTCCTTTTGGCTGATGCAAGAGGATGTCACCTAAGAGTCTGGCCCAAAAATGTTTCCTCCTAACCTTTCATTCACTTAGTTGGCGGAACACATCAAAAAGTTAGAGACATGCCGCTGTCACCTGGCATTTCAGACACAAACAGACAGTGTTTTAGACAACACAGCACAAATGTCTATGATTATTGTCAGAATGTGTATAGCTTTGTATGCAAACATTCCCCTGACAGCCCTGCTCAAACTTGGTGGCATGCTGTTACCTGAAAGATTTTTCAAATAAGTTGCCATCTCACTTCTTTTGATGTGCGCTGTTTCGTGGAGGACCCCTTTCAAATCGTTCTTTTTTTTCAGTGTAGCCGTGTGAGCTAATAAGATGAAAAGTGGTTGGAGGCATCGCTAGCATAAACATCCTCTTTACTGAGATTAAAGCGGAGTGTCTATGATGAAAGCCCACACTTAGATGTTTTACTAATTTCCTTCTATTTCATTCGCAGCACTGTCAGCTCAAAATCGTCAGGATCATGGCGTGTGGCAAATTGAACGACCTGGATTTGATCAAGAAGCTACGCTGAAAAAAATATATATACAAGGTGTGCAGAAATATCCAAATACTTTCATCTAGGAGTAAAGTAAGTAAGTTTGGCTAGTATTTTGTTTGGCACTAATTGAGTTTTATGAAGCACTTGGAGTTGTGTGCAGTCGACTGTTGCTTTGATGTTTTAGAAGTACTAATCCACACTATTGTTGGTCCCCATTCCTCTGATTAAAGTTTTACAAAAAAGCAATTGCAAAAACACTCTCCTTTCCCAAAGGGGACAAGTCAGGGTCTCTTTGAGCACAAAGCGCTTCTAAGATCAATGTTTTTCGTCTTAAATCAAGGGGCAGGTAGAGGAAGAGGTTAATATTCAGTATTAAATGTTTGTGTAAAGAGTGACATTGTCTGTTTGTTCTTCAGTAATGGCAGCACACACCAATGAACCATCCACGTGCATCTGAGAGAGGTCAAGACAAGAAATGACCTGGTCCTCAGAAGCAAGATATTAAAAATCCAGCAACTTTCTATTAGTACAAGATATAGTCATCTATAAGGCTAATATATTATAGTGTTGAACTTGTGTTTCATTTAAATATCTAATTCTTATCTAAACCCAAATAAATAATGGACCTGGTTCTGTTTAATAAAGAAAGTCCCAGTCTAATACAAGATACAAAATACGTTTTACATTCAAATCCATCAATGTAAACATCTGCCATCTCTTGATAATGATATCGCAGTGACTATTGTTCCTTGTGAGCATCAGTTCATCTGTAAAAAGCACATTAAATCAGATCAGTAATTAGGTCATTTCACGTGACCTTGAAATGACTGTGCTTCCAGATCAGACGCTGTTAAATGGAACAGGACAGAACAGAGTCTGAACAAGACACAAACATGTCTCACTGACACTGACACTCCACTTGACAGTAGTCGGCCAATATTTATACGGTAGGCTTTCCAAAAGAATTGGAGTAGAGCTGCCCATGCTCAGAAAAACATAAAATATGCGGAGAGACATACCTGCAGTGTTTGTTTCAGAGTGCTCTCAGTACACAGTGGCCAGAAGAAAACACCACAAGAAACAAGCTGTGTGTTTTTTTCAGAAAGCAAAAAGCCCTGCCAAAGAGGAACGGAAAAGCTCTCAGAAGCTATCTGTGGCCAAGTCATACCGTGCTCAGAGTGGATTAGTTCAAATAATGATCATATTTTAAGCCCCATTCCAGGGACTCTCATAGACACTCTTTCACTGCACTCTTAATGCTATGTTTTACTCTGGAGTTTGATTTCAGCATTTCCGAAAATGGTCCAAATATTTACTTGAACCCAGCCAACACCTCAGAACCTGGCACAACACCATTGCCAAAAATAACATTTCCATGGGCGCCTCAGCGGCTCACCTTGTAGAGCCTGCATCACAAAGAAATGGGGCTATTTCCTCAGGGTCATTTCTCTTTCTCTCTCCTTGTTTCCTGTCAATCTCCTCTGCCACAGCAAATGTAAACAAGTAATTGGCCTCTTTGGCTTAAATAAAAAGTTTGGTAACACCGAAGCTGGATGCTGGATGCTGGATGCTGTCAAATTAAGATAGTAGTAATATTTGTTAGTATTTATACCTCTTTAGGCGTGTAAATGTTTGAATCTTTCAGGGCAGTAGAGGTACTGCTCGATGTAGTAGTGGCTTGCCTTCTTCTCACCCTCAGCTGCTTGATTATTTAAATGTTTGGGCGATTGAGTGGGTTGATTGAGTGGGTTGATTGAGTGGGTTGATTGAGTGGGTTGCCCAAGAGATAGATAGTTATAAGGTATAAAGGATAAATAAAATAAACATTGGAAGTAGGAACAAGGGAAGTATGTAAACAACAAAGATAAATGTGCAACAAAAGCTGTATGTACAAATGTCATGTCATGATTATGTGTGAGTGCAAATCAACAATAGAACACGTATGTGTGTAAAATGTGTACATGTTTGAGTACAAAATCCTGAAGGGAGGTGGTTCAATCCCTGCTCCTTCAGTTTACGCTGCTGAACTTGGGCAAGACACTGAACTCCACCTGCCTCCAGTGTCTGCGGCTGGTGCGTGAGTGTGAACGGATGAATGGATGCCTGCATTTGAAGTGCTTTGAGTGCCTTTTTACCATTTGTGTTGCCACAGCAGTTGACCGAGACTCCAACCAAAAATAACAACAGCTGCAATGCACCCTCCTTCATTTAGAAAAAAAAGTGTTTCAAACAGATTGATTCCACTCATTTCTTTAAACTGAAAGGTGATATGTCACTTTGCACTTTCTGCCATCTCACCCATGTGTATACCACAGTGTAATTTGGTGCTTACTATGCTAATTCTAGAGTTTACATTGAAGCACTGAGTTGAGTATACTCTATTTCTTCAAAAGCTCTCTGTGATTATTCAGTGGAGGACTAATCTGCATGTCTTTTCATTCTTTTGTCTTTGATGAAGTTCTGCTTCTCAGCACAAATGACTTTTTGAAGTTGACCGTGCATTTCAGCTAGATGAAACAATGACGAGAAAGCAGTGTCTGTGAAGATACCTTATTAAATCACATTATATTTTTTACATCCTACCTTTGTGAGTGACACAGCTGGAAGTGCTCCTCTGCCTAGCCACAGGAAGCCACTCATGATCTGAATAGCACTGACCCATGATGCCAAAAGCTATCATCGTGCTTTTTCTTTATGAATCTGTCAAGAATGGAAAGACCTCTCAAAGTTAAAGAATTCTGCTTGCAAAATGGTCCTTTACAAGCGGACATACATAAAAGTACCATATTTGGCTCATACATAAAGACTGCTATCATTGCAGTCAGAAGCACAATGTATTTTTCCCTGACTGTCCTTGTTGTTGTAGTTGGAAGATGTCCATTTCTTGAAATTGTTTGCGCCTTTCTACAAACAACATGAAACAAACACTTATGCTAGCTATTTTTAGACACCTTTATGACAAGTCTATGCATATCATGAAATTGCCATGCTCAGGTACAGTCTTCCATTTGCTTGCCACTAAATATCCTGTTCTTAGGGATTAAGGTACTCACAACAGCCTGGGCTTGATTTATTACATGGTAATAGTTCACTTTTCTTACCCTATTTTAATTTTAGTCTATTGTTATGTCCTGCTAATTGATTACCAAACTGTTAAATTTTGAATCAAACATCATGAAAATGGTTATGTGTGTTACTAGTTGTGTTAGAAAGTGGGTTGGACATGAGTTGAGTCCAAAGACATGAGAACTGATAAAAGAACAATCAGACTGCTGTGTGCTGCTCAGAGCTAATGCCATCACAGGTCTAATCAAATCACATAGTCCCGTCTTGATTGCCCTGCGACCTCTAAAACCTCTGATTAATTTATTCACTTGAACTTTTCAGCTGTTGTTGTACCTAAAACATGTTTCTAATTTGGTTTCTTTATATTAGTCTTAAAAAGTTCTCTTTGCTTTCTCTAACTTTGAATGTGCATCCACTTAAGTCTGCTTAGATGTTGTTTCTTTTTTTCCTTTAAGTTTCACACTGTGAGAAACTTGGCCTACTGATGCCTCTAACTTAAGTATTTCTGCTGATATAAAATAATGTATTAGCACCGCACAGTGTACACCTTCAATTCACTTTAACTTTGGACAACAGCGCGCATAAATAGACTGCAGAGTAAACGCCTTTGGAGCATTAATTGGAAAACTACATAATCAAATAAAGAGTACATTACTGTGACATGATTTATGCTGCGCTTCGAAATATCTCCTCAAAATAATGCATTTTTCGTGGATAAGTGAAATATAGAGTGTGGAATAAAATCACTTGGGGAGATGTTATTTATTACATTACTGAAGCAAAGGGCCGTGTTCACATTTAGATTTTTTTCAGTGCACCTGAAAAGTACAGACTGCTTAATGCATATTTGTTCCTCCCTAATGCTTCAACCCGGGAGCATCTGAATGGCAAAGCATCATATTTGTTTAGCACTGCAAACTGGACATGCTCAGGGCCCATTTACAAAATTCAATTCATTACCGCAATGCACGTTTCACAGTGCAAACTTGACAGAAATAATACAAATTACCAGCTGTCATCAAACTGTAAGTCTGGACACATACCTGTATTTTTTCAATTGTGTTGCCCTTTCATCTTTTTAGTAATGTAGCTTTAGTGATCTTAAAGTGGACCTGGACTGAGGCCTCCAGAAATGCCAGGGCAAAGTGACAGACCTGTTGTGGGGGCAGGATAAGAATCAGGGGTGAGGACTCAAATGTAAAAGCTTAAAAAGTGATGATGAAAGCAGTGAGTGTACTGTAAAAAAAATCAAATAGTTTACTGTGTGGTTCTGTTTATGTTTCCCGTCAAGCTGGTGAATATTCCCAGTTAGACTCACTTTAAATAAGAAAAACGTATCTCTTAATTCATAGCCTGACGGTAACAGTTTGCATTTTGGCGTGTGAAATCAACACTTCTGAACACACGGGAAAGAAACAAACTTCAAAACTGCAGCAGTCTCTGTAAAGTCAGTCCCTTCACCTACAGCTTTTTGTTGGTGTCCTAAAATGATCACAAAATAAGCATTAACATACTGGGTGCAGTTTATATCCAGGTTTTTACAGTTATTATAACTTGGTTTAGTGCAGCCTTATGTTGACTTTGGCACCTGAGGAAATTATTAAAAGGACCTTTTTCTTAATCAAAGCTATTAAGCCAAAGAACATGTGAAAATAGGAAATGGCATTTTTTAATCCGCATGCTTTCATTTTAGTGGAAAATGTACTCTACAAAGACCATTTAGCCTCCAGGCAGTGGTGGCATAACCTCTATTATAGATTCATTTGTATTTTATTTAAGCTTTAATTTGAATGAAAATAGGCACATCTAAAAGAACAAAACATTGTTGCAGAAGAAATATGAAAGAATATTAACTCAAAACAGCAAATATCTTCTCTTTGACACAGTAGCCTAACCTTTGAAGAAACAAAGTGAGTTGTTGTTTTTTTTTGCTTGATTTCTGTATTTATTTATTTATTTTATTTATTTATTTATTCACAATAAAGGTTTTACAAGGAAAGCTGTAATGTATGAGTATGTAATGAGTACTTTATTTCACATTTGGGACAGTGTTTCCTTTCATGTTTGATAGAGCTGAGGTGTGTGTATTGATTGTTGTTCTGCTTACCTTGACCTTGAACTCAATTTAACCTACTGCACTGAGCTTATAACACTTTTGACTGGAAATGTCTTTATAATACAGAAGTTCTGTTTTTGATATCTCTACTTCTTTGACTATTCTCTACTAGACAAATTTGTTTTTGGTTTATAAACAAACAAACAAACAAACAAACAAACAAACAAACAAAAAACAGATGAGTATGAAAGCACTGTTTTATATTTCACTGTAATTCCACCATAATTATTATGTTAACATGGTAGTATTTCTATACAGGTGAGAGTGAAAGTAAATTCTTATTTTGGGATCGTAAATAAAGTTTATTTTCAGTGACTACAGATATTTAACTGGCTAAGAGAGCACCTACTTTAAAATGGCAAAGAAATATTGACCTAGCTTTGCCCACATAGGGGTCTGTTTGCATCGAAGCCTAACTCTTATCCAGCTCCAGTGACCCTTATTCTGTTCTTTATTGCCACCTTTAAAATGTCTATTGCCTCTTCCTATAGCATGGACACTGCATATTGTATTGTGGAAAGAAAAAAATCTACATCTTTGACTGACTTTTGAAGTTGCAAAAGACCCAACAATGTCTTAAATTAGTGAGTGAGTCATTACAATACACTATCTCATCAATTTAATGCAGAATATACATCCCTTCTGTTGGTTCTGCTTCTTTGTGTGCATTGTTACCATGGCAGGGCCAGAACAAAACCCGATTAGAGTGTCTTGTGATGAATGCAGTGCAGATAGCACCTCCCAGGTACCGCTTCACGCTGAATTACAAACACGGAGAGGCGGTTTGTGACAGGGCAACAGTGTGGCTAGCGGTGTGTACCCAAGTGAGACAAAATACAGCCAGATAGTAAATCACTGGCCTTAGCTGCTGGGCTGAGAGCTTCAGTGGCACTCACACTGTTGAGCAGCATGGCAGATGAGGCACTGTTTTGGCACTGAGCTCAGGATGTGTTTGAGGTGATGAATAGTAGAACCCAAGCACACAACATATTTGGGCACATCCTGTCTCGCTTAGCATACAGCCAGTGTTTGCTTTGCTGGATAAAACAGATTCATCTTCTCAGCCCAGGAGCAAAAACCCACAGTTTTCACATCACACCTTTCTGCTCAAATGCAAACACTGTCTGTGCCTTTTCAAAAATCTATACATGTATTCTGTACAGAAATGAAATCCTTAAGAGGTGACTCTTGTACTCATTCCTTCAGTGAAGCTATTTTGATCTTCTTTGCTGTTTAGAAAAAAATAATCGATTCCAGGAGCCTATCACATTCAAAGTCTTGGACTTGTCTTACAACATTATTGTCCTCTATTGTTGACATTGTATCTTTCTACTAAGGCTGCATGCATACACATGCAAAATGTTTTAATACTCACATTTTACAGATACACATACTTCATGCAGAAAGGTTATAATAGAGCTGCTCCACAAGATCCACTTAAGTTATACAGTTTATCCAAGATATAGGATTAATGGACAGATGGGTGTGAAGTTGTTCCTCTCATTGAGCTGGATCAATCAAAGCCTCATAGACAGTCTGATTTCTCCTTCTTTTGCTTCATTTATTAAAGAAAACAAAAGCTTTGTAAATGATCCTCTCATACGTTTGTGGTACTAAGTTAGCTCCTTTAGCAAATGCTAACCTAAGTAATATATTGGATGGCATGTGTTATTACACATTTGCTCATTAAACAATGAGATGTTCTGACAAATAAATGCTTTAGGCCCAGTAAAGTAGCCTTTATATTTTCCTTGTCCTGGCATGACCAATACAAATTTCAATGCAACACAACAAACAAACATTGCATTGATTGAAAGGATTAAATGTTCAATAAATGCATGGGTGACATATTTGCCAAAAATGGTATGTTCAAAATAGCATTTTCTAAGATTTTGTTTTTCACTTTCTGACTCTCTGAGTCTACTCTTGAGAAACAATGGGAGAGTGAACTCTCTGGAGTAACAGCTTTAGGGCTAATGTATAATCGGCTTCACTCCAAAGCAATCAATATTGGTAAAATCAAAAAGACATTCATGGCACATTACTGAATGTTATATATAAAAGGCAAAATTCTCACACAAGGCACTATTGTCAGATTGAAGATAATAGAAACCTTAAAGGAGACTTTTAAAAAGAAAGAAGTCATAGAGGACACATTATTCAAGGATGATGAGTTGATGTCTGTCAGAGATGATATGGAGCTGGTGACATAGCGTCCAGGTTCCTCTAAGTCATGTCGGAGGGACAGTGTGGGATGTTTTCGAGTTGTGCAGCAGTAGCCCCAGGTGTGTGAAGCCACCAGTGTTATGAATGGCCAAAGCCTTGCAGGGTGCTCAATCAAACTTACCCCTGCGGTTTTCACCATGAGAAGCCCAATAATGTTTTGCCACAGGCTGTTATCTTGTGATTCAGTGAAATGTGGCTTGAAAATAGGAAGTGGATGTGAATGATTTTATTTTTTATAAAACTAGAGACAGATAATTTAAAGCTGTTTTATTAAAATAAGCCATGGTACAAATGTCTGGGTTTCTACTGTTTAAGACTTGTGCCTCTTCATAAGATTTCGAATTCATACTCTTTGCTCTGTCTGTGTGCCTCTTTGAAGAAATAAAAAGAATATGAAATGTAGACTATGCAGACATTGTCACAAGGGATTAAAGAATATTGGAACACGGTATACAGAACAAATATGACAAACCTCAGATAACAGTGACAGAATTGAATATAGAACCCAGTTTGGTGTATTTCTTTTTTGCATCAGTTAACATCAACAATGTCACTGTGTAATACTCAGGATTCCTGTGAAATTATTCTGTTCTTTATCATTCTTTATTATACTTCTGTGCCACATCTTCTTCTTCTTAATGGTTGGTAGGACCAGTGTTGTTGTAATTTATTCCAGGGTAAAACAAGGAGTAAGCTGTCCCCATGTGTGTGCAGGATGTCAGCCATTATCTTACATGGGCATGTGCAGGTAAGAAGTGCCAGATGACACAGCACTTATATTCTGTAAACCTCAGACAGTCAGTTCTCCTGGCAGCTGCATTAAATCTGCCCCACTCAAATGAAAGGTGTCTCCTTTGGTCAGAACTCATGTATAAGTCTGTGCCGCATGGCGCCTCATCTCCCTTTTAAAACATTGTCCTCTGTGGAGGTTTCCGATGTCCTGCAGCACATATTACTAAACAGTGCACTGAATAGATAGACCCCATTGGAGATCCAAATTCTAATTATGTAAATGAACAGGATTTTATTTGAAGATTGAATGCTGATAGTGAACTTCCATATTTTGGTTAAACTTCATTCTTGGCTGGAAGGTCAGCCTCTTTTTTCATTAACTGTCCGGCCTTGAGGTATTGCCGACAAAGTCTAATCACCACTCCACATTAATATGCTGATCTAGTCCCAGGTTGGAGGCATAGATGGCTTTTCATCCTAGCCTTCCTGCCCCCATATTCCACATCAAATATTCTACATCAAATATGCACCAGCATCGTCAGTGTAGTTTGGGGCACACTGTACCTGCTACACACTTACTTCACAACACTGTCTCCACATCAAGGCATGGCTTTAGTGGCTTTGCCTACTGCACACATCATATACAGAGTGGATAGGTCAGGCTTTTTACAAGGAAATCACCTCCCTCTGAAGAATCTTAACACCCTGGCCCAAATGTGAAAACATGCATTTTTTATGAAATATTTTTCCTGTGGTGTGAAGTCACACCTGGATTTATATTATGTGAGCTAATCCCAAGAGATTATGATAACACATGGCTAGCTCCTTTTTAATACAATACTCCTGTAGTCTTTTTAATGTTTTATTGTTAATGATGTTAATGATGCACTGCAATCCCTGCATGGAATGTCACACTTAATGTATTTTAATTCTGACAGTGATGAAGTCAGAGCAAGAGTAGCATACTTTATAGTTACACAGTTGTGCCCTAATCATTGTAAAAAATGCCTCTCTGATGATAGTGCTTGTAAAAAATTATTTGAGAAGAGACATTTAGAAACCATGTCAAAATAACAAGTGATAGAGTTAACATGCAAATATAAACATCAGCACAGTGCATTGTGTTGAAATAGGCTTTAATAAAACAGATTTTATTTTTCTTATAGTTTTGGTTAGGGAGCCAAATACATGTTATTTTTCTTAAAAACACAAACAAACAAATAGTCCTGTCTACCATGGTCAGTCTGAATTGGTAGACTTCATGCCCACTTTTCTTGGAAAGGTTTGTAACTATGAATTTAATCAGTTTACAGTCACACCACATTGTGCAGTACAACAGCTCCTCTGTCTCCTAATTCTTTACACGAAAGCAGTCATTGTAGCAAACAAGAGGGATTTCAGTGCCCCGACAAGGTCATGAAAGGTGTCAGATGTAGCAATCACAGCCTTATCTACAAAGAAGAGAGGTTTTTTTAAGTATCTCCCCAGAGTAACATACACTAGAAAATTGCAAAAACAAACGGATGTAAAGAATAACAAAATAATACAACCCATTGAACAGCAATACTTAGGAAATTTGCACTGAGGGAACAACGGCACAACTTCAAGACTGCTGCCAGCTCAATGAAAGTCACTGTAAAAATAACATTTCATCAGCTGTAGTAACCAGTGCTTTCTCTCAAAAACCGAATATAGGTAGACTTTATACAGCACAGTCATACATTCAAGCTTTGAAGATCAATTTCTCATTAAAATCTATAAACCACTGTTTTCCTGAGGTCTGCTTTAGATGGGTTTTGGTTCATGTTGATCACCTGATCCAACATCTTCCAGGTCCCAGCGATGGGCAAATAGGCTCACTATTTGTCACTGTTGCTGCCATAGTTTTGCACTGTATAGCTTTAAAATATGGGTGTGTTGACAATGGTTCACCATATTTTAATTTTCAATTTTAATAGCTTGAGAGCCACATAGCGGGGAAAAAAAGGAATTATTTTGGCAATGCATGAGCAGTTTCAAATTCAATAATCTTCAGACTAAAATCTTAAAAGAGTCCAAAAATTAAGACAGAGCGTGCAAAAGCAAATGCAGACAAATAGCACAAGCGAAAACTGGCTAATGGAGAAGATATTTTTAACATTTATGACTGAAATGAAATGTTGACAGCACTTATATAAAACTCAGGTTATGCCAGTTGTCATTTTTTTCTAGCCCATCTCATTTCTATGTAATATCTAGGGAAAAATATGAACATCTAATAATGCAGAACATAGTTACAAGGCTCAGCAAACTCTGCTGCCTAAGCTTTGTACTTCACCAACTCACAGCACACAAATCTTTGAGATGTAATAACCGTCATCCTGAAGGTCAAGTTTTTCAATAGCTTGTCTTCAGAATCTGAGATAGTCCGGGTATGAGGAGATGGAGATAGAATAAAAAAAAAAAAAATGATTACAGTGGAATCTGGCATTTTCTGGATGAATGCACTTTGGCACACCGAGACTGATTGTGAGTGACACTCTCTGACCAGTCCCAGCCTGTGTGAGCATCTGTGCTGTCACAGGCACAGAGGTGGGATGGGGGGGTTCGCTTGTGTTATCATGTGCCTGTTATTCCCCAGCTGAATAACTTACAGCCACAGGATTATATTCGACAACACTAGACACACTGAACACACACACTAAAGTAATGTTGGCATTTCTTCCCTTTTTCACAGAGGTCTTTCAGGTGATTTAACACACCCTTGGCAGCCATGTTGGGGGTCTTAAACTCTCCTAGCCAAAGGTGTTTCAGCAGCTCATTCTTTTTCCAAACTAAACACAGATATCTTTCTTGACACGGGAATAGGGATTTCTATAAATAGGTTTGACTGATTTTCTAGCAGAATGATGTCAAAGCTGAGGACGTCTACATCAGTCAGACACATTTGATGTTTACACGGAACTGGGGCGGCAAGTGTGTCCTAGCACAAAGGTGATGACAACTAAGAATCAGGCGTCTGGAGAGATACACAACATGACAAATAGATGGTGATGATGTAGTATATGGTGTTCTGATGCACTGATTGATTGATTTAAATGTATATTTATTGACACCGCCAAAAACCTCCACCTGATACTTTTTTGCCCTTTAAATAGGCTTAAGTTTGTCTCCAACATACATTACTGATGCTAAATCACTTTTACAATTCACAATGGCACACAGAACTGGTGATGATATGTCTCCACTGAGCATGAATGGAAAAGCATGCAGAACTTTGAAATCATAACAAAATACTGTTTTAAAGTGAAAGCTACAGTTTTTAGTATAAGCTATAGTCAAAACATTGGTCCTGCCTCAACACCCAGTCCAGTCATTCAGGCACATCTGCCAACCTGCATCATTCAGTGAGAGGAAGGGGACCTGCTGAGCTCAGGTCAATGATAATCTACAGGACACAAATCCAATAAACTGGACATTATGCCTGTAACCTCCCTCATTACGGGTCAATTAGACAGAGAAATGGTCTGACAAGAATTTAATCAAGAATATTGCTTCAAAATGAGCAACTATGATATGTTCTCATCAGCCCAGGTATACAAGTAACAATTCACAATTTGATATGTTAATAATTGTTGTAGTTTAATGGGTAGTCAGACGTATTGAGCACATTGTGTTATTTTGTCTTTTTGTGGTTTATTCAAAGAAATGATACATGACAGCATTTGTGTCTGAACTGACCTTTTGGATGGATTTCCAGTGGACCACTGTGATGTTGTCAGTTGTAGCTGCAATGGGGTTTATGATGCAACCACTCAGTCTTTATGAAACCACATGTCTAAAAAGCATCACAAATTTTCTTTTTTTTTTTTTTTGCTCCTGCCATTTTGGGAGACATCCAGATGTTATTGTGAAACATCTACATGAAAATGACAAGCATGTAAGGCTTTATTGTGACCTGGTAAAACTGAACTATGATTCAAAGCAGTGGGATGATTATAGTCTTCATATGTTGCAGAAATAACAAAGGGTTTCAGTGAGGGAAGAAGCAGTTAGGCTGCTTTTCCTCTCTGTAGTGAACTCCTGTTTTGTTGACCTAAGTCAGGATGACATGTTCACCTCCTATCCTCAGTACCTATTTTGGGATGACTGTAACTGACTCTGACATTGCTAGAGGCAGCATTTCCTTTGTATTACTCACAATATAAAACCCCACAAATGCATTTTGCCTTATATTTAGCTCTGACAAAAAAAAAAAAAAGACAAAATGCACAAAAGATGTTAAGTGATTTGCCAATTATTGTTTATTTGTGCATTGTTTCTTCTTTTTTAAATAATTACTGTCAAGTGAAATGATAACAACAAAAGATTTGGGCAAAACAACAGGTGGAAGACTGCAAAATATGATAAATTGCAGCACCACTTTAAGGAGCCCATTGTAAAATAAAAAGAAATGCTTATAAATGGATTTTTCATTGACACAGTAGCCAACCATTTGTAATAAAATGTTGGTAGATGGTGAGGAAAGAAATGCAGGTGAGCTTTACGATTTGAGGCTAAAGGTAGTGTTAGCTTTGGTTCCTGATCATTATTCTTCCTAATGCGTTGTAAGAACTTATTATTTAACTTACAAACTGTTTACATGAATATTAAGTACTATGAACAAACAATAAATACTCTTATATAAGGGACTAAGTAGTATCATAAATACTTAAAAACAAATTTGGTGCCTAAACCCAAAAGTCAGCTCTGAGTCCAGTATTACTGTCTTACTTGGCCAAATCTGGATTTATAAATCAGAGACTGAGACAGGTCCCATATGTCAAAGAGAGACACAGGTGGGTTAACACTTCTGACACTGAGCCAGTCCAGCGACCAAGTGCCCCCACATTACCCCTGTAGTCTGAGATAAGGTTTGATGACAACACACATTACACACTATGCTTTATGTAGTTAGTGAAGTTACATGTGTGAACTTATTCATATATTGTATAGTTTTAAACCATAAATTTGACTGGAGTTGTGAAATGTGCTGTGCACGGTAGCAAGCATATTCACTCTGGGTCCACTGAAGCATTTCACTTTTGTAATGTAAAAGCAGCCTCCATTATGCACTACCTCTGCATCTTAAGTAGGAAGAAATTGGTAAAAACAAATATCCTCTGACATTTTCCTGTGATGGTGTCATTTTCTGTTACAACTGCTAGTTCATGTGAGAGAATGGCTCCCACCACGGCCCCGCAGTGATTATGTTGCTGCTCGTACTTTTTAGTTTTTGTCTGAATCCACCTATCATGTAGAGTTTTCCATTTTTTATGGATCTGCTCCAGTATTTAATGGGTTCATCCTTGGTAGAGGTGATCAATAAACATTATCTTCAAGAACACCCGAGGGTGCTGAAACAGTATGTCTGAGAGTTTGTGATTGATTGGTACGTACATAGTGAATAATCTTCAAATAAAAAGTGTTTTTTTAGGCAGCCACAGGGAGCTTCATGTGGCTTGGCGGAGAGGGGTTAGGAAGAAGGGAACAGAGTCAACCTGAAACTCATTTTAATCAACCTTTCCTCAGCCCACATAATGGGTTACATTTTGCTATCTAGTCCATCATGATAATAACCTTTGCTTTGGCGTGGTGCAATCAGTTTGACTCTGTATCAAAATTTGAATCTTAGAATGTAGCACAAAGAAGTCTTTCAGAGGCTTGATAGAGAAGGAGGGTCCTGGGGACGTGACCAATGGAATCAAATACGCCTGAAGATTAAAACCAGCTTTGGCCATTTAGACGGAAACAGAGAGGAATTTCAATAATCAAAGGTGTTCGCATGAAAGGCATTGAAGCTCGCTTCAATCTTGCTGTTTTTCAGCGTCTGATGAAATTAAAGAGATGCTGATAACATGGATCACACAAAGTCTCTTACATGGATGGTTCACATCCTGCATTGTTCTCCCAGACCACATTTGGTTTGTTTGATTATTCTCACAAGAAATGTTTACCAAACGACCGTTGTCAAAACAAACAATAATTTGTCTAAATTTGACAGTTGGCAATGTCCACACTAATACCTTTGTGTTAAAATTGATAACTTTGGCAACTTGGCTGGCAACTTGTGAAAGGAGATTAGTGTGAACATACAGTGGATTTACGTGCAAATGCTAATAGCAAAATGTGATGCTAACTTCAAAAAGAAAGGAAGTTAACCAAAATGAGAGAGTCTCTTCCTTCTCATTTTGGATAAAGTGTCCTTGTCCAATGACTGAGACTGAAGTCCTGCTTTCTTATGCAACATGTATTGGCTGTATCTGTGTCTGTGTGCTGGCCGTGAAGTGCTCAGACCTGTAGCGACCGTGGGACGCTGAGCGCCTCTGAGAGCTTGCTTCTATTTATAATGCACAGGCCACTTGGCTGTCCTCATGAATAAACCTTACTGGGATGAATGTTTCCCACTGGGACCTCAATATGGAAGCGAATGGGAGGCTAATGTCCGCACTTCCATCACACCAACATGGTGCACAGCCTTGGCTTCTGCAAGGCCAAAATAAGCTAAATAAAGGACAAATAAAATACAACGAAATTTATCTGCTTAGTTACAACCATCAAACTGTCTTTTTGATTGTTGTTTCTCTAGCTACTTACTAGAGCAATCCTTTATGGTATGAAATATGTACATTCTGCCCTACATCACAGGGCTAAATGGTTAAATTTTTCATCCGTAGTAATTTCTGCTTCATTTTAAAGTATAAACATACAAGCTGCTGCACTGAAAAAAGGAAGAGAATAGGTCATGACATACGTTTTTCATATCTTGATTTAGAGAAAATGCATGATCAGTGAGAAAACTGGACAATGCTGCTTTACAAATTGGCACTTTATGTGACTTAGATGCTTTGTACATTACCATATTTTGCTGCATTTTTGTGCCACTGTGCATTGCTGATTGGTTTTCATTTTCCTAAGACAAACCAAGGATCATGGTTGATCAATACAACTCTCTGCCAATTATTAAACATACTGTAAATTAAAAAAAAAAAAAAAAGTAATTCAAGAAATGACAACATACATATGTAGCTTTGTCAAAATATCTAAAACAGTAAAGCTTCTGTTGTAGCTATTGTGCAAAAACTAGCTAGTGTTGAAAAACAATTGGTGGGTGCTTATAATTATTGAAATTAAAACTAAATAGAAAACTCTTATGGTGAGCTCTAGTTTTAAAAATGCACATTAGTTTGTAATGACAACTCCAGCCTGTGACTGATGCCAATGAATTGCTTGTTGTTAAGACTCAGAAAATGCCAGTCACTGCCATTTCTTTCTCTTTATATTTAATACCACAACAGCAGTGCCAATTTACTTTTTAATTTCCATCTCCAACTACGAACAAAACAAGCGGCCGAATCTGTAAACAACTGTCTATGTTTTTTCCAACTCACTGCTTTGATGTGACCCTAAGGTGCTGCCAAAGGGATTGACAACACGCTCCTGCAGGGCTCGGGATTTGGAATAAATCACAGAGACAGGCCCTACCCTCTTGCTGCTGTGCTCCTGGACACTAATATATCTACCGTATAGCTCCCTGCCCCAGTCACTCGGCTCAGATGAGAAAAACGACAAGGTGCCTAGGGGGGAAATGAATTGGATGCATGCAATTTACTAATACACGAGAGAAATAACACCTCATAAATGTTGGTAGGTAAGAGGAAGACGCTGTCAATTTGACAGCAATTAATTTATTCTCAACAACACACGGCTTACAACACGGAATAAAGGTGTGACCTGACACCTCCGGCTTCAATCAGAAAGAGATAATGTCAAAGCTCCGAGAAGAGACATAACAGAATGAAGTGGTGTCGGATGAGGAAAAACATTACGGAAAGTTAGTGAACTGTAAATGCTGATAATGAGGGCAGAAATAGGTGAACCTCACATTGTGTTCGTCAAACAAAGATTGTGAGCATTTTAAAAGTGGTTCCCTCCACAGTTACAAATTAACCTAGCATCTCCAAGCTGATATTTTCAGTCATTCTTTTCCAACATTAAATTTCACTTGTGGTGCATACCAAATAAGGGTGTTCATTTTTGGTGTTTTTTTCATTACCTTTTGCCAGGAATGGTCGCAGCAGGGGTATGCCTAGTGCATTACCCGCAGATTAATGCAAAACCCGTTGGCAGATTATCCTGTGGCTGCATCACATCTTATTTCACGGGTAAATAAAGGATCAAGAACACATTAGGAGCTACTCCCATGTTAAATCAACTTACAGCTATAACCTTATTTGCGCATATGACATAATAAAATGGTTCGTTTCAAATGCTTGTTAAGTATTTATGCCACAAGTCACATGACCTCTCAAAATATCTCTGCCTCCTTCATATTTTATGCCTCTTGCCTAATTTAAAGGGAAGAATTAGAGCATAAAATGACTTAGCTCTCTATGGAGAAGGAGCAGTGGACACACACACACGACATTAAGCGTGATCCCGTTGCTCACCCCAAGCTCATGCTAACAAAAGACACAGCTCCATTAATGCACAATGTAAGCATGTCCAAATCAAAGGCTCACTTACATCACAGACGTCCCACTGTGTTTTGGCCAAATATGGCACTTCACTTGCTTTTTATGTCAAGATATTTAGTAGAAGTCGCCTGGGGTTTCAAAGCATAACATGGCACACAGCAAGGGAAGTGAGCCATCTCGAGGAACATGATTAATTCGCATGTATTCTGATGCCAAACTACACTGGAATAGGATTAACCAATGAGATTATGGAATTTAAATGATTCTGTCCATGTAAGAGAAACTTACACACACTTACACAGACATACGCTGCTCATATTAAGTACAATGCAGATGACGTCGTTTTTCTGTATGCAACATGTATAAAGAAATGTGAGTCAATTTAAAGACAGACTCTATTGTTATTGTTTTACACATAGCAATAAATGGGCTATCTATAAATGTATAGAAGCAGCTCCCTGTAGCATGGAAAGGGTGGAGAATTCAGGTTTTCCCCTGAAACAATAAGCAGCAGAGGGATGAGCCAAAGGGTGATGTATTCACACAGGCACACCCACTGATCTGCACGTGCACCAGTTACTACCCTGATCAGCACACCATGACAGCCCTATACTCTGAATGACAAATGATATATTAACTCTATGACATGCAATGGCCCATAATCGTAATCTCACTTTTCTGGTCTTTTTTCATGTCAGAGATGAGACACGCCTGCAGGTGCCATAATGGTCACAAGACACAAGGACCTAAGTATTTGTTATCATATCTAGCAACAGACAAACACTGTGGTAGATATATCTTGGTTGTTCATGTGCATTTCATGTGAAAGTCACTGGTGCTGCAATATTCAGCCACAGACACATGCACTTAAAGAAAGTCATTGTATTCTTTAGAGCATTTATATGTTAAAATATAGAGCAAAAGCACTGACCTCTACATGAAACACTACTGCTTAGCCTCCAGAGGTTCTATAGGCTGATCCCACAGCACGATAACTGGATGTAAAACATGCATGAGTAGCTCCTACCATCAGGGGTGTGTTTATAAGGCAGGCTTTACATCTCTTAGATAACACTAATACAAATGCAGCACTGGGATCTTCCCATTTTATTCTTTGCCGTGGCCATTCCAGCATTCTCATTTTCTGCAAACATGTCCTTCCTTTCACGTCCAATGAACAGAAATCCTGTTGTGGCTGTTAATATTCTATTAGTAATTTAGTACATAAATAAAACACATACAACACATACTTGGGTGTTAAAGGGACTTGCATAAAGCGTTGCCTTGCTCACACCAGATGCACATATTAGTGTTCATTGCTCAGTCAGTCATTTCAAATGTAGGAAATCCATTAAACATGCATCATTGATTTTAAGCTGCATTTGCATTGTGTGCTGCCGTAGGTGTTGAATGTGCTTAAAACAAGAACAATGTTTTTGTGGTAAACAAAACTCAAAATAAGCCCTTTATTTTTTAGCCATTTATAAAGGTTTTATTATAATATCTTTAAAAAAATGACATTTCATACCCAAAATTTGTTTTCATAACAACAAGTGCATGACAGATAACAGTGTTCGGTTTCACTTCAGTGATGGAAAATACTGCAACAGCACAAATATTTGTTTATATTTTTTTAATGAAAAAAAAGCACTTTTTGCCATTTCACCCAAATCATATTTGCAAGGTCTTTCACAAAACATCTTCATGTGAAGTGTTTACAGCATTTGGATGGAATATATTATTAATAAATGTGGCAGAGTCTAGCTGCAATGCTCAATAAAAAATGTGCGGCAGTGTTCAGGGTTACAACACAATGAAAACATCATCTGCAAAGAATAAATCTATTATGATTCCAACACAAGCAGAAGGGTCAACAAACCACATGGCCTTTTTTAGTTTCTTGTCACTAGTAAACTGTACTTTAAATCATTCAACATAATAGTATCATAACATAATAACATTTTTTACAACATATTGCCTTAAACCGACACATTTCAACATGCAGAACTAGTCTTGTGCAAACCTGCATTCAATGTACTGGCCACATCAGAAAAAGGCACTATGTTAGTTTAGGATTCAAGATCTGCTCTCCAGATGGAAATATTGATTGATTGATTATTTGTTGTTGTGTTCATGTCATTTGTTCTTACAAGTTTTGTTTCTTTGTGTGTGCACTTGAGAGATGCCCGTATGAGAAAAAACGCATTCAGGACCATTTGGCAGTGTGTGTACTGTGTCTGTCATTCATGTAATTCATTTATAATATATTTCTGGGATTATTAAATGTATCTTCATCATCATGCATCTTAATTGTCTTTGCATTGTTCTGGTTGAAAATCTTTGATGCCTGTGGCACATAATGCTCTGATTTCTGTGTTTAAATCCCACATAACAATAGTGTTTGCTACCTCCATTGATTACATAAATAAACAATAAATATTCGTAGAGGTCTACATGCACATTTTATGGAAGGAAGTCCTATACAAAGGATTCAATAAATGTGGAAATTGTATTCAGCTGTTGCAGCCTTCAGTGCTAATTGGTGTCAACCATAATTACAGAATGTTGCAATGTCTGTAGCTTCACGGCTTTTTTTTTTTTTTTTAAATTCTCTCCACACTCATCCATGGCGTTTACTTTGTTTGTTACTAGGGCGGATGTAAAAAACTGGGCTGTTCCACACCAGAGGGAGAGGACGTCTCAAGGGAGCTTTGGCGACAGACGTGATTATTATCCATCTGTTCAATTAGCTGTCAGCTTTCCCCACAAATGAATGGAAAAGGAAGAAATATCAAGTGCACTCATAAAGCCAAGTTCAAATGAAAAAGTAGCCTTGTGCACTTGAAGGAAATATGAAAATAGACACATGAAATGCACAAAAAGGATTGTACTAATTTTCTCCAAGAGCTTCACAAAATATGTATTATATCAATATCTACGGCTCTGACAAGTGATAAGAATAATGAGCTTTTCTTCTTCCTCCACCGATTTCAAGGAAATCACATTCTCCATGTTACAGATGTAAGTCTCATTATCTGACCTGAGTTTTTTTCACTTCAATTTTCACAGTCTTTGCTCGCTAAGCACATCAGACTGATTAAAGAACTTTTCTAGAAGACTAAGCTTGTTTTGTGCCTGGGTCCTGTGTTATCACAGTATAAGCACAGCCCTGTGCTTTAGTGGGCAAACAGATAGTGTAGCCTCTGCATCCCAAAGCTGGCTTTAGCCCAGACAGCAGCTCAGCACCTCCTATTCCTCAGGATCCATCAGTTGAACACAGCCCAGAACACTGAAAAAGACTTTGGAGAAACTGCTAAATGGACAACACCCGTCAAAAATGCACCTCAGTGTACACAGCCAAGAAGCAACAAAACATGGCACGGCATAAAAAAGAGAAACTGACCAAAAAATGTTGCTGTCTTGTAATATTTCAATTTTTTTCAGTCAGTAACACCAAAATTACCTATGTTTGCCTCTTCTTTTCTCCTAGCTCAACAAATGACAAGCTAATATGACAGACGGGAATGTGTTTCCACTATATTCCTTTGATAAATTCATAGAGAGGAAATTATTTTTTTAAAGAAAATTGTGTTTTTGGTTTCAGCTTTATGCACTAAAGAAAATAATCCTCTTAGTGTCCATTGTTGGAGAGTTCATTAATAAAAGATTGTATCCAAATGTGAGTGTGACTTCAAGGGCGTGTTGTTGTGTCCTAAAGGACTCACCTAAAATACTGTCAGGTCAGCTTAGCATCAAAAAGAGCCCGAGTTCATTAGCAGCTGCCATCCCAGTGAGACTGGCTGTTTGGTTATGTTTCCATGACAACAGCATATATATCCACTGCATATTTTATTAGTTGTGAGTTCAGGGGTGTGTGTGTTGTGGTCATTTACATGCTCATATTTCCGTTATGTAAATAGTATCAGTGGTGGACAGGCTTTACAGTAAAGCTCACACAACACACTCATTTGAAGCTTTTATTCAAGCTAAATCAAAGGGCTTCAGGAATAGCATATATAATTGCAGAGTGGCCTAGGGGGTTCTCTATTTGTTATTTTGTATTTCTTGGATCATATACCTCTTTTTAAATGAATCCAATGGAAAACTTGCAGGAGAGACAATGTGACATGTAACTGTGTTAAGGGCAACACTCCCCTTATTTTTCCAGTGCAAGACAAGTCTTTATAATGAGATGGCAAGAGCTGCTTGATGGTTTGCTTGCTGCAGAGGTGGCACGGTGTTTGTATTGATCACAGAGCTACACATATTGTTTTGTTTCCCCCTTTGTATAACATTGTGAGGTCCAGCTCACCCGCTCTGCAGCCTTGAGGAATAAAGTTTGTCTTAGATGGTTTGAAGAAAATCATGTAGCTATGAAATTTTGGCAACATGTGGTTATTTTGAAGATTACTCATATGTGTGTAGATGGTTGTCAAGGACCCTTCAGAGGCTCCTCAGTGATTGTGACCACTGGTATCTGAGAAGAATCGGCTACAGGGAAGTGTCAGGCTAATATCACACGTGCATACAAAGTAGGAACGAGGCACACATTCTTATACCACATCTACTCATTTACTGCAATACAAGTGGGTGATCTGGTTTTCTGTTAACACTGCACACAGCACCTCACCTGAGCTCTATCGTGGGCAGTTAGTCGACTCTTGGTGGATAGCTTAGGGCTCCACTCTTTTTTATCAACAGCTGCATTGAGAGTGAGAGTGGGAAATGGAGGTCTGTGTATGTGGGTGTGTCTATTTGCCTTATACCATTATACCACTGGGCTTGTAACTAATTGGTCTCTTGAGGCAGCAACAAGCAGTGTGAGGTCTCAGGAGTCATGTAGTTATTTAGGAGTGGAGGTAAGATTTGAGTGTGGCAGAGACCCTATGCTGTTTTTACAACATGTGACAAAAGTTGGCTTTTCTTATACATAGCTAGTTGACCATTTGCATTTATGGATTTAACCAACTACAAATATGGACGGATGTTCCAGGACAATGGTCTATGTGATCAAGTGTAAACTTTCCAAAAGAGGTATTCTGTAGACAACAAATCAGCTTCTTCACACTTTTACTGTGTCAATTTATAACATTTTTAACCATTTAGTTCAATATAAAACCATTGTTCAAATGAGAAAAAATATGTTTCATCTGGCCCTTAAGCTCCAGCACTTTTCCAGGCTATTTCTACATCTTAGATACAGGATATTATGAGTCAGAACTCTTCCCCTTCTGCTCTATTGTTCAGTTTGCTTTTGGTTTGATCAGCAAAATGCACGAACACAGCAAAACAACCTGTAATCAATTTCTCCATCCTGAAGTCTTATCAGCTGGAGCAGATTCTCGTTTCATTATTTATTTCTGTTATCTCTGTATTCTCAAATGTTGCAATCTTTGCTGAGAAAAAAATCCCAAAACACATACACACTTTTTCATAACAACTTCATAAGACAGGTTGTTACCAGGAGGTGAATGCTGATAACCCCCTAGCATGCTCAGAGGGTAAAATTCCAACTCCTGCAGGCAAAAGGCATTAAAGATAGGCTGGTGACTGTTGAAATTCAAACAGGAGCACGAGACCAACATGGCAGGATCACGTTTTTTTTCCTGTCTGAAGCTGTGGATTTATTAATCTGTGGCTGTTGACTGGGTTTTATTTTCTGTTAGACAACTCATATTCCTGCAGCACACTTGATCTCTTTAAATCTGATTGCACCTTATCAGCCAAAACAGACTGCGCTGAGCTATCTTAAGTTACCGCAGCAAGCTGAGCTCTCGATCCCTGTGTTGTTCGATAGGCGCATTAGACACATCATTATTGCAGACCCAGTGACACAGTGCTACTTTGCGGCAGACCCCCAGTGTTAGGCTAAACATCTAATTGTACATCAGATGTTTCTCTACCATTAAGCATTAAAATTGATTGATTTTGGTTTGATTATGTGCCCCTACGGCGATAATGGGAAAATAAACACGATGCAGTGGAGTACTTCTGGTACAGAGAGCTTCCTATTAGGCATGTCTTTTTTCTGATCTTTTCAAACAGTACACCTAAATGTTCTGTCATTCAGAATGCAGCACAGACAGTTATCTTACGGCTTACTTCTCTGATGTCTCTGCTATAATCTTTTATATAATGGGACTGACTGTTGCCTGCAGTGAGTATTTATTCAAACAGTCTGAGTCATTTTGTCTTGTGTGCACCCCCAGATTGGTCCCCGTGATGAGCCCTGTGTCACTGCCCACCCATTTGCTGATAGCCCACTGGTCACTCAGCAACTCTTTCATTTTCTCTCTGCAGGCCTTTGAAGCCCAAGACTGAAATTAAAGATCTCCAGATAGAATCCATTCCTTACTGCTCTTGGCTTTTCTTTCTGCATCTTGCTCAGCACCTTATAACTCCCCAGTCAAATTCTCATGGGGCAGGTGTTTTCTGCACTGTGATTTGTATGGAATTTTCACCAAAACATCTTTTGTAAAAGAATAATTGGAAAGCTAATTAACCTCTTATGCTTTTGAAGATGTAAAAACAGCATTACTTTCTGTCTTATTTTAAAATCAATCAAGGGTATGCGTTCCTTGGATGTTCCGTTTCAAACACCTTCTTTACAAATGCTAAAATTAAAACCACTAGAAACTTGAATTATACTAATTACATCAGTGAATGCCTTTATGGTCAGGATGTGCTCACACTCAATCATGAATCAACAGAAACCAATTATGAACATTGAAGTTGAGGTGCTGATGGCATCTAATGGTCTTTATTCCTTGCTCCTGGCTCCAACTTCAAGGTCACTTCACTTGAGTGCTTACCGCAGTAAAGGAACTTTCCAAATGCAATGGAATAAGATTTCTGTGGCTGAATCTATGACTGCTGAGGTTACACAAGGCTGTACCAATGGTGCAGACTTGAGTGAAATACCCTCTATTTTCTATTTAATAATAGGTTTAAGGTTTTACAACAGAATTTGTAGAAATATGAATCACATTTCTGTTCTTGCATCTATTCTTGTGATTTATATGGAAGAGAAAGAAGAAGAAAAAACAAGACAATTTTACTTCTCACTATGTGGTCAAGTTTAGGCAATAGGAATGTTGTGCTGAAGTGGTGGGCTTACAAGGAAAATGGATTTACCCACTTGGTTCAAGCAATTATACAGAAAAAGAAGGGGAGTTCAAGATAAAACAAACCAAAACAAAGAACAGTATCAACACATAGAAAACAGTGCCTATATGCACAATCGGAAAGCACCAAGCCTTGTCTGTTCTCAAAGAAACCATACCATCTGAGTTCCTTTTCATTTCCCCAGTCTGTGGATGTCACTGAACTGCTATTGCCACACACTTCCCCAGCTTTCTCACTTCCCTGCTCACTTTTTGACTTTTCAAAATCTTTTCATGGAAAAACAAAGAGGTGTCGGTAACACTTTAAATTGCACTGTAGTCTTCTTCTGCCAAGTACAAGGTAAAAAGGAGACTTCTACAAGGACACTTCAGTTATATTTGAGCAGTTATGTAGGGTTGATTCTATCAATTATAATGATCCTTTGTCATTGAAATGGGGTAATGCTGATGCAAAACAGCATTCAGGAATTAAATCAGCAAAGTTGATAGTACTCTGAATTCAAAAAATTGAGAAGCTTTTTTGCATAGAAAGCTTGTTATACAGAGCAGGGAGATAGCTGAATGAATTCTCTACCATTAGCAAATAACGCTGCTCCCATTTACAATTTCCCATGATTGGATTGAAAGTAAATCAACTATAGCTTGCACATGGACGTCAGCGACAATAACCTGCCATCCACAGATTTGAAAAGAACGTTTATTCTAAATTGTGCCTATTTTTAGTTTCAGTGAAAAATAAGGCGTTTTTCCATCAGCACAGCGCTCTGATTATAAAGCCATGAGTGATTTGGGGAGGGATGATAGCTTCTCTGAATGATAATTTATATTTCATGTGGTCATTTCAGCATGAACGCAGAAACATTCACATTTTAACAAGACACCAATCAAAGTGAAGTTGGCCCATCTACGTTACTGGAGGTTGAAGTGGTTTGAAAATGAGCCTGTTGATAGATAGTTAAAACCATGCAACCTAGCAAGCGCTGCCATGCATGTGATCCATCTCATTATCCTCGCAGGAGAGATTTTATCCTGCTGCCACTGCAAAAGAGCCTGTGTGTGACTGAGATGGAGCTACTGGACTCACAGTTTGCACAGATACAACTACAGAAGGGGCTTGACTAAACATGCTCAGCTACTAAACATTATGAGACATGGAAATAATGTATTATCTATTAGACACAACTGATCGACTTCTGGTTTAAAGCAGATGTAAATCTCACAATATAATTCCTGTTAGTGTGGATTAGGCTGCTGGAACAAACCAGATCAAGACTAAGTTAACATAAAATGAAATACATTTTTTTTAAATGCTCTGAATGCTCTTTTGAATTAACTGTTGAACTGTTATTGCATTATAAAGCCACTTAACACTTTAATATGGACAATGAAGAATGATGTACTAAGTTGATAAACTGTGTCCAAACCAGCCCCATTAGTGCATACTGTAATTGGTGATGGATGAAGATGCTTGGGGCAGGTTCAGGGGGTCACAGCTGGACAGTCCAGACATCAGATGACGTTTGACAATAACAGAGTAATTAAACATATGGCATCATGGAATCATAATAAATGATTGAAAAGGGCGTGTACAGGGGTGTGGCTTGTTGTTCTGCTTGGCCCTTGTTGAGAACAAATGAACATCCTTAGGTTTATAAATTATGCAGACCATCATGTTGGCTAATTTCACATCAAAATGACAGCGTTGTCTGCTCTTCTTAATTGAATGCTGAGCCCTATTTGCAGTGTTTCACTTCCACCTTTCAAGTGGACCCCAAATAGGGGTTTCCCCAATGTGAAAAGTCAGCAATGCTTTTCTTCTTTTCTTGATTTTAAAATAATTGAAATTACCATTTATGCTTTTTTATTAAACAGTACTTTTGAGAGATTCCACTGTTTAATTGCAGTTTATTGTAAGAAAAGCCTATATAAATATAACACATTGCTGTGATTTGGAGATTTTCTCTGACTGGCTTGTTGTCTGACTCCTTACTACCTCACACACTACATCTAATGAACACACATCAGTGGCAGTTTGCGAGCAGACAGAGGTCAATTGTATCCCTGCGGTGCACTGTTATTTGCCAGCTCCCTGCCTTACTTGCCTATGCTAAGGTGAGTAACACAGAATGACTTTAGCCACTTAATCTCAAACTACCTCACTGAACACATTGACACTTATCTGAATACACTTGAGGGTCAAATTTATTTAAAGCCTCACTCACATAAACAAGTCATGATTCTGATGTAAACTGAATAACCCTGTGTGTTGTGTTTAGTGTGACAAGTGAAATCACACCGTTTCTTTGCGGTAACACGAGCTTTTATTAAGAACTTTTATTACAAAACATGCAGCTAGGCTCATGAAAAAGAATCATTTCTTATTTATGATCCCCTGTTCCTTGACCTTTGTCTATAAATGTAGCAGTAAAAATAGTATGTTTTACCACAGCTAAACCAAATATGTTTACTTTTGATATAATACAAAACACACACAAGTCATCAAATAACATTTAGTTTTATCATTAAAATGATGACATATCAATCAACCTAGAAGCATCATCAGCATCATTCTTGCTCTATTCAAGGAAATATACATAAAGTTGTTTGACCCTTATACACATCCATTGGCCTGTGTAGCCTGGACACAGAGCAGACCAGGTTTATTGTTATGTTTCCATGTTCTCTACCTCAGGAGCTTCAACTAGGGAGTTGTTAGAACCTTTTTTAACCATGTGATCCTTGGTTTTCATATCTTTTTAATACCATCAGACAGTTATTCTCGCATCCTGGATTCATGCTTCCCTGTTTATCATTTCTCAATAGATGGGACTGTTTACTCCAGGTCACCACAAACTGACAGTTGTTATGCCTTATAAATCAGGGTTTGCATCACAGGCTTTGGTGATGTCAAAATTTGGAAAAGTCACAGATGATGCTCACGCCCTGTGTCACAGTTTGATATATGACCCAAAACTAATTAGGTTGTTTTTAAAGCCATAGTTAAATATGTGTCTCCTTAGTTTCATGGGGTATATATTATGCCCAAATGTTTTATCATTATCCAACAGCAAATACAACATGAACTAAGGTCAAACACATGGCTTCAGACTTCTGTGAGGAATTTTTCACTTTAAAAAGTCAATTACTTTAAAGATTTTTCTGCACACTTTTGGCAGTTCTTTGATACTGATATATCATCCAGCGAAGCATTCAGATGAGACTACAAACATTAGTCAAGTTATAATGTTTTTTAAATGCACGTCCAAATATTCATTAGACATGACAGTTCCTAAATCTCTGCAGTGACTCAGGCTTTGACTCAATCCCTGGCACAAGTTGTAGTCTAAAATGAGTGTATCAAATTTCATCAGCTCGCCTGTAAATCAATCACAAGCCCAGTCGCTCGATAAGAGGACCATTGCAGTTACTGCACCCAAAGCAGGAGGTGAGGCCTGAGTTTTCTGCCATTATCTGTGAAAGTTTGGCCAAGTGCAATCAATTCATTCTGACTACATAATCATTGTATTGATTTCTGTTTGTTTCTTTTCTTACCTGGTGTCAGGTTCCTTCATAAACCATGTATCTGTGTGGATCCTACAGCCCCTGTCTTTATTTCTCCAGTCTGAAGACCACAAAGTAATGAATAACCTTTGAGTACAGTCACTGACCAGTTGATAGTTCATACCATTACACACATAAGGTTTAGCTATACTGGCCTATAATGCTTTCAAATGACAAAATGTTGTGGCTGAATAATTTATTCATAACATTGGAAAAAGTTGTGTTACCTTCAGTTATAGCCACTCAGTCACACTTCCCATGTGTGCTATGTCAATATAATACAGCTGCAGAAGTCCACAATGATTGCTGACATGATTCCATTTAAAACCATTCCCCGGGAGTAACCACTGTGATTTTCTCACAGCAGCTGAATGTTGTTTTCCCAAAAAAGTCAAGGGGTTTATCAGTATACACTTTCAGTACAAATGCAGCAGTCTGCTTCGTTACGTTACAACGTTTAATCCAATGGTTACCTTATTTATTAAATGCACAATCTTTTCCAAGAAAGCACAGTCTTGTACTTTTCCACTCTATACAGCCTGATTTATGCTGCTGTGCCACAAGAAACTACTCTCGCCCTAAATACCAATTGGCCCAATGCCCCTTTGTCACAGCAGGTGATTTCTCATGCAGTTTAGTGGACACTGTTGGGTGCTGTTCATAGATCATGACCAAAGACAAGGTTTTGACCCAAACATCTAAGCTACAAATACCACATCTGACTTGTATTGTAAAAGAAGGCCACATTAAACCTGTTGCTACAGGTGTATGGTAATGACCTAAAGAAGTAGTGTCCACAAGAGGGAAGTGTTTGTCTTGTCTTCCCGTTCTTTTACCTTCCCAACCTTCACAGGCCATATCTGTTCGTTTGTTTGTTACAAAAAAGGATGGACCAACTCACAAGTGAGAAAAAGGAAGTGAGGCTGGCAGGAAGGAAAGCTAAAGAAATGGTGCTGGGTTCAGTTAGTTAGCTGTCACAGCTGGTGGATGAGGTAAAAGTGGAGCCCTTCAGGCTTACACACACCAACAGGAGCACAGTGAAAAAGAATGGTTTGGACAAACGTTTTCACTCTACAAGAACACTGCACTGTGAACGTCACTTCCCATTGCTCTAATTGAATTACATGTTCAAGGATGACAGGGATCATATTTTACATTTATGTCTTTCTCGTGTATTTGTTAAATTAGTTCATGTGGAAGATGCTTCCCAAGCAAATAAGCTTTCAAGTGTAGCCTATGACATGGTGTCTATTTGTTGGAAGGCTTTACATTTACAAATAAACTGTGCAGGATAACACAATATTTACTGAAAGCTTATTAGGCTTCTAAATTTTTGTTCAAATATGATTTCAAAACAGTTTATATTAGTCTTGTAATTAAATATGGGTTGGCTGTTCTTCAACTCATTCCACTGACTAAAATTAAAAGTAGAGGTACAAAAACATGGGTTGTTTTTATTGGGTGTGTGACAGTTTGTCTTTAATCCCCATGAATCTATGTTACCAGCACAGTCCCTGCTGCAGGCCATCACATTGTGATTCAGTATGACCAAAAGTCCCTTTCTGATCCCTCCCAACATCTCCACAATGCGTCTTTACCACACTACCAGTCCTACACAACGTTTCAACTCGGTGTAAGTATCTCAATTAGACTTTTTAAAAAGCCTAAGTTCCGGAGTTAACGTGGGGCTACCGCTGCCGTAGCTTTTCAAAGCCCTTCCTTTTTGCAGGACGATCCAGGCTCCTCCCTCGCTCAACGTCACAAGATCCCGATCTCTCCCAAAGCGTCAGCGATAGTCAGCAGCACACTGTAGTGGCAGATCTGCGGGGCGGTGCGCGTAGCTGGAGAACACTGCTCTGTGTTTGAGCCAAAAACAACGAGCTAACGGGGGTGCATCCTGCGAACCCCATACTTCTACAACTTCACTGCTCATCTGGCCGAGGGGTGGTTTACGGGACGTGAAGACAGGAGTGTGACCGCAGATCATCTTCTAGGTGCTGTGTCCAGAAAAGAGGGCGACATTGTCTCCCAGGAACTCTCCAAGTGTTGGAAACTTCCCAGCGCAGCATCGATCGAGGACCTCCCGCCCACTTTACCTCCACAGCAGTGGAAGGAGGCTGGAGCCTGTAGCAACAAAGGCTACATGGTTAAACTAGATCAAGTCTGTCTTCTCGCCATCACGCACACGGACACATCTGAAGCTGCGTGGATCTGAATAAAGGGACTCTTTCAGGTCTTACTAACAGTGCAAACTCTACACAGTGGATCGCCGCAGACGTTAAATTGATGCTTTGTCGCGGAAAAGCGCACCAGAGAGCCTCCAGTTTTGTAAAAGTCAGCTACTGCTGCTCAGCGAGTGAGCTCGAATAGTTGTGAACCAAGCGGGATTTGCACAAGTTGCATGCGCGGTCTTTGTCGTCTAGAGTGAGTCCGTATCCATCCGCTGTCAGGTTATCAGAGCAGATCCGGATAGTTGAGGTGCCATGGCGATGTGTGTGGGGATATGGATACTGGCGCTGGCGCTGCACATTCAAGGTAAGCGTCTCAAACACATTTATGTAGAATTTAAAAACATTTGGGGACGGGCTAAAGACAATTGAAAAGTGTTTCCTGACACTCGGTCCCAATGTCTTCCAACGGCTGCAGAATACTTATTTGACTGACTACAGTGAAGTTACTCAGGCAGCAGGCAGATGGCGATATGTGCGAACTGTGCAGAGCAGCAGCCTCTAAGTTTTCCAATATTTCATTAAAATGACAACTCTGAACTGCATAATCCTTTTCAATAACATTTGGAAACTGTGGTTTACTCCTCTCCTACCTCTTGTATGAACTCTGAACCATTTCTATATACTATTAATATCAATTTTACTAAGCAAAGCTCTATTTCCCCGTGACTGGGTGATATATGATTGGAGATAAATAGACAAAAGTGGAGCGTGTCAGTTGTATACTGTATGTGATCTGGGCGGAGGATGATGCTAGTCACAGATAATTTGACACTGATCATTCTGACATTAAAGACTCCCAAATGAAGGCCAGATTATTCAGGCCATGTTTTAAAGGGAGTGTTTGGAGCTAATTTCTATTGACAGCTTTCTAATTTGGAAAGGAAAACAAGTACAAGCAAGCAGTGTGTCTGCTGGTGCTCTTGCCTGTCACTGTGTGAGATCCATTAGGCAGTGGGCTTTAAGACTTAGCTTAACTGGATTGTTTACATCTTGGACTAGTAAATTCTGTCTGGCGCCCCTATTTTAAGAAAGAAATGGATGAGGGTCAAGTGTGGTCAAGAAAGTCTTCCTTTTCCATCCAAAACCACAGCATATATTTGGCTTCATACAGAAATTGTGGGGGTTTGTCTGTCATAACATTGAAGGTCAAAATTGGTTGTTGTAAAGTTCCACCTAATTATCATCTACACAGAGGTTCTTTTGGCATCATGTGTGTAAGACTGATTGAATACTTTGATCAAAAGCTTTCTCTGATTTACATTGAGATGATCCCTTTGCTTGTGGAGAAGCTCAGGATTAGTTGATTCCCCTGGGATTCCTGTTGGAAAGCTTTTGAAGCTGCTCACTGAAGGGAGTGGAAAATGTCTTAAGATTGCACTTAAAGAAGATTGTAAATGTCTAATATAGTGGTGAAGCTACAAGACTAATAGACATTGCAGAAATATAGTTCGTGGCTGCGCCCTCTATCATTTATTCAGCAGGTATAGTTTAAACCTGTGGGCACATTCATAAAAGAGAAGCACTGAGAAACATTTTATGTCAGCTGTTGTTTGGATCTGTTCCCATTCACATGCAAAAACAAGGATTTGGTCTTTCACCCTGGGGTTAAAGGGCGTTACCATAAATGCCCACTGTTTTTGATGGCTTAATTGATATACAACGTGCTCCAGACTCTACCATTATTACCCAAACACAAACAAAAAGGAATGGCGCTGACAAATGCAAGAAGCTGTAAACCTCTGCAGTTCTCCATCAGGGAAAGCATTTGAACGTGTCGTGGTAATAAACATTTGGAGTAAACACATGAGGGTCACTGAAATATTCCTGGTCTTTGCCAAACAGATGATCAAATAAAGTGAACATTGAGAATAATGGATGTGTGAACAATAATAGCAGCTCTGTTTCCTATTCTATTAGAGCCGGGTCTCTTCTGTATTCCAGATTGAAACCTAATTGAGTGTGAATTGAGTTAGCAACCAGGTGCTCGTTTATGGCTTGGCTCTACACTCAGGTCCTGTTGTGTACGAGCCCATACAGTCATCAGCCTCAGTGTTGGGATAAGCAGATTTTACAGCTGTAATTCCTCATCTTAGTTGGATTAAACATTTGAGAAAAGAACAGTGACTGTACATTTATTGAGGCCGCACATTTGTGAAGCTGTGAAGTCTAAATTATCTGTAATAACTTGGCACCAGGCAAACATAAATCAGTTTGCTGGAGACCCCCTGCTGGGCTCTGTCAGTCATTTGGTTCAGTCTTTCATATGACTTGCTTCCAATGTTTGCTACTAAGCCTTTTTACTTGAATCACAACAACATCAATTTGTGTCACTGCCCTGTACTGGTTATGATTTGATTATTGCCTCCCTTGAGACTTGTTTGATGTTTTCTTTTGATTGGCAGATTACTGAATGAACTCTTTAGGGGTAATTATGAGGGTAACTGTGCGAATTTAACATGTAAACTTGTCTCATAATAAAAAAGCAGTTGTGTTTAACTCGTGAAAAGTGGTGCTGCTGCCGATTCGAAGCACGCTGAAGTCGGTGAGTGAAGTGTCACAGGTTTCGGTCGGATTGATTGATGCGTTTCACTGGCAGAAGGTGACAGCGCAAACACTTGTACACACACTCGTACATGTTCTGAAATAAATGGAAATTTGATGATGAGCGCTCAAACAGGCTACAATTCCCAGATGGGTCATTGCTTAATGCTGCTGTCTGTCTGAAACATTGTAATTAGCATTTTGACTTTGCTATTTTTTTTCTTTTTTTTTTTTTTGTCTTTTGAAGAAAATGGTAATTGCTAGTCCTTGGCATTTTGCATTTCATTTGGCTGACAGTTGTGATACAGCAAAATGGAGAATGTCACGATGGGATTGTTGGGCCTTCATGGCTACAGAGCAAATGCAAATTGCTCTGATCCTCATTCCTTTGGGAAGTCTCCTTTTGGTCCCTGCTGAGGTGATGGATGGGGGGAGCGATCCCTGCGTGCTTGGAGAGTATAGCTTGAGGCGAGCTGACAGGAGATTAAGCTTTTACTTTTCCAGTACAAACTAATGGAGGTATTTGACCATTCTAACTTCATCTTTTAAGTGTTTAGCTAATTGTGGTTGTGCTGTCAGCTCTTTAGAAAGCCCTACCTTGTCAACTGTCTCTGTAAAGCAGGGATTCTGTTTTTAGTCTGCCACAAGAGTCTAAATAGAGAAGCCCTTGATTATCTTTTGAAGCAGCATACTTGAAAATGACATTTGAAGGGTAATCTTATGAAAAATGTTTGAGTTTAAAGAAGTTAGTAGGCGTATTTCGCAGAAATCGTATTTTCACTACAAATGTAGGCTTAGTCTGTGGCCTCTGGAAAATAGCTGCATGTCATAGATGACTAAAACACAATGATAAGCACTAAGCCTAAATCATGAAAAGATTAGGACAAAATGGAGGACTATGCAAGTAGAAAATGACACAAATTTGTAAAAGTTCATCAATTCTCCCAAATCAAATCTGTGTAAAATTAGGCCACACTGCCAAAAATAGAGAGCATATATGTTTTTTAAAAGTTCAACATTTTTTCCCCTCAAACAGTTGTTAACAGTGTGGTGGTTAGTGAAAATTCTTGTTTTGCAGACTTAAAAAAGTAAAAAGAACTCTATTTTAAAGTTGTAGAAAATACATATCACTGGGTATTTACTGAACTCTTAGAAAGCCCTGACTCAGAAACAATTAATAAATGAATTGTACAGACATTATTTAAAATGTGCATATTTGTATAATGCTTAGAGCTAAAGCATTGGTATAGATTGCACCTTCCTGACCCCTTCTCTGCATAACTCCTTGATAATGACACAGTTTGCATGTATTCCCTTGTGGTGGTGGAGAGTTATTTCTGGAGTTCAGACAGCCACATATCCCAGGTAATGTTTGTCCTAGACATTGGCTTCTTATATTACTGAACAGCAGCATTTGTCAGAACATGTAGTTCAGCAGATCATGCAGAGATTTTATTCTGATTCTGCAATTTTGATGTTATTTTAATCCATAGTTGCTCTCAAGTGTCACCTCTTGCTCCTTTGGCTCACTCACAGCACAGTCACAGTCATAGTGAATCAGGATGGAAAACATGTTTATCAGCAGGCTGCAGCCGCAATTTTATGCTCTAAATCCTTGAAATGTTTCTCTATTTCAAGTCAAATGGCAGAATCAGCAAAGTAAGGAAAACTGAAATCAATAAAAGGGATCAAATCATCCCCTAAGCCCTTTCTGATTTGGTATTACCGTGTCAAGTCTTTCTTTCTCTTTAGCCCACACTTGTCATCTGGATTAAATGGTTAACTTCCCATTCTGTTCCTGAGAACTGCATTGATTGACTGCACTTGTGCCATATTTTGCTTGCCATTTATCTGAAGGATGTTTCAGCATGGGAAACAGTTTAATAATGGTTTCTGAGTCAAGAGAAAAGTAAATCATCTTACTTGTTATAGGGATTTGGACAGTCTGCTCTCCTTTTATGTAACAATATCTTGCCTTGCCAGTAGCTTGTAAAGAGTTTCTTCCTGTCGTACTGTTCTTCCCTTAGAGTTTAGTTACTATAGTTACAATGTGCATCAGTCATTTTAGTAACAACAAATCAGATGTATTTTTAAACAGGAACTTCTTCCCTCTTTTCCAGAAGACCGAAGTAATGCATCATCTGAATGTTTTAATAGAGTCCACAAGTATTTTCCAATTTAACAAAGAAACCATATGGGAATGTGTTTAATTATTCATTGTGTCTGGGTTTTCTTCCGGGGCTTTATTCACAAGCTTATTTGGGATTGAGAAAGTGGATAATTCTGGGTCTATTCACTAAGGCTGTATTCCTTTAAAAGCAGATCTGATCAGTGTGGCTCTCGCCCCCATGAGAGTGCCTGAACAAGTCAATTTACACCAGGCAACTTGGCTGATGTGCCTCCATTAAGGAGCAAAGGAGCACTGGTAACCAGTCAGCCAGCAACCCACGGACTCTCAGAAAAAAGGGAAATGGATCATGTGTCTTTTAAACACTTTGCTTTAATTTTAATTTCTTTCCCACTTACCTGACAGTTGCTTGTTATTACCTCATTGAAGCCCTGCTGAATCAGTGAATGAAGTCTGGATGCCCTCAGAGGTCAAGGCTTAGCTGTCTTGACATGGATCTTAAACAGCTAAACATTGGCTACAGCATTTGGTGACACTGCAGAATTAGTGAGTTAACCATCATGCCAACAGTGAAGGCTTTTCAAACTCATGACCTCACACAGTCCAGGTCATGAAGCATTTGTGTTTTGCTCAAACTGTTCACACTAAAAAGATGCACAGTGTCCTTTAAAAATATTTCATTGTGGCTTATTTATCAAGTATTTAGACATATATAAGAGCTGTTTTAGCTCCTTTTTTTATCCTTTTTTCAACACTTACACTCTTCACATTAAGTCGAGTGTGACCCCCTCCCTGTCTCTCCTCCCCTGTACTCCTGTGCCGTCTCTTCCCTGTGCCTTTGAGGCCGCTGCGTGCTGAGAGTCGGCTTGCTTAGCGCTTGATACAAAAGGGGGTTTGTTTCATGAAATGTTTCCCTTTTTAATGAGTGATGGTGTTCGCTCATTTAATATTCTGCAGTGATATCTCTCCGGGAGCTGACTGTGCTTCAAAGCAACAGCGTGCTTGTAAATGGGAGTGCGTGTCGAAAGGGGGGGCAGCAATGGTGGTGGTGAAATCACAAACACAGGTTTATTTATTCTCTCTGACATATAGTTAAGCTCCTGTGTGCTGCAGCGCTGTGCAAAGCTACTTTGAGTCGTCGTCCTGCAGACACACCACAAAATGATAAGTGGTAACAAGTCAACTCTGTCTTTCATTCATGCTCACACCGCGATGCCATCACTTTTAAAGGTAATTGCCCAATTCACAAGGTAAAATACTGCTTGTATATGAACAATTGTGCTGTTATCTTTTCCACTCCACATGATCGGTCCCCAGCATGTGTCATTATAGAGAGATTGAGGTCAACTTACACCAGTGGGAAAATACTTATATTTTACCTGTTTTTAGTGCACACAGTTTAGCTTGAATGCACCAGAGATAAGGATAAACTAAAAGATGCCCTGCAGTTTTGCATTGATCCTTCCATTTTGTTAGCAGGGGCTATGCCAAACCAGCTAATGTAGTCTGCTATTGATCGTCTGGATTCAAGCCTGGCTGAATCCCACCATGTAGTTGCACTGTTTTCGCAAATTCAGGTGTGACATATTCCTTGTGTTATTCCTCTACATTTGTTGTCTTTTCAAAGCAAATATGGCTAAGAATAGGTACCAAAACATGTGCTAAAAAGAAACACGGGTATGGGGTGAGTAATCTCTACCTCTTGCAGAGGAGAAAGGCGTTGTGTTTATCCCTTTATCTCGAGCTGTAACACACTGAGCCTGCGTCAGCAGTGCACCTACTTAAACTATTGACTTGTTTGTATAAAAGGAACCATAGCCTATTGCTGTGCTCTGGCTAAACTATATTTACCCCTGTGAATGCAACAGTAAACCTCATCTCAAATTGAAAATCTTCTAACTATATATAAGTTGTGTCATATCTAGATAAGAGTTACACTTTAGAGAAATCCAATCACCTTACAACAATGTATCCCACATCAAAATGCTTATTGATTTCTCGCTGGAGCATGCTTCTTGAGAATACAGGTTCCAGGTTAGTTTTAGTATTTGTGCTGCATGTTGTGTTCAGCATGATTTGCAAACTAAAGTTTCTCATTTGTGTCATGCTTTTATACAAATGATGACTGTGTGACAGAGGTAGACTATTGTTCAGGTACAAGCTTCCTGTGTTGTGTTGTTCACTAGTATTTCTTTAATGTTATGCTCTAAAATAAGCATGAAGTACAGTTTTCTTATACTGGTTTAGTTTTGTATAATAAAATATGTAATTGGCTCCAAAATTCTCCTTTGCTTTGAGCAAAAAACTAGATACAGTTTAAGCAACTAAATCAACCAAGGGTCAGAAAAGTGCTTTAAACAAGGTTTAGCTTTGGGTTGAGAAAACAAAGGCCTTTTTGTAAAGGTTAAGGAAAGATCAAGGTCAGACCTAAATCCCACTGCCGTTGGGGGTTGACATTTTGTCTGGGTTATTATTTATAGTAGTATAGCCCCTAAACGTAAGGAAGTTGAGTATGAATGTGCCTGCAGTGCCCCCATCCACACTCTTCCAGCATGCTTCTTGACGAGTGTTCCAGCTTCACAACTTTGCCAGTCATTTCCACATGGGAGCTCCCATTTGGCAACACATCTTTGCTTGGCTTTGGTGTCGCCAATAGAATTACCCAGTCAGGTATCAAAAGAAGACTTGGATGTTAGTGAAGGGACCATGTGGGTCCATTTTGTCTTTCTCAGCAAGTGTCAATTGAGCCAAAAAGATGCCAAATGTTAGACTAAGCCAGAAAAGCAGAAGGCTTGAGGTCAAGGGTTTATCCTCCTGCTCCCACGTACTCTGCACACATATTTACATGATGGTAAGTTATGCAGAAATAAGTGGCTACGCATCGCCCCCGCACTGACCCTGCTCCCACAAACCACAGTGCTTCACACAGAGCATCTCTGTGGCTTTACTGAGGTATACAAGTTTATTCTCACATTTCAGCCATGTGCTATGTTCACGTACAGCGCAGTAAATATTTGTTTCACTTGAAGGCAGCGTCTTGTAATTGTTATTATCAACCTGAAACTTAAAACACAAGATTAACCATATTTATAAAAAAAGTGACAGAATGTCATCACTTCCTGTTTTTGGCTCCAAATGATGTCACATTTCAATGGGAAAAAATCACAATGGGATAAGTGCCATGATTTTACAGAATAATAGGCAGGAAAACATGTTATTGAGTTGTATAACTGTATGTCCCTGTGTACTCTTGTGTTAAATGGCTGCACAGAATGTCTTACGGAGAATTACCAAGCCACAGAAAAAAACTGCTGATGTAAAAGGTAGTAAAACAAATGAGAGAGATTTACATGTTGTAGACCCTGTGGGGTTACAGAGGGTCATGTCTTTTCTGAATGAGGCTATGTGTCAAGAGTGAATTGAGTCTAAATCTGCAGTGTTTTTGGCTGAAGTTCTCTTTCTCTTTAGAGAAGTTCGCTTTGGTTGTACAAAAAAAAGTTGTACAAATAGAAGTTCATTCAGGTTTTTCCAGCTCATTAGGTGTTTTCACTCAATACAGGAAGCCATTTAACTCCCTTCAAAAGTGTAATCTTTATTAATGCTTTGTATTTTTACCAAATACCAAAATCTATCAAAGTAAATTAAATTATGCACTCATATTGTCTGCTAAATTAGTTTAATTAAAGCATTATTAATTTGAATAGTGAGTGATGATATCTTCTCTTAGACTAAGATAAAATGAACTACATTTCAAAGCAGTGTATAATAATGTGATAAAAGTCGAGGATGAAACTGATTGGATTTGGCCCACATTACTGAGGATGACTTTGCTCCCTGCTGTTTTGAAATTTTGGTTCTGTGAAATTCCTGTCAGAGTGAGTGGCCCTCCATTGTTCCAGTCTGAGTAATTCAAACAACAGGAGGCTGATTCAATATGTCCTTCGATGGGATTTGAAGGGTTAAGCCCATTGATTGGAATGAGGGATTTCTACATGAAGTTTTTCTATCCTCTCATTCCTGAATGTACGACTTGGAATGACAGTTTGTTATGTAGAGCTCTTTCCCATTTGCGCTTGCTTTTCATCCTCAAATACTGATGCTTCGTGACTGGCATGGGCTGGGTATTTGTTTTTACAGAGGGAGACCCGGGAACAAGTGAACTGAGGCGTGAATTTGTTGTTGGATGTGTGCATGCAGATGTATATGTGCAGGCCCGAGGCACAGGCGCTAGCTAGCTTCACGTTGCCCGGCCTGTGCTCCATACAGCAACCCCCCCCTCCTGATCCTGACCCACTTTCTTTTCCCCGCTTGCCGCTCACTCTTTAATTGCCGCGCGGCACACTGAGGCCATCTGCTCAACTGAGGCCCGTTGCCATGGAGATGCTGGGAGGCTTTTCGGATTTGCTGTGGACTGACCAACAGGGAAATAGAGGTCAGGGAATGGGGGTAGGGTTGGACATGGGGGAGCACAAGTCTGTCATGGGACACTCGTTTGGCAGTGCAATCCTACACCTGGATGACACATCAACCTCCATCAAAAAGTTACATCCTGCCTTCATACAAAATGAAAGAGAAATGTGGCGAGACTAAAAAACTGGCTAATTTTTGTCTTCAAATGTATAGTAAACCTGCCAGACTGAAAATGAGAATCTCCAAATTTAACTGAAGTTGAACAGAAGTAAGGAAAGAAGATCCAGATCTAGACTTAAAGCTCTGCCTTCTTAGTTTTTAGGCCTCTGGAAATTCAAGTGAGCATCTAATTGTCTGAGTTGTAGCCGGGACAAAATCCTGATTCATATATTTTTTGGCTATATCAAGTAGAAGCCTCTCAAGTATTGTATAATATCTTTAATAAGTACCTCTAAATAAGGATTTAAATAATTATTTTGTCATTTTGGTCTGACCTTAAATCCATGCCATTCTACAAAACCAAGCATGGCCATTTTTACATTTTGAAACCAAGCTCAAATTGAAATAAAAAGTACAGTATATCATTGATAAAAAAGTACTTGAGATAACCTGAAGTGACCCATATTCTCTACAAGGACATTTTAAGACAATGGGGCCATTGTGAGTGTAACCATTGCTGTGCTGCTCCAGTTACAGTGTATTTAGTGTCAGTGGCATCTGCCTCTTGCCATCAGACTAAACTCTACTGCTTTATTCTCCCAAGTGTCTTTGTATATTTCGCTGCTCATGCTTATTTCCTTTCCAATGACACGGCTCAGTGCAGAAGCGGTTGTGCTGTGTTTTTCCAATTAACACTCAGGCGGATTTCAGAGTAGTGGTCTGCACCGCTAAGTCACTTCTGACTTCCCAGCTGCACTCGCGCCAGGCTTCATTGAGTGTTGTTTAAATATATTAAAGTCCATTGCTACATTTTTAATATAAATTGCCCAACTAGTTTAGTGTGCCATTTTATTTCAAGTTTACGTTTTACTTTAATAGCTTTCATGGACTCTTAATATTGACCTCTGGCTTGTACTGTGAATGTGCACGCAATTTATATTTACTTCTTCCTCAAAGGTCAATATTGTAGATGTCATTTCTGATGTGCCATTTATAGGTCAATACCTCATTAGTAATCTGCTGAAGTTTGAATCCGATGCAGCTGCCACCTTGTCTGTGTCACTGAGCTGCAGACATTTCAAATATTGTGAGCCACATGATTCAATATTGTGTCAGTGGTTTTAATGCTGATATGCATTGTTTGATCACTGTGCATTCCTTTACATTTATAACACATCCTGGCTCATTATTTTAACTGCCTGGGATACCATGGCAGCAGAAAAAAAGCACAGATTTCACTTAGCCCTTAAATGTACCAGTCTGTATTTGATTCCTGGATGGCTTCATGGCATCTTTTCACCCTGTCTGTCTGCTGCCTTTGTCTTTTAATGAATACCGAAACAATCTGTTCTCACTTTGTTTTACCACAAATGCCATCGCCACAAGCAATTGACTTACACATTGTAACAGTTACTTTTATTATGTAGGACTATACTGCAGTGTCATCTTTTCCATCGTCATGTGTCTGTATTTGCTTTAACTGTCTTGTGCCTGTAGTGATGCTGCCGGCAACTATAGAAGCTGCTGTCCTGTATTGTGCAGACAGGCTAACTATGACGACGGAGGCAGGTGCAGCTCTATTTGCTGAAATCTTCCGACAGTGTGGCGCCTGAGTTACTTTATGTCTCTGTGAGGTTACTTAACAAGACTCGACCTCCTACGAAGGCTGTCAGAATCTGCCAACTGTGATGCCGTCAGCATCTGCATAGAAGCCTCAGACAGCTTATTTTGCTCCTCCATCACCCTCCAGTGACAGAGTAACACGGGAGGCTGTGACAGTGAAGAAGGTAGCTCTGTCAATTTAAACTCCAGTGAGCACTTGATCTCTGAGCTGGCCAAATGTACAGTCATAGCCAAAGTTAACAAGACAATGTACCCATCCCTGTAATTGGACAGAGCTCTTTTCAGCTTTGTGGAAGGATAGAAAGAATGTCAGTCAGAAATCTTCCCTGTCAAGGTCATGATGCCGAGCTGGGTGTGTATTTGCCCTTTGTCCTATCGCGGCTTACCCAACTGCTGCTGTGAGGTCGGAACGTGAGCTACTGCACACTGTGGGAATCTCACTAGATTATGGGCAAGCAAAGTTTAATCAGTGCATACAATGCTATGTGATGAAAGGGTTACCAAGTTGAGTACAATCTGACTAACATGTAGTCCAGTTAATATCCTGGTGCAGGGACACATGAGAATACAGTCTAGGTTGGTCCATGGGGTTTATAACTTCCAAAAAACAGAATGAAAATCCTTACAGTAAAGTTATACTCCTGTTGGGCTTCTTGGCGAGTTTGTTGATGAAAAGTTAGCTTGTTCACATGTGCAGTCAAATGCTCATTATCGGAGATGTACTGATACTAATTATCAATAACTACCTCATACAACCTCATACACGAGAGATAACGGAAAAATACGTTTAAAGATTAGGTCATGATTGAGGATCGTGCATAGACCCAGTTGGCTCAAGTGATTTTCACCCTCATTATTGTGCCATGCTTGTGATAATATAGAGGCCACACTAAAGAAGGATGCTAATTATCCCTCCTCAAGTGCTGTAGTAACTCAACAGTGCGTTCTGATTTGTTTAACAAGAAAAGTCTGCCTTTTTCTGTCTTTGTGTAAACCACCCTACTTTTGACCACACAAGCCTGGAGTACTTTTCTTAAGCTGGTCCATTGCTGTTTATGGTCAGAAGCCCACACTAAAGACACTTTCATTCTCTTTTTATGGACAACAGCAGAAAGAGAGCTTCTTCTCTATTCAAGAGAAAGCCTTCCTCTCCACCACTCAACACTATATTTATTTATTTACCCTCCTGAAGCCATTTTGGTCTGCAAAATCCCTTGAGAGGAAAATGCATTAAGCCACTCACTGTATTTACTTGTGTTGGATTGATGCTGATGTGTGAGGGCAGGCCAGTGGATGGGAGGATGGCAAATTGATCATCGGTGAATGAGTGTCAGGGGAATCTTGACTTTCACAACTGCCTTTCACACATTGAGCTAGGAGAATCCATCAAGCAGAAAGTCAGTGCCATCCGAGAATACAGCTACTTACCACATAGATTAAGACGTGCTGTTTGCTCAGGCATATGTACTTGAGCAGCGTGCTTTATTTGATTGTGAGGGGTAATTGACTCACACTGCATGTTTGTACACACTCCAGGTTATTATAGCTGGCACTCAAGTCAAATAGACAAACTGTGGTATGAACTATTTAGCTAATGTTTTTTTTTCTTTCAATTTTTGGTGCACAAAATAAAAAAGTTAAATAATATTGGTTATATTCCTAGTAAAACAACACAGCTTCTTTTAAAGGAGAAGTTGGTTGAATGTCTTAAAAAGTCACAGACAACAAATTCTTGCTTCTTTTTTCTGAAGTTTGTTTTTCTTTAAATGAAAGGACAAGCAACTCACTGTTTTTTAAGAAAGGCATCCAGTAATTCATCGTAACTAGAAAAAGAGTTTACTTACAGCTGACTGGGAAGAGTAATTTTCTGTTCAAAGCAAATTGTTGGACTGCTTGAGGAGTAAAAGGAAAAAGAAAAAACAGCTGAAGTAGTGAGTGGATCAGCAGCACACTATCATAGAGCTGTATTCAAAATATAGTCATTTGTGTGATAGAGTAATGGTATGGGTCTATTGTGGACAGTCTTTCAAGGGAAATGCATTTGCAAGGTAATCCCTTGAGCAAAGGTCTAGTTTATTTAACATTTTCACAAAGAGGGTTTTCCGAGCTACGCACAGCTAAGAGTTTGTATTCTGCAAATATAGTCTGAATAATGAATGATGCCCTTTTAAAATTCTGTCTGAGATAAACAAAAACCAAGAATGAAAGGCTTATCTGTTGTGCCTTTGAGGTTTGCATTCCCACACACCATAAACACACTTTTCATTCGACAAATCTGTTTTTTGAAAGGCTTATAGACATTTATAAGAGGAACCAGTAAAATTCACCACTAAAGGTTGTGTCTGTAATTTGTTTTTAAAGTGTTTCAAGGATGGGCAGCGGAATCTTCCAGGCATGTTAAAAGCCCTTGTGCTGCATGTGGTATTCTTACCTTGATCTAGACAGTAGTGATTTTCAGGCGTTGAATGTGAATAGTTTTTATGAATAACAAGAGGATTATAGGCTTTACTTTCATGATAACACAAGATGATTTGATTCCGTATAATTGCCTTTCATGACAATTACGGCGAATCAAAAACCTGCCTCTACAGGTTTGACTCTTGAATTCAAGGAAATGCCAAAGTCATGACTGAAGCGACTAATTATAATGATTTTACTTTCAACAATAGAGCATTTGAAAACTGATAATAAGTTGTTGTGACAATGCAGTAAACATGAATTAATTATTAATTAACATCTGTTTAAATGATTGCAATGTGCTACTATAGCCTTTCACACCTTGACATGGTAAATACAATTAAACGAACGGGGGAAGCAGAACAACATCTCAGTCTTTGCATGTGTTAAATTGTAATGCTAGAGAAAACAACAACATTACATGGCCTTTAAAATAACTCTCTGTACTTCTGTCATTGTAACCAATACACCTGTTCAAAGTTGATGAAGTTCAGATGATTAATTAAGTTTAGCTTATTAATATTCTTGGCTGGCATTGTTTTACCACCACAAATGTAGCTTTAGATATATGATTAATATTTATTACAAACTGTCAGAGGCTGTCATGAATCTACAAGGCTTCATAATTGAAGAGCGTACTCGATGTGTGATAAATCAAAGGCGGTGCAGGGGAACTGTCCCACAAAGATGAAGAAAAAGATCCAATTAGAAATGTGTAACCTTTCTGCAGGGAGACTTACTCTGTGATTTATTAGCACAAAGCTGTTGCCCATCCCTCCTCTATTATATGTTTTAAGTTAGCAGGAAATGAATATGTCTGAGGGAGTGAATGAGCTCAGGCTCTATGACCGCAGCTCATGCATCACAATGGAGAGTGCATGCGCCAGCTACTCTTTCATGCAAAGTCGCTTCGCACACAGAACAGCGTGGTACTACTACTACTATCCAATTCTCCAGAGTGTGCTTGCATGTGCACAAGTATTTTTAGCAACATGCAGCGGACTGTGCTTCCAATGCAATGTGTCAGGGCAGCATCATGTTAAGGACTCAGTCAGATGGTCCTTAACGCTTTGCCCAGAGCTCTGCAGAAGGGTTGTTTGTGCCCAGCCCTGGAGGGGGTCACGTGCTGACCTCATTGTGTGCACGAGAAAGTGCACTTTGTAGCTCTAGTGAGTGTGTAGCTCTCCTCTACATAATGAGAGCAGACTTATCTCAATGCTTATCGTTAATTGATTTCCTCTGCACCAAGATCGTACTGTAACAATTTTTAGCCGACAAGGAAGCAGGGAAAATGAATATTGACCCCTTCCCCCAAATGGAAAAAATTCATATATCTATCCCAAGAAAGAAAATGGCATGTTTTTTTTTTTACATTTTGCATTAGTGCCACCAGTCTAGTCTTCTGAAAGACCCATGTGCTAGTATTATACTGCAGTGCTATGGAAAAGCACTTTGCAATGGTAAAACCACATTGTGCTTTTGTAAACACTGGGGTTAATGTCTTATTTACAACCCACACAACCCCCACAGTTGAGATGTTGGCCCAGATGTCTGGCTGTTCTTTTTTGAAAGACAAGCAGACAGATCTGTCTTGTGCTGTCCTCCTCCTGGTGTTTTAACCTTCTTCTTGGACTTTTAAAGGGTGCAACTGGAGCACTTCTTCAATGGTACATTAACTCCTGTGGCCTGTCCTGCTTCACTGGAGCAGGTGCCGCTAGAACAAAACAAAGCTGGCGGGCCAGGGGGTTAATCACACTCATCTTCAGATCTGTAGAGTTGTTGCCAGGTGTGTCACACTCAAAGTACGTTGGGCTTCCTCTTGTAGATGCTCTTTGACCTCTTGCCTTTCACACCAAGCACAGTTTGAGAGTGCTGTCTTTTTAAAAAGAAGAACCCATTCAGGAGCATTTACTTGATGGATTTGGTTCTGGCCAGTAGTTAAAACATAAAACAGGAAGCAGTTTAGAATAGTGGTTTTGAAAAAGTAAAACTACAGTGGCTCTACAAATACTCTTCTCAGGTCTCTTGTTTTGACATCTCTTGGGGAAAAAGTGCAGCCTTGAATTTGTTGCAGATGTCTGTGTTATTATTTTGTGTCCCAAGTTGTGTTTAGTTTTGGTGATTATGTTTTCTGTTACAACTTTGTGACATTCCATTTTACCGACTGTGCCAGCCTGCATCCAGTCTATCGCCTATAAATTGTTGCACGATACACCAGGGCCTCCTTCATACATTTTTCTTAGAAAAAATAGTTATTTCTTCTCCTTCACTGATGTGTGACATTCCCATTGTAACTCAGATAGTATTGCTTGTGACAGATTGTATATTTGAGTAAGGCCAGAGTTGTACATCAATATGTCAGGGATATTTCTTGTATTATTCTGGCTCTGGGAATATATTCACATTGTTTGCATTTGTAACCAGTGTGGAGAAGTATCATTTCTTTAAAAGGAATCCACAACTGCTTGTTTTAGCATCTTTTCTGCAATTGAGAACTGGGATGGCACCTAGTAAAGAACATCAAGGTTGTCGTTTGTCCCTGTGTTGTAACCAAACAAAATGAGGAATTTTCCAAGCTAGTGTTGCCTCAGTCAAATACTTGTTAAGTCTGTTATGTGCTTATACTTTCTCTCCATTCCCAGTGTTGCATTTGCGTGGTAACATGCCAATTTCCTCTTTTGAATTCCTCTCCTAAGACACAGCTGCTTACTTAGATAGCTAATGGCGGTGTTTTGTGTTGTGTAGCTGAGAGCTGAGTGTGGCGTGATGGCATTTGTTCTGTCTGCCCAGGGCCTGGCCTGTCATTGTGTATCAGACCAGCCAGTGGCCGTGACTCACACATGAACCCTCTGGGTGCACCGGCTCACCAAGAAGACATAGGACTTTAACGTTCTGCGCCCGGAAATACATATGTCAGTGTGAGCGAGGAGGGGGCGCCTCGCCGCACTCATGTGGCGGTGTTACTGAATATTTTTACAACACAACAGCTGTCACCGCAGAGCATCACAGCTGCTAAAGTGTCATTTTTTGTGCATATTTGGAGCCAGGCAGCCACTTTGATTCCACTTTTGCAGCTTGATTATCCTTTGTGTAAGAAGGCCACATGTTCAGCCCTTGTGCATGGGTTTTCTTGTCCCTGAAATGAGACTTTACCTAAGTTTAGAATTGCAAGCTGGTAGGTTGTACCTGGGTCCCTCTCAAAACCTGTTAACCTTAATCAAGTGAACTCAAATAAGGTTTCTCCACTTTGTTCTTTAGATTATTATGTATTTAACATCTATTAAGTCAATACATAAACGTTTTATATAAAATAGATATAAAATATATAAGTATATTAAAAAACAGCTCTACATGAATGTAGCCTCTTTAGCACTTTAGAGTTTTTTTGCTTATGAGTTAATGATAAAGGTGCAAAACAAACATTTACATAAATGAAAATGTCACTGGTAATTATTTTGATCCAAGTCCTTAGATATTATTTTGTGATTACAATCTTGTTTCAGCTCTTGTTGCTTCTTGCAGTGCACAATTAGAGTTATATCAGTCATTAAATGTCAAACCCAGCCCCACATCTCTTCTATTTCAGTGACAAAATGAGTGGCTGTTGTATCACATATCTATCATCCCAGACCTTTTGTTCAGCATGCTGTCCGATAGCGGGGCGTGCAGCCAGTGCAAGGGTGGCATTGTGGTTGACAGGCCAGTGCAGATGCTAAATGACAGTGACACAAAGAGGGGGCCCGCCAAGCAGTCAGACAGGGCTGTTTTCCATTGAGAAGAGGCTCGACCTGACTTAAACGCCCAGTCCAAAATCAAATCTCAGCAGCCCTCATGCAAAGACTTTTTACAGTGAATAAAGGGATTTAAAGGTACTTTGAAACTACCAATAATATTCTTGTCTTTTTATAGGAGTGTATAATCACCTTGTGTGAATCCAGATCGTCTAAACTTTCAGATTGTTTCTAAAATTGGTTGACCTTTAACTTCATCTCACCATACCTCCAGGAACACACAGTATCTGCTATAAGACTTACTGAAGGATCCTAGAGCCAGAAACTCAACAACTATCTCATTGTAAGTCCTTGTGGATGAGAAGTATTTGAAAGCTGCCTCAAGTGCAAGTGTAATAATAATATTCATTATGGCCCCTGCATTTACCTTGTATCCAATCTCACTGGTGCCCTGAAGCAGAAGTGCTGGCATGAACCCTTTTGTTAAAATGCTGAACATAAAGTGCACTGATATCTGCAGTCACATGGAGGCATGGATACACACTCTCTGTTGTCAGATTACACAGCCATTTGCAAAGTTGTCTGTCTTGCTTAGGTGTGTCAAGGCTGGTTTTAAATTTACATCAGCATCAACAGTCACTGTAACTCCTGAAGGCGGTAATCTTACAGGATTACCGTTGTTTTGTGTCCTATGTTGCCATTTATTGCAGTTATCATGCAACACTTCTTCCTGTATTGTATTGCAAAATTTTTAAATAACTTTTTTCATACCAGCATCTATCTATCTATCTATCTAGCCAATTTTTTATGTGTTTCATTGTGCGCCATCCATTAGTGACAGGGAGATGCGGTCATGAAATAAAGGAAATTCAAACATGCAGTGTTCACCATCCAAGGTGTTCATCTTTGAAAAGATGATGAACAAGACAGGAGTTAAAGATTAGCAGGGCAGCTTTGTAAACCTGTTCAAACAAGTCCCTACATGCAAATGGTGCAGTGCTGGGTTTTGTTTTTTTTGTCATTGTGGGCTGAGAAACCACTGCGATGAAGTCACTTTGTTCTGTTAAATCTCCACACAAGTTTCCATTGGAAGTAAGTTAGAGCATTTGTTGCTAACACATAGTTGTGGTATTTTCTGAAGCACTACTTGAATAAAAGCTTGAATGTATGTTTATAATGATGCAATATGTGTTTTGAAGAGCACCATATATTTTTTAAGAGGTGAATTCAAAACATATTCTGTTGTCACAACAATCCATGTGTGCCAACTGAAAACATCAAAATACACCCTGTAGGCTAGGTGTGCAAGTACAAGAAGAAGCTGTTGTGAGTTGTTAATTTGAGATTTAATCAATTGTTAAGCAATCACAACTAATAAAACAGACAATGTGTTGGAGTCTATGTAGAGTGCATGCCAAAATCAACAGAAGGCTATAGCGTTTTATACAATAGTCCCAAACAGACAATGCGCCAGTGGCCTTTAACAATATATTTATCTCTAAACACAGACCATGAGCGTAGGGAGGAGTCTACAAGGCTAACAATGACTGTCAACGCTAGCATATCTCGTCATCATAGATCGGGTTCTTATTTTCCTTCACTGAGGGGTTGTTTTTGTCTTCAAATGTACATTTCCTGTGGCATTGTGGCATAAAACAATACCATTCTATTTTAGAAATCTGGATTATTGAGCTTACGACATAGATCTACATCTGTTCAAAAAGCAACTTCACACTTTGCTGTGCAGCCTGTTTCAGAATCTGTGTGAATGAAGTGTCAGTATTAGCTTTTAGTTTCCTACAGGGGTGACATTTGCCTCAGTGTGGCCTCTTACAAACATAACTTTGTGGGTAACAGACATCATCTACTGAAGGGTCATAGCTATAGGTCCTAGAAATGTAGAGAAACTCGGCTCAAGGCCTTTTATTTCCTTGTCACCACAGGGAAGGCTGACTCATCAAAATGGGCCTTCACTTTCTCATTGGGATACAAGTAAACAATTTGTTCATTCCAGCCCTCTTTTTTATTTATAGTTATAACCTGGGGAGACTTTGTTGCCCAGTTATTTTGTCAGACTGCCTCACTCGATCCTTAATGTGTAACAGCATCTCCTTGTCGATCTTAACTCTCTTTGCTTCAGAGCTGTAATTCCACTCCTCTTTCTCTGAGAGCCAGCAGCTGCTGTAATTTTTTAGACAACACCATGCACATTTACATAAGAAACACAAAGCAAAAAGCAGGATTTACTTTGAGAACAAAAACTATAACCTATATATCGGGTATGTTTACACTATGCTTCCTTAGCTGCTTAGATTCTTTCTGAATCGTGTTTTGTAAAGCATTAATGGCCAGCAGGTGAGTAGCATCTGAAAAGCCATGCTGCCGAGCGCAAGCAGTTTCCTATGACAGCTTCATCTGTGAAACCATATTCTCCCAGGACTCAAAGGCTGCCCTGGGATCACTGAGAGCGTTTAAGATTACATGTCTGCTGGCAGGGAGCAGCAGATAGGTGAAAATAATTGGCTTTGTCACTAGCCCCCCCCCTCCCCTTGTAGTCGGTGATGGCGCAGTGACACAGTGGGGTAAAAGAAGCAGCATACGTACAACAACCTGATCTGCCTTTCTAATCCGCTACAAGATGGCTCCCCAACTCAGTAGCTTCAAATCAAGAGCGGGACACCCCCCACCCCCCAACCCCACTGATTGGGTGTAAAAGAGGTTGCAGACCCAGTTTCATGCAATTAGTGGAGGAATGCCAGACACTAATGGAACCCAGAAGTGTTGGCAAAGCTTTGTGATGGGATTGTTGGGCCACTGGATGTAAAAAAAACAGGACATTTGCCCAGAGGAGGAATACACAGTAGTCTATAAAACAATAAACTGAAATGGGCATAGGGAAAATAATGCACACACAGCATGCTTTTGGTCTTGGGCATACTGAGGAGGGGGGATTATGAGAAAGAGAGGCTACTCAGTGCAACAAGATAAATAATATTGAAGTAATGCAGATGGTTGGGCTCAGGGGAGCACTCTCGAGGCAAACAATAGTGAATGGGTATTTCTGTAGTAATTAAGCTCTAATTTGAGTTGACGGCAGATAGAGTGTTGATCTTTTTTTCACCAGACCCTGGGCCAAATCTCATTGGTGATCTGAGAGAGGCCTTTATTTACACAACGCAGCTCAGAGAGAGAGAGAGAGAGAGAGAGAGAGAAAACAAGACAACAGAGGTTATTATACTATAAGCTTTAAATGCAATATTTTGATAACTGTGTGGGCTGAACATCACAGAAAACGCAGCACTGTGTGATTCAGACATCAGAGTGTGTAAATCCTAGTTAGCTGACTTCAGGTGGTGTAAAATTAGTGCACAGATAGTCATATGAAAGTAATTTGGCCTGTTTATGTACTTGTCTTTAACAAGGCTCCCCGTAGTGTCTCTTGGGAAGTCATTGTTTTGTATAGGAAGCAGACTTCAAAGTTGAACTTGAAGGAGTAAACAGTAAGGGTTGCAAACTCTTTTCATTGACGCCTTGTCGACAAATGCTTGTGTATACAAGTAAAACACAGACTTCCATCCAGTATTCCAAACTAATTACCACATACAATTATCCTTTTCATTTATTCTTTTATGACCTACTGGCGACAAGTGGCTAGTATTTTTATATTTTACATTCTATTGACATTTATTTTAACTCTGAAGAAAATAATTGCATGTGTGGATTATTCTGTAGACATCCAAGTGTGTAATTGGACACCCAACGAGATGGCTGAGTATAACCCCTTTTATCAAGTCATAACACATGTCATTTCAGTATCTTGTTTTGCTACATATAGCAACAAAAATGACGAATATATTTCCAGTGTAAGCAAATAAAGCATTGACTTTGCAGTTGCAGCGTTTACATTGCATACTGCATGTCGACTTGCTGCATGGCTTATCTGCTATGTTTTATTCATGGGGAGGTCTATCAACAAGGAGCCGTGCATTAAGCAAGCGCTGCACAAAAGACCTCATCACTGAACACAACTGGAGCAGTGCTAGTTCAGCAGAAGCTAGGTCGTGGAAAACATCTTGGTCGGCACAGTGACATCCCTGTTAGCCAGCCAATTAGACGGCACAAACCATTGCTGATTGCTTGAAAGCAGCACAAACGAATGGGAGCATTTCTCAAAGTGCGCAGATGCTTGGTGTTAAGGGAGACAGTAATATCACAACCTTGTATTGCATTGCCGGAGACCGATGAACAATTCCTCCTACACTTGGCTTTTTTTGTATTTGCCCTTCCCCCTCAAGAATGGTACGCTGCCAACGTGTCACTGGAGGTTTTAAATAAATAATAACCATATGCACTTATCAGATGACAGCTCTGAATTCTCTGGCCTGTTTCCCCCACACACACCCCCACTGTTCCTCCAGAAGTTCAGGTTTGAGCACTGACAGGAAGGACAAGTCCCTGCATGCACCTTACATTGCCAAACCAACTGTCTCTTAGTGAAACAATTACTCATAACACTATGGGGTCAGCCTTGTGAATAGGCCTCTTGTTTGGCTGTTACCATATGAAAAAGCTTTGCATGAATCACCCCGGTTATTTCTAAACTTGGGCATTTTTTCACATAACCTTGGCACTGGTTTGCTCTCAGCTCACAGATATTGAATAAAGGGGACAAAGATAGCGGCCATCAAGGTCTATGTCCTCTCCTATTGGGCTATTTGTTGGAATAAACACATCAAAATAGGCAGTAGGAATAGATTAACAAGGTACTTCCTCATACTAGATCTTTATTGTTGCTTTATTGTGTGGTCCTGTTCTCTGGAGCCGCTGTGTCCTTGTTAGATGTCAGAGTTTCAGGGTATTCATAGCTGCTCAAACTCTCAGATAATAGTAGGTGATGGGCACTGAGTAGTTGTAAACCTTGAAGATTATTTGCACAAAGCACACTCCATGGCTATGCTTTTTTTTTCGCTTCTTCTTTTTGTGCTCACAGCTCTGGTTGTGGGATCTCAAGCCTCTCATATTGGCCATGTCGTGGTTAGTGAAATGTGTAGAAATTATATGTGACTGTGGCCAGAGAGTAAGCTGCGGCACAGGCAGCCACACCCGGTCGCCCACATGTCTGCTCCAAACCAACAGGAAAAAAGTGGGAACATGGTGACATCAGCTGCGGACTGAGCTGTTAAACCGGTCTACTATACGCTGTGAGGATGTAATCCAGAAAAAGCCGTTAAAGTCACCCTGTGGTGTTGAGCCTCGCAGTGTTTGTCAAAGAGGGAGTGTTCGTGTGAATTTCCTCCTCACCTTGTTTGAGTTTGACGATTGTATTCACGGTTTGGTATTAGCATGTTTGAGTTTAGTTTAAATATTTTATAGTTGCAAACCAATAGGGCTTTAAAGGACATATAGAGGATTTACAGAAAAAGAAATATCAATTGAATACCAAAATGAATATACATACAGAGAACTGAAATTACATACGTACCCGGTGCATTCAATACAATAAGTAGAAAATATTGCAATGTAAGAAGAAAAACAAGTAATAGCATGCAAAAAAACAATATGTCAATAAAAGAATTAAAAAAAAAGGTAGAAGTACAAAAAATAAATATAACATAAGGCACATAACGAATCAGTGCAAAGTGTAAACAGTAAAAATATTACAACCAGTGAATACAGTGCATGTGGAAATGAAAGAAAACTAGTGATAAAAAAATTGTTGCTCCACAGTTCACAAGGCTGCAAAAGATCACTACCTCTCGAACACAAGTACCTTTATTTTTAAAAGCCTGCTTCACATCCCTTTGACTGTGTGTGAAATGAACCCTAGCTGTCTAAAAATCTTTTGACTAAAGCCACCCTATTTTTACCACACAAGTCAGATGTCTAGCCGTCTTTTGACCTGCCAATCACAAAAACGAGCCTTGTGTATTTTAGGCTTTCTGGGTTATCTCTCGCTCCCATACGGATCTGTCATCTCACAAGACTGAGTTATGCGGCTTTAATTATACAAGAAACACTACACGTTTAAAAGACGGAAGACATAAAATTATAATTGTAGTGAGCCTTACAAGGATTTTGACACCAATAACAATGAGTGGAGATTGCTTTTTAAGCCGGCAATGCATGTCAATACTAAGCCACCTGCTGTGAACAAGTATGTCTTAATATTAGAGCAGAAGATTCATGGATGAATGACTGCATTTTAATGGAACAGCTTTGAAATAGCGCCAAAGGAAACACGGACACTTAATTAGGTCCAGTCAAATTACTAATGTGTTTACCTGGAGCATTAATTTGGACAAGGTGCCAAAACCAACAAAAACAGTGAATGTGTATGTCCTTCATCATGTCATTACAATATCATCATTAAACAAACATTATGTACATTTTTTCAGCTCTTAAAGGCACTCTGTGTACAACTATATTGCTGCAAAGTCCCATAGCAATGTTAAGAGTGTATGCTTGTTTAATGTGTGGAGTTATGCTCACGTGAGGTTTTGTCGAGACACATGTTTTCATGAGATGGTAGCGTGCCCCGTCACAGACAAATACACAGTGCAGAATCTGGTGAGTTGAACACTGTATCTGTGAAAAAGGTTACTTTTTCATGATGTGAACAATGAAAATGACTTTTATGGATATTGAGACTATTTATTTTATTGTAAAAAGCTACAAAGTGCTTCTTCAAAATTGGCTTAAACTGAAAAGAAAGCTTGAGTTTTTCAGAGCATTAAAATGTCATTTTTCAGATTGGTCTTTAATGGCAAATTCACTTCTGCAATCACATGTCTTTTTGAAGCAGGACTGGTTGTGACACCATTACCTTCCCATTCGGAAATATCACAATTTCACAGTGCAGACCATGAAACAGCCTTATCACACTATGCAGCCCCCGCCGTCTGCTGTCGTTAGGCTTCTATTGCTCACACATGCCTCATTCGTAGTCCAAGTTGTTGTTTTAGATTTACTGACCTTAGTTGAAGCCAATTCAACAACATTTCCCAGATTTTATTCGGAGTTTGTGTTGCATAGCCCCATGCCTTGTCAAGAAGCTCTCTGTGAATTGCTTTATTGACCTGTTCTGATTCAAAAGCTGCCTTATTCCTTAGTTAGTGGGCAAGGAGGGGAAAAAATGAATGGATGCCTTCCTTGTTTCCACATTAAACCCATTTTATTACAAAACTCTTAAACCCCGAGCTTACAATTTAATAAAGCTGCTTTATGCGCATGAATATTGTAATCCTGTGGGTTGTTTACTCATCTTCTTTTTACGCCCACATTACAGCGAGCTATTCCTTTTCAGTGCCACATCTGCTGCATACATCTGTGGAGCCGGTGCCAAGGCTGAGAAACCAGGTGTGCCTCCGAACATGACCCAACTATTTATTACGCAGGGAGTCCTCGTTTGTCTGCCACGGCTCGCATCACTCCCTCATTGATGACTGCAGCATGCGGTGCAATCAAAAATGCTCTGCTAGTTTTATACCGTGGCCTTGTTCTCAAAGCACATTCCAGTGAATATATTGTTTCCATTAGACTGTTTCTGTCAAGGTGTGATAAAGACCAATACAGTCAAATATTAGTTTAACCTCCTACCTGTATTTGTTCATTTTATTATCATATTTGCAAGGTACAAGCCATGTTGTAATCTTTTTTCTGAAAGATTTTTCTAGTTTTGACGTGAATTATAAATTAAAGAATCTCATTCAGAGCAAATTAATGTCGTCTTGCACATTTTGTCACACAGAACGTTTGTAGATTATCGCTCCATTGCATTTACTTTTTCTTCTGCTGTCTGAGCAAGGTTACAGAAATTCAGGAGTAAAGTGCGAAAACAGAATGAGGAAATCCCCCTTCGCAACATAACACAAATTGACAAAATGCCTTGAAGCTGTTTTGTTAAAAGCGACTTCAGAAGATGGCTGCCATTGTGTTGTGCGTATCATACTTAATGGCCTTTCTCCACCCTTAGCTACTATGCTACTAATTTTCACCAGTTTCATTCCCTTAACACAGAGCTCAGTCTGAATCCTGAGATCTTTGTGCTCATCTGCTCATGCTGCTGTTTACATTGACAACACTTCTAGTTTTGACATGTTGGTCTGACAGAACAGGCATGTAGGCTGGGACATTCCCGCTCAAGTTTATGCAAAATACAGACTTTTACTGATCATATGATGTGTATACAGCTCATAAATTTATCTGAACTCTGTATCAATTAATATGGTTTATAATAATTTGTTGTATAAACTGTATAAGGTGAGTGGAAAGTTGATTTGATGACATATTTACTACATGGTTGTTTGCTCCATAACTCCGGTGCAGAGTCTTATCAGTTTTAATTTTGTTGATGAAAAATTTTTTTCATAGTTTTCGTCAAAAGCATATTTTTACCGCCAAAAATGAAACGAAAACTAAATAAAAACTCATTAATGAGACCGAAAGCTCTGACTAAATGTATCAACGTCAATGAAACAAAACAAAACAAAATGAACAGAGACAAAATCCAGTCAAAACGAGGAGGAGATGGGACGAGTTGAGAAGAGATCCAATCAGAACTCACATTTTTGAGCGTCAAGGAAGTGATGTCAGACACAAACATTAGAGCCGTGAGAAGATGACAGACGATAAAAAGAGAATAGCTTTTAAAAATCAAACTATGTTAAAAAATGTTTATTATTCAGGAAAAGCAGAAATATCCTTTTCATTTTATTATAATTTGAGATGCTGTTTTATTAAAATATTTTAAATAAAGACAAATTTCTGTTTGGAATAATTTGAGTGAAATCTGTATGTATTGCACATTCAGACCTCAATACCTGCTGTGACAGGTTAGAAGCAGTTTCAGTTCATTCAGGTTAAACTAATAAGGATTAGATGACTAAATTATGACTAAAACTAAATAGCATTTTAATCAAAAGACTAAGACTGAAAGTAAATCGAACCTCGCTGTCAAAATGAACACATACATTGGATTTTATTCTTCCTAAAAAAAACAACTTTGAGGTTAAAATTTCTCATGATTTCACGGCATCTATATCATGGCATTTAAATGGCAGAATTTAACACATTACAGAATAATAACAAAATAATCATGGGCATCATAGTTTAAATACATAAAACATTTTTGCTCAATGGCTCTTCGCTGTCCTTTAATTAGCCTAATGAAATTATTCAGCTCTGATCTCATCATGCTCTATAAATAAGCCACATTTTTATTCGGCGGTTCCTCAAGGATATTTTCTGCTGCTTTGGTTCCATAATGCACTTCTAAGCTCTGCTCTGGTGCTCATATGAAAATTTGATGCACTACACGCTTGGTTCTCCCCCATCGCTGCACAGAGGCAAAACAAGCCTCTGCCTTTCACTTTCCCCATTTGATCTGGCACCCCAGCTGTTTCGGTGCTCTCTCGTCTATCCAAAAACCTCCTGCTGTAGCTCTGTCTGCACTGCTCTCATTCTCCTCATCTCTTCAAATAAATCTACATATATACCCTTATGTGGGCTTTTATTACATTGGTGCAGTGCATATACTTCCCACAAAGCAGCCAGAAAAAAGCCCATGCAGTGTTCGCGTCATGAAAAATGCACCCTCAGATGACTCTTTAGGTGTCAGAAATGGTGGGAGTGGGAGAACATGGTTTTGGCTTTAAGAAACTACCTGGGGAAAGTAGTGCACCGGCCTGAAAGACTTCCAGTGTTTGTGTTCATTTGTGTTGTGACCATTATTATTTTATCTACGGAAATGAAGCTAACTTTTAATAAATATGAATCAATCTAGAATAGACCAATGCTTTAGATAAAATATTGAATGTTTTTTTTTTTTTTTTTGCTGATCTTTTATAATAATTAAACAGTATTTTTTACTTAAATGTTCAGAAAATTATGCTTGGGAAGAATTATGTCAGCCTAATTTCATTATTTTAACTTAGATTTTATTTATAGATATAGATTATAGATGTTACCTGATAGTTTTCCTATAAACTTTGAGAGTTTATATTTATATTTTATTTTATATTTATTATTATATTTTTTTATTATATATTTTTATTGTTATTATTATTAAATCTCCTGGAATTAACTTCCTGCTCAGTGATATTCAAGCCTTTACATTCTCAAGTGCTAGTAATTATTTTTCAAGTACACATTTCTGTATGGCTTAAAAGGTGGTAGAGTCTTTTCAAATTTACACCAATCTGACTTCAGCTTCTCGTTGTGGGGAGCTTTACTGTTTACCAAGTGGGTGTTCTACAATGAAAAGGTGCATTGAAGTATCTTCCTGAAACACATAAAGGACGCAATGAAAACAAATAAACAGCCTGTGTTATAAATGAGACTCTGAGGAGGCAAAGTCTTCGTCTGTGCCTTTTTCCATTCCTCATCCTACTGATTGTCTATTTTGGTGTCTCTCCACTAAACTCCCACATCTTTGCAGTGTAACAGCAGAAGGTTAGTCATGATGTGATGTTGCTCTGGACCTATCAGTGAACATTCCGTTATTAGGAACACAGCTAATGTGCTTATGTGTCCATCAGTGGCCTGTGTCAGTGTGTGGCTGTGTTGTGCTGTGTGTGTCAGTGGGCCCCTGGAGAATGTGCTCCAGGACTTGGTGAACCACATGTTGTCTGTGCAAACATCTCTGATTGATTGTCTCAACAAGGTCAGTCAAGGACAGGGCTGTGTTATGCAGAGGGCACACCCACAGCATGTATACGATAATGCTAAACCACACTATTGCCTGTGCTGACATTATTGAATAACTAGTCAAGATGAAACTGCATGCATCTACTGCATGTTAATTCTTTTGCAGCACAGGTTTTAGGGACAATCCAATTATTACTGTTTTATCTCAGTTGCTCCTTGTATTAAACAAGTCATGCAAAATATTCATCTAATGGCTAACTTAAGTACAGTGATGTTTGGAGGATTTCTGAACAGCTTCTCTTCAGCTTGGATTAATGTGCTGCTGTTTCAGATAGTGCCTGCTTCAAGGGCATCTTTGTTCCATCTTTAAAGACAAATTGCAACAGTTCGGTGAGAGGCAATAGACCTGGGGATCTCTACTTGGCATTCCGTAAGGATGAGACAAAATATGAAAAGAGGGGCCCAAGCAACAGTCAACACACAGTACTATGAGTGGGTATTTAAAACAATACTGCATAACAATATTGAAGCTATTGTTGAAGGGCTTCTAATACTTAAATGATTATTGATGATTCCAAATCTGTAAAATCTCCACAAAAACGTCCATCAATAAAATCAAGAATAAAGTGTGTCTTCGATTAGATTGTAGATTGTACTGTACATTAGTCATTTATTCAACAATCCACCACAGCAATAATATAAATTGTAGTCTTCCTCTTTTTTACACACACATAGATGAGTGTAGATAAGATTTCCCTGGCAACATACATGCTGAGTCAGCTAAATTAGCCTTCAGCAAACAAGAATTTGAAGCTCTTTAAAGTGGATTAGTGGAGCCAGTGTAGACCTGTTATTTGGATTATTTGGATAGGGCTTAAGGCTAACTTACTTGGATCATGTACTTACTGCTAAAACAGTCATACTGGTAAATTACACACCTTCCTTGGTACATTTCTTTTGGTGATTTTAACAAGCATTAACAAATTTATTGTGGTTTGAAGAAAAAAAATTACAACAGTTGTTCATTTTTCCATATCTTAAAAAGAATTGTTGTCTCTGTAATAACTTACATATATTCAGGCTCAAGCAAAAAAAAAATAATAATAATGGCAGCAGTAGCACAGAGTGAGACTTTGAGATGGTTCCTGTGATATGCAGTACAATGAACAAAAGAGTTGTCTAGTAAACCTGTGCAGGAACATGTTCCTGTGTCTTAACACAAACTTGAAATGACTTCTTTCTTTGTGCATTAAGCATGCAAGGATTTGTCAGACTCGCACAAAAATGCTGATTACAATAATCTCACTGATTGCCATCAAATATTCTTTTCACGTGGGAGCTTACTGACCTGTATGCTACATTTTATTCCAGCAAATGGTAAGATGAATATGTACTGCAACAAGAGGTATTTATATTCCTAACATACAGAGAGATAACATAAAACAGCCATAGTAGCACAGTGGTTCCTTTGTGAAGACTCATAGATGTGAGAAAGAATAACTTAAAATACCAATAATAATACAACCAGTGGCAATGGGCCACTGATTTGAGTATAATTCAGATGGATATAAAAGCCAGAAGGATAAAAAAATATAGGATCCTGATGGAATTGTGACTTTGATACACACACTCTTAGATCTTGTTTCAGCCAGACCTGTGAAGCAAGTTCTGCAGTTTGAGTTTGAGAGATGCTATCAGAAATGAGTCATTTTCACTTGTACATGGTAAGGCATGTCTGGGCAGGCTGCTGGAGTTGTTTATGCACTTCTTCTACTCTTGAAACATAAGCATTTAGTTGTAAACTGTGCAGTTCTTAATCTGACAGTGGGATCCTTCAGGTGCGCACTGGAGTGTGTCATGCATGCAGCCGAGCCAGCTGATACGAAGGTTAAACTCATCATCAGAGTTGAACAATCTTTCACACTCTTTCTTCGACTGGCTTGGCAAACAAAAAAGCTGCACAAACAACCTTGGAGTTGTGTCCTGTCACAGTTCATCAGCCAGGCAAAGTCAAGCCGGCTGAGCTGTGGGAAAGACGGGAGCGTCACCTCAGCCTGCCCAGGCATGCTCGCCCTGCAGGGGAGTGGCAGCACATTAAGAAAGCTAACGCAAAGCCAGAGCAGCCAGAAGAGTTCTGTCCTTCAGCCACCTAACCAGCCACAGCATAGGGCTGAGTGCTTGCAGCCCCAAACTAGCAATGAGGAGACTCTGCGTCTCATGGCTTGTGCATCAACATGACTCTAGAGGAAATCAAATTCTGTGCTGTGTTTGACTTAACATGAACTTTTACAACATGTGAACATCCTGGTCCTACTGAAATACTCAATTTGAAAAGATTGTGTGAAATCAACATAGAGTAAGAAGTTGGCTACTTTTGATTTGATATGCCTTGGAGCATAGCTGGCCACTGTCCATGTATCTCCCAGAACAGGGCTTTGAAGTTAACAGAGGTATGCAAGAAGTAAAGAAAAAAGGAAGGAAGGAAATATTTGATTGACACACACTTATAGTATCATTAGCTAACCAGGTTGTGGGCTGTTTCTTCAATGACATAAGAGACTAACAAGTGAAAGGTCCACCTATTGTAGCAGAGAGTAGCTACAGTATGAGCACAGTTAAGTCATATGTAGGTTATTGAAGTGGTTCCCATATATACAGGGCTTTGTTCAACTGTAACCCTAGCTTAACTTAAATGTGCTTGTAAACAAATGTCACTGTGGCCTATTCTGCTCGGTCTCAGGGATAAAGACTGGCCATCAACTTGTCATGTAACATTCTTTCAAGGAGGTCATTTTAGTGCAGCCGACCAAGCTTGCTAGGAAACGTGTATATAAATATTAAGCAGTCTTTTATTCCTTTCTGCCCACAACAACAGGATAAAAAGGACTAGTCTTCTGTATTCAAAAATAAATTACATTGCAAAACTATAGCAAAATTATAGCACGCATCATAATAATGCAAAATATGTAACTGTTTGGGGAATAGGAATACAGTACAAATTTAATTGCTGCACAATATCAACACTTCCCTGGAAACAAAGGTCTTTGATCACTGCTGGAAAGAAATATATGCAGTTAAAGTTTATATTAATGCTATTTTGTTGGTTAATTTACTTTCATTAGAAACAATAAGCTGGGATATTATTATGCTTGTTCCATTATGAAGTAGTGCACAGTGCCTTAAATAATACAGACGTTTGAGATGCTATTTTCCCCTTTATTTCCCTTATAATGCTGCGCAAATAACTGTCTCCCTAAACGTAAATGACGTAAAAATGAACAGTAACATAACCACTTTTTTAAAAAAAACATGGCATGCATTGGATAAATATAATATGCCTTCTGTTTTTCTATTAACTAAATACCATCTTGTAGAGTTGACAGGGAAAAGGGTTTGATCTAAAAAAATAAATAAAAAAATAGTGTTTTATTTTTGCCTTGCATTCAGTATAGTGCCCACTGCTCCGTGTTCTCCAGCACATATATTATGTATGAAGACTTGGCTATGTCAGGATATAGCACGTGAGCATCCATACATGAATGGTAGGCTACTGGAACACACAGGAGCAGCTTTAAAAGCCCTCCTGTTTTTCAAATCCCTCAACTACCTACCAGTGGGATATTGGTGGTTTAACATAAGTGCCGAACTCCTCAAAGGACACACTGTACATCATTGTCTTCATTGTAAAAGGACAAGTATTTTAGCTCTGTTCATTTATAGGACTGTGTTGACTGTGTTGTGTTCTTTCATCGTGCATATCCATCACTCCTAAATTAGTACTAGTGCTAATTACTTGGCTGTTGTGCATAATGAACATACATTAACATAGTCTGGATTTATAAATAACTTGAAACTAGATTAAACACGATTATGCCCATGAGGAATACACCTCACAGCTCACTGGCCTTTAATCGACACTGGCCTGCATTAGTCTTTATGTGATGCTGTCCCTTCTCAACAATTGTGAATGTGAATGCCAGCTTTTTAACTTGCAGAAATCTTATTTTGGCCGTGATATCATAGGCTTTTTTTTTTTTTTTGCTGAAACATTTAGTGGCACCTGTGTTTGTTTGTCTCTAGTATTGATGGAGGACACAGTTGCACACTGTTGATATTTGTGCCCATTGTGTGTGGCAAGCATGATGATTGTTGTAAGGTAAAAGTGGCAAGAAGGCAGTGGGCCAGGTGTTCTAGGTATTCTTGCCCACACAACTCTAAAACAATGCTAAAATGGCATAATTAGCTGCTTAGATATTATGGTTATAACACTATCTAAGCCAGAAAGTGTTGTTTCTCTGCCCTTGCTTTAGAAGAATATCCAATAAAAGGAAAAGCTACATAGGAGTCTGCAAAGGGAGACGTGAACCAAAAACACCTCCATCCTTTCCGTGTGCAAACTTCAGACTTCACACCTACTTGACCATGCCGTGTTAGGAGTGTGAACTCACTTCTCTCACCACACTGTTGTGCTTAATGTGCATCAAACGGACTAAATGTAGAAGCACAATATGGCACAGCTGTCTCCTCAAATTACTAATGTGTTTTTATTGTTTTAAATTCACTTTACAAGTTTAAAATAGCGTAAACATAAAGGTCAAATTAAAAATCATAATTAAGTAAACCAGTCAGCCGTTCTATTCTTAATATTTTGTGGTGTGAGAGGAATCAAATTAGGGTTTAAGAGCAATAACCCTGAGTAAATAAAACTGATAACACTTTATTATCACCTGTTTGATTGGATCTCTTATAAATATTATTGCTTTATTCTGATTGAGCTACGTTTGGTGCAGCAAATAGAGACAGATAAGATAAGTCTTGATAAAACGATAAAGGCTGCAGCCAATTGGCCTAAGTGTCTAGTGCCTGAGTTGTATGAAGAGCAGTAGATGGTGTGGCTTTATTAAAGAGAGAGCTCCAGAAACCTGTGAAAGCTCAAGTACTTCAGAGATGAAAGCACTGTTGAGTGGCCTGTGATGCAGTTTGAGATATCTTTTCATGAAAGTCATCCATCCCTTGAAGTCCCATCCTGAGGGTAAATCTATGGTATTAGGTTTCATTCTATAGATAGCTGCAGTGACACAGTGTAAAAGAAAAACATTTTTCCCCTATGTGAAATTGTAAAGAAATAAGACATCTAAGGTCTCTGAATCAGTGGTGTACCATATCTTAATACGTTATCACCCAACTGAGACACAAGTAAATTGAAATGTCTATTTGTGGATTCTGAGTCTTTAGAACATGATTTGCTGTTTGGGCGTCCTGGTGGGTAAAATACTTGATAATAATAAAGTCTGGGATTTCAGTAACTTTGGGAAGGCCTCAGCAGAACTTCATCTCTTTAATGATCTAAAATCTTTTGGCAATTTGTGGGTAGTCAGGCTTTTAAAAGTTCTGTTTACCAGAATGTAGAAAGAAATTACAATAAATTCACTGTGGACTGTTCTCAAGGCTCCACATTGTATACTTGATGAACTTTGCCAAAGCACAACCATTTTTTATTTTTTTTTTACTATTAGCCCTCTCGTTTGTATGAGGCAAACACACTGAAATGACTGCATAGGTTAGTGATAAAAAGAAGAGCAAGGTAAAAGGTGGTTTGCAAGCGAAAGCAGCACAGTGGTAGAGTTCACTGTGGATTTTAATGGAGCCATTGATCGTCGGCCTGTGGAGGACACACCCAGCAGGGGTTGGACTCACAGCGAGGAGACAGGTGTTCGCTCGATATCTGTCCCAGTTCTCTGACCTTAAAGCTTTTAATCAGCTCTGCAAGGGAGCTTGTCAATCCTGTCAAACAATGAGTAGCCCTCAGTATAGACACTGTAAGCGAGGGCAATGTAAGGGTAAGAGCTCCCAATAATACTTTTGCAGCCCTGAGGAAAAAGTGCGTACATGCAGTGTATTGCTATTTTGTCTCGACTCCAACTGGACAGCCCTTTGTGAGTTTGAGCCAACCACAGAGGTAGCCTTAACCCTGTTACCACATTTCAAAGGCTATTAATGTCAAGGCGTAGGTGTTCACGTGAATGATTACATCTGGGAAAATTATGTTACATAGAACTGTGGGTTCAATACTATCACTAAGAGTTTTTTTTACACGAGGTTCTTGTGGTTTTGTTACAGATTCCAGCATGGTTGCACCATCTGTTAGCAGGACCTAATATAAATAGGTAGCACAAAAACAAAATGCTTCTTTAAGTCTTTCAAATCTGGAAAATATTATAGTGTATTACACTGTTGACACCATGGGCACCAACTTTCTTCAGTGTTTGAAATGAACTCTTACGTTTACCTAGTTCCTGCTTTGAAAAACAAATGGTACTGCGCTACATTCTTTCTATTCATTAGAATACCTTTGCATTATTAAAAATGAAAGAAAGTCTGTTGGTGTGTACAGTGCAGCTATTGCCGCTTATGCTGGCCACAGAATGCACATCTGAATATCTGTTCCAACACTAAGAGGTTTGATTTTACAAACTATGAAAAAAACCTGAGTCCTGCTTGATAATGACAGACAGACAAACCATCTATTCATTTCAGAGCTTGATTCGTTTCGGCTTTCAAACCCAAAGTTTAACACATACAACATGTTAACATGTATGATTTCTGCAGCAAAACAGCAAAGAAAACAGATTTGCCATGTCAAAGGCATCAAGTGCAACAGTTTGTCTGACAAACAACAAACCAATCAGCTGCTTTGATCAGATGCTCTTATGAAAACAACACAGGCAAAGATAACCTAATCTGCATTGAGTTTTAGCTGCCAATAATGAGCATAATGCATTAACTCGATTCAAGATTGTGCGGCTTCACAAAACACACGCTTGTTAAGTGACTTTGCACATATACACACAAATAACAGGGCCTGCACAGGCGTCCGCTGGCACAACAGAAGATTAGAAGTAGAACATTATTGATGATGCAGGCAACACATTGACAACACTGATTTGAAAAAGCAACAAGACAATGGTTTTCTTGGATCACAAAAGTTATGCATTAGGTTAATAAAATTATAAATTTACATTTTTTAAGATTTTTTGTGTTTCTTTATTTGGCAGTCAGTAGTGATAGACATGAAACAGCGTGAGAGAAAGGGGAATGACATGGGGCAAATGATGCAGGACGGAATCAATCCGGGCCTCCCTCCCCTGTGGTATGCACTCTACCAGGAGAGCCATTGAGGCGCCCCACTGACTGATATTTTAAAATGGAGTCAACCAATTCACACACCTAAGGATTCATTCCAAGAACTTTTTACTGTGAGGCAGAAGTACCCATTCATTTTCTCCCTCAGGTCTGAAATAATTACTTGAAAATGTGCACATTTTCTAATGTTTTTCATATTCGCTGAATGTTGGAAAAATTCGAACATTGTTCCCATGTCTGTTCTCACGCCTATCATGTGAATCATCCTCCTCTTAGAAGCAATGCATTCACCAGTGGTTACTCTTCTGAGTGACTGACAGGTATTTCAATATGAGCTAATTGAGCTATTGAATCTCTCCACAACTGCCTGCTTCACTTTCTTTGCTTCTGATCAATAGTAATACACTATCAGGATTTGTCAGCTATACTTTTTGTCTTTGTTTCATCTGAGCCTTATAAGCCAAAACCCATTTCATTCTTGAAGGCTCATTTCACTGCGATTCCATGTGCATTTCTTGTCTGAAATGGCACGCTGTGAAGTTTAACTACAGCATATCTCTTAACACAGAGGGTAATTATGGCGCTGGTTTGATTGCAGTTAATGGCGCAAGCTGTCGCTGAATAAGTCACACAGCAGTCACACAGTTACAATTTGGCCACATTGAAATGACACTGAACCACACAATTATCTCCAGTCGCTAGCATCTCCAAACTTTAACAGCAAAAAGTGTTTTTGATTTTGTTTCTTTTTTTTTTTTTTTTTTTTTTAGTGTCAGGATTTTATAATTTACCAAAAAAAAATGTATTGTAAATGTTGCACACTTTAGTAGCTCCCTTTTGAACAAACCCTCATGAGATAATTCCCTGCATTTCCCACAAGCCCACAGCCCACCCACTCTGGTCTTTTCTCACACAGCTAAAAACTCAGAGTTGTTTTACTCTTTTAGATTCCTACAATTGAGTACTTCTGCTTCTCTTTCTCCTCACTGTTGGTCTTATCCCTGTGTTTCCTTAAGAATTCACATCAGAGTTCCTCTGTCCAGCGTCCATGTGTCAATACACATTGTTAGACAGCCATCGACCAGCGGAGTAACTCATAACACCGACTCAGCTTTCAGTCTGTTTCTTTCCCCTTACTGTGGCTTTGTGGTTCCCTGCTCATGTCTCCATGCCAGCTGAGTTTCTTTTGAAGGAATGTAAGTGTTGTTTTTCCATGTGTTCTTTTAAAGTTTGCCATCAAAAAGTCTGTTGGAAAAAAATCATTTAGATGTTATTGAAAATAACTAAAAAAAAAAAAAAAAAGCTTGTTCTATTCTTGTACTTTTTCTTTTAGTAGCTAGACTTGACTTGGAATTTTTATTTAATAACTTTGTAGATGATTATCTTGTTTCAGGTTGTGGTGTAGAGACTGTACTCAGATGTTTGTGAATGGCAGGATTGCTAGGTATCCCTAGGCTTGTTCTGGATGCATCTATGTTGCACTTGAAACATACAGAGCCATGAGAAAGTATTGTATATTGTAATTCTTTGAGGCGAATGTGAAAGACAATACTCAGTCACAGCTGGAAAGCACATGCAGCAGAATATGAACATGGTCCTGAGATGTGGTGAGCATTCCGATGGCTATATGTATGTGGAACATGGAGCCTTACTCGCCCTGGAAAAAGAGACTGTGGTCGTGGTTTAGGAAATGGTTCAGCTCTGGGCTCAGTGCTGTGTCGAAAACCACTGGGTTTCAAAGAGGTTTATGAACAAAACACATTAAAAATATAAATTTGGCAAAAGGGCAGAATATACATCATATATTAATGCTTTCTAATACCTGTGCCAAATAAAGTATCAAGCTTGTCATGCTGTCTGTCAGTGTTATGATTTCAGTGTCTCTTGCAAAGTAAGGTTGTGCAGAATTATGCTTAATTGATCCAGCACAATACTGAAAGCAATGTACCAATATACCTTATAAAGCTACTGCACTGCATAACGCCTCATTTTATAAATGTGGAAACAATGCAAATTACAAGATAACAAAATACGTTGAAGTGTAGCAAAAGCAGCTTTATGAGCTTTAGCAGCAGGGAAAATTCATAATCATCTTTATTTGTGTTGACTTCCTTAAACATTAGCTCTGAGCTGGATCATTATATGAGGCTGATTCTGTTCTGCCTTTCTTTTAATCATTTTGGTGTCATCATTGCTTTAGAACTAATTAAATGTAAATGCTGCTATTGTGACAATTGTTTGGATCAAATGCAAAGCATTTGTCATAGTCCCATGGTGAGAACGACTCAGACACATACTAAGTGTGCTTGTTAATTGATAGCAGACTGGGGCAGCAGCCCACTGCCCACTCCAGCTGGAGTGTGAATTCCCTCTCCTATATGTTAATGGCTCTGCTGTATAAATGACTTGCGCCAGCATTGCTGGGGAAGAATAGCTCACCATGCCAGTGTTCTGAGCTGGGTGTGCATTTCCTGCTGTCCCAGGCACAATTAGCCATGCACTTTGATGAATCTTCTATTTTTTGCACACATCTTTTAGAATTTATAATTCACACTGAGTTAAATTCTCTCCAGAATTCTACAGAGGTTTTACATCTGTTACAGAGAGTGGAGATATCTAAATGTCACAAGAGGTTTTCATAAAATATTCATTGTGTGTTGTGTTTTGCTGCTTTGTTAGGGCAGTGGTCATGAAGCAATACTTGTTGCATGTGCTTGTGCTGTCTACCTCTAAAAGATAAACTGAGTTGGTCTTTTTCATAAAAGCAGACTAATAAAGGTCGACTCAGGTCACAAACCAAAACAATACACTGTGCTCTTACAATGTATTTTGAAATGTCATCTTTGGGGAATGACTCTCATCCAGTACATACAGAGGATCTTGGTCACCTTCATCTCCTTCTTCAAACTAAAGGGTTTGAATTTAGAAATCTCAATGTTTCCATTTTTATCAAACACAAGTGTTTGGCATAAACATGGAAGCAAGTCCTCTATAGAAGACTAATCTTTACTTGTGGACAATGAAACAGATGGTGAGAGAGAAGGATTTGTCATGCATGATTGTCCAGGGCCAGACTCTTCCTCAGCACTTTTTGGCAGAAATTTAAATGTGTTTCATGCTGTGTTTAGTTTGAAGTATAGGGTAGTTCATGAGCTGCTCTATCCTATAAGTTAATCCTGCCTTACTTTACCATTTAGGTGGTATAATTGTCCATTGTAAAAGAACATAGTTATGTGTTATTTATTCCTTATTTTAGCAGCAATGGCTAACTTAAAATGAAGACAATTCTACCAATTTGCCCTCAGATTAGATATGTACATATAACAACTGTATTACAAGATTGTTATCCAGTTTTGTCAGACAAAACGTATAATAGTAGGCTCTTTCATCCTGTGCTAATACTGTGATTTCCACTGGAGGTGTGCAGCCCTCAGCATCGTCCTACACAGCTTTAATATCCTGAGTGCTCTAATCTGCTCACCATGTCTGACCCTACTGCATGTCACTCTCCCTGCTCACCCTGCCCCTTAACTCCCCCAAATCCTCTGCATCATATTTTGTAACCCTTGTCCTTACTCTGAGCTCATCTAGGCCCTCCCCTGAGCCACCCCAAGGCCATAATGCATCACTTTGCAGCACCCCTGTGGCTTCCTTTTATTTATTGATCGCCTCACTTCTATTAAGATGCCTAACAGCTGCCCCTGTTTGAAAGCCATGGCAAACTTTTGCATTATTGAAAAATAACCTGTGCACATCTTTGTGTGCACCAAGCCCATTCTGTCGATGAGAGGGTTTGTGACTTAATGTCTGCTTTGTGTAAGTGCTCCCCAGTGCCACAACTCAGAGTAATATTGTCTAGCTTTTAGGGCTCTCACACTACAATATTTTATTCCTAATAACATACCCCCAGACACTTGTGTTATCTGGTTGTGCTCTCTGTTTTAGTTTCGGTCAAATCTGTCTGATCGGTAATTCATTTACCAGTTGCGGGGCTGTGCTTCCCTTTCACCTGTAGCTGCTGTGTGCTGACTAACAGTTGCTGTATCTGGTATCAGTGGATGAGGTCATCTCTCCATTTGGTCAGGTAACGTCAGTCGTGTTTATTTTGTGTCATAGAACCGAAACCGTGGCGGGAATGTTTAGCTAAGCTGCAGGGGGGATGGGGGAGGGTCAAAGTCCTCTCATACAGTGTTTACATTCAGTACACTCCCCTTACCTTCTGTCTTTGGGACTCTCTAGAGCAAAAGCCTTTTATTTTGTTTTGTTTTTTTTGTCTTGGTTAAATGTTTTATTACAGTGGTCAAAGGCAACTTGTGACACATTGTCTGTGACTGAAAAATGTAATAATTCATAGTACAGCAAAAATACAGCCTGCCTTGCATATTTTATTCAAATATAGTAACAGGGCTAAATATACTCCAGTGCGTCATCTCATAAGTTTCTTTGAACGAAATGGAGCAGTGTTGTTTTCCAGTGTTTCCTAGGGATTAATCATTACTGTGCCTGAACTAGGATGAGAAGCTCCATTGCTGAAGAACTGATGCATCCCCTTGACATTTGAAACGCCTCAAAGCTGCTCGTGGGGCATGTGTGTGTGGGCTTGTGCTGTGGACCTTGTGTTTCCTCTGTATCGACTCATGCAGCAGCATTAGATGAGAATCGGTGCATGTGGTTGGCCAATGCTACGCGCTACCAACCTGAAAGTTGTAATTTTCTAACCCTGCTGGATAACATACGACTACTGTGCCACTGCGTCTGGTCATTACGCTCTCTCCTCCTCAAACAAACAGCCATTGGGAATAGTTAGAATTAAATGTGCAGCTTCTTTCATGGAGCAACTCCAGATTGGGAAGGTTCCTAACATAATAAATATTCCTGATAATCATTAACATTTACAGCGCAGCAGATGTTGCACTTTGCTCAATGAACAAGCGTGTTGTACAATGGAGTATTTCAAATTTGAATCAGATAGTGGAAAATGAGAAACAGGACTAGTAACCATCTGTTCCAGAGAGGTTTCGCTTCCCTCTGCAGTTCAGTGTTTGTTCAGGAAGACAAAAGGTAAATGAGAGCTTGGCAGGTACACCACTGTTTACCCAAGAGACCCAGTTGAAGCACCATCAAATAGTGTCCGAGTGGTCCGTAAAACAAATTATCTGACACAACCATTTAAAATGCTTGATGGGAACAGTAGCCAAAAAAGTGTTAATGTTTTATTTATTTATTTATTTTTAGAAAAAAAGGCTGCTTTTGTTAGGTAAAGTTCTTTTTATTGAATGCAGGTAGACAGATTGAGAAATTTGTTTAAATGAAAAAAAACAAAAAAAAACAGGTACAGACACTGGTACATACACGTTACAGATATGGGAGAATAGTGGTATTATAGTTTGATTGATGGTCATTTCTGCAAATTAACCATTAACCATGTGCTTTGAGTATACAGCTGATTTTCATAATTTAAATAGGTCATTGCAGATACAGAATGTTGGTGTGAATAATTGTTGCAATGCTTCAGCTCACAGATTTACTTAACAAATGAACGACTTTCCTATTTCCTCTTTTCCTTTGCGTCTCTTTTGACTGTACCAACACAAAATGATTCTGTTACACATTGAATTCCACTGGAGAAATAGTCAAAAGATGTATTATAAATTGTTCTGTGTGTACGAGAAAGAGGAGAGATTTGCCATAAACACCCCATGTGTGGCATTGAGCAGAGGAGGGGGTGCAGAGAGCGCTGCCCCATCGCCGTGGGAACTGGGACTACATTAAATAGTCATTATCCCGAGAGGCTCAAGCCATGTTTTATCTATCAGCATCCCACTTAAGTAACAATAGTATAAGCAGAGCCTATCAAGCAGCAGCAGATAATATATCTTCATGTGATAAGAGTTAGAGCCACTCTTGGAAAGAAGTTTATCCTAAAATACTGAGGATTTATCTGCACTGCCAGTTGAAGCTGCAGTCAGTGAGGCTGTTCTCTTCATGCTAAGTGGGATGTCACACAGTTTGACCTATTTGCCTAAATTAAGATGTGTTTTTAAAGTCAGTAAACATATCCAGTAAAAATAAAGTTTTCTTGAAGCAAGATGCTAATTCTTACCAAAGTTTAATTACATGGCATGTCTATTTTCTGGCTGTTGAAATGAAACTTGACATGTCAATGTTTCACTGCAGTGTCTAAAAACCTGCTTCAGCTTAAAATATAATACATTAATCAGATCCCTTTTTAAAAGTCAGTCCAATTTAATGAATGCATTTCTAGGATTGAGGTGCATCACTCTGAACTCTATTTGACCCTGGCACAAATGTGTTTTGTTTTAATAACTTTGAACAAGCCAGTAGTCTTTTGAAATGTTTTTGGATGTTAGCCATTTGAACAATAAATAAAAGACAATTTAAACTTTGGCTTAAGTAGTGTATCGCTTTATACTTTAAGTAAAGTCTTGTTTCACATTCTTCTATTAAGAATGTTGAAGCAAACAGTTGGATAATTGTAGCGTTATGGTGTTAAAATTTAATTAGTTTCTTTGGAGCAGAAACAAAGAAGAATATTAAATGTTTATCTAAGTACTTACTGGTTTAATTTAATGCAGAAATGAACAAAACTTTACTTAAAAATCTCTTGTTGCACCTGAATTGTAAAATATTAGCGTTACATAACGCTACTTTGCTGAATAATTTCTGCCAAAGATAAAAAGAATTTGAGTGAGAGCTGTTACTGCACGTTGTCCAAAGCGCCATATGCAAACAACACAAAGCACATGCTGTTTCTTGTTCTCTCTTCACAAGACAGATCCTATTTCAGCTGAATGTTCTGTGCATGGCTCTGTGCTGAGGACTCTTATTCTCTCAGCCCACGGCCAGGCAGCACAGCAGCTGTTTTGGTTTCCTTTATGTCCATCTATAATCCATGAGCGCTCACCTAGTGTGACTCAAATCACTTGTTTTACTGCTTTTGCCAGTTTAGACATACTTTTCCCTTTGTTTATGTGGTCTTATTACTTCCTGTTCCTCTTTCTTGTAACTGGCAACTCTCAAGACAGTGTCAAGCCTCAGGTGTATTGGAGCGTGACTGGCCTGTGTCCTCCTCTTGTCAGTGTGAGGACAAAGCAACACAATCAAAAGTGTCCGGCCAGCGTCCCTAGAGCTCCTCCCCTCTTTCCCTCCACCACTGCTGCATCTCCTTTGTTTTTCTCTTCCTTCCCGCATGCACCACTGACTCACACACTTAGCCCCTTCCCTCTTAATGTCTCTCGCATGTTTGTGGCTCTGCCGTTCCATGGCTTTGCAGCTCTGTGGTCTAGTCTGTAATTACAGCTCTACTGTGTGCTGAGCCAAGGACTGTTCCATGCAGTCCTTGAGTGAAAGGGGTCCCCATGGATGCCCCCAGCCCTTCATGGAGGGGACTGGGGCTTTGCGGCTATGTAATTATTCCTATTCCTCTGGTTTCCATTTGCCTGAGCTGGTGTTTACTTGCTTTAGTTTGAGTAAGGATACGGTGTGGCAGGGGGTGTACATTTTCACACAGACACACTGTGCCAGTATTGTTTTAGCATGTACATAGATGAGGTTTATATGTATGAGTACCTAGGCAGACCCCCAGCGCCACTGTCACACACACAAACATCATCCAGCTCAAGATGAAAGTTTAACTAGTGTTGTCACACTGTAAATTGCGTTTGCTCTTTCAAAAATATCATGATATATCTGCCACAAGTGGTAATCTAAGCTGTGATAAAATGGAGTAAAGCTTTGGCCTGAGGTGCACAAGGACACAGGTGTTTCTCAAGGTACAGATGACAAGGTTGCCAGTCCCTCCTGTCAAACTGCATTAGTAAATCAATCTGTCATTCCCAAATCCCTCAAGTTTAAATCTCTATAGAGGGGGGTCTAGCTGATACCTTCCAAAAGAAATGGAAGATGATGTGCTCTCAGTAACTTCAAATGCTTGTCACGTTTTATTTATTTATTTTTATGATTTGATGTACTGTTGGTAGGCGAAGCTTCTGAATGGTAGAAAGAAAATACATTGTCTCCTTAATCATCTTGTAACTAGGCTCTGCACAAACTACTCTTTTTTTTTTTCATGCTTCTTGTGCCATTGTCCTCTGGCTGACTACCTATGGTTTTCCTTTCAAGTCAAAGCTTTAACGTTGCTGCTACTTCTTGCACAGCACCCCACACTTAACCCTTCTGTAAAGATGAAGATAGACAACATCAGATATTGTATTCAGTGGGAGTAGACAGAAATGGAGCTTGCTTACGTATTCAGCTACATTTCAAAGCCCCCTGTGGAAACTTTATCTCGAAACACAGCGATTATCCATCATTGTGATGCACTTACTCCATTTTAAAGAGGTGCTGTGTTTTTGCACTAGACTAGGTTGGTTCTCCACTTGAGGTCGCAGCATATTTTCTCACAGTTTATGACTTGATTCACTGGTGGCTTTATGAGTCCAGAGTGATTAACAGAGAAACTGTGGTCTGTCTTCCCTGTGGATCCTGGCCTATCCATAGGAGATAATTATAGCTATGGCTGGCTGTAAATACAGGCCTAGCCAGGGGTTGTCGGACCAGGAAATGGGACATCATCAGCCTTCACCTGGAAAGGAACATAAATCAGAGCCTAAGATAACAAAGACTTGGTGAAGACAACAGGATGCAGGTGCCCTCAAGCAATTCAGTGACTCACTAGACTTTGGATGGGTGAAAATGATGTTGTTACATAAAGCTTAACTGCTAGTGGGATGTGAATGGAGTAGATGTATGGATTTAGTTCCACCTCACGAACAGGAATCACTGCACCACTGGGACTAAAATCTAAATTTAGTTGTGACTATATCATTGGCTATGATGAAAGAAAGAAATCTTTTAACAGACTGGCTCAAGTCAATGGTATATTTGTGTAGTTATGTAATGGTGTTCTTGTAAAACATATGTCTCTTTTAGGCATGGCAGTGGCCTAATTAGCCTAATGAAGGGCCTTTAGACCACATTGCAGTGACACACAACCCAAAGATTTCACCTTTTAATGTGTAGACTATAGAACATTAAGTAAAAGACCTTATGAATACGAGGGAAGGTCTGCCCTTGATAATTAACCTTTTACTTTCCATCAAGCTCTTCACAAGCTCAAATAGTTGCAGAAAAAGGCCTAATTGCTGCTTTATCATAGCATTAACGTGTGTTTTGAATGCTTTCGCTGGCCACCTCATTGTTTCTTTTAATAGGAGCTCCAGGCAGTCATTGAGGTATCTGTGAGTAAAAAGTAATTAAAATTACAATGGGCTAGCTGGTGTGTTGCCTGGTAGGTGGAAGGAGCTCTGCAGACGAAGACTCGGCTCCAACTCACTGACCTTGTACTTATTCATTAGTGATGCATTGAATCTTCCTTGGCCCTCCCATCTTATTAGAAATAGACCCTGGTGGACAAAGAAAGGGTTGTCGATGTGCCCTCTGTGTTAATAACAACTGCACTGATTCATCACTTCAGCAAGATATACTTAGATTGTTTACTGACCATAACTTCATTCTGTATCACAAGAGAAATGGGTGGCTTAATCCATTAGGTTCGATAGCTTATGGATTAAGTTGATTGTACCTAAGGGCTTAATTGACTTATTTTCAATGCATGTTCGTTCTAATGACCAAAGTAGTTTGCTCTGCTTTGCACACTAAAAAAATTAATGCTCCTTTTTGTGTTTCCTTTACTTTTAGCTGGCGATGGGCAGATGGTACAGATGGACTCCAGTAAGTCCGGCTTCGTGGGATCCCAAGTGGAACTGCGGTGCATTTTCATTAACAGTAACCCACCAGTCAAGATCTCTCAAGTCACCTGGCAGAAACTCCTGAATGGCACAAAACAGAACGTGGCCATTGCCAACCCTGCCCTCGGTGTGTCCGTTCTGCAGCCCTTCAAAGAGCGGGTCAGCTTCAAGCAGGCAGCTGTTCACCATCGGACCCCCTCTCTGGAGGACACCACCATTGTGTTCTCTAGCCTCCAGCTGTCAGATGAAGCTGCCTACATCTGCGAGTACACCACGTTTCCCGCAGGCAACAGGGAAAACATGGTCAACCTCACTGTTTTTGGTAAGAAACACACAAACAACAAACTGTAGGCCAATTGATAGCTACTGGAGTAATCAAAACCTTTTCTGGCTGCATGTCTTTAGAGAATTATGGACTGGACAATGTCAAACAAAAAATAAGAAAATAACATCTGGAAGTTTCTCTATTCAGTGGTCTTTAGAAACTTAAACTGTAAAGTTGAAATAGAACTGGACCAACCCTTTTGATATCAGCATCAGTATCCACATGAGTTCTATGAGTTATCTTTAAGGCTGTCTTGTGATTTGTGTTTTTTTTTTTGTTTTGTTTTGTTTTTTATGCATAGCAGTAGAAAACAAAAAAAAAATTAGTAATTAGTGGTCTGAATTTAGTATAAATTTGACTTAAAAGCAAACAATTAACACTTTTTTCTGAATCAAAAATACAGTCATAGTTTCAAATATGTTATAACCCATTAATATAAATTCAACATTTTTACCTTTTGGTTAGACTGTATTTTTTTCTATTTTATGTTTTGTAACACATTATTCTCACTTTGGAAGGATTACTAATTGTAATGGGATTGTTAAGGCAAGGCTTTAACCCTTATTCTTGTGAATGCCTTAGCAGGCTACTGTGATTTGGTAGAGAGGAGAAACTCTTTTTGACAAGTTCATGTTCTGATAATTAGGGTGATGTGGCATTTAACACCAATCCCACATTAGCGCATATGGCTTTTATAAAAAAGGAAGCTGCTGCTGAGAGAAGTCAATAAAAATGGCAGGTGAGACAGAAATCAATAAGGCCACTTCAGAAAGTGTAATTGGTCTTGAATAATCTCATCTTGTGTAAAAAAAGTGACTAAGATGTAGTTTATCTTGAAAAGAGGCAGCTTTGAATATGTTACACCGTTTATTAGAGATCAAATAAAAAATCAAGTGTTAGTACTTTTTTAATTAAGCCTCACTAAAAGAAATAGCCCTTAGATTAAGACACTCATCTGAGAGGTACTGTGTGTCACAGAGGCTGCCGCGTCTCTTTAGGCTCCTCATCACAGTGACGCCAAAAACCTGTAAACAGACAACCAAGATGCAGCATTCAAAGGCCCTCTTCATGGCCCGTCTCTTTCACTTGTGCATTTGCTCAAGCTCAAGCGCCCTTTTGAAGTATTAAAAGTACATTGCTAATTGGCATCTCACAAAGGATTCAAACTGGATGAGTATGTATTTGGGTAGGCAAGTGTGTGCTGCATTTGTAGGAGCTTTGACAACTGCGTTGCTTTGAGGATGAAGGTAAAGAGGCAAAACCTGATTTGAGCCTTTTCATCTGTGCTCTGTTTAATTTTCTTCCAACAGCTGTTTTGATCAAATCAAAGACAGATCACAGGTGACAGGGACTGAAATGATAAGTAACAAGGATAAATAATAATAAAATGTCAAATATTTATTTCTGTTTGTTTTCTTGTCTTAAGCCCGACCCATGACACGCATGACCCTGACAACGCCCACCATTGTGGCCAGGGCCCAGAAGCGCAAGATGACAGTTGCTACCTGTGTATCGGCCAACGGGAAGCCACCAAGTATTATCAGATGGGACACTAGGTTGAAGGGTGAAGCCACCTTCCAGGAAAACCGCAACCAAAATGGAACTGTGACAGTGAGGAGCAACTATGTAGTGATCCCAAGCCGCGAGACCCACAAACAGAAGCTCACATGCATCGTGACGTATCGGAATGAGAAGATCACTGACAGTGTGGTACTTAATGTGCAATGTAAGAAACTAGTTGTTTCTGTTCATTCATTCATCCATCTACATCCGTTTAGTCCCATTCAACGTTGTGGGTGACTGGAGCCTATCCCAGCAGCTTTGGGCCTGAGGCCTAACATTTAGACATAGACAGTGACAGACAACCATTCACTCTCACATTCATTTTAGATTGTTAAATTCACCTATACATGCATGTCTTTGGACAGATAGAGGAAGCCAGAGTGCCCAGAGATAACCCACAGTTACACAGTGAGGACATGCAGACTATATATACGTATATATAAAAAACACTGACAGGCCATTTCAGAACAGTCTGCCCTTTAGTGCAGAAGACAAAGAGAAAAGCATGAAATGCTGAAAACGCTTCAGTGGTTAGGCATTAGGAAAAAAGAATTTTGTAGCATTTCTTCTCTTGGTCCTAAACGAAAGAGGGATGTTGTACCACCAATTAAAAAACACAAAAATCCATATTAAATAGAATACACAGATTGGATTCTTTATTTTTAGAATCTAATAATTGGAAATTATTATGTTTTAAGGTTCAATTATCATTAAATCTCAAACTTTGCTTCAATTCCAGCTGTCTGAAAGGTGAATTGAAACTGTCTTTACTCACAGTATCAAAAGACTGACACTTCAGATATAACCCATCTTCACCACTGTTCATTTGAAAGCTTTTTGACTATATTTTGAACTATTTCTGAACTCATTCTGTTTTATTCATTATTCTCTTGGTATAATCTTCTGTAGTTGCACTGATTACATTAAACTAGAATAATCTGACTGGAGCCTGTCTACTTTGCAGATGAACCTGAGGTGAAGATTGAGGGCTTTGATGGGAACTGGTACCTAAACCGTCAGAATGTGCAGCTGACCTGTAGGGCCGATGCCAACCCCCCTGTCACCATTTACCAGTGGAAACTGTAAGTCTGACTAAACCCTAACAAAAACCTTTAAGGCCTGCAGGAGGGAATCTCATGTAGAGCCTGTAGAGCACATGGAGAGAATTTAATAGCATGGTCAAGGTAAACATATGTTGTTTTATGCACTGTGTAAGACAATGCAGGCAGTATTCAGTATCCAAGAAAGCATTCTTGTTTTTTCACCCACTCCAGAAATGTGTCTCTATTTACTCTATTTGTTTGTGTATAAAACACATAATGAAGATAAGAGTATAGGTCCAGGGGCTTGCCACAAAAGTCTGCTTACAGCACCAACACACACCACTATCTACCAGATACTGGGAGATAAATGCAGACAGAAACTCTTTGCTCTGGGCTTTTGCTCTGCTTTGAAGTCTGAGTACCGGTATGCAGGTATAGGCAACTATAAAAGCATCATTGTTAGTCTTGTTGTGTTTTCCGGAGGGCACCAAAGACAGCAGTTTGTCCCTGACACATCAGAAGAGTGGAGAGCTAGAGTTGAAGTCAGAGCCGTGGATTAGAGCAGCATACCGGAGCCGTGACATCACTGTGTATTTTTTTTTTTCAAGGAGATACAAACATGTTTTCAAGGCCAATATCTCTTCTCAGTAATAGAATTCAAACTGGCTGGAATGGTGTGATTTGCCAATGAGAAATAAATGACAAAAAGCGCAAATCAGTTTAGTGTATTTTGATTGTTCCTGTGTCACAGTGTCACATAAAAAGAATAATGAGGGGAACTCATTAGAACAAATAAATGGCTCTCCTGTCAAGGTTTTAACTGCAAACATTAGACAGTAAAACATAGAGATAAATATAGTAATGTAGCCTGTAATTGCACTGCAAATGCTATTTTGAAGAAATATGTCAATGGACTTAAGTGGAGTGGATTAACAGAGCCTTATGCCCTCGTTGCATCTATTCTACTGGCTAATGTTGCATTATAAAGAGGCATGGGATTGTTTTGCTTTCAGGAGAGAAAACAGTAATATACACAGCAGCAGAAGGAGAAAAGGAAGACAAGATGGGGAATATTTGGCTCTGTTGTGTGTGTTTTTCGAGATTTGTAGAGATTGAGTTAGAGGAAGAGGAGGAGGGTGAGGAGATGTGATCTAGAAAGACGAGGGCGCTGTGCTGACAGATAGGAGGGGACGGCCATTGCTGCACTGAAAATGAGATGCCAAATCTGTTGTGAAGGTTCCCCTGGGCTCCACTCTGGAGGTCAGCACAAGGCTGTGACGGAATGATCCGGAGCAGGCCGGCAGGATTACGTCACGCTAAGCCACAGTCTCACTTGGTGTTACAAGCACAATAATTATAGCTAGAGCTCACTATAGCTGTTTTTGGAGAGTGCACTGCAACAACACAAGTTCAAATAAAAAAAGAGAGCACAGTCAATTGAACTGTTTGTTGTATGATGACATGAAGTGTTTTGTTGGGCATTTAACCCCCACCCCCCATATTTATCTTGCAAATGTAGGGTAAGTTGGGTTTGACTTGATCACAAAGGGGAGCATGCCATATGTGAACAAAACAATTAGAGCGAAAAACAAGAATATTAATGCAAAGTGGTAATAGGAATCAAGAGAAGTGTCATGTCGGTAAAACTGAACAGTAAATCCAAAATATCTAGAATTATATTACCCACTGTCTCTTTCAGTTCCTACTGCATTTATATTAGATCACTGCAAGTGTAGAACCAGGAACAGCTCATGCTAATGTTGGCACTTACACATACACTTGCACATCAAAATTAAATCAGAGAGTACTTTCACAACAAAAAAGAGATGTCTGATTAAAGATGCAAGCACCTAATTAGTTTGATATCTCTTTATACAATAGCTATGTCATAGGTCACCTTGTCGCATTGTAGTTAACATTGAGTACTGTTTATGAATAACAGTGGTTAATGATACTGATTAAATCTTTTTAATTCTTTCTTTGTCTGCCACATTTTGGCTGCAAATCTGACAAATAGAAGTTATTTTCTCCACACTAATTTGTCAAATTAAAAACACGATTTGCCCCATAGAAAATAGGCTAGCGGTGTTAATAATTTATTCCAGTCATCTAATCAATTAGGGTGCTAAAGTGAGTCCTTCTTTTCACAGACTTACATCACTATATTATTGTACACTCAGATTGACACTTTGACTTTGCAGCTGAGTGTAATTTGGATGGAAAATTGTTCTATTGTGTCCTCCTACCGAAGTCCCTGAACAGCCATTCAAAATGTTTGCTTATGATTAACATTTCCTCATCAAAGTATGTGCTAGATGCTTGCTAGCATTGTCTCCCCCCTCAGGACACTGAGATGAGATACAGACTCAGATGACTGTACAAATGTGGACATCACAGACGCCATATAATATGTGTGTGGAACGGTCTGCCAGCCTTTCATTTCTGTTGGAGTCAATTGGGCTTTACTGAGCTGAGCATTTGATATAGGCCAGGGAACGGATTACTGAAGTGTGACTTACACCACTGAGGGTTGTTTTCATCTCCACTGCAATAAAACACTAAACAATGAAACCACAGCTTTCACTGTTATCTTTGAACTGTCATGTCAACTTAGTAGTAGAAGCAAGTCTACATCCAGTTTAGCACACTGCATATCATTGATGTCAATAGGCATTTTTATGTAAATAAAGCTTTGTTATCCAATGTCTGAATAGGGCTTAACAAAACCTTAATATTTTTAATTCTTTTTTTTTTTTTTTTGTAGTCTGAAATTTGGTCTATTTGAGGGAAGTCTTTGCAGCATCCTCAAAATAACAGTGAGAGATATTTAAATTTATCTTGATCGTGGTGTAGGCCTGGGCAATAAACCTCCAATTAATAAAACTTGCCTAAAATGATTATAATCATCAGAAGAAAATGCAAGCTCTTATAATTTAGCATATTTTCCGCATAAACCTTGTCAGTGAAAAGGGCAGTTGCAATTAAAGTTTATCAGTTGTAAAATGTTAAATTCATCATTATATTGATTCCAAGTCTTATTGCCCAGTAAGCATTCCCACTAATCCTAGAGTCACTGAGAGCAGTCACCAAATGTTATTGAGAGAAAAAAGCCACAGGAAACAGCTAATTGACATGAAATTTGATACTCTCCTCACCCTGCAGGCACCATAAAAGGTGTCCAGATAATAGAACAGAGGTTTGTGTTCTCTTGATCCGTGACCTCAAAGTGTGCTGACCTGATCAAAGGGCAGAGTGGGCCTGAATATAGCAGAGATAGTGAACCATGAAGACAAACACCTGAGGCAGGAGAAACAAGCTCCACTTCTCATTGACAGCCCAGCATTCGCTACATTCTGCATTTATCGCTTGATCAGCTGCCTTTCTTGACAGCTCCCCTGAGTTTTGAGTTCAGCCATGTGAGCTCTGCTGTAAGTTGTGGAAGGAAGCCCCCACATCACCCCGTTTGCTCAAGCTGGATCTGTTTTGTATTCTACGTGCCAAAAAGAGACCTCAGGCATCAGCTATGTCTTACCTGTTTGGACCTGCTGGGATTCCCTGTCCTCATAATTTTGTTTGGACTTGATGGATGATGGCTGAAATATAGCGCTGTCAAATATTCGTGGTATTTATCTCACCCCCCCAATGCACACGTATGCAGGTTTGTTTGGCACTAGAGACTGTATTTTTCAAGTGCTTTGAATTGCTTTGGTGCTCTTGGGAGGCAGATTTTTTTTTTTTTTTTTGCTTGACTGTGACTTGGTGTAATTCTGCCTTTATATGGTGTCTGAATTATTGCCTCTCCTCCTTGCAGCTTGAACGGCTCCCTTCCAAGCAATGTGGAAATCAAGAACAACACCCTGTTTTTCAAGGGACCGGTGACCTATGACCTGGCGGGGACTTACGTCTGTGATGCAACCAATGGCATTGGAACTCGCACTGGCATTGTGGACGTCAACATCACAGGTAGATAAACTGAGCTCCATCTTTTCTCTCCAATGACTCATACTGGCATGGCTCATATCAATACAGTACCCCTCTGAAAATCAACACATACTCACATGCTTGAATTCAATCTTGTCAGTGGATTCAAATATAGGTTTCTGTCAAAATGAGGTGGAAATGCTTAAGTGGAAAAATATATAATATGGTATGTTTGGGATAAATACAGTGATATAAAGCATGTTTATCATCATTGCCAAAAACAACAAGGAAATGGGGCGAAATGAGGTGAAGGTACTGTATTGGTTATTCTTGGCTTGCATCATTCTCACGTTTCTGAACAGCCTGCGCTTCTTTTGCTGTTGCCTTCTCATTTTTGTCTTTTTCTTGGGGGATAACAAAATGCTGAACTAAACTGATTCAGTTCCCTTCCACATAATTGTTGGCACACACGCACTGTGGTTCTTCTGGGGTTTTATCCAGAGGAGACCATATTTAACCATTAAAGTCTCCTTGCTCTACAGCAGATCTTAGATTTTTCCATGGACAATTGTGTAGATCCTGCTGTACTGGGAGAAGCTGTGTGTGGTATAGGGATACTGTCACAGTTTTGCTTGGTATGACTTCTTTGTGATGCTGGTTTCTGGGAAGCGGGGGTGTTCTAACTTGCATTGCTTTGCATGTTGACTCATGTTGTGTCTCTGAGAACGCTATGCTTGGTGTGAACTAAACAGCTGTGCATTTACAGTATTATGTGGGGCTTACCTCTTTTTTCTGTTTCCTCTTTCTTTTGCTGTGTAACTTTATAGGACAAAGAGGCTTTGTAGGATATGATGTCATTAGTATTGTGAAAAGTAGCGGGTCCAATGTAGGCGGGTTAGTATGTGCTGATAGAAAAGTCAAAGTAACACAGACAGGCTTTACTTTTCTAACAGTGACTGTCAGGAAATTACTGTGCACTAGTTTCAGTCACTGTGTTCCTGAGAAAATGTACTGTTTGGTAAACTACTGTATCCCTTCACTAAGGCAAAACAAAGACTCTAAAGTAATTTTCTTTTTGTGCCTCTCTTTTAACAAACCACATTGCTATTGTCCCTGTGGACTCTGAGTTCTCATCATTGTCTAGATGATGTTAAATGTGAAGTGAACTGTGTGTTGGTATATGGTTTAAGGAGATTCAATTCATTTATACAATATCTTCATTTCACATACTGTTATTGTTTAGCATTTACAATTACACTGCATAGACATGGTTGTTATATTATAGTAACTCTAGGAAAAACATTGCATTTAAATTTGGATTTTCAACAGTATATTCAGCTTTAGTACAGTACACAGTTCTGCTTGTGTCTATTGCAGGTGAAGCATGGATACATTACAATAGGATTATTCAGTGCCTGTGCTTACAGTATATGCTGTTGCTGAGGTTGTGAAATGCTAGCCTATTCCAATTCTAATGTTGGTTTGTCAGCACAGTCTTGGCAGAACTTTCTATGCTTTATAGATTTGTTTAAAGGGAAAGTGTTTTCAGAAGTATTTTTAATGAATGTAGGGCTGGTTGTGTTTGCATCACTTAGGATGACACAGTTAGAGGTGAACTTTATGGTGAACAAGACATTTACTGCTAATTCTTTGAAGTGCTATGTGCACCCTTGACATTGGCTGTGCATAATGACCTGGCGGTGGAGCATGCTGATGCTTCATTAACTTCAAAGAGCGTCTTTGTCCATGGCAGCAGCCTGAGACAGGCCGGCTGAAGATGTGGCAGGTGAGAGAGCCCACTGCTGGCAGCCATTCAAGGCTGCAGCAGTGGGCTGAGTACTGCCAGCTAAGTGTTCTCTGCAGAGAGGCAGGAAGCAGCAGCTGCAACACTACGTTTGTTCAATAGCTCACTGAGCTATGAGCCCGCTCATTTCTGCTCTGCATTAGTTCTGTTTCTCGGTAAACGTATTGCTCAGATGACAGTGCCACATGTATGCATTGAAACATTTTATATTGTCATAAGTAATTATTTCATAATGATCAAAAACAAGGGGCATTAGCTTCTCTATAATAGTATACTTTAAGTGGGTCACCGTGTGGAAGGATGAGTAGGATGTGGAAGAAGTTTGTTTTGGCAACTATGCAGTTGCAAATATGTGTGACTTATTTGTATCTCAGAAATGCTATTTTCTCAATTGTGGAAACAACACAAATAGAGCATTTAAGCTAAAGCACATTTTAATCAAGTTCCTCTGTTTTCTTTTGTTGTTTTTATTGAAACATTTGTGGAAGCTGTATACCCAACTGTATACAGCTCAGTGTAGTGGGGCCACAGAGCACCTTGTTTCAATTAGTTTGGGATGCTGTTTGCTGCTGAGATGGCATTGACTATGGGAACTCACATTGGCTGAGGCCTCTTCTAGAACTTGTGTCCAACAGCTTTGGTGTCATTTGTCTGAATCTAATGAACAGCTCTTCTGTTTTAATCAATCCTCTGAGAAAAACAAGTGGAAGAGGATGTCTTTGTAAAAACTGGAAGGTGGTTAAATCTATAGTGACAGAGATTAGCTCCATATAATAGGTTCCTCTCATTCACATTCATTTGAAAAATCTCCTGGGAGTAAGTTGACATGTCGTCAGATCTGATTAATCAGCTAATTACTAAAGTGCATTAATTTTTTTTTTACAATTTACTCTCTGCAGCTTATAGCTATCTAATAGGAATGTCATTCAAGTGTGTGGAAATATTACCGCTGAGAAAACCACAGGAAGAGGCCTAAATGATGTGGTGAGACCTCTGAGATCCTCCCTCACTTAAGAGAACAAAATGGGTCTTTCATTAGGATAATCAGCATTTTCCCATCTCAACTCTGTTTATGTGTGCCAAACAAATCAATGTCTCCACCTTAAATTTATTCCCACAACATGAAAGAGTGGATGAATGGCCTTTTGTGTTGAGATAACTTACAATTATGTTATTATCAACCATGAAAAAAAAGTTTGGGGGAGTATTTTGTTGTCATCTGTGGCAATTCCCTTTCGACACTGATATGTTTACTCAGTTGAATAATCCGATAAACCTGCATTGATGTTTTTTAACCTTGACTCTTCTGCACAACCCAAAGCTGTAATCCTCATTAGACTGAGCCAGTCCAAGTGAGAACCGATGCATAATTTCTGGCCAGATAAAAGATGATATCACATGAGCTTAAGGTCAGTTAGGATGAGAGACCTTTTGGTGATCCCATTTAGGGCCTTGCATCAGTAACTTTCTCTCTCCGTTGTCACAGCTGTGGCTCTGAGCTGCTTGTAGTTGTGAGCTTTAAAAATTGGGTTAAACCTCAATTAAAAAATGTCTTCACACAATATGTATCTATGTGACTGAAGAAGATGGCTCAGTGTTTATTTTTTTTGCATTTGGTTGAGGAGGTAGTAAAAAGGGCTGACTTGTTGTAATGCTGTCCCAATATTTCTGCCTTTTCCATTCTCTATATTATAAGCAAGACAACGCATATGTAAACTTTAGCTTTCTTTTTTTTCGAAAAGTTTTGTCTCGGACTTTTTCACTTTTTCTTCCCAATATCACTTCAGTTTCATCAGCCCCAAACAACCAGTGCAAGTGAGTAAGACTATAACTGTGAACATTATCTGTCTGGTGTAATCATGCCAAATGTTTGCCACCAGGATGGCAGGATATAAGCAGCAGGCTGTCACTAATTAAAATTACCATGCAGAAGATGTTGCTTAGAGCTAACGTCAATGCTCTTAATTGTCTAATAGTATTTTTCAACTTTATAGTGAGTGTATCCCTCATTTATCCCCATTCTCTCTGCCCATACAGGTGTCTATTTTACTAAGAGTTTAAAGCAGGATTAGACTGTCATGTTCTACACCTTACGGGCAAGGCTAAAGGCTAATGCCATCAACATATGTAGCTGAAGATGTGTATTTCTTGTTACTCTTTCATCAATGTGCGAGCTTTTAATCACGACGAATTTATTGAAAAGTAGTTGATGAAGCAGACATCATACTATGTCCCGTTGGTTTACAAGCTTAACCTTTACCTGTGTCATTTGACCACAAAGTAATGATATGATTTGGGACCTTTTGATTTAGGATGAAGGAGCCCTTGTCAGCAGTTTCCAGCAGTGCCAGCAAACATCACTTTAGAGACTGCAACCGAAGGAACGCTACACCTACTCTTAAAAGTCCTCTGTGTTTTTATTAAATCTTTAGGTCTGTCCTCAACTGTCTCCTGTCTCCATAAACACAAGTGCACTGTAAATATCTGAAGTGTGGAAGGTTGATTTTATCAGTTCAGGACCAGGCACATTGCTTTCTTTATCACAGCAGGGTTTGTAGCTTTTCCAACATGACAGAAATAAAAGGAAATAAAATGCAGAGCTGTGGTAATAACATAGCTAAATAAACCACTATCACTCTATATATTACCAACATCAGAGCGGTTGCATGCAGCCATTTGTCTCCTTCTTTTCTCTGACAGAGACAAGAGACATTATGATGTCAGCTTTGCAAAGGCTCCCCCAGCAATGTGAAATTTGTTTGTCTTCGCCTGTCATTGTGAAGTCGGTCTCAATCCGTGTGCTACAGCGCGTTCTCACATCGCCACTTGCATTATTCATAGATCCAAAGGCCACACATGTATATGGTGTATATCATTACATTCTCACATGCTGTCGAGCAGGTTGAGCAGCGCATTCAATGTTTTGCTCTACCCTTGTCACCCCTCAACTTTATGATCATGCTACAAAGCTAAAAGGAAAACTACAGAAGAGGCTGGGCGATGCTCAGATCCTGCCAAGATCACAGCTCATTATCCAAATGAGACATTAGCATGAGCCGCTCCCTTGCCTGCACGCCATAGGCCACCCCATAAAGCCTCTGCTGTGCTGTTCTGTGCCAGGGAAAACACCAAGGGGGCAGACATTGTAGCTGCAGATCACTTTGCATAAAATGGTGGAAAGAGGCATACTAGATGTGCAGGGGGATGTTTTTTTATTTGGAGAAAAAAGGAGAGATAGTCCGGTTGGAGGAGTGAAATGGAAATGTCACCAGGGGAGAGCATGTGAGAGCGGAGCAGAGCAGCTGAGATCGTATAGTGATTTATCTTAACATTTGTTTCTGCATGGCTTGCTGTTCTAGCTCTCCCGAGGATATGCAGAGGAGAGGGATGTGGCAGACAGATGGAGCTGGGGGATTGGCTGAGACCCCTTCTGCCCTGTTTAGCTCCTCCCCTTCGCTGTCGGCCCGTGTGACGTTGGATCAGTCACGTCTCCGCGATAGCCCGATGAAGTAGGTCAGACACTGTCCCAAGGTCTGACCACTGGCTGCGGAGCTGCTGCTGCTGCTGCTGCTGCTGCTGCGGTGGTGGGGGTGATTCATTCATTACACACCCAGCTCCAAAATAATAACAAGCCCATGACAAAAATGAGCAGAGGAAAAGGTGGGGGTAGGGTGATGTGGTAAACAAACGCTGGCCTGTCTGATTCAGGCTTAACGCAGAGTAACATGCAGAGATTTGTTTACTGCATATCTGCTGACCCAATAACTTGTCCTTACACCACTCAGGCGTGTGGCTAGTGGGCTCTGGAGATGCAATATTAAAGGCACTTATAAGCAAACAGGATTTGAAAAATGATTGCTGTTTATCTGCGATTGTGATAATTTATTACTTGTTAAAGATATTACATCCCTGCACAAATTAACCATCATATTTTTTTTTTCATGAATGAAAAGAAAAACTCTGGAACTTTTTTTTTTTCTTTCAGACTTTAATTCATCGCTGGTGTAATAATGTCTTTATGTATTGATTCACAGTCTTCAGAGTCTACACACTGTCAGTAGTACAACTTACTGTAAAATGGTCAAAGCTGGGTAAAGGTGCAATGCAAGTTTAGATTGAGTAGCATACAGACAGTATCAGAAGTGGTGGACATGGGGCTGTACTTGCTCAGTTCTAGCATTTGCACCGTGTTTGATTTCACTAGAGTGAAACTGAGGGGTGTTACTTAAGTTGGGCTCATAATTTAAGATGTCATTAGTCATACCACCATCAGCAAACTTGTAAAACAGACAATGCATAATGGTTCTCTTTATCCCGAAAGAACAGACAATATTGCCCTTGTCTAGTTTATGTATAATATTTTTGTGTTGTCCTCACTTGAACACTCCCATAGCTTTGGACAATGACTGCCTTGAGCCACATGACCTTATGTGTTAGTGGCACATGATCTTATATAGGTCACTACATGTTTACATCATGCCAGCGATGATGTCAGCAGTGATTTGGTCCCAGTGTAATCCCCCCAAGCACATCTTCTTATCCCTTTACAGAGAATTGAATATGAATAAGAAATATTTTGCCAAAAGTAATAGATATTGGAAGAAGATATGATAAAGGAAGGAATAGAGTTCTCCAGGCAGCATGCTAAATTTCAATCTCTGATAAGCTTTTATTCTTCATGGCAGCATTACATTACTATGACTTCACAGTCATTGGCAACACCAGACAAGGGAGTAATGAGGCTCTTTGGAATCACTAAATTAATGTGTCCTTCCCAATTGTCCGGATCCTCACTCACTCATTACGACATTCTTTATTTGCTCTTGTCACTCCCCACCTCTCAAAGCGGCCTCTCCATCTTCCTTTTCTTCCTGCTGCCACACGTCCACGTTTCAGACCAGCCTTCTAATTTCTTTTCATATTGTCTTGTCAGCTCTGTGTTCCTCATTTAGTCATATTAACACCACTCCCTGTTTCACTCATTGAAATCCTCTCTTATGTTCCCAGCCTGTCATAACATCTTGTCCAAGTGATTGCCTGAAGCCTCAGGAATGTTTGTACCTGTTTCTCTTGCGTTTTCATGTAGGGACATGACTGTAGCACACCCAGAAACTCTACCTGCAGGACATGGTTGTGAAACAGTTGCACTCACTCAAGTAAAGCCTTCTTTTGCTTCAAACACTACTCTCCGTTAGTGTCTTTGAACAGTTCTTCCTGTTGGCTGTCTCCTTCTGTAGTGAAACACAAATCGCTACTCAGATTGTGCTGAATGTTGTTTTCCAAAGCCACAATCTGGCACTGAAAAGATGTCATTTGTGAAACAAGATGTCAGGATTTTAGCGTTGTGTTTTCTTTACCATTTCCTTTCCTCACTTGTTTTTTTTACAAATGATTCAGAGGCTTCGACTGGAGAAGGAAGCAGAAGTGTTTTCAGGTGATAAATCACATATCACATCAAATCAGCCGTCGAGTGTTCAAAATAATATGATTAATGCAATCCAAAATGGCACAGTGGCAGCATTTAAAGAGCCACAGTATTTCATGTTTTTCATTACCTGTATAAATTTGTCATGCCTTTTGGATTGAATTATAGCCTTTCATGGCACATTCTGGTGCCTATTCATCTCAATAGTACAGTTTAGCTGCAGACACTCAAGGTTAGCCCACTATCTTCCTTTTTTTTTCACGAGTTGTGTTAATAGACAGTGTGTTTGTTGCTGGGAACAGCGTGAGGATTGCAGTTGTGAGTAGCTTTGAGGTCTGTTTTATCTTTCTCTTGGCAGGTGTTACCAGTAGCAATGGTGTGTTCGTGAAACGCCTCCTCCCTCCTCCACGCTGTCAGATACTCTAACCATTGCAAATGTGTTTTATTATTAGTGTATCTATAACATGATTAGTGTGAACCATAGCCATTAAAAATCCTATGGCAATTGAAATCTACAGGGTACACAAGCTACATAGAAACCACACTCCCTACTCATCGTATTTATACATGTTTTACCATTTTGTTTTTGAGGTGCATTTACAAGGCTAGTGGGCTGAATGTGAGGTGTTGTGACCTTATACATGGATAAGCTCAAATACTGCTAGACAACACATAAGAACAGGCTGTACTCTTTGCCACAACACATCTCTTTTTGTTCCAAAACAAAAGCAGATTTCCCCACTGCAGTAATGTGAAACAATGGGCCAGTAGTTTTTAGCTTCCTCCACTTCTTTCATTCCTCCTATCAATTGCCTCTACTAATTAAAACCTAATTAAACCTCACCCTTTAAAACTGTCAGAAAGCTTCATTTGTGTTGAGTGCCTCTTTAGAGGTTGAGCTGCCACACCAAAACCCCCACAAAAATACCTGCGTATTTACAACTGCTTTCATGTTGGCGGTTTGTAGACAGTCTTGTTTCCCATTCATTAGTCCTGACATTCTTTGAATATGAGTTTACAGAGGTAGTGTCACTTGAGCCTTTTATTGAAATTGGGGTGATGGAGATCAGCTTTGAAGGCAAACTGTGTCACCTTTTACAGCCTCGGCTCAGGGGTTTTTGCAGCTTAAGTTAATGTTTTTACTAGTAGGGTCAAGACCACCTAAATTGACACCAGTCTCCGTTTTAAGACAAAGCTCCAGAGGCAACACTGGCAGCCATGTTTAATACACTTACACTAAAAAGGATTGTAAGAAAAAAACGAATCTTAACACAATGGAAATCCCTTTTATCCAACACGTTTGAGCCCCTAGAATGATGTTATAATAAATGTATCTCTAAAAGTACTGCCCTCTGCCTGTAAATTACTTTTATTTTACTCTGATGACAAAGAAGACAGATCTTTAAGTGGAAAAAGATGGAGGTCAGGACTTCCTCTTGCTCCTTCAGTTCTGGGGATTTCAAGCCCTGTTTGGACTTGGTCAGAGGATGTGTTCTCAAATGGGTGATCTGGCTCTGCTTTTCTATCATGTGTGTAATGAATGCCTATGTCTGAATAATCCCATTAGGTGGCCAGATTAAAACCTGAGCTGATATTTGAGTGTGTGCCCAGCTCTGTTTTAGAAATTGGAGAGCATTAATGTCTGCCCCAGGAGAGGCAAGTCACTGTGTTGGGAGAGACCTCATTTGGTCTGATGGTGTGCCATTATCATTACAGACGAAGGCGGGCGAGTTCTTCACCTCCATTCCTTTACATCTGCACCAGATCTTTGCCCTGAGAGTTATCTTTCTCACTAAATACCTCCTCTAATTGAGTGTAATGCATTTGATTTAACAGCTTATCATCTTTGAAAGGCACCTCTGCCAATGCAAGAAATTGTCTCTTTTTGTTGCTTTGTGTAATGCGTATAATGGCTTTTGTTCCTTCTGTTGCATCTTCTGTGGTACATATGGAAATTGATATCTTTTGAGATTAACATGGGAGCACCTCGGAAAAAAAATAGATGTGAAAAGTATCATTCCTTAAATAGTTTGTCTGTATTGCCTTGAATACGGACTAATGTGGCTGCTAGTATTGCTATGCAGGAATGCTATGTTGAGGATGTTTTCCAAACTTGTTTATTTTCCATCTTTTGTTAACAGCTCAGTGTTTGCTATAGTAGTTAAATGTACCTCTGTGTTGTCAGTTTCAACAAGCACTACCTGAGCGTATCTAGCCTTTGATTGCGTTTCAAATAAAAGTCCCTACTGTCTGTGTGCTCTGAAGAGCTTTGTACAATTCTTTTCAAGTACAGACAGACATGTATAAGGGAGACATGTTTTTTTAGTGCTTTGTTTGGCTGTAAGCAACTCTGGTAGACATATGCATTGTTTTTCTTCCAATTTGCTGGGTAAAAAATGGCAGGTTTTGGTGTCTTTGAAAAACTGTGCAGTGTGCTAGTCATAATCTTTGAACATGTTACATGCACTGTTTTGTAGAGCTGTAAATCTTGCCTATGCCTTGTTAGTAAGTTTTTGGTCATTTTCCTCTTAGTTACATACATATTTGTAGACGAGATTTTTATTGTTTTTAATAGCGTTCTCGATGTCTTTCATCTGTCTGCTCTGCTGCTGCAAAAGTATAGCTTGTATGTGTGAGCTCTCTTGAAGCATCATCTTGAATGCTTGGCTGCTGATAATCTCTGACAGTGCTTACATTTCACAACTGCTATAACTACTGAAGATGATCACGCTTGTATGCCATATTGCAGCTAACATCTGCGCTGTACTTAATATGATATGAAGGGCTATGGGAATGGCACATGTTGATTTTATTTGTCAAAGTACAATTTAAAATGTTGAATCTGAATTCTGTTTTGTCAAGTAAAAGTTTGATCTGGTGCATGCTGACAATTTCTGTAATCTCTGCTCCATGTGCTCTCTATCTTTTTTTTCTTACTTTTGTGTGAAGCTGCATGCAATAAGTCTCTTACAGTTGGTGAGGCTCTTTGGGGTTGGGTGGGCCGTCCCTGGGTTGGGGTCCTTCCTTTTCCCTTTTCTTTCCTTCCTTGTCTCCCTTACTTCATCTTTCCTAAAATGTTTGCACCTGCACAATGCACCTCCTCCCACCAGAGCACTGACACACTCCCTTCCATCTGTCTTTTCCTACCCAGAATACCCTAACAACCCGCCACCCATGGATCCTGGCACCAGGCATGAGCCACACAATGCGGGGGCCGCCATCGGGGGCGCTGTAGGGGGAGTGGCCCTGTTGGGTGTGGCGGCCATACTGCTCTTCGTGTTCCTGCGGCGCCGCCAGAGAACCTTCAAGGGTGACTACAGCACCAAGAAGCACGTGTTTGGAAATGGGTACAGCAAGGCTGGTGGGCTGCCGGCTCACCCCCCCATCCCCAAGAACCTGCAGTACCCGGATGACTCGGACGACGAGAAGAAGCCCGCACAGATCGGCGGCACCGGAGGCTTCGAAACCGGCGACCGCGACTTTGACACAGAAGGAGAGGACTTGAAGAGGCCCTACTTCACTGTGGATGAAGGAGAAAGTCGAGATTACGATGAGCGGACTCTGGCTTTTCAGTATGACCCTGAACCAGAGATGGCCGATGATATGATCTCTCAAACCGACGGCTCGGTTATTTCTAAGAAAGAGTGGTACGTGTAGGGGCATGCCACAACCAAACCAAACGTCACCGACCCATGTGCATTCCACTGCACCCCTCACCTCCATCACCTGACCCCACCCTCCCATTTGTCAAAGTGCACCCTCACGGTCCCACCCCTCCCCCAGACTCCCACTCACCAGACCCATTCAACTAAAGTCTAGTAGAAAACCATGTGTCTTTCACACACGCTAGCGCCATCCACACTGACCACATTGGTATCAGATCCATCAGGGGAATGGGCAGAGTCCACTCTGAGGACTGAGCCAGACTTGCTGAGGCCAGAAGGGGATTCATTGGTTGATTAAAACTGGTGTTATTCTTTTTGTGTATTTTTTCATGTTCTAAATGTATTAAATGTATAAAAAGAGACTACAGGTTGAGGTTTTGCTGAGCACATTGTGAAAGTCCTACACTGGATAGACAATACAGTACAATTGTTTTTAGTTTTAATTTTGTTTTTTTTTATTTCTGTTACCATTGCCTTTCATTGGGATTGATTTTTACTGTTTGTTTGTTTTATAACAATGTCCTTTTGTATGATTTTTAAGTGACCTGAGAATTGAAAGTTAAATGTCTGAAACACAGGTGGTTTTTTAGTGTTTGTAATATTGTGGTCAAAATGTTTCAGAGAATAAAAATGTTCTATAGCACCTGTATAACTTTACCTTATCTCGCAGGGTTATAGGTTTTTATAGCATTTAAACAAATACAGCACTGCTGTTTCCAAAAAAAACATTGTATTTCATGATGATATACATGATGTTGAGAGTCAATCTACTGAGTGATGTGGATAGTACATGTACATCACAATGTTAATTGCCTTCATTTCAGCCACATCACTTCAGTGGATAAAGTGGTTGATGTGGTGTATAAATAGTTCATCAGGATTCTGATGCAAAAGGTAGAAAAAGTTAAAAGGTTTACCTGTGTCCACAAACTTTATGTCTTACCACTATATTACAATGTCTTTATTTAGTACTCATGTTAATATTTTGTTCAAACTCCTTTTATGAAAATGTATATCAAAGTAAAGTGGGATTTGTGTATCTCCTCATTACTGTGTAACTGTAAACTGCAGTGTTTTTGTGAGGAGTTGCAATGGACACAAAAGACAAGATATGGACTACAAGAATGATGCTACTATTGTTTAAATATGTAAAGGGAATTGAATATGATGGTGGCCTTGCTGGATTATAATATGTCACCTGCTGCTTTCAATTATTATTATTTTATTTTATTTTGTTTTTATGAATTCTTCTTAAACATGTTGATGGATTGTAGTCTTCTGGAGGTGGCTCCGTCAACACAAACACAATGTGCCTGTCTGAAGGCATTACTCATCTGGCTTTTTGAATTACTCATAACAAGCGCCAATGGAAGCTGGGATAGCTAATGACTTGTTTCCTCCCCAGCACTGAGCTCCATTACACAATCAGAAAATCCATTAAAAATAAAACAGGCTCAGTGTGAAATAAAATAATGCAAAAGTCCATGGCTGTACGTAGCTACATATCTGACTGGCTCTGAACAATATAAATACTGTATTAAGCCTTATTTTATGCATGATTTCTGTGTGGGAGTGGAAGTGCATATGTTGCTATTTTTTCTGTTTCAATTCCAGAGCATTCTAAAAGACAACATTGTTTGTGTTGTCAGTGTTAAAGAGATTGTGGGAACACAATCCCCAGTAACAACATGCCAGTTATCAATAAAGAAAACCTTACCTATAAATAAATGCATACATATAGATATAAATATATAAATAAAGCTCAACACATCTCTTTCAGATGGTGATGTGGATGTTTTATAGCCCATGCTTGTCTACTATGTGTATATAGATAAGCATGTTAATCATGAGCCTCAAACTGTACAAGTAAACCCAAAATGGGAAATAATGTCCAAACACTATCATGGTAAAATACATTCATTTTAGTGTAAAGTTACTTTTCTTATGTACAGAAAGGACAAGTGAGTTGTATAAGAGCATTTTATGAAAAGAAGAAAAGGGTTTTGGTTTTTTTTTCATTATTTTATTTTGAAAGTTGGATCTACATGAATCCATCTACTCACTTGAACTGTGTGGACAAAAACATATTGTAAAAACACTGACACCATTACATGTGTCCACTTTCTGATCATCTTTTTTTGTTTTAAGTACGAACAAAAACAACATGAATTTTAACTCATTTGGTGGGAGTTAATGGCTTTACAAGCTACAGACATGATTTCATAAAAGCTTGTATAAACTAAGGGTGTTTTCGTTCCACATGGATGTCATATAAAATAAAAAGACATTAATGTGGCAGCAGCCTGTAAATGGGAAAAAGAAAAAGTTTTGTGTTTTGTTTTAGGGTTTTTTTTTTTTGTTTTTTTTTTCACTTAACAAATTTGGGATCATAGAAATATACATCTATATATTTTTTTGCATTTAGTGCCTATTAACAACAAGAGACATGAGTAAGTATGAACATATACAGGAAAAGTGAAACTGTGACATACATTATAAATCTAGAAAATAGAGCTGGTATGTGTTTTGTTTTTTGTTTTTTGTTTTTTTCCTTAGTCTCTAAATGCAGTGATGCTGGATAGTCTTAAAAAAGACCCACCTTTGTCTTATTCAAATGTGTCTGACATTTCTAAGCACAGAAATTGAAACATTAATCCTATGAAAAGAGATTTAACTTGCAGGAGTGCAAACTTTTGCACAATCAAAATGAGCCAATTTTGAAAGCACAAGTTGTAGGTTTCATTTTGTCACTGCCACACTCGCTTCACAGACAAGGCGGAAAAAGAAAATTCTTTCTGATTTGATTCGAAGTCCTGTTTACGGCTCAATGTAAACATTGTCTTTTTGTTGTACTTTGAATTTTGCAACTGACTGTATCTTCATTCCATCCAGTTCTACTTTTTGTATTCAGTATGTTCAACATTCCTCTGTAAATACTGTACATACGGTTGAAAACGTAGTTGGGGTTTATGTAGAGACAACTGTTTAGGAAACCAGTTCATGTAAAATATACCTATTTTGACTGCAAACATAGAGACTCAATGATGGATAGAGATGAAAATTATGGATAGCTTCTTTCCAAAGTCCCACCCCAAAATGCCCCCGTATGTTTTTAATATGCCAATAGCAGCTTCACTGTCATACAAAGGGGTCACGCATACAGTTTGTCCGTTTAATGTCAACGACAGAAAAAGAAAAGAGAGAACTTGTCTGTATGCAGCCATGTGAATGTATATTTCTGAGGGTGTTACAAAAATCTCTTGTTCAATTGTGATGATCCAGTGAAGTAACTTGTATTTGTTTTCAACATTAAATGAGTTCAATAGTCAACAAAGTTCTGTCCCAGATCACTGATTGGAAACTTGTGCATTGTATAATCCACTGTGCTGCAAGAGGGCAGTATGTTATTACAATGTATTGATTGTGGTTTCTGCAGCTGTGCTTTGAAGAGAGTAAAGCATCAGTTCAGCTTCTTGTGGGCACTAACAGGGTTTTGAAAACAAAGAACCAATTTGTGTGTGAGTGTTACTTTGCTCATAAAATTAATAGCCTTTTGGTCAAATCCTCAGAGCCCAGCTAGTGTTTAGGCATCCAGCCAGCAGACAAAACCATGGTATGTCACACTAGTCAGTATTTCATTTGCAATCTTGCAATTAAACCATTTGTTGGTGCTAGAACAACAATTAAAACACATATTTGATGTAGATTTGTACTAGGGCAGACATAACCAACTTCTCTCCTTGGGGCCATTCAAAGCCCAAAGTCAGACATTGCATTGACTAAAAATGTGTTACTTGTCTACTTAGCTCTAAACCAAACTCACAAAAAAATTGGAGGTTCAAAAAGCACTCTCTCGTTTTACATTATGATAAAGGGGCATGATTCTCGGACAGATCAAGTAATTGATTGATGTTAATAAAATTTTGTGCTGCTTGGATTTCAATGTATATAAAAATCATTTTTTGACTTGCGCACTTGAATTGAATTGATATTGAAATATATATTGTCACAGTCACCCTCTGGGATAAAAAGCACACTGTGCCACTAACAATGTGAATAGAATAATTTGCTTTTTGTCAACTACGTACCAGCCTTCAGAGATATATGTCACAAAATCTTAAAAGAAGTGATCTGTATTATTCTTGGTTTTGTATCCATGTAATTGAAGGACAGAAGCTGCAGGCAGATGTTGATATGAACTGCGGGGCTTAATGAAGCTCCAGTGATATGGTGGGAAAGGCCTAATGCACATTCACAGAGATCTGCCTCAGACTGTGGGACTCAAGTGCAGACATCTGCACCACACACATTAGGAACAGCACAGAGTTTGCAGCTGTTGCCATCCATTTGCTAAAGAGCCCTTTGTAGCCTGAGGGGCTTTGAAGGCACATAGGTTTTTAACATGCACAGCCATTGAATTTATCTCCTCAGAAGAAAACAAGAGAACTACAACATTACCTCAAAGCACTCTTCGCATGAAAAGATTTTAGTTTTGCAATTGTGGGCCATACATTTTTAATAGATTCTCCAAACAATATATAATGTCTCAACTCTGAAGTTGGAGAAAGGGGAAAGAATACACAGAGATGGAGCCTGAATCCATGTAGAATAAACAGACAGCTGATAAAACACACCATTTGTGTTTATTGAGTTTTTGACGGTGTATTTTTCCAGTACTAATCATGAGATGAATTAAGCTTAGCTTAATAAAGCCATTTGGCATGATACTGTTTCAGTGGCCTTCTGGGAGCCCATTTTTTTTTTAAAAAGGCAAAATTTGTCACTTTTGTTGGCAGACAGGAAAAACACACAACTGAAAGGAGCTGCTTTTCATTTGCGAAGAATTGGAAATACGTCTCAGAGGAGCCATAGATAGCCCAAAGCAGTTCTTGTTCAAATGCACAGATTAAATGGTCAGTGAATCTGTAGCACATGTACTGCATGATCAATGCACTGGGCTAGAGACATAAGGAGAGCTTTAATTATTGATCAGAGAAATCGAGTAAGATACAGTTAAAAGTTCAAGCCAGTTTGAGCACAGATCAAAGCACCTTAGCTCTAGTTTGTCATCTATATTCAGTGTACTCCACTGTGCCTCATTATGAAACATCTCAGTGACCTTTGTTCTTAATAAAGTTTAAAACCAAAATGTTACAGCCTGTGTTATGCTAAAAGTGCATTGTGTTCACCTCTGTTTCTGGGTGTTTGTTTGGGTGGTGATTTAAATTTGTTTGCTTTTTAATTTTATCTGTTTTGGGTGTGTACAGCTTGAGTCCACACACACACAAACACACCTATAATATAACATGTTAGTGCTTGCTCTTATGATAAACATTTAATTTAATGGACAAGGTTATCATCCTACGCTTTACACAGCAGTGTAAAGAGAAAAACGCAGTCTTGCCTGCAGTCTTCAGCTTTCCATTATAAAAGACCATTCCAGCTATTTCAGTGATACTATCCCAAGTGGATTATGGGTTATGATTGAATTTCAACCAGCAATGCCATCAAAGCAATAGTTTATAGATGGAAATGGTGTACTTTAAAGCAATGCATTCTATACATAATGATGCTCTTCTAGTCTCAGGGCATTAAGTTTTAGTTGTATTAAAATCACTAAAACATCTAAATCAGAGGAAGAAGTTATTAGTGCTATATACACCATTCACAAGCCATTCATCGGTATTAACTTGGATGTGAGCTACAAGATTGACGATGCTTGATGGAGACATTTGGCTTCAGCTTCAGTGAAATTTCAAGAGGCACTTTCACTTTCTGTAATATTTTAAGAGACAGTATTAAAAATATACACATATATTGCACAGGGGTTAAATTCTGCAGAGGTGTCAAAGAGATCTGCAGAATTATCTCTATTCCACATAATACAAAGAAGTTGTTTTTTGTATAAATGCTGACAGCAATTTGCCCTGTTGCTTGGAGACTCTTAAACCTTAAAAAAGACTGTGTGCCGTATTTTCTTCTTTTTTTAAAAATATTGTTCATTATGGTTGTTAATAACTATCCTATACATTAAGATTGTAAGCATCAGGGACATTTGCAAAAGGCTCAGAACTATTCATTTTATCACTTACCAGTCTATACCTGTATGTGAGGGTATTAGTGCGCTTTACTTATTGGGTTGGAAAGTTGATTTAAAACACATCTGAGCAGAGCATAATTAGGCTTTAGCAACAATAATTAACAAGTAATTGCTTTTATTGCAGTTAAACGGAAATCTAAATGAAATTACTACCTACAGTATGGAACTAGTAATAAGAAGATTTGAAAGAAATACTGTATTTTACTGAAAGAAAAAGACGTTCAGCATAACCACAAGAAATAACCCCTGAATTTAAGAAAAAAATGTTAACATTATTCTTCCTGGTCCTCTCGTGGGAATTGAACAGAGGGAGTTTAGTGTGTTTTTCTAATGCACAACCCTGTCCTTTCTCACCTCTTCCCAAGTGAACAATGTAAGCTACAGAGTGTGCTTATTTTTATCAGACAGCGGAGCATTTTCACAGGAGAGTATAATTAATGTGGACGCTTATGCCAAACAATTTCTCTGCAGCACCAAGGACATCATTTGTCTCCTCCTCCTCCTCCTAAACTCTAGTCAGTGCAGCTGAATATTAACCCAGGCATCAGGGGTGTACTTAGGGCTCCACAGGGGAACACTTTTAAACCCCCGCTGGCTGGGATCAAAGGGCATTAAAACAAATATCATTAGCATTTAGAAATTCATCTGGCCATACAATCTCAAGACTATTTTAGGTGTGCAATTATCCATGTCCGGACAGCTTGATTCGATTTGCCCTCATACCCTTTGGGCTTTTACAAACTAAACCTTAAAAAAAAAGACAGATCATTTCATTGTCACTAAATATGACTCATTTAATTGTATTGTACATGCTAGTGTGATAAAATAGTTCTGGTTTGTCACGTAACTGCAAATCTGTCAGACTTTTATACATTTTAAGCTCTTTGATGTTCAATATTATGATTTTTTTTATTATTTCTTTTATCAACACTATACATTTTAAACCATTTTTCTTCTTCAGAACTTCTGTTTAAAGAGTATTATATGAGCACTATCTGAAAACATGTTTCGCATTTAGCCCAATCAATTGGGCATGCAGTTTACACCCCACTGATAGAAAGAACAAGTCAATTCTATTTCCAGTAAATGTATAATTATAATGAATTGGCAATTATTTGGATTAACCTTGGATCAATCTGCTGAAATTATTATTGCCTATTATTTTGTAAATGAGACGGCTCATAAACAAGCTGCATGAGCCATGAATAAATTTGTTGGCATCTTGGGAAATGCCTGCTGTAGACAGACACATACACACATTTTAACCCTGCTTTAACACCCTCCAATTTCAGAAGAACTGCTCTGCTCTCCAGCTGCGCATTAGACTTCTCCAATTAAAGTCAGCCATCCCAGAGCAGAACGAAAGGCCTAAAGCCTCTGGTGAGAAAACTGCTGACAACCCTCATCTACAAAGTCCTGCAGGGAATAGAGTGTCCCTGTGACCATTTACCCAGTGTCAGCGAACCGGGATGTGTGTCTGACTGTGGACTTAACAGCGGAAAGAGGGAATCTGTGTGCATACCCTTCCACTGCTTGTTGACTGTTCGTTTGACTGCACTGAGCTTCAATGACCTTAAATGGACAGCAGCTCTACAGAAAGTTTTTATTTCTGTGAGTGGGATTTTCAACTTGTTTTTACCCCAAGGAAAACTCAGCAACATTTGTCTCTCTGCCTATGCTCCTATTGGGCAACACATTACTCAATGCCTCATGTTGATAAACTTACTCAACTATTTAATATAGAATAACATGAGTATACCCTAAACCTCTTGAGGTGAAAAAGTATGTCCCATCAATTTCCCACCGTGACTGAGAAAAGGTTATAGATCAGAGACAATATCCGACCCCAGTGAGACCATGTCAGTCACTTATTTTGGCAAACCCTATGTTCCGACCAACACAAACTTTGCATAAGGAATTCTAAACTCATTTGCAATTTGAACATTTGCAGCTTGGCCTCTTGCTGAAACGTGTCCAAGCTTCTAATGCCAAAAATTATGCAAGACACCATGCAGTCGTGAGATAGAGCAAAGCTGGAGGCCCAAACGGCTGGATAAATAGAAATGAAGAGGGACAAAACAGACACAAAACAACAACAACAACATGTTGACCAAACAGAGAAGTGACTATGAAACAACCAAGTTAGGTGAAAGCAAGATGACCAAAAAACAGAAAGAAGTCTGTCTGAGTGTGCTGTGGTTGCATTACAACATAATTTAGTAGTTTGGTACTCACCGAGAGCAAGGTACAAAACGCAACAGTGAGGAGCAGCAACAGGGAACATGTCTTCTAATGGCATGTCTGCTTCTGGACACATCCTGTGATCTGTGTCAACATTTGGACAGTCAAACACTACGACATGGCTGTCGAGAAGAATACTTCATGCAGCTTCACTCTCTCAAAGACAGCGCGACACAGACTCTCTCCTGTGAACACAAGTGACGTGAAATCTGACTGCCCAAAAGCCTGAGTGCCACAATAAACAAATAACAGCAGTCACTAAGTAGTGTACAAGAAAGGCTATAAAGCCATATACAATAGCCCTAAACTCAAATTGCCAGCAAAGTGTGAACAGTGGTAGTGCACAGTTGTGTCTGATTACTCCATGTGAAGAAAACCTCACTTGAACAAGGCACTTCCCTAACTAATGGTGTTTTCTTAAGAAGGTAACACACCACACCTCGCACCAGGTCTTAACTTGTAAAGCTTGATGCAGGAAAATGTAGAGAGGGTTTTTGGTGACATTATAATGTGCCTTTAGATAGAACAACAGGACAACAACCACCTACATTGTGTAATGTGTCTTCACATATGAAAATTGCTCAGAATGTAAATGATTTTGATGAGATTTTGTAACATCACAGAGGCCATGTCTTGTTATGTCTAAAATTAAATGTTTTCAAGCAAAATTCCTTAAGGAGCTGGTTGATAAAACAGACTGAGAGTGATGCTCCCTGGATTACTCTGAGAGGGGCGTGGCCTCAGGACAGACACATCCATTTCAAGGACATGGTGCTTGATTTCTAAATTTAGCATACATGATGTTAATACATGTTGACACAGTATCAGTCCCATGCCCCAGTTACAATAAAATACATATTTTCTTTGTTCATAACATCACGTTCTATTGTTGCAGCAAATTACTTCCTGTACTGAGTCACATTAATCCTAATTCCATATTTTAGAAGCTTTATAGAAATAGTTCTTTTCCAAGGACTAAGGCACTGCCAGGGTCGGCAGCAGGTATACTGTATAAACTAGTTAACTGGCAATAGACATTTTGTAGCAGAGACATTTAGGGCAACTGAGTAGTACAGCCTCTTCATAATGTGTATAGACATGTATATCTATGAAGAAATATGTGCCCTTGATGAAAATGCATAAACCCACTGCTCTTTAAGGGAGAGAGATGAATCTCACAGCAATATAGTGTCTGCTGAAATTAAAAGTCTTTCTCCTCCCTTCACACATTAAGGTCTCCATGAAATAAGCCTTCACCAGCTAATATTCTCTACAGCACGGACTGTAGAAAAGCCCTTCGCTCACATTCAGACAAATTCATCAGCCCGGTGACCACACAGCTTCTGCGACTGACAAATGCGACAAATGGGGTAAATTAAGAACCCACTGTCTCCCAACCCCACTCTCTCTTCCCTAACTATTGACACTCACAGCTTTATCAGTCTACATTAGTGTCAGTGCCAGTCTACATTTAGACTCACTCCGCCAGAGGAGGCAGGCTGTCCACACATAGAGCCGTGTCTGTTGTCATGCAGAACCAATGACCCAGCGTCACAAACAATTCATATCAGCAGAGCCAGCCCGGGACAAATGCAATGTCCGACCATTACAGTGGTCACGGTGCTCTTTAATGAACATGAAATCAAATTATTCCACCTATTATCAGTGTTGAGTTTTAGCAGCTTTTTCTGGAAGAACAGAGTTGCTTTTACTGACTTTTTGCCACAGCCCTGTATTCCTCTGTTTTCATTTCTTTAATTATATTGATGATTAAAAATGCCACACTATGCATCAACCTAAATAACAAAAATGAATTTTAGGGAATTTCTAGCCTTTTCTTGTTTCAAGTGGGTTAGGCTGTTTGTGGTAAAGTAAATTTAAAATTCATTTATTTATTTATTTTTTTTGTAATGAAGTTGTCTTCTGTCTCCAGTTGATAAAATACTGAGAATATATTCTAAACTGTAGGACTAATTTTAGGAAACATAAGCTTTTTACACCATTCCTTGCTATCCTTCACAATGCACTTCACTAAAGGTTCGTTCATGTCACAGTAAATGATAAGACATTAAAAGAGCAATGGGTTTGAGAATGGAATAATTTTTTAGATTAGATTCTTTTTAGATGTTCCTGTTCAATATGAGACAGAGCCAGACTGAGTGGTACAAAGTGGGATGTGATTATATGCCGGAGGGCTGCACACAGGTAGCTGCACAGCACATCACTTAACCACTCAATTATCTTTGGGCTCCAGAGGTCATCAGAGAATATTTAATTGAGTCCAAAGTTGAACATGTTATACCACCTCATGTCTCACTGAATCTGTCATGGTGGACTTATGGGATGTGACTCTCCAACTCTGCTCTTTGAAACTTCCCAAATAATGCTAATAAAAAGAAATCAGCTAATCTGCTACAAATGCAAAAGCAGAGCCAACAATTGATTGTGTTACAACGCTGTTCACCGTTCCATCTTTAAAAAGCTGATGTATACAAAAATGCAAAAACAAACTAACTGATCCTTATTGCAAAGTCAGTCAGGACTAATTCCCCTGAAGCCTACTGGCCTGTTTCCATGACAATGCCCTACCAGTTTGTTTCCTCAGGAGGACTGGCTGTCTTTAGCAGCAGGTTACAATTCCCAAAGCTCTGGTCAGTGGCTCTGCATTTAGAATTAAGCCATTTTAAACATAATTTTTTTTAAATTGTGGAAATGTGTTTTTATTAATGCTGTGGAAGTGAATGAATTTACTTCCACCACTAAAATGTGCTTTATAGAGGACACAACAAACATTAGCATCATTAGACTAAATGACTGTTTTTAAGACTGGGTGAGAAAGTAACATAATTTGTGAAATGTTTCAGCATAAAAGTGAAACACACAGCTGTCATTGACCTTTTGCTTGCAGTTTCCTCCAAATGACGTTATATCCCTCTACCCAGGAGATGGCACTGAACAATACTAAAGAAGTTACACTCGAGATAATATAGTTTACTGTTGCGTAACTTTGAACAGGATTGCATTTGGAAAACCACGTCTAGAAAAATCGATTTCTACAGTACATCACATGTGTAAGTGTGAAGTCATACCCAACAAATGTTCTTGTGGAGAAGGTCTTTTATTTGGGCATACAAATAGCAACTGATATTCTGTGTACATTCTGAACCAACATATCAGATATATTCAATTGCTGCATTGGTCAAACCTGAAACCTTAAGGAAAATGAAAGATGTTTGATGTACATCAGAGGGCACTCTGGTGGAGGTTGGCCCAATTCTGATACAGAGCCATTATGCAGTGAGATTGATTGGTGACTTGCAAACAGTAAACTGGATCCGCATATTAAGGTCTGCATTGTTCTGTCATCCTTGTCTCCCAGAATGCATAGAGAAACAAAAATGGACAAAATGCAAATCGACAACTGTGTTTCAAATGTAAATATTGCAGGTATGTGCGTTGTGTATACAGTGTTATTTGCTTTGAGGGCCAATAATGAATCAAGACGTAAGAATGTGTTTAGTAGGCAGTATCATTATTCCCTCAGGTATACCAAAATACTGCACAGAGGAGACAGAGGAGGAAATCTGAGTTGTAAATGTTATTGTAGTATGTAAAATGCTTAGTTTCTCACACGTTGGAAACCCCTTTGATTCTTTGTGTCTATCTTCTCTTGTCAAAGCCTTTGAAAAATAAATACAGCAAAGGTTTGGATAACATTTAAAAAACTACATGACAGACAACATGATTAATTATCAAGAACATATTCTACTCAAGAAAGTGTATGTTTCTGGCTGATGTGCTCTGAGATCTTAACACATTTTTGAGATTCAATTCACTAATTAAAGTTGGAAATATATTAGCATAATTGGATCCTGGCTGGGGTTGATGACATGTTTATTTATGTGTGTTGCTCCCTGAAGATGATAAACGCTGGTAATCACTCGGGCCTTTTTCTAAAGAGCTTTGTCGTGTTGTTGTACTCAGAAGTTGGCACCATTGCATTTTGATGACTTTTACTACTTGTGGATCTTTATTCATTACTCAAATAATACTGTATGCATGCTGTAGTGCTTGTTTTTGCATTTGTCACCATCTGTTTTAATTAGAGAGCAGAATGTGGTTATTGACATTGACATTGCAGAGGTTGTGTGTTTTAAACAAAGACATAGACGTATAGACAGTAATCACACTTTCTAACATTGAGTAAAAATGAGGCACTTTTCCCACTGGCTTTGTGACTTCTCCCTGCTATGTTCATAGGATAACAGAAGGGCAGGGCTTATGACTTTGCACCTACACACTGAGTGTGTGGCATTATCTGGCTCTTGACATGACAATTCACAAATAACTGCAAAGATGCTTTCCTTCTCATACCATGGATTTTTTATCTCAAGCATCCATACAACAGTGAACTGGGCCTGGCTAGTTATTTAAGTATTTATAGCTGAAAGTAGTTCATGACTCAATGTAGTGTACATTGTACACAGTGCAGTACTTTAAATAGCATTCCAGAGACGGAGTTGAAAAAGGTTTTGTGGTGGCTCTGAGGCCTCTACAATGCAGCAAGTACACACTTGGACAATCACATTAAAGCAATTGGGGATAATTAATTGGGGTCTGATTGATCTTTGTGAAGGCGGTAAGCTCTTTTACTTTCACAGTGCATCACACTTTCAATGAAACAACTTTGATGTTCAAAATACCCAAAGTTAGATAGAACTACCGCTCATCTGTTAATTGTGACGACAAAAGCAGAAAAATTTGAGATTAAAAGATTTTATTTAAGTAAACTGAAGTTTGAAGGCACCATTTTTTCTATAGTGCTCAGCTTTTAAAGGTTTTAAATAATGAACTGTATTAGATCAAAATGAAGTGGACCAACAATGAGACAATTGAGAATGAGTTGCTCATTTGAGCAATGAACACAAAGCTGGATTTTTAGCACCTTGTGGAGTTGTCAGATAAAACTACCAATATCATATTTGTCATTGAGGACTTAGGTCAGACAGTGATAGACTAATCATTTTAAAATGAATACATATTTCCTGTGTTTATTTCTGCAGTACAATCAAATTATGTGCGATGTATGTTGTATGTTTTTTGTGTTGTTTCACTAATGACTACAGCAGAGTACTGCCATTACACAATTAGAGTTATACACAGTGCTTATATTTGTAATCACAGCATTATATTTTATCTTTTCATACAGCACGGTTGAAATGAAAAACAAAGCTATGAAAAATACTGTTATGTTGTGATTTATTCCTGAGCATTGAAAAAGGTACACACTCTAAGTAGTTCAGAGCCTTTTCATGTGGTTTTGGCTACTCACCAACACTCTTGCTAATTTAGTTATCAACACTACACAAACACAAGCTTGTAAAGTCCTTGCAAGCTGTGGAGACATGCTTTAATTAAAAGTCTAATATCATGGTGCTGTGTGGAGTTTATGAAATCCTGAAAACACAACTCTGGTGACAGCTCATGAACAAACCTGCAGGGCAGGCTCCAAATACCTGCAGGGCTTGAAAAGAAATGGTCCTCTCGACAGAGGCTCAAAAACAACAGAATCAACTCAAAGAAAACACTTTAAACAGAATAAGAAAAATGAGATAAGTGGAAAATGTATGGATGTTTATTTAAATACAGATTCACAATAATTTTAAGAGTGAAGTGATCAGCCATAGGTCTAAATCAGGAGGTGGTGATGCGATAAACTCTCAGTGGAACAGTTTTGACAGCAAGAAGGGCCCTACACAATATAACCATTCCCTTGTTGTCTATTTTATAATATGCATTGTTTCCATGTTTTAATGTCAGATGTATTTGTTGCAGGTGACAGGTTGCATGTGATTGTTTCCTTTCATGTCCACCTTTAATCTGTATTGTTTTTCCAAGTGAAAGCGTGTTGAAGAGGAGCACTATTAAGACCCTGACAGCTCATACAATCATTCTGATCAAGTTCATTGTAGAGAAGCCGAATATGATCGTGCGTTGCCCATGATTAAGTGCCCGCTCATCCATCACTTGATGTCTTGTGTTTTCAATGCTTCTGTGCTGCAGTGTGTGTGTGTTTTAGCAGTCCTCTCCTGTCATCTATTTTCAGGCCAGAATGAATCAGCTTCTCCTCTCTTTTCGCTTCATTTTGACACCCGACAAAACTCATTGCCTCTAAGGGAATTGGAGTGGAGGGTCTTGTTTTGTTCTGGCAGTTCTTTCAGAAATGGCCATCAATCAGGTGATCTATTGTGTTAGAGAGGGACCTTTCTCTATTGAATTCATGACGTGCCGCAAGAGGCAGATGCTACAAAGGTATTGAAAGTTTGCAGGGTACATTATAATGTGATATTGAAGAGCTAGAGAGTGCTCCATAATGATTTATTTGGTAATTTATATGTCAAGAGGAGATGTCACCATTGAACAGCATCTCAGCTTCATCACAACTTAGATTATAGAAATATTCTTCGATTACACGCTGAATACAGAACTAAAAACAGAACCGCTTTTAACATACTCTAGAACTTTTTATTTTGATTTTAGTTGCTGGAAAAAGCAACAGATTATAATATAATTGGCTGAATGTTGCTGAGCTGAATAAAGCAATTGGTTTGGTTTGTTCCAGTAGGCTTGATGCCTCAGTTGATCAATAAGAGACAGCACATTTACTTCCTGTTTCAAAGAGTGAGCAGTAACTAGGGAAGTACTTTGTTGGCCTTCATTTGCTGACATTGTCAGTCAGTGCCTGTGTTCTTAAGCCTTGCAGAGGCCAGACAGAGGATAAACACAGTGTAGGGTCTGTTTATAGAGTCATGGACTGAGGGGAACCAGTATTTGGCTCAAATCTTTTGGAAAGTCAAAACAAGATTTGTTTTTAAGTGTAAAAATGGAATGAAAAATTACCCTATGGCATTCCTATTTCTCAGAATTTTTAGAATTTACAACATACAGACTGAGATATGAATTTATATTCTCAAACTCAAAAGTGGACAGTGCATAACTTTCAGTGCCTACAGCAACAACAAAGTGTTATTTATTTTTGAAATGTTGACATTTTTGCGGCAGCTAATCCATATTCTTAATAATATTGGGCATGTTGCTGTATAGCAATTACACAGTCATTTTTCAGACTCTTGTTATATCGGGGGGGAACACTCCAAATAACACTTAGCATAAAAAGAGGCTCCTTGCTCATCTTTCTCACATGAAACGATTGATTCTTATCCTGAATGTTTTCCTTTTCTTCGAACATTTGTTTTTAACGGCTTATATGTCTCCCCAGTTTTCGATCATTAAGATTCTGTGGGAGTCTTGCCTTGCGCTTTCACTGCACCGTAATTATCCTGGTCCCTCATAATCATTGCGGTCTGTGTGTAGTGGCACGCTGCTTGTTAGGCTGACATTTCAATATGATCCTGGCTTACTCTGTCTCTGTCTCAGGTAGAGCAGAAAAGTGAAAGTGGAAAAAAAAAAAGTCTGTCTGTAGCGTTCTCTGTCATTTTGTGCAGGAACATTTGTGTCAGCTGTTTAGAGTGGGGGTGGCTAATCACATGCTAACTACAGTGCCCTATGAGTCATGACAGGAAAACAGTGGCACTGGGCTGATCTAAATGTTGCACTCTGGATGACAGGCGGACAGAATAATAAGAGTAAAACATGTGGTCTCAACTCCTGGGTGGTACTTAGACAATGGCACTGTATGCTAACCCCTTTGTATATGTCTTAGCTTTGACATAGCCACAGTGACGTTGGTCATTGGTTTGCGGAGGATCATTTAAGACATCCTGCTTCAACAAGAAGATGGATCTGGAAAATCTCAACTTTCTACTGCTAAAAATAATCCAATGTCTTCCGCACATTTAATTATAAGTAACAAAAGACAAGTTCGCAAGGCACACTGAGTAAAAAAGACAAAATAATCCTACACATGCTCTGTTTATGTTTGAACATATTCGTAAACTCAAGGTGAAAAAAGTTTGGAGTCTCTGAGGTTGATTAAGAGAAGAGTGCTCTAGGCTGTATTTGGTTGATTGATTGCTGACCAAAGTAATTAAAGTGGCTTGCTTACGCTTTACTACTTTCCTTTCCTTTAAAAAAAAAATAAAAGTAAAAATGACGCATTAACATAGGGCTTGTAGCCTACATCTGAATATAAAAGAAGACACTGAAGTTTTTGTCGAGAAGAAGAAATACTTGACTAAAAAGAGTAAGATCTGTGGCCACGGTTAATGGCCTTCACTTTGTGACTGGAGTGAGATTAAGGAAATGCTCTCCTTTGAGGTTAGTGAGATAAAGAGTTCGTCACTCCTGATGCCCCCGAGAGACTGAGCAAAAATGATTAGGTTTATGTGCCACTCAATTATCTGCTCCCCTTAAAGCACTCTCTTTGAGTATGGAGGATGGATGTGAATGTAAAAGTGATACGCAGCCCCCAGATGAGTTTAAAACTTGGTCCATCTATTGGATTATACATGTCTTTTCATTTTCACGCCGGTTGGTGTTCTTGGTGGAAATGAAACAAGGGGTAGAGCATGCAGACAAAATGACGTGTGCTATTTCCATCTATTCTATTAATTTGCCATGGAAATTGCCCCAGCTCAACTTTTCCTGTGACTTTTTTGTCAAATTTAATCCAGCTGACCAAAACAACTGTGACTCCATGAGGTTTGCATAGTTTTCCTCTGCTCCCAGGTCTTTATGGAGGGGTTTAGTGTATGCTGCCTGCTTCACCGGATCAGGTTTCTACTGTTCGCCTCTGAAGCTCCCTCCGGCCCAGCTGCCTGGCAAAGCACTCATGATTAAATGTGAGACACGAGCCATCCTGCCAAGAGAAAGCGGGAGGAGGGGCCACTGGCTCATAGAGCGACCACAGTTTGGAATTTCTTCACTGTTTGTCATACGCAGAAAAATGAAAGCAGATGTGGAAATGGAGGGAAGGGGTAAAGCAGTGAAAGGGGCCATCTTCAAAGACAAGACTCTCTCAGGCATAAGATAGTGCTGGAATCCAAATCTAAAGCAATGTTTAGCAAGCAATATATGCTGTGAATAAAAGGGCCAGTCAGAGTTTGGCCTTAATTAGACAAAGAGTTCTCATAAATGACACAGAACACTCTCATTGGCTAAGCTAAGTCACAGTAGGTGGAGCCAAACCACCATGCATTTTTCTGGTTGACATTACAGCTCCAGATTAAGTATTATATGGGGAAATGGGATCAAATTATGATATTAGCAATTAATTAAATGCGTAATGTGAAAAAGGTGGTCTGCAGTGTGACAAAGCTCAGCTCGTCTGTATTTCTTCACATGCTTTATTCTCACAGCTTTAATCAACATCTTTCACCAGGAACCAGCAGCTGTCTCCCAACATACTGTTCATAATGTAATGAATCTGGGCTTTACCTAGAGCTGCTAATGTAATTATTTTTTATTGTAATTATTGTAATTATTTTATTATTTTTAATTAATTTCAGTCGATATTGTCACATGTTGCAATTAAGGGTTTTCCACAATGTACTGATCATTGAAAATAAGCTTTTTTGCCAAATGTAAAATGCTTACAGGCAACATTTGTTTCCCATCAACATAGCCTTCAAGATGGTTTACAGTATCTCTGGGTTGGGATGACATCATTATTAAATAGTTCATGGTTAGGTTTAGATGTTAAAAGCTATTTGTTATGATAGAAATACACAAGGGCTAGGCTTTACACTGAAAACACCACAATTCAAATAAGCCAATGATATAGTAATGATAATTAATAGTGAACCCAGTCCCAATGGTTCGAAGAGTTTACATTAGGTTTTTTTTTTTTTTTTTTTTTGCATGTTTGCTTGTTTTGCATGTATTGCAGAAGACCTGATTGTAAAGACCTTATATGTCACAGAAGTTGGGACAGTGTATAGAAAATGTCTAGAAACCCAGCCTGCTACCTTCTTTAAAGTCATGTCAGTCACCCACATTGTGTTTAGCTCTTTTCATGCTCTTGTTTAGTTACACTTGGCTTCATTTGTTGCATGTTAAAAGCACTGTGTGACACATTCACCATATTTTTTGTGCACTCACACAGAGCCTTGTCTTTGTTATGCATCTGTCACATGATGACAATGCTGGCTAAACTTTTGCAAAAACAAAAAAATATGTTTTACCTTTAGCTCTATCTTTTTTACACCCTGTTCCAGTTGGAGAAATGAGTTGCAGCTGTATAAGCTCATTTGCCGCGTGTTTTGATAATAGCTTGATGAGCATGAAGTCATGTTCAAGGAGCAGACGAGGTTTTGTGCACTCGTTTCAAACACAGTTGAAATGGTAGAATGTACACATGAGTTTGTTTTGTAATAGTTTGGTTTTGTTAAACTGAAAATACTTTCCGTTGTACACTATTTATAATCATGAACATTATAAATAAAACTCAACGTCCTTGAAGGGCACTGTTTATAGTAATTAGTGATGTCTACAGGAACCTGGTCAATGTTTTGTTTATACCAGGATATTTAATACAAATGCTACAAATGATGATGCCTAATCATCTCCAGAGTGAAATGTCGACAGTGTCACTGAACTCTCTGAATATTTTTGTGGAAATATAAAGTGATATTTTCTTGGAAACTTTTCTTTGCTCGCTGCTCAATTATAACTTTTTGAAATGCCATAATTTATTTCAGCACATGAACTATTTTTATTATGTTTAGAGATGGCATTTTCAATTTGACACTATTGTGCTTTTGTCTCATGAAGAAATCTTTAACACTTTTTCTATCGTTGTGTGTCACTTGTGCAGTTGTGTTTTTACTATCTTTCTATGACAAGACTTGAATGCAAGTGTCGATGGCAGGGATTATTAGTGAGGAAACGAGAGACCCAGAACAAGTAGTGGTGTGATTGAGGTGTTTGATCCAAGTCTAATCATTGTAGCTGTGGAAATCCGCTGCTGGTGGTGGCTTGTTTTATAAAGGAAAGATGGCTCTGTGGGCCTTCTCTCTAGGACCTAATTCAATTGAGGAATAAATGAGTTCAGTTGGTAATTTGGAGATAACCTTTTGCAGTGGCCAGGCTTAAGGAAGATAAGAAACGACACAGAAATGAAGACAAGAAAACGAGACAATTTTTCAGCCTGCCTTCGCTAAATTAAACTTTTCCCAGTTCTCTTCAAACTTTAATTAAAACATACACTTGCATGCACATTGCACACGCACAGGTTCACACAGTGGTGTTTGGAGAGCTGTGCATCCAGGAGATAATCCACAAGAAGCAATCAAGTGCATTGAAAGAGATCAGTAGACATCGAGTCGGACTGAAGCACACTGCAGCCCCTGTGTGCCACTGCAGAGCATTCATCGGAGACCCACTGGAAGTCAATAGGCCTCCGCGAAGTGCCACAGACAAAGGCCCACAAACAGTTGTTGAAAGTGTAACAGTAATGGTCAAGTATGTACAATCTGAGTTTTCACATTGAAGGTCTGTTATTGCTGCTATAACATGGCATTTTGGTGTGAGTTATGTGCTGGTTGTCATTTTCCTCCACATCTGCTTTTGTAACGTTCCCAACTGCTCCTTTAAATCACCGTGGAGCAGTCATAATGAAATTGAAAAAAGAAAGGCTTTAAGTGACACTATAAAGCTTCATTTGTTGGCTTTTGTTGATGGAATCCCAAATAGTGTGTTGTCGAAGAATATTACCTTTCATTGCTTGTTGACTTTTTTTTTGTTTGTTTGTTTTATTGCATGTTTTTATTTGAATATGAAAGCTTCTTTGAGGTAAAGCATTTATATAGAGACCTAAATCTGTGTTTTAAGTCTTGATGGACCGAACTGAACTGTGCTGGTGCTCTTGAGGTAGAGTTAGCTTTCACTGTGTTTGCTTTGGAATCTTAGAGAAAGCGTGTGCGTGACAGTGTGTCTCCTTGGCTCTCAGTGAATAATACAGTATATTTTTATTGGGTTATATTGATATTTCTTTGTGCTCCTTTCTCTTGCCACATCCGAGCGGTTTCCAAAAGCAACAAATGGAGTCCAAAGCAGGCAAATGTGTAAATGTTTAACACTGGTAGCTTCAGTTTTGTGCAGTATGAATGTACTTAAACCTCATCTGTTCCAAAGCAAAGACAACCCCCTCCTGTAACACTCTTGAATAGCTTCTCAGCAGGAGGTTATTGTAACAGAGATACAAAGTTTAGTTTTTTTTTGCCTTCATGGTATCCATTTAATTTGTTAATGCCTTGCACAATCTTCACTTTTTCAGTCATAGCTTTCCCTTTTTTTCCCCCTGACTTTAGTGACCGCAACAGAGTCCTGAGATTCCCAAGCAGTATTTAGTGGTGCAAGAACATAGCTTCAGCATTTGGCTTTAAATGCATTTTGAAACTGTGGCTGTCTTAACTGTAGGTGCGTGTGTGTATGTGCTTAGAGCTGGAGGTGGTTTGGAAAGGGTGAGAGGCCTGGTATGCGTGCAGAATCACAATAGTCACCCCTGTTAGGAGGAATAAAGCAGATCTGAGAGCAGCCAGCATCTGGGGTGAGATTTTGCTCTGGTCGGCCTTGAAGAGGACACGGCCACTCCTCCGTTTAACATTATACCACAGCCACACATCAGAAGGTGGGTCAGGTTTATATTAGCGCTCTGTCCTTGAAAATCAATCTAATACACCACTGTGCATGAATAATGCAATGAATCCCTGTATCTACCTGGTTCTACTACAAACATAACAGTCTTTTTGGGTCAAATTTAAGCCATCTCTCTAGTTCTTCAGCTTATTGATTATATGAGCTATCAAATTGTGGTTTGTGGTCACATGACAACTTGTCAGTTACAGCTCTTTGAGGATGCTTGTGAATCATTGTTGCTGTTAGTCCACCATTTTATAGATAACTGATGAAATTACTGAGCACCGTATGTTGATTATTATGAGAGAATTTGACTTTTCAGAGGAGCCAGCCTGGAGACATTTTTACCAGTAGAGGTTGGGATTGCTCTAAATCCCCTTTGTGAATTTTAAGGGGTTTATTTCCTCTCGGAAAAGTCAGTGAGCACTCTAATGTGTAATTCTCTTCAGCTCCCTCCACTGCTGCAGGAAGAATCCAGGATGAAAGTATTTCACCCATCCATCGATTGCTTCTTCCAAGAGGAGTGCAGCATCGTGTTTGCACAACAAATGTTGACTCAAATCGCACTCACTGTGGAAACAGCCAATTGAGGAGTCCTCACCAACCTGGACTCTATAAAGTACAATTAGCTGCACATTAATGGCAGTCTGTAGATGTGCATTCCAGACACGCAGTAGGGAAGCTGGGCTACCAGTGGAACTATTTGCCTCACAAACAGATGTTTTAAACTCCATGTGTTTCTCTTCCTCTTTCTGTAAGTCTCTCAAAAATCTGTAAAACATGTCATGTTTTAAATTACACCATTGGAAAACCAGGAACACACATCTGTTTATATTTTAATGACAACAAATCATACAGTTCACAACTCGACAGATAATCATCTCGTTTTTATCCACAATGAATATTCAGATCAACTGGGAAGTCCAAAGCCATATTTAGCATATGTTGTAGACAAGATGCCATGCAGAAGTCACTTAAAGTCACATCAGATATATTAGTTACTGTTTAAAGTTGGATAAAAGCAGACTTAGTGGGAGCTAACATGCAACTATAGCTGGCACACATTGCTTCTGGCACAGATCATATGTCCATGGATAGTCCATACTAACACTGACAAATCCACTTTAGCAAATGACTTCCTGGCAACAGACATGTTTCTTTCTATCTTAATCCAATAATTACTTTAGCCAAATATTCATGCACACTTGCACAGCCTTTATACCAATATGTTTTATTTCCTGACACAAAGTACACTTTTAGTTGTTTCATTGTATCCCTCCAAGAGTGGTATGTTTATGAAACTGCAGTATTTGTTAAATGTATTTAGTGATTTTACAAAATTCATAATTTTTCGGCTCCCAGTTTAGTCCAATAATAAAACCCACTTTTGTCCAGATCATTACTTTTTCATTACTTTATGGATTAAAGGGGAGCACAGGGCTATAAATACTTTTGCGTTAACAAATGTTGGCGTCAAACCAGAGGGAATCTTTGGGGAAATGAAATAGCTTTGTATTTTATTCTTGTCTCTGCCAAAAGGAGATACGTTTTTTCATTGCATGTTTGTTGGTGATGTGTATCTGTTTAACTTGTGTACAACATGACACAAAACAAATGGTTTAAACATTGTACCTCTTTTTACTGGTGTTTGTGTCTGAAGATTTTAGGACATTCACAGGTCTAGTCAAGTTTGGCTTCATACTTGAGCCTAAGCTGATGGGAAGAGACAAGATGGTTATCATTTTCCTCTAAAATCTGTCTGTGTTGTGTCACGTTATGTTTTCCCCTTGAAAATGACAGTCAAGCTCCTGCTTTTGTTTGGTGACAGTTGAGAAGTATGTTTTAGCAAAGATCAGTTTAAAGAATCAATGAATAGTTTTTTGTTTTTTTTTTAAATATACAAGGGACAACACAAATACCTTTTTTTACAGTTGTAGTTCATCTAAACCCTAAATTCATGGCTTGTTCCTTTAAAAGATGTTTTTTTATGTTGTTTGTATTGGTTTGTCTGCTAAATAAACCAATGCACACAACATTCTACTTAATCAATGATTCCAAAGTTGCTTAATTAAAAGCAGAATGTAATCTTTTCGTAAATGAAATGTCTTTTTGTTCTGTAATAGTTGAAATTGTGAGTCTGTATGCAAGATAACTATAAAAATGACAGTTTTATTGACAGATTTATGTTCATTCACGTCGCCACTCTTCCAGCTATTTTCTATTGTGGTCATATTTACATGTTCATGGTTTTATTGATTATGTCTTTAAATCTATGTGCTCAGTGAGAGAGGGTTTGTGAGGTTCCTACCACCACTAAACTTAAAGGTGGGGTGTGTAGATTCCGTCTATTTTAGTGGCGGCTGATCACACAAATGCGGACAGGATTTCCAGTTGACACAATCTCCCTTTTAGACCACTGTATGGGAAGATTTAATTCTGTTTTTATTTATATACCCCATATATCACAACAGCAATTGCCTCAAAGGGCTTTACAAACTACAAGACAAACTCCAAACTGTTCTATTCAACTGTAGCCCCTTATACACATGCACTGAGATCTGGACCGAATCCAGCTGTGTCCAAGGGACCTCAAACAGCCCCCTCTCAATTGTCAAACCAGGAGCTGATCCTATTGGACCCTGTAATGTGAGATTCCTGTGGTGAGATGATGACACAAATGCCATAGGCCGTCATAAAACTGCTGGCTCCTTCCACTGGGTTCTATGGAGTTACTTTTTTAAATTTTATGTATGTACTACAACATTATACACATTTCAAGGTCCCTTCACTCATTTCGAACAGAAAACACTTTCTGACTATATGCATGCTTGATTTACAACACGCCAGTCTTTGTTAGTTCGTATAGTAATTAGAATGTATATAAACTGCATGAAAAAATATTGTTGCAGAGCTATTTTCCTGTACAATTTTTTTTTTTCAATTATGGTTGTTGATGTCACTTTGACAATTTCCCCAGGATGAAATGAAGTAAAAACTATAACCTGCTGTAGGGTAAACATAGATGATCAAACAGATGTCTTGAGGCAGATATTTAGTCAAGAGGAAGTACAAAATCAAAATCTCAGACATGGAGCGGTAGTTTGCAAATGAATATTGAAGTGACTTCATATTCCTGTTCATATTCAACTCCAATGCTGATATGTGCCACTGTGCATAAAGGAATCAATGCTAATTTCCCTCTAAGAACACAAACAAGGCAGGGCAGGAATATATTGTATTTCCTATCTAATACTGTATTCCACAGAGGTGATCTGAATACATTTGGCGGCGCCTGGTGCTTGAGATGACACACTCGCTTAGCAACGGGAGCCACTGAAAAGAGGCCGACCACGGGGAGGAGATCTACACACTCCGTTGGCCAAAGAGTGGCTAAATTGAAAAACTGCTCTCGAACCTAACCAAACTGGCTGCGTCTGTAACACTGTCAGCTTTTAACCAGGTGAAGGAAATTACAGCCATGACCTCATGATGTCTGCTCAATAGAGAGCCTCTGAGTAGTAATTCTGCATACACAGAGGGTTGGTGAGTAAGTGAGGAGAAGGTGTAGATGAGGCACAGATCTATGGGTATAAGAGCAGCGGATCCTTCCGTTTAAAGCTTGACACAGCCATTAAATTAACTTCCAACACACCAGGGAGTTCAGAGGGGGCTTGAAAGGGCGGGAGTGAGAGAATGCAGACCTCAGCTAACCAGGACTATATCACCAGCTCTGCATGACCAGCTTTATCATCAATAAACCCAGCTAGTTGTTAGATTTGTTATGCTACATGGCCACTATCTGCCACAACTTGAACGTCCCCATGATAAAGCTGAAAAATAGCAGACAACAGACAATTGGCTGTATATAACGCTCATATATGTTGATATTTTTTTAATTAAAATGCTGAAATAAGCAAGCAAATGGACAGAGAGGAAGGAAAGTTATGTTGCTTTTAAAATAAGCTATTACATCTTGACAGCAGCAACCAGCTTCCTGAAGTTAATAAATGAGTGCAATTCACTTCCTGGAGCGATGTTGTGGTTTATTCCCCCATTAGGAGGCAGTGGTCCACCCATTCCAATCATTCTTTAATTAGAACTGTTGTTATTTAGCTTGTCACAGGAGGTAATACCTCATGACAGCATCAACATGAGCTTGGCAGCCTGCAATCTCATATTCATTGACAGGGGCTTTGGTGCTGCCTGTCGTTGCTTTATCTATCCGTCCGGACCCAGCGGAGCATCAGCCGCTTGCAACTGATGTGTGCACAGTTGCAGGGTGATCTCCAGCCTGCCTTTCTGACGTGTTTGTCGCCTGTTTAAGCGTGGTAACATGTTAAGTGTTTTTTTTATTATAGAGGGCTGGTGATTACTTCCCCAGATTGCCTCAGCGTACCACTGAGCCACAAAATGTTTACACAGGAATGAGAGAAGCTATAAAGTGGAACAGAATGTCTCAGCAGGCATCGATTCACTTACGCACTGACATCCATCAGTCTATATTTGGTTGTGCAAAAAATAAAATAATAATTGAAAAAAAAATGTTGTCAGATCGAATACATTTTGACTTCTCGCTCACTTCTCTATAATCTAATATAAAAGGAATAATGGAGTAATGTGGTCAGATCAGTCATGGCTAACTGTAACACTGGCTTGGAGAAAGATGCATTCTACAGTTTTTAAAACAATTTCATCATCGACACATTCAGGTACTTAGCATATCTTTCAAATGGTTTATTTATTACTTTGATGAATGTCTGTATTTAGAATTTCTCTGCCACTAAAGAAGATAATATAATGTTTTAATTGATCAGAAAAGGATACATTAAATGACATGATACATTACTCGTGACAGCATCTGAAAAAAGATCAAGGTATCATTAATTGTTCAAGTCAAGTTACTAAGCTAAAATATCAAGGTAATTTATTTTTTGTTACTAAATAAGTTTGTAATATAAAGTGAGACAGAGAGTCTATTGTTAGAGGAGCCAGACTTGTTCGGGGCCGGTTAAATCCAAGCACAGCAGGTCCATGATAGTTAACTTCATAATGGCCATAGTTTGCCCCTCAATGAAAACATTTCATGTGTTAACAATTACCTTTTAATGAAGTGCTGCTCTTACTCTTTACAGACATATAGAACAGCAATCACACAAGACTTGCCAGGTCAATTTCCCCCCTTCCTCTGATTGAATTCAGTGGGTCTTAGCACTGCTGAAGTGACAGACCATCAGTGAATCCAGGTGAAATAGGAGGCAGGCCATCCCAGAGGGTACAAGCAAAGGGAGCAGGATGACATCAGGAAACTCCGTTCTCACAGGAGACAGCTCTGGAAACATTGAACTTTAACGAGATTAGTGACTCAGGGAGGGCTGGGGGAAGGAGACAACACAGCATGTGCTGCTTGAGCTGGCAGCTTGAAATACAGATTTATGAACTCCATTAAACCACATTTCTTTCTCTTTATTGGGGCCTGCAGCATTTACCCAATGTGGAAAAAGAGTAGAAAATAATCTCCGCCAGATAAATTGCTAACAGCCTGTCCATATAGTTGCACATAAGGTAGCGGTACACCTCCTGAATAGAAGGACAAAGGCAACTAGCCACCTTGACCGTTTCACTCTGTTGGTCCACTGGTGACTTGTGTAAGGGAAGGTAGAAAACCAGTTCCTGTGGTCTTTGGAACAGGTGGCCATCTCAGACTGGCGTCGGCCTTGTGGAGCTGGCGTGGGTTACTAGCCAGACTCTCAATCTGTCCACTTGAAAACTCCCCAGTATTGCTGGAAAGTGTCATGGTCCCTGTGGGGGAGATCGCAATTGCAATTTCTGATGGTAGGGGGGAGGAGTGCCAGGAATCTTGTTCAGACTTGGAATACGATCAGACTGGGGTATTTTTCATGGTGCCACTAAGCAAATGTCCTCTTAATACCAGCAGTGATGTCTTATAGTTTCAGGCCTTTATAAGCCTCCTTCTGTCTCTGTGCCAGGGGTGACTGTATGTTTAAAGACCCCATTAATCTGTGAATGTCTTCCTTGTGCCAGTGTTTGATGAACCACACCACGTCGCAGCAGGTACATGGCAAGCAATCTGCCACAAATAAACCTGCTTCTGTTTAAGTGGTGGATTGCTGCTTGTGTGGCGGGTTGGGTGTGGGCAAAGCCGCTGGTCCAGCTGAAGACTGCTTACCCTTTGGCCTCTCACCTGAGCCCTCACAGCGATGGTATGTGTGACTAATGTGTTCGGTGGGCCACTGGTAACACTAGAACTCACATGTTTTGGTCATTCAGTACAGCTGGCACTACAAAGTACACTTTTCACACATTTGGCCTGTGCAGACACTAAAATACTGTGTCACACACCATGCTGTACATGTTTATTCAAAATGGCCACAAGCAGGAGTAGGAAGTAATCAATTTTCAATGCAGCTTGTGTTGATCAGTTACTATTCCAGTTGCTGAAATTGTTGCCAGATCCTCTCTAAGGAGTAAGTACCCCCTGTTGGGAGTAAGCATAAAAAATCTGCAGGGTTTGCCCCAGGAATGAATAAGTAATAATAACATGCCAAGCTATTATTCACTGTGTCCCCCAAATCCCATGAGACCTCTGACAGTCTGCACATCTGAACTCTGCACAAGCTAACAACCTGCTGGCTAGACATTCAGCCACAAATGACTTCATGAGGCCTCATCAATAAAAAACATCTTGTCTGACGTACACACAAGCCTGTCACAATGGACTGTGTACAGTGGCTGTATTAAACACACACGTGGAGTCTTGTGAGCACAAGGGAGTCGATGTGACAAGAAAGAAGGTTGTCGTCATCTCACAGCGAGCTTCAGATAAAAAAGCCAAGGTCAGGTCTGTCAGCTCCAATGTGCCGTAGTGCTGGACTGACAGTGCACACAACGCTGCACGCTGCATGAACGAATGCTTTACACTTATTGAAAATCAATAGCAATCTTTCAGGGCCAGCGACAAGACAAATTTGAACAAGGGCCTCTACTCAATAAAGCAGGGTCAGGTGTTATGCAGAGTTTTTCACAGGTTAAGTATCTAAGGTTAGATGAATTTATGATTTTATATCTTGTTGTTTTATTTTTATGCTAAAACCACTAAAAGTTTTCCTTCTATAGTCGTAGCTGAAGCAAACCCTGCACACTTTAAACACTAGTACATCCTTATGTTTTAGTAGCATTTGCAATCTTACTTTTTTTTTTTTTAACTGATTTTATGGTATTTTTCACATCTTTCCATTCAGTGAGACAAACTGCTTCTCTGTCTGTGTCTGGAAACTAAAAAGTGCAAATAAAGATGTTCCTGGTGTTAATGCAAATATTAAAGCAAAATAGGACAGTTGCATTTACTGTGGCTGCTTAATGTTTTTTTCTTAGAGGACGGTCTTCTAATGACGCTGGGTCAAAAGCATATTGGTCTCTACAAACACTACTCTGACACAACTGTGTCTTGGCCTCTGATACTGTTAATCTCAGATTGTAAGATCCAGAGTGTTGAGGTTAAACAAAGGTTAAGCAGAAATGTGTCAACACAACATTTGTGTTTTATGTTTTTGTTACAAATCTCAAGGCATTTGTATCCATTTACAATAAAGAATAATACAGTCATTTTTGGAGACTCTAGGCTTGAAATCCATTCAATATAAATCAACGTTGGTAACTGACGTTTGGAACTGTCTAGTGTATTTTAGTCAATTCAATTCATAATCGATCAAATAAAATCTGTAGGTCACTCAGAATTGAACTGTTTTGATTTGTCTTTCTTCAGTAAAGATGTGTTTCTCCCAAAGTGCACTTCAGCATCAGCAGTCACTCGTCTTGATTAGCTTCATTTAAAGACCTTTTCAAGTGCAGGGGTCAGCTCAACCATTTAAGAAATAAAAATTGCTTTTGGAGGGCCCATGCTCCATCGTAGTAGTATTCAGTTCATGTTTCCCGCCCACTTGGCTGGTCTCGCATGTGTTTGTGCTTTGAGAGGAATGTACGGAGCCCCAGCTGGCCAACAGGTTCGATCCTAAAATTGTCTCGCAACGGTGCTAACCACTGCACTAGAGGAGATTAAATGGAACTGAATTTTGTAGTTCTGCTGCTGTGGTCCAGATCAATGTCTTTGAGAAAGCTTTGAGAGCAGTAATTGAATCATCTGGCCACAGTTATCTGCCACTGTTAGACTATCTTACTTGAACTAATTGAATTTGAAGGTGTGCCGTTAGTTGCACATAAGGCTTCAGTAAAGGGTAACTTGTTCCATTGTTATAAATTAATCCTTGCTCAGCTCTATTCTATACAGAGAACTCTTTGTGCCATCTAACTCTAATCATTCTTCTAAAAAACACACTCCCTGCATTTGTCACAACTGCAAATCCAGGTTCAGTCTGGCTTTGAATTACATGGAGCCGCATGTTCATATTATATATGTCCACATATGCTGTTGTCCTTTCTTCTTTAAGCAGTGATGAGCTGAAAGCCACATTCACAGAAACATCACTGCCATGTAAACAGAGAAATATGTAATATATACAGACAGAGGGCAGTGTGTTAAGAACACATTCACCTCCATATAGTTCAAGAGGGCCATAGGTGTGGAATAATAAAAAGAGGAATATAATAACTAAATCACAATTATAACTATGTAGGACTATTAGACCATGAATCTATCTGCCTGATACTTATGTTTTGTTTTTTCCATTACACGTTTTTGTTAATGTAACTGTTAAATTTGAGAAATTGGCCAACAAAAAATATAACACTGGAAACATCAGGCACATTTTCACTTGGCCAGTATTGGCATTGGTATCAGCATCTCTCCATCAGCATTAGTTACTCCAGAAATGACTTTCACTGAACAAGTTGTGTTTCTAAATGAGATGTAAATTATATTTGCTGTGAATTTTGAAATGTAGGTCTGTAGCAATCAAGATGTGGATAAATACTGATGTGTAACAATGTGAAAGGCTCTCTGCTTCAACAAGCACAAGAAAAAGATTATTTCCAGTTTATTCACTTTTCACTTTCTAAACTTTAAACTGAATAATCTGGTCTACTGTCAGTTCTCTTCCTGGTTGTGTGTATTCCCTTAAGTCTCATTTCTATCTGAGCGTTTGTTGTAGAGCACCACTTTTTACTAACCATGCTGCTCTTCTTACCCCCAATGGGAAGGTGAGCAAAGTAGTATGGTGTGTTAATTCAAAACCTATCACTTTCGACATTGGTGTGCCATGCCCATTTGACCCATACTATAGCTCTTAAATGGAAATGTGGCCACTATAGAAGAATGGGAGTGAAGGTTTTAATATTTGATGATTCTCTAGCTATAAGAGAAGCACAAACAGTGTTTTCAGCTTGTGCCAGATGTCTTACCCTTTCTCTGTATGTTAGAAGGTGACAGTCTGAATCCCAAGTGCAGAGTGCCTAAAGCTCCACAACAGGAAAATTGCATTCTGATCCAGTCCACTCCTCTGTGTGTTAGTGTTATACAACAGACTATTGTGTCTGGCATTTGCATTAGGGCCATGAAATTCAGCCCACTGGCTTTTACTATGCAGCCTGATGAGACAACAGTAGGAGTTCGAGCTTATCTGTTGCCATGCTACCACAAGATCGCATTTATGCCTAGTCTTCAAAGCTACTTCACATCGTTTTTTTTTCTTTTATTCAAATGCATTATAAAAAAAAATACTTTCTTGTGGTGTGCTGATTTAACATGATGTGCATTCAAAGTGGCTGAAAATGTAAGCAGCAGCAACAATAAAACAACCTGATGGACATGATATTTAATCTGCGACTTGAAAGCAATGGGTTTTGGCCACACTGTGCTGTATCGTGCCTCCTATTGTGCGGCCGTATGTGAAATAGTCCTCTGTGTATCCATCATTAAGGGCAGTGAATCAGGTGAACAGACAGGGGCGCTGAAAAGAGTCCTCGGGGAACACGGCCTTGTCCTGCCACCACCAGGAGGGACGAGCACATAATACTAGAGCCATCATGAGGGCATGAGATAGGATTTCCTTTTTAAAGTGGAGGTGCTTAGGAGTTGTTTTGTCCCGTCACAGCAGGCTCCAGACATTGATAGGTCCCTGGCCTCTCTTAAAAAAGACATCTTAAACTGCAATAAAGAATTTACAGAACATTTATTTCAGAAATCGCAGAGACGTAACAAAATGAAAGACTCTAATTTAGTTTATCCACAGCAGAATTACATTTAATCCATGTTTTCATGAAAGATTACTAGTCTCAATTTATTGGTGACATTATTAATGTCTAAAACAATTAGGTTTTTAGGCAAGTTGTAAAGATTACAAAACATATTTAGGCTTTGGGTTATAATGAGGTTAAAACAATTGTATCATCAAACAATTGTGTGAATGTTTTATTGAAATTATGCTTTATGTAAAAAGCCTTGGGTTTATGAACAGCCTGGTTAAAATTTTTGGTGTCCTCTTTAGTGCTTTGTTCAGTATTGTACAGTTGGAAATGGAGTTCTAAATAACTTTAATAAAAAACCTTTCCTTTGAAATGGTACAATATTATTCAGTGCAATAAGTATTGCTGTGTTCTGTGGCAAAGACTCTTAACAATAATAGCTATGCTGCACTTTAAAGAGTGCATATGGGTTCACTGTCAACTCTTTTTGCTCTCCTTTTGAGCAGTTGATGGAGTACACAATGTAAATGCAACAGCGACTGGCCAGAACATTGTGCCATTCATGTAGTGCCAGGGAGAGCAAGACAATGGTCACGTCTCTGAAATCACTGTATGTCACGTCATTTCTGGAAACCTTTTTTTAATTTCCTCTTCCAAGAATCTTATTGCATTTTTAGCACTTTGTAGGGTTTGTTTTTCTTTCTGTCATAGTCACAAACTAATTCTTTCTTCTTCATTCTTGGTGTTATGTTGAAATTCAGAAAGTGCTGTCCTACAAATACTCTTATGTCAGTCTGTTCCACTAGATGTAGCACTCAGCCCTGTATCTGCAAATTCAAGGTTACTTTATCTTATGGGCTATTGGGAAATTCTGTCAGTGGTGCGAAAGAACAGTTATTCTCCAGAAGCAACTGTAAACTTGATGGTGAATTTTTATTTGGATTTTGTGGCACCCTGGATTCTGTTTTGCAAATATAGCTTTTTGCACAACACTGCAATCTGATGTTAATAATTGGATTGACATAAACACAATCCCATTATTAGCTCAACTATTACAAAAACATGTTATTATATCAAGGGGTAAGAATTAAAAAAAAAAAAAAAAAGGTTTATGTGACATTTTACCTCTTGATTAAAACTGTTTTGCTGCAACAAAGATCACACTTACACTTTAATTATCTCAGAACATTGGAGTAAGTCAGAGCTAAAAGGCTGAAACGGCAAGTGCTTTTTATACTGGACATAGACATTGGAGCCAAAAAAGTCAAACTTAAATAAAAAATGTCTGATTATTAATTTGATACTGTGCTGTTTAAACTGATTGTCTTTGGGGCATGTTGTCAATGAGCTGGTGTTTCTTCCTCCCCACTCTATCCTCAGTGAAAAAGAGTTAATGTTCCTTTGTTCTAACTCTGTCCCCTCTGTTCCTTTGTGCAGAGAAGCCCATGGCGCAGGGTCCCCCCGGCGGTGTAATTGGGATCCTTGGAGGGGTTGTTGCCATTGGACTCATCATCGGTGTAGCTGTTACTGTTTTCATGGTCCATCGACGGCAGCAGAAGACTCGCACTGAGACAGATAATGACCTGTGAGTACCGTGCCTCTGCCAGGGAATATTGCAGTGGGCTGGACAGCTGGTAAGATTAGCTGTGCACTCTTGTCAGCCCATGAGAGAGAAACACTTTGAAATGAACAAAACACTTTTTTCACAGAGTAAAGGTGTTTGCAGAGCAGAGAACACTGAGACATGGTATCTCTTTTTATCATTCTTTCCTGAGTTATACTGGGTCACTTTGTGGGAAATTTTACTTTTTTTGTTATTAAGGTACTTTTCAAATTCCTAATTGATTTAGATTCATTCAGTTGAAAAGAGGGCAACAATGAGATAAAGGCATTATGACCCACCTATAGTAAAAAATAAAGAAGTGGCTCCTCATTAAAGCATGAGAAGGTTAAATATTGGACAGTGAGTACAATCATCACACTAATGAGCACTTTCTCTTAGTTTCTCTAAATTCTGTAGATGTCTAAACCTCATTGGAGGGTAAAACAGATATTGACTGGTTTGTCTCGGTTTAGTGTAAAATATTACATTTAGGAATCTTGTGACCACTACTCCAATGGTCAACCAGGCTATTTAGTTCAGGGCCATGACAGTTTTGAACATTGCCAGCTGCTGCTGAATGCAGAGGGAAAACAGAAGTTAGAAGAGTCTGCAGAGAGGATAAGCCACAACAGAGTAAAGTTCCCTGTTTTATTTTGAATATGATAAGTCCACACCATCTGTTTGTGGAATTAGAGACAACCTTTTTTTCAGTGAGAGGGAAGCTAGTATCCAAGTTGCATGCTGATAATTGCCTTTTTCTGAGACACCTGGCTGCGACACAGGAGTTTCTGGTTGCCAGGGTTTCCATGAAGCTCTAGGTGAATGTACAGGGGCACTGCACATCCCCATGGGAATGATGCTACAGGCCTTGGCTGTCCTCTCTGGGAGTACAACCAAAACATCTGAGGTTGTGGGTGTGCACAGTCTGGCTGTGGGGGCACACGTACCCTTAATCAACTCACTTGATGAGATTACAACACTTATTTTAGAGGTTGCCCTCCAGAATGTTGTAATTGATTTGAAAGTTGGAGAAGTGACGGGGAACATCTCTAAGCATTCAGCCTGACTTGTTTCCTTCCAAAGTCATAATCTACCAAAGTTTGGTCAACTTAAGCATAATCTATTTGTCTTAATGCCTGTGATAAACAAAAGAGACCTGTCAGGCATGAACTTACACTGTGTAGTGTCTATGCTTTTCACCAAACTATGTGCTACCAACTAGTAGGAGTAACTAGTAACTAGTTAAAATATTACACATTTCAACATGTCCAGGGGCCATGCATTACATCCTCATTTGCATTTCTTCATTGTCACAATAAATTAATATAAAGAATTGTGTTGGGCATTATTGTTTCTTCAAAATCATGCCCTCAATTTCAGTGTATGCACTTGGGTAATGGGAAAAATGGATTTATCACAACTGTTAAATGAGGAAACATGGCGCATAAACATAGAACAACAGCACTTTTTTCATCAGTGGAGGACAATAAGGCAGTGAACACATGACGGTATGTTAGACCTTAAGATGAAAACAGATCTTAGTCCTCAAACCACTGCTTCTACCTCTCAGGAATGCTTTTCAAGACAAATGAAGCCCACACAGTCTTACCTCCCCCATTGCTTTCTGTCTCTTACCCCCTCCCTTCTAATCTATCTTTCTCTCTCTCACTCTGATGCTGAAGTAACTGCTCTTTGTCTCCCGCTCCCCTCCCTCAGCACTGCTGTTGCTGCTGTGGCTGATAGTTGTGTGACACAGGCTCCAGAGAAGCCAGAGTCCCCCACAAGGAAAGTAGAGGCACCTGACCCCAGTCTATCCCCTGCTGAACCCTGTCCTCCTGGATCCTCTATTCTGTTGCCTGCATGTAATGGCGGCGTGCAAGTCACATACTTGAGCACACCATTGTGAGCGCACAAAGCGGCCAAACCGGCACTGCCTGGGATTCAGTAATATTCAACAAGAGACATTCAAAAGTGAAAGTCAAACATCTCTATTTGGTGCAACACACACACTATAATGGCAATCTAAAATTAAAAATGACTACAGTGCCAAGATGAATCGAACATAATTACAAGTTGTAAGATAAAAATGTATGGCCATCTACACTTTATCAGATCCAAGGAAGTGTTGATTGTGATTAGATCAACATATCAATTTGTAAATCAGTGGGAATGCATAAGCTCATAAAGCCTTTGTTTTCCCAACACTAATGATAATGTCTTTGTGAAGGGACCACATTGTGCAGCCCCTGTCCTCTGGCTTTTTCTCTCCTCCCTCCTTCTGTGTGCATGATTGTTGTCAAATATGCATGACAAGAGTTGTGTCAGTGTGTAGTTGTTGTTCTCTGTAGCTCGGCATGAAACACTCTGTCGTACAATTGTTAAAATGAATTTCTGTTCATTTGTCATGTTTAGTGTCTTATTAAGAAACTGTTTTGGCTAAATGTAATTCTGTGAATGCATATCATTTAAAAGTGAATGTCGGCAATATTGTTGAGAACCACTGCAAGAGATTCTGAGTTTTAAATGAGAGCCTGGGTGAAAGGAGAAGGAAGACGGTTTAATTCTGCATGTTGATGAGCCGTTAATCAGGCTTGGGCATTTGATAACATGGCTGACTGCACCGCCAGTCACGGCAGTGTTTGCCCTCACAAAGCAACACATGATGTGACTCAAAATTGGTCAATCCTAATAAATCATCACCTCTTTAGAGGCTGCACTGGCACAAGTACTACTGATTATCAAAATAGATGACCGGTGTCAAAAGCAATGTTTTCAGAATATTGTGTTCATCACTCTGTCTTATGCCCAACTGTGATGTATGACCTCCAAAATGGCATAAAGCTGCCAATCGCAGTGCTTGGTTCCCCAGCAAAATAAATTTACTGTGTCAAGTTCATGACATGCAGCTGCTGTTGACACAGTTAGAAAAAAAAAATGGGGTTGTGTAAATCACTTTGGTGCCAACTTTCCGGATATATTTTCCACTGCATGCAGAATGTATATTATATATTAAATATTATGGATGTCAGTAATTTCATTTCCAGTTGATGTCAATTCCACTTACTAACAACAAATATGCAATTAAACTGAGAGGGGCATATAAAGTTAGTCTGTAGAAATGAGCATGACAACATGCATGACTGCATACAGATAGGCAGCACTGACCTCTCTTAGGGAATACTGAGAGGGAGAAACAAGCAACGTTTTGTTGTTGCAGTCTCCAGTAGATCAATAGATCTACTAGAAATAGCCTTAGACTAAATGAATTGTAAAAAGCATGTGTTTGTCCACCTGTTCACAGTAAATATTGTAAACACTGATTGAATCACTCTCTTAACTTTATCAATGAAACTGCAGAAATCTTTCACTCTCAGACACAGTTTCACTTTGGAGGTTTTTACTTGCTTATTAAAATAAGAAACAAATAATGACAAAGATTCAAAGGCATTTATATAAAATACTCTGTAAGAGCATTTACTCTGAAAAAAATGGTTTAAAAAGGTCAGTCTTAAAAGGAGACAGTTCACAAAAACATGAAAAAAAGATTTAAAATGCTGTGTGGAGAGATGGAAGATGTTCTGTTTGGTTATTTACAGTATTGTTAGACATACTGTAGCTTTAAGCTGTAAGTGAAATAAGTGGTTTGTTGTTATTGCTCTCTAAATGGACTTTAACTGCTATGGGTGTCAGTATGAAACATTCACTGTTTCTGTTTATTTGTCATAGTTTTTATCATGGTTTACATTCTGATTAATTTCTCTGTAACAAATGTTACTTATATAGTACTGCCTACCACACGTCTTTTGTAGTGCCTAGCACTGTGTGTAATCTAGGCTCAATGTTCAAGGCCTGGAGCAGCTGTATTAGTGTCTTAAATTATCAGTTTGAAGTGTACAAAGCAAAACCTTGGTCTGTTACAAAAACATTTTTTGATAAACCTGGAAAAAAAACAAACACAGAAGTCATTTTGTTTCATTTTTCTCTTGATAGATATCAGAATGCAGAGCTTACTGGTTTGTCTTTTGAAAAGATCATAGCTTAACAAAGCATGCAGTAATTCCTTCCTTCAGATCAAATCACATTTATCCCATTTCACAATTAAAGCATCATTAGTATTTGAATTGCAAAATAAGGCAGTGATCAGCAGAAATCAATGAGCGCACCAAGGATCAACTTAAGCACACTTTGTTTTCCACAAGGAGCTATGGTCGAGATGCATCTGGGAACCCCACAATCCACTCTGTCTTCTGGGTAACACACAGTAAGAGAGTTTGTACTGAGGCTCATTAAGTCAATTTCTTTGGTGTAAATCATCCTTCACAGATAGTCTCAATATAAGGATTACTTATGTTTTCTACTTGCTATCCCCGTAAAATTTTCCCTGAAGCTGCGCTGAACCTTTTGTAGCCAGTCGTGCGAGAAGGAAGCCAGGTCTTCTAGGTGGAAGCAGGAAAGATGGTGGATGTGGATGCACCACAGCTGATGCCTGTGTGCTCAGTGCTTTGTGCTCCCCACAGGCTCGTGCTGCCTGTCAGCTTCCATTAGTGCATTTGTGTCACACAGCCAACGCCCACACGCTGCCTGCACTGCACTCAGCTCTTTGTACCATCACACGGTGGAGATGCACACAAGACGGTCAGTCAGAGGAGGACATGGCTTTGAATTAAAGAAAAACATGGCCATGCAAACTGCAGCATTATTGTAACCCATTGTTATGTTACTCTGAGTTTACAAATAAATAAATAAATTGGCACACTTAACAACACTTAACAGTAGACTCCACTGTCAGGTGTCAAGTCAAGTAAATGTTAGAATCTGGAGTGATGTTAGCCTTGTCAAACTGATGCTATACCTTCAGTGTTGATGTGTTTATAATACAGACATCCCCTCCTCTTTAACACGAGGCCTGGTTTGGGAAGATTAAAAAAAAATCATCCCATGGTCTCATTTCGTATTTATGTTACAAAAATGTTCCCACAAAGAATTTTAAAAAGTTAAAAGAAGAAAATAAATAAATAAATAAATTAAAAAAAACATATCTGCGTTTTTGCACTTGCCATTTGGCAGTTTCACAGCAGAAAACATGAATAGTCGCCAACGTCCCTTTATTTGTGTTGAAAGCATCTGGTAATTATATTTTCAGTCGTAAGGTTATACCTTTCTCTTAACTACACAACACATCCAACACTTCGATTACTATTATCATTAAACATTACAACCATTTTAATGTTTGTATTCTTTTTTTCTATAGACCTTCTTTGTCTAACACTGCTACTGATTGCCTTGTCTTTCCATTGTGACTCATAAGTCTGTACTTTTTAATGTCCCTAGAGGCTGCTGCTGGTTTGCAAATTACAAATGTAGCCCCATTTAAGAAGGAATGAGCGATGTGAGTGGAAGTGAGTGGCTTCTGTGGGGTCCTAGTCATGTGATTCATGAGATAAGAGGCTTCTCTCATGTTCGGTCAGATTTAATAAACTTCCTTTACATATGGGACAGCCACAAAACCTTGTTCGAATTTGAATAAGCTCCTATAAACATTGTGCAACGAAATGCAATCAAAACTGCACCCTATGGGATGAAATTTAAGTTAAACATGCAGTAAAATCAGAATGTATAATGTAGAACATAAATAAACATGCTTTTGTTCTGCTCAAAGAAATCTGTCCCAACTCCCAAGAAAATTATAAATACAGCATTTTTCAACCAAATGAAACATGTAGTTATAAAGGATACTGCATTGTTTTCCATCAGAAACATCAGATTAAACAGTGCTATGGCTCTTAGTCCCTGAGCTGTCATTTTCCCTCTTGTCATTTTTTTCAGACCCCCAACAAAACATTTAACAACAAGAAGCAACAAGAAGTACAGATAGCTGTGTGTAAAAAAGCCAATGTTTTAGTGTAGAAAGAAAAATAGTCACATACTCAATCAGTGACCAGTTGAATGAGGCACTAAGGCACTACTCATAATTGCCAAGCAATTAAATTTCATCTTCTTCCAATAATTTCTATCATTTTATTTTATTCAAGGAACTGGTTGATTTGGTGTTAGATTTTTTTTTCTTTTTTTCCTGAAAAGATTCCAGTCATCCTTCAGTAGATTTAAGAGAAGATTACAACATCATAAGCAGACTCTTACAGGTACAAACTACATCTGTACAAGAGTCAAAATTATGCTACTTGGAGCAAATGGGTGCTTCCTGTGGAACTGGACAAGATTCTTGTATGTAAGAGTGTGCTGGCTGACTGAGTGTCACATTAATCCAGCGGTGGTTCTGCAGCCTTGTCTGGAGACAAGGTGATACGGACTGGAAATAATGAGCGTGAAAGAAAGAGTTAAGAGGTGCACTCATGCACAAATTTTCTGCATATTAAATTGCGAGCTTGGCCTTGCAGAAAGGTCATGTTATTCAATAAGGACGCAGAGCACTGCAAATGGGAGGCAGGCGGGGCTTGAGATAATGCATAATAGGTAATGCATAATAGGCACACAGCTCAGTGTCTATGCTCCTGTTCATTACATTTGATCACTCCTGATATCATGATGACATGTGACTGCCAGCATGTGTCACCCAACTGCGTTGCTTTCTAACCCTTCCGTTGAAACAGCTCTTCTGCTTCCTTGTCAGAAATAATTATCTTTATTTACTTCATACATTTAAACATCAAACTTCCAATTACTCCTGTCTTTGTTGCTCACAGTTTAATTTTCTTTCTTATCATTGTATCCAATAACTTGGGGCTGAAGTGGCCGTTACCTCGGTCGATAAATGCATTGTTGATTTGAAGAAATTGCTGCTTACCTGTGTGTCAGTGGTGGCATGTAAATGAGCGCAGGTGTACAAGCGTCAAGGCTCTGTTCTTCAGGTTTAACAACTCAAACAGGGGGTGAGCATCTTGCTCAGGTTAGTGTGTTAAACTAGTGGTCACTGCACAGTGGAGGGTGTGTTTGTCCATGCAGTCTGGACGAGGATTTGACTCACACATGCCCTTCTCCCTACCTCCTATACCCCTCCATCCCCATCTCCTCACCTCAGTGTCCAATTACAGCCCACTCTCATTAGCACAGTGTCTCTCCAGCGAGAGCCTTTCAAAGGGCAGGGGGGAATGGCTGCCGCTGCAACAAAGCCACCAACACGAGATCTATCAAAATCCAAGGAAAGAGTGAAAAAGGCAAGTGCAGGCAGGACTTCTCATTATAGAGTGCTGTGGAAGGTGAGGGTCGTAAAGAGTGGTGATCCCTTACTGTGCTGAGTGTCATGTTATCTTTTCACTCTCTTAACAGGACCGACCTCCCACCTGCACACAAGCCTGCCCCGCCCCCACCTAAGAAGAAGAACAGCGACATGAAGGGACACTTGACCTCCGATGACATCCAGGTAAAGTCCTTCAGATTTCTGCACCCAGTTTATGTCACTTTAAAAACTATTAAATGAGCTCTGATGGTGATGTTCTCAGAAACTTATCGAGTATAAAAAAAGTTAAATAAAAATAGAACATTCTCAAGATTTCTAAGACATTGATGGCGATACTTGTGCCAAGTCTTTTGTCAGACTTAGTTGCCTAATTCTTTTTAAAATGTCTGTGGTCATATAATTGTTGTATAATCCATTTTTAAAATAAAACATCTTTTTGTGTGAAATCTGTAATGAGGAGTTATAACTGCTCTTTTAAGAAATAATAGCTAGTGGCTCATATGCTAACATTTTACAGCAATCATTTAATTATAACAAGTGAAATACAGCTTTACATTTGGAAAACATACAAGACTAGCCATACAGAATATGAACTGCCTTTGGAGTGAGTTAAATGTACTGTTAATCCAATGATGACCATAAATTGGTCTTTTGTTAATATTTTTAGATTACATGAGTTAGTTCTTGGTAAATTTAATGAAAATGTATACTTAAAATGGGCTCACATTCCAATACTCTCGTTATTATATTGTATTATTTACTGGCTCAGTTGGTTGCTGGTAAGCCTTCTAGACATTTTGTTGTTGCTTAGTCTTTTCGACAACAGAGCATTGAAATCATTATTTTCTGCACTGTTTGAAAATAATAATTGCAAAATAAATATCACACTTATGTTTTAAAATATCATGCATATATGGCAAGAGTTTAAGAATTACCTCCCTCCACTCTGAATCTGTAAACTATGTAAGATGAAAATGTGGTTAAAATACAGCAGTATACTTATAACACACTAGTTTTGTTCATAATAGTGCAAAATCAAAAACGGTTGTGTTTTTACATCAGGTGATGGCTCATTGAGAAGATGTTTGAAATTATGAGTTATCTGTCTCATTCTGGGAACTGCACAAACTACTATGGCCACTATGTAGGATGCTAAGAGTTGACTGTAACTTTATAATAGGCTTTATGGCTTCAAGGTCAAAGGTAGACATGTGGAAAGTTGCACTGCATAAGTTTTCTTAAGTGAGGCACCTAATGTGTGAATCACTGGTGATTAGTAGAAGGGTGGGGTTGTTATAGATAGATTAACTTGATTTAATGTGTTCTGTTTTACGGCTGCATTTCTATTAAAAAGCTGCATACTCATCATCCTTGCATCTGGCAATATACAAGCAGCAGCACAAACACAAAAAACTGGTCCGTTGGAAAAAGCCTAAAGTATGCATGAATAAACAATCCTTACTCTTGCATAAGCTATAAACATCACTGTTATGGAAGTGGGCCTGTGCAGCACTGAGCTCTACTCACCAACACACTAACTGTCTTTCCCCAGCAACACATCCTAAATACACAGAAGGTCATGACTTTACATCAAAGCTATGCCCATGAGAACTTATTTCTGTCACAACACATTGCAGTTGTGTGCAATAAATTTCTTACAATCCAGAAAATCCAAATCCATCCAGTAAGTGATTATTCTGATGAATGTGACTTACAAAATGTAATAGTTCTCTCTATAAATATTCTGCAAAGTGCCATGTTAATGCTGGCTCATAGAGAGGACATTAGTGGCTGTTTTGAATAATGAACCAATTGGTAAAATGAGTAGAACTAGTAGCTTATGTGTCCTCTAAAACCTTATTTCACTATATACAGTATCTTAAAATACAAAGTGATGTCAGAAAACCTTATATTTTAATGTAATTTCAACATTATTTGTAGATATGTTGTTGACTGACTGCCCAGACCATTACACAATACACTAAACAAACTTGTATCTCTGCCAAAGAGCCTTTATCACAGAGGTTTGCTATAAGACATATACCAACCAGTTACTGGCTGATGTTTAATGCCCTGCGCAAACACATCTTACATCAAAGTCTGTTGCTCAGCTATTCACTTTCCTATCACTACACAGTGTAAATAGAAAAGTACTCTTTCCCAGTACAGGACATATTGATGGGCAAGAATTAATGAGAAAAAATTGAGATCAAATAGCCTTTGCTAGTCTTTTGATCCCCTGAATGGAGAAACACAATATTCAAAATCTATTATATAATTTCAAACTTTATTGTACTGGTCACTTTTTTGTATTATTAATATTAGTTTCACTTCTTTTTACTTGACTTTGGCAATGTACAGTTTTTCTGACAAATGGTTCATAAAGGGCTGGTAGGCCTTTAGCTGTCATTGGAAAGTGGAAGGCAGACTTTGCATTTTCTCTGTGAGGGGCTTCAGACTTTGCTTTATGATTGTGACACCACTGACAGATCAATTAGGAGCACACCGCAGGTAGGTTTTTAAAAACATGTACTAGTTGAAAGGGAAACAATAACGGAGCACTCTGCACCCCACTTTGCCTCTCCATTAAGTTGCTCTTTTTGCTGCTCAAGAAGTCTATAAAGAGGAAATCTTATTCAGAATTGTAGTGCTTTCAACAGTTGGAGGCTAACTGCAGAATGGAAAAACACGTGATCCTCTACCTTTTGCACAAAAACAAGATGTTAAAGTTACAAAAATAAAGAAAAGAATTTAGCTTATGCCGACAGGTGCTGTTTGTTACTGTTCTGCAGCCAACCAACCAATTTCAACTAAATCCAATGTGAGCAGAGAAACCCTGTGCCATTATGTACATACTGTGTGTGAACAGTGCATCTTCCACAGTGTCACTGCATTTCTTAAAGTGAGCATACTCAAGCTGAGGGAAAGCCTGGGAAGGAGTGAGCCCACTGTGTTAAAGAATGGAACACAAAGAATGAGCTCCAAAAACAAATTTACCAGGAATTTATTCACTATCAAACTGATCATTTTTGTTAGTTGTGTTGTAAGTACATCCAGCTTCATCTGGCAATCTGACATTAATTTGCAGAAAAAAATTTGATCAGCCGTATAATATTGCTAAAATGTGTTTCTAATGCATATAATACAGTTGGCCTAAACTGTAACCACATGCAGCCAGCTGCTTGTTGTCTTTTTTCTAAAATCTGCAATCTTTAATAGGCTGATCAATTTGACTAATAAATAGACACAACCAAATTAAATGATTGCTGAATGCAGCAGTGCTTTTTTGTAAATGTAGTGCATATTCCCATATTGGATGCTGGCACATTAAGAAAGAGACATTAGTGGTTGTTTTGAAATATGGGCTAATTGCAAAGTTAACCTTGGAGCTGATGGTGCAGCAGCTTCAGCAGAAGCCTGCTTTGTGAGTTTGTGAGCTCATAATGAGTCTGAGCTGAGCTGTCGGTGTTCCCTGTAGGTGGTTCATCTCGACAAGGAAGAGGAAATGCAGAAGCTTCCTCTTCAGCCTCCTTATTACGACATGGCGCCCTCTGAGTCGACCCCCTTCACTGATAAGCTGGTGAGTAGCGACGCCATGAGCAGGTTCAAAGGAGCTTCTATATATGAGGGACGGGGTCATCCATATCCACAGCCTTGGGCCAGCCATAATTGCTGGTAAAAAGGTGAACTTTGTACTCTGTGTGTCATTCTGCTGTGAGATATATGAAGAGTGATTGTGTTGCATTGCTTCTTGAACATCACTAAGGATCTTTAGCTGTTCTGTCTTGGCTTGTGTGCTATTTAGAATGGGCTGGGGCCCTTCTAACATGCTGACCCGTCAATCTGCTTGGGGCTTGGTCTAAGCTGTTTATCTCGTCATTCACATCAGCATCGTGTAACTATGAGTTTTCTCTGGCTCAGTGGATGGACCCTCTGTGTATGGACTACATACACTCTCCTCTCTAACCCCTGTAATGCTCTATAATGACTTGTGTGTTAGCATGGCAACAGTGCACAGATAAGTGGCACCTTGACCATATATGATACATTGTCTTTTCTTAGTGTTAGATGTGGGCGTGATTCTATTTGCTGTGCTGCATGGAGTGTTTTATTAACTTTGGCTGTATTCTGCACTTCAACCATAGCCAGTGGAAGACTGAAGAGCAGGCTATTACCTGCCATTTTCCCAAGTGCAGGGAATTAGACACATTTATTGATTGCTGGTGGCTTTGAAGATCTTTCTCTAAAGCTATTTTTTAATAATTTTGTCTTTTCACTTGTTTATTTTGAAGTTGTGAATTGAACCCTACTGAAACTTTCTAAAGAGTTTCAGTTTGATCGCTTTATGAAATTCACTGGTATTTTATTGGCTCTTAGCATCCCTAGCCATATTTACACTACTGCTACTACTATACTACTATTTATACTCTATACTAGGTTGTAGCCTAACCTTGTGGCCTTTATGCTGTGCACCTTCCACACTCTGACCAACTATAGTACTTACTTCTTGCTTTGTTTGCTGAATTATAACTGTCACAGAAAATAAGACATTTTTTACCTTTTCATCTCTTTCTCTGCCCAATATAGAATAGACCGCTGCATTATGCTGCCTTTACTTTATCTCAGTCTGATGAGACACACATATAGTTTGTGCACATGCTTTACAAAACATACATGTTATCAAATACCAACATTGAAGCTATGCATTGGTCAGTACAATGATGTCCAAAGACAGTCAGTACCCTACTCTAATTGGTAATTAAGAAGAATGGCTCTTTTCCCTTTTGTTTTTTTTATTTTTTTGAAGCAACTGTTGAGGACTGCTTTTTGTAAAGCTATCAACAAACAAGTAAAAAGTGTGACTGGGAGCCTGTGGGCTGCACCAGTGCTGTAGATGAAGCATATGCTTTAACGTGTTCACGTGTTTAACATGTATGTTAGCCTGTCAGCAAAGCTTGGTAAAAGCACTGCCCTGTATTTATGGTGTGCCTTTTAAACCACTCATAACTAAATTGTTAACACTCTTTTTCCCTGGATGCACTGATTTTGATTATTTCATTTTTGTATCGTCATTTGTAGATATTAAACTCTCTTTCACCCTCTCTCATCAGTTGTATCCTTAAAGAAAGCAGCTGCTTAATTTTGATAATCCTTGGACACCGAGGGCAGTTTTCCTTTCGATGGATTTTTTTTTAATTATTATTGCTGATAGCATTCCACTTAAACAGAAGTTTAGGGCTCCTCTCATGATAAATAGGGTATCAGTGGGGCTTTCAAAGCACTTTTTGTGAGAGATATGCATTGACTGCTGAGCGTCGAGTGTTACTAATGATGATTCTCTAGGGGCAAAACACTATCTGCCAAGTCTGAATGCAGTGTGGCTGTAATTTTCCCCCTGATTGCACTCTGGTCATGACAAATATCCCACACATTTAAATATCCACTGAGAAAGCTTGGGAAATATGCAATGTTGGACGCTTTCACTTTAAATTATTAACACAAGATTATATAGAGGCTTCAATCATTCCAGTGTAATCCTTTCACAGGTGAAATAAGGTACACTGATGCAATGAGGGACAACAGGTGTCCTCCCATTGCATTGACCTGTCATACCACTCATCCCAGCCTATTCCTTGTGTATGTGCATCACCGCTGTATATTTGCATTTTCACGCTGTCAAGAGTCGTTCTCTTTTGCCCTATTGAAGTCACCAGAGAGGCAGACTAAAAGGAATGGCCCTACCATTTCATCCAGTGACATTTTCAGACTCAAACCTTCAAATAAAACAGGCACAACACGATAATTTCTGTGATATATTTTCATTCCTACCTTTCCTTCTGTGCAGTCTTTTCCTCATTGAGGAACATGCACTTGATTGAAAAGACACATAGTTGGGTTTTGTCTCTATTTAGGTGAGGCAGGGTTTTTTATTTATTCATTTATTGCAAACATATATATAAGGTACATAGACCAAGACAGTTGCTGATGACATGTCAACCTAACAGTGGCTAGGTTTTCACACTAGTGAACATGGACATGCCAAAATTTTCAGAATAATGCTTGCATGTATGTAATAATAGTGGTAAGAACGATTTAATTTTTAGAATATTTTGTAAAACAACATTAGATTTTCCTTTTCCCTTTTTTTTTTTTTTTTTTTTTTTTTTTTTTTTTTTTTTTTTATATATATATATATATATATATATATATGTATAGGTTGTGTTGAACTGGAAGATATATATAGGGTCTGGTTATGTTGAACTTGGAGGATATATTAGGTATTATTCTGACATACAAAACTGTCTGAGAGAACTTTTTGAATCAGATAAAGAGCGCTAAAAGCATTCATTGTCGCTTATTGATTAAACCATTGAGAGCATTTACTTAGAGTCCACTTGGCCAGTTGCTCATTGAGTCAATCAGCTGGTTCATCATTGCACTTGTGCAGTGCTCATTCACTTCAACTGAATGCAGTTCTTTGTCTGTATTTACATGCTCAGTAAGAACAGTATGCATGAAGCGCTAACATGCAGATAAATACCACCCTTTTAAAAGTAAATTTATAAAACCGTCAGAATGCATAAATGATTGCATAGTTTACGTGCTTCTGATAGATTGGTCCAAGCATTAATTTGTCCATGATGTGTTTGGTTTGTTCAGCTGCTGAAATAGTTTTATTCCCCTTCACTGTGAGGGAGAACATAATTCTGAGAATTGTAAACACAAGCTAAAGAGAAGCTTGACAACAGATGGGAAATAAAGAGATTGTAACTGATGAAAATCATCCCTTTGCTGGGAATTCTTGTAAATCAAAATAAGATTATGTGCATGTAAACAAAGACTAAGCCTAACCAGATCTAACCTCTTATTTATCGGCTCATATAATTTTCTCTTTGCCATATCTCTGTGTGTGTGTCACGTCTCTGTGTTGTTGGCTTCTTACATTTTTATATTTTACTTCCTTTTGTTGCCAACGCATCACATAAAATGAAAATGTCCTCTCACAATGAAAACATCCGTCAAAATGTCTTTGTGTCTGTCTCTTCCATTCTGGCTCTGTCTATGTGTCTACACTGATATATTTTGGCTGCCTCACACCTCACACACCTTTCGCCTCTCTTGTCTCCAGAACTCTGGCCACAAGGACTGTGATGTCCAGTATGCGGAGCTGGATACTGCAGCTTTGGCCTCCTCTCCCAGCCCACGAAGCTCTGCTCACACTGGCCCTGGGGACCTTGTCGAGTATGCAACCATCCAGCCTAGCTCACACTAGCGCATGCCATTATAGGCCTTTCCCCTCAGACTTGGGCCTCCAGGTACACAGACTGACCCTCCATTCACCCCCCTCACATGCACTGACCTTTATCTGCTCCACATGGTTCCCTCATGGTTTCCCTGACTATCTCCGTCTGTGGCCTTGGCCTGTTTCTTTATTTACCCCTTGCTGATTGAGGCCCAGATATTTTCAGATTAATATTGTATTTCTACACTACGGTGCTCATTTCAGAGTTGACACAACAGAAACCCGTTGCTTGTTTACTTTAGGAGAAGGTATGTGAAGTATGGTTCACTTGCATAAACAATAACTATTGAAGATGTGTTTTCCTACAGCACCTATCTTCCTGCCTTCTTTGTTTTTAAAAGCATGACTTCTAGTTGTAGATATTCCAACCTTCATAGCTGAACATTTCCTTGAGTAGTGCTGAAGTATGAATGCATGAGTCTTTGCATGGTGTATTTAAGCACTGTTATATCAAAGGTTGTGATCCAGTCTACTAAATTAAAAATGTACTCATTAGTTGTTACCTGATGAGCATTTACGGTCTGACACTGTCTAAGATACGGCTTAGTTAAAATTTCCTTCTTTAGAAATTGGAGCTAAATTACTTTTTTCCTGTTTGTTGTTAAAACTGCATCAAGAACAGAATCTTGTGTTAAGTTTGTGGTAAATTACAAATATTGTTAGTTTTGCTGATATTTCAACAGAAGTGAATTGCTGGGACTTTTCTTCCATTTTGATCAAATTCAAATTAGAAGATCACAGTTCATTTTTAAACAACAGTTTTATTCTAACATAATGTTTAGTTTTCGCTCATGATGTATGTGGCTGAATTGTAATGGTCAGTCCACGTAACTGTTATAACACACATTTATCTTTGGTAATTTCTTTAATTGCAAACTTAACAACACATATTTGAGGGTAAGTTTCATTTATATCTTTTACCTTCTACTGTTTATTCCCTTTAGGAGTCATGGGTAGCTTTGGGCCTTAGACGTACACTCTGGACAATGGCCAGTTAGTCACAGGATTAAACTTAGAGGGAATTGAGATTCACCAAACTCTTCACCAAGCAGACTCCACACAGGAAGGCTGCTGGCGGCCTGGGATCTTGCTGTGAGGCAGGAAAGCTAACCACTCTCCCTCCTTGCAACCTCATTTGAACCTTAGGAAAAAATCTAATCCTTAGGTGCATGAGGGAAAGTGCTCATATATGGTCACATTATTGATGGGCTTTCTCAGATCTATCAATAATTGTTCATAATATTATCTCTGGTTGCCATTCTTTCATCATCTGTGCAGTTCTACCTACAACATTTAACTGTGTTTTCTGCTTGTGGATTGAGTCCTTATGACGACATGAAACACTGATTATATCTTCTCTGAAGCATGTTTAGGAACAAAGAGCAAAACATGGTCTCTTCTCAAGTGATTCATGTTCTCAAGTGTCAGTCCTGATTGGTGGAAGAGTACAGTAGAGTCTTCGGTAAGACGGCAACTTGATAGCTCATCTTTACAGGGGCAACAGCTGCACAGACCTTTAGACCACTGGAGATTCTCATTATGCCATACACAGAAACAGGATGTAATGGGGTTCAAATCACAAACCACCATGTGCCATATTGGTCGCGCTGGTTTCTATAGCAATTCCTAACGTCGGTAATACTGAAAATCAAATTACAAAGCTTTCTTAAGGTAATAGATGAGACATGCTGAGACCCTAATATGTGTTATTGAAACAAATGCTCTCATTTCAGGTTAATTTAACCAAGCCAAGTAAATGTATATGTTATTTTATGCACAAAGCTTCATGTTTTGCTTTCAGTTGCTTCAGTTTTCTTGGTACTTGTGAATCCTTCCCTGAGAGACTGACTTTTGCTCATAAAGAATGTTATTTGCAGCTAAAACACCAAGTAGAGTAAATTTTAATTTAGTAGTTTTGTCCTCCGTACCTTCTCCGAACATTGCTCTATGTCGGCATGACATAGAACATATGTAGAAAATATAAAATTGTATACATACTGTTTGTTAGTCTCAAAACAGCAAGGATGGAGAAAGTGACAACATTAAACATACTCCAAGGAAAACGCCACTGTAGCAGCAGATGGAGTTGTACATGTAGCAATTTAGCCAAATCCCAGAGCAGCAACAGGCGCCGTGACAGCTTCAAAAGTGCACTGCCAGTGGAGATCCCTGCATTTATGACTGTATCCATAATTCTGACATTTGTTTTCAATTTGAACAAACAGTCAATAAATAATAATTAAGCTCTCCCATCGCAAAGCCACAAAACAAATGTACCGATTAAAAATAATTAATGTGGTTTAATTATTATTTCCAAGTATTTCAGAAACCTAAACATTTCTTTTAAATGTTCTCATTTACTTAACCATTCCAAAAAGTTTGTGCATTCATTATTGTCTTATCTACTTTTTACTGCCTTGTTTTTTTAATTTTTTTATTGTTAGATTCATAATAATTCATTAGCATTTCTAAAAAAATGTAAATGTATAAGTCATTGATGAAAACAATAGTAGTTTCCAATTTGAAGAAGTTGTTTGCTATGAAATAAGTATTACAGATGCCGAGCCGTATAAAGCCATATTGAGGCAGTGAGATAGGAGTGGCTTAATTATCCACATCGTCTCATAGCATCAGCTTCTTCATGTTGATGTAAATGTTTGAACAAGGCTTTAATCCTCTTCATGATTCTCTCTGGTCAGAGGGTCTATACCTTTCAGTAAATCCACTGACCTCATAACCTCTCATAAAACTCTATTAGCCTTAAACAAAGCATCAACCTTGCATAATGTAAGTGTGTAATCAGCATACTGTTAATCACAGCTCTTTCATGTGCTATGGCACATTTATTCCTTCTCAGATTTGAAAACCTATTGCTTTTTTTTTCTCCATGGGCCGGTACAGTGCAGATGTCATAATGGCTTTTGAGGCAGATTTCATTTAGATTAAACTTCTTTTTAAATGCATGGATTCAGGATCTTAACACAGCTTAACACTCTCCCTCAGTTCATTTAAATGACTGTTTTATTTAGTACAATCCTTTATACTCTCTTTTTATACTTTATATGGATTTCAAACAGCATTACTGTTACTCCAAAGCAGTTTTCAGGAATTATACTCATGTTTTGTTTATGTCACATTTGACAGGCTAAATGAGAAAGGGAATTGTTATGGGTTTTTTTTATGTGTTTTTAGATTTAAACAGTGATAATCTGTACAGTTTCTTGCCTAAAACAATATATAATATTAATACAGTGTTGTATCTTGTGAGATTTTTATGTGACAGCATTATTAAAATACACACATCTCTGAAATGTAAATATAAACTTTTATTCTTTTACTTTGACCTGTCTTGAAACATTAGCTGAACAGATTCCCTTGTGAAAATATGTTTGCTCCAAACATGATTTAATTGTCAGTATTTACTTCATAATTCAGAGTTATTTAAAGTAAATGCTAATGTATATTTTTAAAGCAAATTCAGCAAGTAGTTAGCATACTGTAGAAAACAGTCCTGAAGTGAACAGCTCTTTAAACTTAGAATGCATTTATGCTTATTAGATAAACACTTAAGCTTATTTGTTCCCTTTCAATAAAATAATTGAATGCTTGATTTATAGCAGACATACATGACATACATAAAAATAAATAAAGAGAGCAAACTTTGTATTACTGTATTTCTGAATTAATATAAGAACATGTCTTGTAATGAATCAATTTACATCCAATACATTCTGGCAAGGTTTTAAATATTTGCCAAAAGGTCAAGGTTCACTGAAAGCTGCAGAGACAGCAGGATGTATTTCGAAGGAGTTCTATAGACTTTCACTTTAAACAATGTTTAATGCTGCTTGAATCACACACAACACAAGGTTTACCTTTGCACTATAAGTAACAGGGAGCATGAAGTAGAAAACCTAGGCATAATTTTATGAATATAGTTATTTCCCAGAGGGCACTGCAAATGCATTTAAAGAGAAGTGTGTGGCTGCATATGTTAACGTGTGCCTGTATTTTCTTTGTCAGCAAAAACTGCAGTTAACCAACTTCATGAAATAAAATGGGATTTTAAAAATAATGATGTATGAAAATATAGCTTTATAGTTGAGGACATTTTTGTTAAGGATATTAAAAAATATATACCATCAACAAATGGTGATGATGATGATGATGATGATGATGATGATGATGATGATGATGAATGAATGAATGATGAATCCACAATACATAAAAAGTTTGCCTGTAAATGATTTGGAAGAGCAAATGTAATGCTGACCATTTTTTTAAAAGTAGGACTTTAAGTTACAAAAACAAGCAATTGGTACTGAGACAAACTAAAGTGCTCCTCAAACTGTTGGCTTTAATTTGGTTTGAAATCACCAAAATCTTTTTCCAGTGAGCGGAAAAATTGATAACCTGACCAGTTAGAACATTTTTTTTGGCAGCTTGAGCGCTCCTTGATACTTACCTGAAACAAATAAGCTAATGTCACAACAGGTCCTCGTCCTTGTCCCTTTTTGTGAGAATGCAAATGTACTCTCACCAAGCTTCAACAATCATGTCCCATATACTGTGCAAATCCATTCTTTGAATGTGGTGCTATGGTGTCATTAAGGTTTTGCATAAATAAATAGCTGTAAGTGACCATTTTTAATTGCATTTAATGCTTTGCCTGCTTTGTACTCCTTACTAAAATCCCTCTATATTCCCTATCTTCTGTCTATAGACACTATACGCTTTTTTCTATAACAGAAAGCTACAGTATTCACAATGAATGTATTTATAGGCAAACTGAAGCGTGTTTGTGGTTTTGTTGCCCCAATAAAACATTTTCAGATCGGGGATCGTCGTTCTCGTAGATGTAGAGATGCTTGAAGAATATTTGTAAGTTTTATTTCATTCTCATCATTAATCTTCTTGTGTTATTTCTTTGCTTTTGTCATTGTCCTGTCATTTTCTATACTTTTTGAAAAACACTGACTTTGAAACACACACATACTATCACAGACATCAGCTGTGTCTGTGACCACCAGGGGGCGCCCAAACTGACCCTCATTTTGTGTCACAAAGCTCCAGAGCTAATAATATCTCCTCAGTTCCATCAGTATTCACCTTTATATTTTATATACTTATGTTTACCTGTGTTTTCAAATAGATATGATTGAAACCTGCAGTTACTCCAGGATCATACACAATGTGGTTTCAAAGAAGCAAAACAGGGCATAGAGAATTGTCAGGGAAAATCCAGATTATTCTAAAGTCTTTAAATCCACTCAGGCCTTTTAGGTCTAGGTTTAGGACATTGTTGGCACCAGTTTCTGAGAAGCAGCTAATTCTGCTTGTTCGCTTTGATGTCTAAAAAACTGGAGATAAACTGCTTTAGACAACATACTGAACATGGTCTATTGAGGAAAGATTTTGTTCTAACAGTGTATTTTGCCACTGTTTTGTGCACGTATTTAAATCTTCTATAATATAACTGTGATTTTTCTGAAAAAGACCTTACTATGTGCTTTTGGCAAGCCTAAAAAAGCTTACAACTACTGTAATGGATTATTTATGATGGCTGGGAGAATTTATAGCAAAAACATTTATATATCCTTTCATTAAAAATCTAGCCTATAACTTGAACATTATATGACCTGTAAGCAAGTATATATATATATATACATGGGTATATTATCCAATGGTGGACATAATGTAATTGCCACAAGCCCCGAGTTTCTGTTTTGTGGTGTCATGCTGGGATCATGGGGCTAATATCTCTGCTGTACTTTAAAGCTGAATGAAACTGTAGCATGAACACAGTTCACATGAATTCAATAAAGATTTTGGCTGAACTGTTGCTCAGAGTACAGAAACACTTGATGATTGTTGAGTTCGTAATGTTTAACATTCCAGGAAAACCAACTCAAGTGTGACTTTGCCAAATACTGTTGATTTATTTATTCAGTAAACCACTTATTAACCTCTTGGCGGTTTCAATAGACTTCTGCTCTGCACTCTAATACTCTCCACTTGGATTTCAGCCAGTCTTCAGATAAATGACGCCCTGTGACCCAGCACTAGTTTATATTTTGCTCTTTGTCTGGTTTTGCAGGACTCCGGGAGGTGTCCAGAAGAACTGTTGAACCCGGCTGAATACATTAACTACCAGCCAGTCTGCAACATGGAGCCCTTCCCTGAGTCTCAGCCCGCGCAGCCTTACCCTCCTGTGACCTTCTTGCCTCAGCATCCCTACACTCAGCAGCCATCCAATGAGCCCATGTACTCCAACACAAGCTACCCAGCCCCTGGACCTCAAGCCCCATTTAAGTTCCCCAAGGAACAATCTGTGTGACACACTATGGCTGAAACACATTATGTGATGCACCCCTTCTTACCATGTGCGCTACTCCTTTGTAAACCTGATATGTATGTATTGTGCACTGCTTGTTCCACTGAGTTCTCTCTCACCTTGTGACGCTAGTATAGCAACACTGACCCCCACCTCACCACAATCCATGGGCAATGCTTATCCTTCACAACTCATCCATTTACATCCTAACTCCTCATCTTTTTGCTTTTCTTGCCAACTGTCATAAATATGTACAGAATATGCCACTTCATCACTCAAGATTTATTTTCTTTAAAAAAAAAAAAAATTCCTCAGTGATAGTGACATTATGTAGCATATAGTGTTCATTTAGTTTGTTATGAGTTTGTCTGTTAATCATATGCTTGCTTCTTCGAAAGTACTGTATGTGTGATCAGGTGTATAGGTGAAAAAATAAATAACAAAAAAACAAAAATGATATGTAAAGCTAATCATCAATCTCTAATGACATGGACTACCCCTTTAATGGCAGTAAATGGCAGACTTGTAATATAAAGAAGTGAATTGGCAATCTCTCAAATGAATCCTCCATTATTTTTCATAATGGTTTTGCTGTTATGGACTTAGTGGATATTACTTTATTAGAAGCGAATGTTATTCTCATTAGCCACAAAAAAACAAAGGGCTCAAAATCCAAGAGTATCTAATCTATTCTACTTTTCCACAATGATCATTTATTATTATTATTATTATTATTATTATTATTATTATTATTATTATATTGTTGATTATTGCCATCTTGTAGTTGCCAAAGAATGGTGTCATTCATCTTGATTCATCGGCGATAGACTTAACATTCCCAGTTTACTTAAATGCTCAGAGCATATGCTGTATTTCCATATCTGTAAGTAAAACTTGAGTTCCTCACTGAGGCTAGTTGAAGGTTTCTTACATTGTAGATGCTTTGTCTTTGTGAAGTTGCAGGTGCAAAAAGTGAAGACAATCACATACATTGGGTTGTCCTGAGAAATAGTTAAGTAGATACACAAACTTAAAGGCATAGTATGCAGGATTTACTGAAATGATCCACACAAAACAGGAATACCTCCTATTAAACACACATGGCCCTCGAAAACAGAACTATACAACAAAACATTGTTTTTGTTTCATTGCTTTTTTTTTAAACTCTTTGTTTACATGTGGGGGATGTTTTTAGATGTGTATCCCTCAGCTGATCACAGCTTGCAGAATCTAAATGACAATCGGATGAAGTTTGTGCACAAGCTTCCCTAAACCTGGATTTTTACCTTTTAGTGAGCATGGACATGGTGTGTTTACACATACCTCTGAAAATCCTACATAGTGTGCCTTTAAAGGAGAAAAAAAAAAACTTGTACGAGGACACCCACCTGTTGAACATATTTAAATATTTTTTGAAGACAGTTTGTACTTATATAGTCTATAGAGTTTCTCAGTCTATACACAAAAGAGAATAGCTTGCTACTGTATTTTTTTAGAGAATGCTTAGTTATGTACTATAGCACTCAGCTTATTTCCAGAGTTACACCGTGACTGTTATTATAAGACCATGCATAAGCTAATGTGTTTGACGAGCCAATTTCAGGATACTGCCTCCTACACAGAAGCCCTCTGTAGACACAGCAAATTTGCATCAACTGAAAGTTCACATTTTTTGCCATGTCAGATGTATGTTTGGGGGGGGGGAGAAAATACTTTGTGTTTGTGCTAAATAAATGTGAAAAAAAATCCTTGAAAGTGTTGAAGGTAATTGTGTGTTTACTCTTATGATGGTGGTCTGTGGGATAGAGTAAAACTTGTGAGACTTTCTCCTGTGATCACTTTGTTGTCATGCAATGGCTCGATTTGTGTGCTAGCATTTAGTTTAACCAGTGCTCTCTGGTTTGAAGGACTTTGTTAATGTTGTACCTGCTGTGGAAAAAAAAATACACTGAAACACTGAACTTTGTATTTTTGTGACACTTTTTACTATTCAAGACATCCTTCCTTTTTCTTATTTTTGTTACTATGAGCCTATGTGTAAGTGCTACATATGCTAAAATGACATTTACACAAATTACAGACATTCCTTCATGTTTCCTCATGTCACCATGGTTCATTGATTATCCTCATTGTTATTGCCATCTTTGTTTTCACCCTTGACCTTTTGTTATGTTTCTTGTTTTGTACGATTGATACATTTTTATTTTTTAAAGATTTACCTACAGGCCTGAAGCACATTTTTTGTTTTGACATTTATTGTGCTTTTGTGGAAGGATAAAACCTGATACAATATTAGGATTAAGATTAGGATTCCTGTTAACCTCCAGGCTGGAATTTTAAACTTTTTTTTTCTTATTTTGAGTTTTTTTGTTTCATGTAAATATTAACAGTGTATCTGATGTGTGAAAAAAATACAAGTAATGCAGTTTAACATTAAACTTCACAAACAATCCATCTCATATTGTTGTCATTAAATTCACACTCACACATTTAGTCAAGTAAATAATGTGAACAAATGTACTATACTTCAAATCACAAGCGGCCCCATAGAGTATTAAAAATAGTGTTCACATGTTCACTCAGTTGTTGAAAAAGCTGTAGAGAGTCTTCCTCACCAAAATATTTTCAAAGAAAAACATCACCACAAAACAATTTCTAACATTCTCTCATGCAAACGTATCACTTTGTTTTGGTTTACAACAGAACTTTGTAAAAGAAAATTATGAAAGGAAAAGTTCAAATTAGCCCCAACTGCATTGTTTGTAGTTCAGTTAGTGGCACTGAGCACTCTAAACTGACTCCACCTAGTGGTATATAGTAATATTAAATGTACAGTTTTTGTATCAACAAAATTACATTTCTGGCATCTGCTGTCAGCTGTTTTCATTACATATTAATATTGTAATTTTATAGTATATTTTAGTGAAAATATACCATTAAGCCCCTTTAGAGAACCTCAAGATATTAGCTAAGCCAACATGGGGCCTTTATTAGCTAATAACAACAGATTTAAGAATATTGCCTGCACAAATAGCACCTGAAACCTCACAATAAAAACCTCACATTAATCCCACTAATCAGTCATTGGTATGACAGTGCTGTGAGCTGTACCCAGGTGTTGTGAGACAAAGCCAGAAAACCACCAGTGTGTGTTTGGCAAAGAGCAAGTTGCCTGCAGCGAGTTTCCAGGGTGTGAGCTGGACAAAGTCAAACTGCACATAAACAGACCTGACAAGGGCTTCATAAATATTCATCACCAAGATAACCCATCATCAGAACAACAACAAAGCCAGTTTAAAAGATGGTCCTTCAAGCAATAAAGTCTTGACAATGAAACCTGATGTAAGATAATCTTGTAGATAAAATGTAGTTCTCATGGCCTTTTGATCTCACTCCAGTGTCTGCTACTATCCTCTGATGTTCAAAAGCTTTAGGAAAACAAGTATTCATGTCTTTATTGGGTCAATCTGAAGAGCTTGAGCTAGAGTGTCAAAGTAATTGTCTGTTTGTTCAAAACTTACAGAACCATTCATACAGACACAGGTATTTTTATTATTTTTACTTCAATAAATAAATAAAATTGTTATTTTAGAGTTTTTAAATATCCCATTTGCTAAAATTCCTTTAAATGTGTCCATGTAGCTCTTTAGGTTTGCAGCATCCGAGCAGCTCTTGCAAAGCTTTTCACTCCGTCAGCTCGGCAAGTAACATGACTCAGGGATAGAGAAAGTGCAAAAATGCAATCAATAAAACTTCAGATCATGATTTGTTACATAACAATGCGATATTAGTGCTGAGCTATAGTTTATCAGAAGTTAAGGAGTCAATAGGTCAGTGCTGATTCAGCCTTCAGAGTTTGGGGCAGCTTCAAAAGAGAACGAGCATGAAAGTAAAGGGAAACTGGTAATATTTGCTTGGATTTTAAATTAGATTTTCAAAATAACTGTAACAACACACAATTATAACACAAGAAACTCACAAATTTGGCAAAATGAAAAACTGGGAAAGACGTGAGTGACAAGTTCTGTGCCTCTTGTTTTGATCCTTACTAATCTGTTGTCATTTCTTACAGCTGTTATTTTTCAGAAATCTTCACAAACCATTCAAGCAGATCAGAGAACTGACTCCTTGAAACTCCTACACATCAAACATGGATTGAAGTTTTGAATGTCGGGTTACTGTGCACGCCAGGCTCATTTTTTACTCAAACATTTGGTGTACACTTAAAAAAATGTAGAACGCTGAAGAATATAGACCGATATGCTCTATGATTACAAAGGTTAATGAAAGTTGTTTATGGAAATGTACAAATTGCCTGAGAAATCACCCAGAAAGACCATGAGACTGGATTGAACTCTACTGGAACAAATCTTTGCTCCCTTCTCTCAGAGTCTACCTGCATTTGTTTTGTCTTTGTCATATCTTGGAGACAGACACCTAGAATAGTCATATTAGTTAAAAGTCTATTCCCATTTAACATGAGTCTTATTTGGACTACAAACTGCCTTCATCATCATAGCATTATTGATAGAGTTCACACAACAAATAAAAATGATAAGAATCAAATAACATAAAGGGTTGCTATGGCTTCCAGGCCCCTCTCTCTAGTGAGACCCAGTCACCAGAAGCATGTTAAAGAAAGTGATTTCCCTTTTCGTAATCTGTAAGCTATGAGGATAACCAGGGAAATGTATCAAGAGTGAAGTGTTTAGTAGATGCATGAACAATATCATCTCATTACATTCTCCTATAAGTTAGACGAGGCAATTTCCTTTAAAACACTTGACCTTTCAGGCAAGCATATTAAATGCATCTGTTTTTCTCTGTGTTGTGAGTGCGTATATGTCTTCTCACTGCATGTGGGGAATGTTAATAATGCATCTCCATGTATAAGCTTTGACTAAAATGTACCAGTCAGAATCAATGCACCCCATCACTGGACGCAGAAAACAGGGGCAGACAGTAAAGGCAGCTGCAGCAGCTCATGTGTGCATCCTAGTCATATTTTCTCATCTTATTTCTGTCATATTTTAATATTGGGCTAAGCTTATTGGGATGCAAGTGAGAGGAAAAAGGAAATACATAAATTGACTGTTTCGCTGCCTTGTGCAAATGGAAACAAATTCTGTGAGACACTCCTCAGCAGAGAGAGAGATGGGCCTCCTCTTCACAGTGGCCACGACCAATAAACATTATTTCTCTGGCTATATATCATTCAGATCCCTATAGAACAGCCCTTTCTCTTCCCTAATTGCATTTTGTTTAGAGCTGTTCTGCGCTGCTGACTTTAGCTGGAGTTTAATGCTATTGTGACTGAAGTTCTGCAAACTGATTCATACTAGTTTGAATTGTTTCTTATGGTTGGGAATTCAAATCATAGGGCAAAGCAATAAATGAATACAGAATATTGTTTATACTTGTAATAAATCCAGGAATTTTTTTCACATCAGTGCACCAGTCCCCAAACACGTGTAAGATAAATAAAAAGCATTTTTGTTCCTAGGTGATAGTAACCACTCACATTTTCCTTAGCACACACAAATGCCCTGTGTGTAGTATTTATCATTGCTTTGTTCTTCTGTCAGTCGCTTTCCATACTTTAATTTCATCCTAAAATGGATCAAAAAATGGTGATGACAAACATTAAGCTGTGATCTAATTTTTAGCAGCACAGATTACAATTCTTTCATCGAATTTATAACACTTTTTGTAAGTGGCCTTGAAGTAAACTTCTCCACTCCAGACTGTCACTCACAGTGGCAGGAACTAGACTAGCTGAAATGACACTCCCATAAGTTTCTGATCATAGCTATCATCACTGGGATTTTTGGTGACAGGGATGGAGAGGAAAATTGCTTTTAACCAGAAGAGGGGAAAAAAAGAAAAAAAAAGAAAACCCCAGAGAAACTAATTTAGACGAGATCAAAAGCATGAAAGAGCACTTCTGTGAGGAGATGATAAGCCTTTAAGGCCAGTAGCAGAGCCCCAGGACAGCGCTGCGGTCGAAGCCACATGGACACTTTGCCTCTCACACCTGTGTCCATCATTGTCCAAAAACAAACCAAGGGACACTTTAACATGAATGCTAGAGTAACAGATAAAGGAGAGAGCAGCAGTGAGGACAGTTAAACAACACATGACGACAGATGTGACAGTGTGGCATTAAATCTTATCACCCAGAAAGTCATTTTCATACATGATAAAAAAGACTTAATATGTTTGCGCATATTAGTGAGAGACAGGAATTGTGCATGTGAGTGCTGGACAAAACATCTTTTTTATTCCTCCTTTCATAATTTTTCAGGCATGCACTATTTTATAATAAAACATGTATTGGTGGGACAGACGTTGAAACCAATGCTGATATTTCAATTGCTAACCACTTTTGTATTTTATTTTATTATTTTTTTTGACAGAAATTGCACATTTCAAAGGCCATCATTTTGAAACAGTTGTTAAAGCATCAGATCTTGCAAAGACAAAGAGCTTGTAGCTACAACCATTGCACTCAAAGCCACGTAATCTTATATGTTGTGACATTTAACTTATTTATGTGACATTTTCTATTGCTTTGGAATCAGTTCTTTGTGTTTACAAGAAAGCTGCAGATTTTTAGCTTCATTAAAGTGGTCTTTTGAAATTAGGGATATCTGACCAGCTACAATGAATTATAGTTACACATTCAGTATTTTTGTACTTGCATTTCACTCTTCCACTGGCTCAGATCTGTTTAAGTGCACTTACAGGTTGTAAATTACATTCAATTAATGCCATTTCATTCAAAAAGAAGGCTCAGAGGTCAGCCTTGTGGTGATGATTGGCACAACTAATGATACCCTTACAGTAAATGAAGACAGTCAAAGAAATGTTCAAAGGCAGTTGTTTAATGACCATTATTTTAAAGTAATTATACCACGAACTCTGTTGGCACACGTGCTAATATTAGCATCAGCGGAACAATTACTTTAGGTGATGGATTTGAAAAGAAACGATTCGATAGCATTTCAATTAGCAGTGTATAGCTATAGGAACGGTAGCAAGCCAAATGATACTTTTAATTATGTTTTGTCTATTCTTCAAGCTGCAGCCACAAGAGAGTAGTGCTACAGAGACGAAAATGAAAGCACTGTGCACCTGCAGTGGCTGTGATGAAACTGTCCTCTCAGCCTTGTCTTTTCTTATGTCACTGCACTTTTTTTTCTCAGCACTCAGAAGTTCAATCACAGGAACCTTGTGTGAGCTCTGCAGGAGATCTGGCTGCAGCTGACAATTACTGAAAGACCTTTCATCATTGTTATATTCCGATGGCTATATTTGAAGGTGACATTAAAAAAAAAAAAAATCTGAATATAAAAAATTAAAATGGGATATTTAATAAGCAGCAGAGAAAAGAAATGCAAGCTCTACCTTGGTTACTAAGTTGACATATTGAATGCTATCTGGTCTTATTGTTAGTATTAAACTGGTCAAAAGTAGGCATGTTTTGAGGCTCCAGTTGCATGAGTGACTACAAGAGACGTCATAATAGCCTTCAGACGTCAGGCGCTGGCTCCATGAATGAAAGACAAAAAGACAGAAACCTCCCATGAGCTATGTTTTAATTGCTTTTAAATGAAATGTGATAAAAATGTCCACTTTCTGGTGAATGATGTCTCCAAACATCATCATCAGGGGAGTTTACTATTGCATTATTGATGAATTAAATCATAATGACGGACATACATAATGACATGGATGTGCAGGTGAATTGGTGACTCTAAATTGCCCACAGTGAATGGTGGGTGTAAATGGTGGTGTGTTATTGTTAGCCCTGCAATTAACTGGTGATTGTCAAAGGTGTACCCCACCTCACGCTCAAAGCAGCTGTTATAGACCCTTAAGTAGAAGAAAATGAATGAATGAAAGAATGGATGGATGGATGAATGAAAAGTTAAACACATTGTTTTGTAAAAATGCATACTGGACTGAATTCCAAAAGGAACTCATAGATAAAATCAATGTTTTGATATTGTTTTACATTTTCTATCAGAGAACTTCATAGAGCTAGTGATAAATGTAACAAGAACACTGCAGTTTATCACCCTTTAGGTGTCCCAGCTGTAAACCTGCCAGAAATGACAAATGCTGAACAATGGTTATTTTTCACTATCACAAAGAGCTATGATTGTACAGGAGCTCTATATTTCAATTCGTTTATCTAAAACAGAGTCAGTGTTTTCAGCATACTCACAAAAGGAAAGACTGTATTATTTTACAGTAAACAGACAAGTAATTACTTTCAACAAAACCCTGTCACACTCTTTGTCTGGCCCTGACAGTGTAACTTTCATTAAATGGCCTTGGAATACGATATTTAGTTTTAAAGTGCTGTTCTTTATTGGATAGGGATGTTTCTATAGCAGTTCCAAGCCATTAAAAACTGACACTGGCTTTTGTACCATCTAAGGTGAGTTTTAATGAACATCACATTGATTAATTTAGGGGAGAAAGAGTGCATAAAGACATATGTTGGAAGATGTATAATGTAAAAATGAATGGAGCTGGCTCAAGCTGTGCATGTCTCTGAGGGGAGGTACTGGAGGTATGTCCACAGCTAGCGACAATGTGCTTCAGTCTGGTGAGATGTTAAGGTCAAGTGAAGGAAGGTCAGGGGACTTAATCGACTGGTGACTGCGCAGCGACTTTCCTTGATCAATACGTGTCACCTGGTCTAGACCAGCCCTGACTCAAGGTAATATAACTGCACTGCATGTAGGTCACACAACAAAGAGCTCTGCAAGTGGTAGAATCTCTGGTCTGCATTTAAATGAACTATATATGGATTGTTTGAGACTTTGGCTAAACTCAATGTGCCATGTGCCTTTCAATCTGTCGAATTAGAATGAAACCAAACAATAAAACCAACCGTATATGTAATCAACCTTATGTATCTGTTTGCTGCCCACACAAACTTCAACAATGTTCCAATTGTAAAAGCCAGTTTGAATTTAAATGTATGTAGGTATTGTTGAGTAAGGATGTATAAAATTTTATTCCACATTAAGTGTGACTGAATAATTTTTTATCTGATATTTGGTGCCTTTATAGTGTTGCGCCACAAATATTATAATCTCTGGAAGCTAAATTTGCTTTGCTTTTTTCTGATGATTTCCCCCAGTTTTGTAGTAATTCATGTTTCAGAATTGCTTGCTATTGAAGCACTTGCTCTGTGTTCTCAAGTAGTGTTTTCCTGTTGTTGACTCAGATAATGTACTCTAAAGGGGTGTCAGTGCATTAACAAACAGAGCCCCACAGTGGGAAAGACCAGCATATTTCACGGTGCAGCTTTGTGTGGCTCAATGTGAGGAAACCAGTATCTATCAATGCAGCAAAAGGGTTGGAAAATGTGTTCAGTACCCTGCGTTTAGCTAGAATTACCAGGATAACACAATAGTTACACATTTTCATCAAAATGTGTTTAACTGAGCAACACAGCTGTCTTGACTGTAAAAGGCTATTATTAAAACATCAGTTCAACAATGCAATTACACATGAAGAAAGAAAGTACACACAGGCTGATGAAGCACCCTTATGTAGGTTTTGATATAGCACCACTGCAGCCACTCTCTGTCTGGACCATGTCTTTTGGAAAAGCAATTCACCTTGCCACATGAATCACATTAATACATTTAGCAAATTACCCCAGTGCTGTTCCATTATTGACGTATGTGAGCTGAGTTAACTTTAAAGAGATGGACACAGGCTTACAGTGAAAGCCTGGTGTGTGATATGTCTTGGGTGAGCTGCTTCAATGAGATCAATAAACACTAACTTATCCTAACAGCAGAGATGCTTTCATGTTCCCTATTTATTATATTTAATAATTAATGAACAGTAAGCACAATAATGAACTGTAAGACAAACGCATATCTATTCTTGTATTACTGCATCATTACATTTTGTTTAAGAATGCTTAAAACTGATTTCAGCACACTCCAATGGGCTATTTTTCCAAGTGTTTTGCTTTGCACATCTCACAATCTTTTCCTGCTAACTATGACAGTCTGCTAAGCTAATGTCAGTTCGCTTACCTCCAAGAAAGTTAGGATTCTCATTATATTTGACTTGTGCCTCTACCATAACTCCTCCAAGGCTTAGGCACAAAATGCCTCATATTTTCTTGCACATTTTCATCTGTGTCATCTGCAGCCATAGAATTAGACCTCTCACTCACAAAGCAGGTGTCAGAGTGGCAAACGGTGGAGAGCAAAGGACTTATTTCAAGGGCAAGAGAGATGCTGCAACTTCTACTTTTCAAACAAACTTTAACACATCACCACAATCTAGGTCATCATGTCTAACTGAGCAGATTGACAACATCCACATCTAAACATTGACTGATATGCAATCTTAAATTTATCCAATAATCAGCTTTATTATATACCCAGAACCTCCATACTGAAATAATGGCTTGAGATGAGTTGTGGTCACCAGAGTTAGGTCTGTGGGTTGCTCTCCTGCTTGTTAAATCTATACAGTCCCTGTATACATATGCACTGCCAAGCATTAAAATAGATTAAATGTTAAAATGACCCTTGTTGTTACAAGCTAGACTATATTCTAATATAGAAATATACCATCTCATTAGTATTTCTTCAACAAAGCCCATGAAACAACTCATGGACGTGAACACTATTATATAGTATATAACTATTAGCACATATAGCTTATAGCACATACCTAGTCAACACGGTTAATCACTGAATTATTTAAAGTAATGTTTTGGGTTTTTTTTTAAATCAATTTTAATATAATTATTAAAATGTACTTCTCACTCAGATATTTTTTCAGTACACTGGATGCACTTGGATTCACAGTGAGTTTTAGAGTAGGACTATTTTGTGAGACAAATTCTTTCTAAAATTGACAGCTTTTCTTTAACTGATTGAAGCAAGCCTAAAAGCTGTTATAAAGAAAGAAGATTGGGGTGCTAGATGTCTGTATTAGTCTATATCTAAATGCTAGTGTGAGTTTCAGAAAGTCTGCAATAGTTCAAATCTAACACTGGATAAATGCATTTTAAAGGCTATTCAAAAATAGCTTATTTTAAGAAGGCAGACCGAGGACACAGGGCTGTGCCAGGCAGACAAAAGGGCTGCAGAGAGCCCAGTTTTTTTTTCTTCTCCTCCTTCTTTTGTCAGTCGTATCAGTGGAGTTGGACAAAGTTTTTCATCCTATTCATCTTAAAAAATATACTGAGCCACATCAGAATAGCCCAACCTCCATCACAATGCACTTTTTCTCCAATAACATGCTTCCAAGTGTGTGTTCTCTTTTTCTCTCCCATTGTGTCTTGATCACAAACAACAAAAGTAAATCAATGGTGTGCTCACATGTATATTATATACATATTGTCCCATGCTAAGAGTCACATTAAACATAAAGTCTGCACACAGCTGAAATTTCGCAGGGTGTCTGACAAGTGCACTTATGGTTAAAAGAGAAACAGTGCTCAAGTTTGGAAGATTTGTGTGTTGCAACTACCTGTATGCAAGAAGAAGACATTTCCTTTCAAAACATGGCAAACGGTGTAGTAATATATTGAAATGTGGCATTTGATTTGAAACATTAGGAATAAGTAGCTACTTTAAGTCTGTAGATACATGTTTCTGCAGTGGACACTTAAAAAAGAAAGAAAATAATTTAGTCTGTGTTCTTGCAGTACAGCATTATTTGAACAATAAGGGCAATCCTAATTTTCAGTCCAGTCAGTCTATATCATTAACATGCACAAGCCAATTCCAATGAATGCGTGTGGTACTCTGCGTTTCTAATATTTTCTCAGTGAGTGGTTAACCCTCTTCGTCCTGCACCTGTCCTGAGGTTCATTATGTTGATTGGATGCTCTGTAAACACACCGGACCAGACAGAGTGAACCTATCTCTGATTAATATTAACAAAGGTGGTCAGGGCACTCGTGACCTGACCAGTATGGGGATGGAAAACATTGAATTTCATAAATTCCAGTCTTTACATCCAGGAATTATTAACACCTTTGATTGCATTTAGCTGGGAAAGCAGTTGTAAGCCTCTGTAGCAGCAATACAGATCTATTTAATTTTGATAGTGCCACTTTAAAACACAATCTCAACTCAATGCACATGACAGAAAACCCATCCCATCCCAAAGTAGCACTTTCACTATCTTGGTAACTTCATTCTGTCTGTCTCTAGGATTTGCAGCTCTAGCCAGCTTGTGACAAAACATCTTTCCATGAACCATCTGCAGGTCTTGTCCAGTTGCAGTGTATGGTGTTCAGCAGAATGATGTAATATCTGTCTGGGACCCTTTGACCTTTCATCATGCAGGGGATGTAGACATCACATAAGCTGTGAGTCATTACACTGGTGTGACTGTGACTGACAAAGCACCTTCGGGTAAATGCTATTTTCATCCGATGTTCATCTCAGGCTGACTACTTTTTATACTAGTTCTAAACTGGTTTGATTTTATTTTTTTATTGTGGCCATACATTTACATCTCTGCCACAACCATCAAACTGGCTGCAAATATAGCCCTGGAAAAAGTACTCTAGCATGTCAGTTTCTGCTGAATAACCTATGTTATATTTTAGCAATGGGGGCACAGACAGATCCCAAATAAATATTTTACAGCTATAAATAATTCTATTTGTTTCCGCTGGAGCTGGTGGTACCTGCTTTGTAAGCTCTGCAGGCATGTGTCACACAATCTGAATCCAATGTGCGACACCTTCTACTGCATCTACAGTTGAGAGGGTAATGCCAACAATAAGAAAACATAAAGCTTATTCTGCAGTACAGCAATGGAATATAGATTACCCAGAGGATGTTAGATGTTGTTTATTTTGCTTCACTTTCCATAATATGGCTATTATTGCAGTTCATCATTACTAACAATAGCATATAAATGAAGAACATCATCCCCATACTGTTAAATATATTTCATTTTCCTGCTGGTATCCAATTAATTAGGCTCAGTAATGTATTATTGACAAATGCAGGACAATTATGTTTTTGTTTGATATTGCGTTCAGTGGTATTTATTTATTTATTTATTTATTTATTTATTTATTTATTGGTGGGGAGTCTCATGTTATAAATGTGGGAAGTCTTTTTGGGGTGCCTCTGGGAGCTGCTTTGGTCCTGCTTTGTGGCTAATGATCCCAATGAGGCAGTTTGTTCCTGTTTACTTGAGCTGGGGTGAACAGAGAGTGCTCCAATTACTGTGCCTTACCTTTAGACTGAACAAAATTAAACGCTTCCATCTCATAAGGATTGAAAGTGGGTATAAGGTTAGAAAGGCACAGCAACAGAAGCATGAATATATCTTGACCTACAAAACACTGGAAGGGAGTTAAGTGTAAGAAAACCGATGAATGTACATGAAGGAGTTTTCCTTGTAAGTTCCTGCTTCACTAAAACACAGCCCTTTCCAAAAGCTAACGCCAAAAGGCTGGCCTCTAAAATGCTCTTTGCAGAAGTGAATAAATGATGAGCAAGCAGATTTATTCAACAGTAGAGAGGTCATTGTAAGGTCTTAAAGTTCTGAACCAAAATTATTCTGTGCCAGAAACCCCCAAAGAACAGCAAGATGCCAACTTGTAGGGCTTCACTAAATTTCAAAACTGCTTTCCAAAACTGCTATCTGCATTATTTTTACAAAGATGTGGTTTAGAATATATTTCATCATCAATAAGTACTTGTGTTTGTGCTGTTTGTTGCTTCAGATTTTTTGATGCATTTATGACTTAATCAAAAAATGAACATAGTTGCATTGAAAAAAGAGCACTAAACGCAACAAAGGAAGACAGCCATGACATATTTCTTTCCCTTTGCATCATGTTTTTTATTAAGCAGAGTGGATAATGCAAACCGGGCAAATATGTTTGTGTTCATTTCTGTTTCTGTTTACTTTACTAAGCTTACATTAAATTGGTGTAAAATGTTTCCTGTTTTTGTAACCTGTTTCTGGAGAGTTCCTAAATGTGCCCCCGAATTTGTGTAAATAAAATCTTGTTAGATATATTTACACTGGCCACTTGTGTTAGCAGACAGCACAGAATGTTTTATCTGTCTCTTGAGGCCTCTTTTTGTCTTCACAGATCATGGGCAGACACTTGGGAAAATGCTGTACAGGCCTCTTGTTTTTGTGTGAGACTTTGATTCTGATTGAAATGGAACTTCAGCATGTTTTGGTTGGCCTGTAGGGCATAAGAGAGATGAAAGAGAATATAGCTTAGTAATTGGTCTGAAGTGGATTACAAAAAGGAGTCTCCCCTTTATGAGGAAAGTTCAGTTCTAACACATTTCATTTAAAAAGAGAAATCATCAGATAAATTATCACTAACCTACAGATAGGGCTTTTATACATATGTTAAATGTGATCATTGTGTTGAAGTATATGCGAGTGTGTAAATGTGGGAAAGTATAGAATTTACCGAAAGCATCTTCTTGAACTTTCGTTAGAGCTACTTAAAGTTTGGTTCTGAACTCAACCAGTATATTCAGCTGTGTTGCTGCCCTCATAACACCAACATACTGAATGTATTTGTACTCTGTATAAAATGGAGAAACTGCTTTGCAAGGTCTCGCTTACAGTGTCAGAGGCGCTGTCCTTGGTACTGAAGTCCCAGCAATCAACAGGAGACAAGACTCAAGATTAAGTGCACAAAACATGATTTATATATAGTGTATTGAATTTATTGAATTAAAAAATATGTTTCAAATCTTGACTAAGGACGCACTTAATCAATCTGTCAGACAGCTAACATTGTTATTCTTTTTTTTCTGACTCACAGATTGTCCTCATTTAGTCCCCACCTTTAACTTGTATAATATCTATTGTTGCCTGGTGGTCTGCACAGCTTGTATTTGCACACACAAAGTATAGTGAGACAACATTTTAACTTCAGTTCCCACTCAACTGCCACTGAGGCTGCACATTGAGATCCACAGAGGCAGCTGGTTTTACTGTATTTATTACTGGTTTCTACTGTTATTACTCTTGACAGTGTTTTGATATTCTTCATTAAGTGTTTGCTGATGAATCATATTGATTTCTTTGCAAAGACTGTCCACATGAAAGTTTTTTTTTGTTGCTCTGTGCCAGGATTGTAACTCTTGACAATGGCTTGACTGTCTGCATGGCTGAGCGCTATGATTAGTAGACTCATTATATTGTCATGCTCTGATGCTCTTTTGCTCCCATCTGCTCTCTCTCTCACACACACACACACACACACACAGAACTTTAGCAACACAAAGATTCACAACATCACAGCTCACACATGTGAAGATGCAAACACAAGACAAAAGGCAATCACTAGGATGAATGTCTGAGGATTTTTCCGAGGATTTTCCCTGCAAACACGACAGGCTTTTACTGTTTGCATGTTGTCTAAAGTCAGAGCGTGCAGATGAACCAAAAATAACCCAAATTACAGGCAGCCTGCCTCTATCTAGGGCTGTTCTGTCTGTGAATTGCTGACTGTAAGTAGACCTGCTAGTTCTTTTTCGACCCGCACATCATTTACTGTCTCTTCAAATCTCTCACAGTAGCTGTTGTTCACACCCACATCCACTCCCACTCCCTTCTTCTTCACTTCGTTTTTTTTCACTTTTCCACTCGTTTTCGGATGTGTGAAGCTCATCACAGGCTTTCAAGATGCTTTTCTGGTGAGCACAAATCCAATTTCGGGTGACTAATCTGCATTTTTTTCAGCCTCTTGCTAAACACTTGTGCGGGGTTGCTGAACAGAAATGGAAGCAGCGCAGGCAGAGGACACAGCTGCAAACATTTAACCTTGCCGACAGGTCCGATTGTTATGCTTAGAGTTTCATTAGCTGTGTTTGTTGAATAGGCAATGTGTGCCTATTGTAGTTGCATTGGTTAATTTACACACTATATATATATATATATATTTGCCTGCAATAATGTGATTGTTATTATGGGCTATTGTTGATCTGAGCAGTTTGATAAGACGTTTATGGTGTTAAACCTATTCAGTGTACATTTTATATTAAATTGGCCTATAGATTACAATAATTAAGCTGGGCAGTTGCAGTTTGGTGGTATTGGTATTGTCACCTGAACTGTTGTGCTTAGGTAGTGTTGGATCCACAATATAACATATGCACAGTGAGAGAAATCCAATTGTTGAGAATCATGTCAGCGGAGCTCTGGGCCACAGCTTTTGCTCATGATTTATTACTGAAGCACTGCCACATTTGCCAATAGGAAAACACTTTTGGTAGAGTCATGGGGATATACAGAGATGGATGAGAACACAAACTGAATAACATTTCTCCTGCTTATCTGACATTCTCTCATAGGCCTATGTTACTTGGGACCACAAAGAAAAAAGCAACGATGGACCAAGGAAATGTGATTTTTTTTTCTGAGGGAATGAATTGCTCTTGTTTGAGTGGTAGAAGTGGTTTGATTTTAAATGTGTTGGACTGGACATTGTCCTCTATTGTCTCCTTGCTCCAAACACTGCTGTGTGACTTCAGCTGCCTCTCTGAAAGGAAATGTGATTCCTCTGTTATCCACGGTGACTCTTGTTTTTATCACCACTCTGCTTGTAACATCTGTCAGGCTGAGTGTCATCAATCCTCCTGTTTGGACCTGCCTGGTGTGTGCGCAGTGTGTGTTTGCTGTCCACAAAAGTCTCCAAACACGAGTTGTTTTTTATTTTGCTTTTTCAAAGGCAGTTTTCTGTCTCCTTCAGATTACAGATGTTTTAATAGTCTGTAAAACAAAGGAATCTTTTTTTTTTCTCTCTTTTTTTTTAATGCCGCACTCTTTAATTTTGACTGTGTGAAAGTGGGTATCTAACTATCATGTAACCATCCAACTTGTATTAAGTGACATCAAAATGACACAATGGCCCTTCTTCCTGCCTTTTGCAGGATAGTGTTTGGTGATTTAAACAAACAAAAAAAAAACTTCAGCATTATTTAATCCACAACAATTATTTTTCAGAGCTACCATCATTTTTACAGATAATTATAAAGGGATATTTTTCTATGCTTTGGGCCTTGCATCCACATTAAGTCAAATGTGTTATCAGGCCAAACTGAGATTGTTTAGAGCTTCTTCCAAAGTAAAGATTTTTTATCATTATTACCTGTGGCAGAAGGGAGCTTTTACCATCTGCGCTGAAATCACACCTGTTCAAGTTTGTATTGAGCATTCATATATGCATGAGAATGAAAAATGTGTGTCAGATTTTGTTTGCTTGGAAACACATGGATTCATGACATATTTACAAGTCAACTTACCATTTTCACTCCATCATCATCATCATCTGTCCATTCAAATGAATCCATTTTTGTTTTCTGACCCACCATTGCTCATACTTAGAGATCCAGTGTTTAAAAGATGTAAATTAGATTTATTCATTCAACACATTTCAATCACTAATTTAAAAAGGCAACTGATATCTGTCGTATCACATAACTGTAAAGTATAGAGAATCACAAAACAATTATTAGAGCTTCGTAAACCAACAGCTTTTCTTTGTCCTCAATATGTCTCACCTTAACCAGGGAAAATAAATTATTATTTTTACTTTTCCGTATCACATAAATAAATATATTGCAATGTTTTAGATGTATTTGAAATTAGTTGGGACTTTTTTGTGCAAACTGTAGAGAAGTTACTAAATCCAGCGTATGGCTTGTGTTAACTACTTGTCCTTTGTCGAGTAGCAGCACTCCTATGGAAATGTGACATTTGCTTTGTTTCTTGCCATCTAATGAGCCATTTAACATTCTGTTGTACACCCTAATTGACTCTTACGCTAACCGGATGGAGGCCCAGGACTCCAAATAATTACTCTCTTTATGAGGCAATGTCTAATGAATTTAAGTGGCATATTTACCAGTCGGCTGGGTCCACACACAGCTATTAACCAAAGATTATTTCAACTCACATTATAATAGTGTGTCTGCAGATTCTGGACCTAAGCCACACAATGATTACAGCTTGGATTTTCAGCTCTGGGTGCAATTTGCAAAATACAACATTTGCCTTTTAATTTCTTTATTTTGATCAAATGAAAAAAAACATTACAAAACAGTGTTACGTATGTCCTGCTACTTCCGTACATATGTAACCAGGTGAGCTGAGTTCACCTACAGAGAACAAAAACATGTTTGTAAGTCCAAGTAACTTGATTATAAACAGTGTCTGTTAATAGTGTCTGTGTCAGTTTGTCTTGATATTTGATGTTCTTGGATTCAAAGCAGCAGATGTGGTATATTGGCTGCAGCTCATCTCAGTGTGCTTTCTCTCTACCTCAAATGTATGCTGTACCTGAATATCAGCATTGTGTTCATTACCTGAAGCGAACCATAGGCTCATGATTTTACAGCTTTGGGGTGAGAGAGTGAGAACATGTTTTTCTTTCCTTTAGCTCTAATGCACTGCCATTATCATAAATAAAGCTGCTAGAAGATATATTCACCTATTATTCTCACAAAACTCACAACATCATCCATTCTCTGCCTACAGGATCTATCTGGAACATTCGAACAAAATTGGTAAATAAAGCTGTCAGGCAGCCAAAAATATGGACAACAGTCTGACAGTCTCTGAAGGGTCACATGAACGTGTTACTCATTAGACACTATTTCTAAACTCAGTAACCATGAGGAGGTACTTGAAATTTATCTGACACTGCAACAGGAACAATAAAGCTACAGCCCAGCCATATTAATTGTGACCAAAAACATAAAATATATTTGTGAAACAATCAGGAATTAATTGCTAAAAGCTGTATTGCTGAAGTCCTTTGTTTTTTGTCAGTCAGTTGAAAACAGTTGTGTGGAGTGTGCATGCTCTCCTGTCAGTGTAGGTATTACTACAGAAACAGGTTTCTTATGGGTGCAGTAACTCCCTTGAAAAATAAATTGGTCACAGAACAAGCTGATACACTAAATGCAAAAAGAGATTGTCTTTTTCCAAAGTTCAAAAGAAACTCAGGGAGAGAACTGCTGCACGTACTTAGATGTGTGAAACTATAAAATCCCTCAAGTAAAGCACAAGTAGCACCTCAAGTTACCATAATTAAAACATTAGCTTGATAAAAGCTGCTTACTCTTGCCCCTGGCCGGCCCACACAGGTAAAGGCTTCATCAGAATTCTGCTCTGATAAATCACAGATCTGCTGGCCGGGGCCTGTGAGGCAGTGCTGAGCTGGTCACATTTAGGATCAGCATATCACAGCAATCCCATAAAGTCTTAGCAAAATGTTCACAAACCACAGTGCTACTTATTCCCTTTGCAGCAGTACACCCAACACACTGCAGATTCAAATCTCTGAGATAATCAGTCCATCAGCTTCCATCTGAGCAGAGTACACGGCATTCAGAGGTTGATGCAGCACTCTTCAGGTATTTACACAATAACATATATTGACTTCAGTATACCATTTTCTGTCTGAGATCTGTGCATGTTAGATTAAAAATAAATCCATTGGTCCACTCCCTGCCATTGGAGAAAGTTTTGTAAGAATCAATGCAGTTTTTATGAAGCAGCAAAAAGACACAAGAGAAAACTTTAACATAATTGGTCCAAAATGGATTTTTGGTTGGGAAAAATGTAATTGAATTTGGCAACAGTCATCAACCACAAGCTGCCAACTATACTGTTATTTCTAAATAGTTCACAAAATAATTATTTGTCCTCAAATCATGCTGCCATTAATCACAAGGCCAGTTTTATCGTCTGGATTGTTTTGACTATCTTCACAAAATTCTGCAAAACATACACTGTTAAAATGTTTAAACAGTCAAGATCCATGAAGAATAACAGTTGTTGTTACTTTTTAGCACAATATTATTAAAAGAGTACATCATAATGAGCGTTTGAGAGTCAAAGGCAAAAAAAAAATATATGTAAAGATGTTCAAACATGCAGGCACTGTTTCAAATGAAGCATAAACTTGATATCCATTGACTAACAGCCTTATGACACTCAAAAAACTGTAAAACATACAGTGATGTATTTTCATTGTCACGTCTCAAAAACAAACAACAATTATTTGATCAAATTAACACGCATAGTTAATAAATCACACTCACGGCTGTTATTTTTATTGTAGTTTGATCAATTTTTGCAAATACCTTTAGTGTAAATAATGTCGTGTTATGGGTAAAATACTACAGCATGTTTCAGGATCTCCTTGTTAATCTTTGTTCTGGTCCATAAGCCCCGCTCACACGTACACTTGCGTTGAAGTGAACTATTGAAGAGTGATTAATGTGCAGAGAAACAGCAGAAACGTCTTGGTCCAAATGCAGCAAGAATGTAATGAACTATTACCCTCTCACTGCCATTTGAGGAGCTTTATCTGCCTTTAAATCTGTGTGACAAATGACTATACACTACAAAGGCCACACTGCTTCAAAGTCATTTGTGACAAAAAAAAGCAGCAAGGTGCGCAACTGTTTTCATACCTACCCTCCGCACATGGGCACATGAAGTTACCCCATCCTCTTCATGTTTGGTCGTGTTGGCGCCCTCCAGTTAAAATCTTTGTTGAGGCAAGTGGAGGTAGGTTTTGCTGATAGTTAAAACGTATGCATAGGTAGCACTTTTAGCTGGTGAACAATTTTTGTGCATTAAATTTAATAAATGTCTGTGGGCACCGTAAAGATCAAGAAGGTTTTCATCACCTTAACAAGTTATCATGGAGTCAGTGGTATTTATCAACTCAAGTCTCTCTCCAGATACATTAAGCCGTTTTGTGCCGTGGAGCTGTAGAACACACACATGCAGCACCGCACCTGTAAGGCAGGAGTGAAAAGTCTGATGGCAACTGGACAATCTAGGCATTCCAGGCTTCCTTCCTGGTCTAATTACTCAGAGGACCTGTCCACTACACCGCTTCAGCACTGACAGAACAGTGACCTTACAGCTCTAGTTTGCCCCCTGGCCTACACGAGGTGGTCCCCAGTGTCACTGCCAGTCAAGGGGAGGTCAATATGTCCTGCAGTAATAGTTATCAGTTTAGTGTCTCTGAGGGACCATGAATAATCCCCATCATTCACCTCATGGACAGAACATATACCCACGCCAAGCAATGCAGCCTACACTAAGTGCTTATTTGTGCCGTTAAGTCTCTTTTAGTGGAACCAATAAGGGTTTTAGATCAATAAAGACCAGGTTTCTCATTTCACATCCATTTCACCTAATTACTTATGTCAGTATTTTTTTTTTATACAACCCATTATTTGCTATTAAAAAGAGTCATATTGTAAAGGTGTTTCTGCAGTCTGGGTAAGAACCTTATAATTATGGGTGTTTATAGAAACTCAACACTGTCTAGAAGCTGTGGTCCCTTTCTGTAATCTGACTCCACAATATGTTCATTAGAAGCAAACGTTTAACATACAGTTATGGGAAAAGATTGGTAGTAAGTAAATAAACCACATCAGTCTTCTTTCAGAACACATGATCATATTCTCACAATGGTTTTGTTTTTATGCATACTGCTACTGACACCAACATCTCAGGTGATCTTAGATATTTGACTGATTTTTATTTTTATATGGTCAAAATGTCAAGGAAATAAACACAAATCTTCACAAATCTTCAAATGTATTTAAAAGAGCTTTAATCTTTGGGAGTTTCTGTTTACTAAGCTAATCATTTATGCCTGGAACATTTAATGACATGAGTTTAAAGCTAAGTTGTGATCTAATCTGGCCTTTCCTACAAAAAGCTCTTTCATGAAAAGCAGTGCTGTGTACCTTCAATTGAGATGATTTGATTTGAGTTTTGTCACAGTTAAAAGCAGTCAAGGAGAGCAATATTACCTTCTATGGCTCTATACCCCATTAGGATACACTATTTTTCTTTATAAATAAAGACATATGATCCAGTTTTTATAGAAGTGTGGAGCCAGAAAAAAGTGCTAAGAACAGTACAACTAGTGGTTCACACTGAAAACTGAGCAGGGACACGAAGTCATTAATGTTGGTGGTTGTTAATAGTGACAATCATGTTACAGTTGTCCCTCACTATAACGCGGTTCACCTTTTGCGGCCGTGCTGTTTCACAGATTTTTTTTAGTGCAATTTTGCATGCTTTTTTTTTGCAGCGCATGAACGTGCATTGTGTTCTGCGTCCTGATTGGCTAAGGGAGAACCCACGCATTGTGTTCTGCGTCCTGATTGGCTAAGGGACTGTAGACCATTGTCAATCAATCTCCTCCGTGTCGTGTCTTCTGTACAGTACAGAATGCGTTAGGCTTGCCAAATTTCGCAAGCAGTTTGACTCTGAAGAGCTGCAAGTTTTCTCCCCGACAAAACCCACAGTGTCGACGAAATGTTCTGCTCTGACAAAGGCACTTGCGGTCGCATCCAAAAGGCAGAGGAAGATGCTAAGGTTTGAACTTTGAGAGTGTGTGGTGAGGGGTTTTGCAGCCTTAAAGGTCCTATATTATATTATTTTGAACATTATATTTTGGATACATGTAGGTTACCATATCACGTTTTGCAACATGAAACACACAATAATGATCTTATACAAGCGGTTTAGATGAGTTCTCATCATGAGTCCAAAGTGAACGGTCTGATTTGGCGCTGTCACTTTAAGGTTCAGCTCTCCCGTGTTGGCTCCACCCACTCATGACGTCACGCTAGCGCTGCGCTGGAAACAGACTGAAGTAAACAGTACATCGTAGTAATAACTTTTTCAGCAATGGCTTTGAGAGTAACTGAGCCGTATATCTTCGACCCAGAGTCTGACTCTGAGTTCGAAGAACATGAACAAACACAAAGACCTCGAAGGCTTCTACAAGACGTTTCTGCTTGGTAAATGAGAAACAATTTATTGTGTATGTTTCTATGGTGTAGCACGTAGCATAGCGCGTGTTAACTGCTTCTGTTTATCGGTGCACATGTGGAAATGACCGTACAATGCCTACTGAAGTTGAGAATGTATGCTGCCTGGAGACTCCTAAGGTAGCTGTTGTGCAGTATATTGAAAGTAAAGTAAAAGTATTGACGGTAAGTAAGCTAACACAGTAGCAGCGATACTTCTTTGTGCGTCTGAGCTGCAGAGCACGGCACTTGTTGACAGTGCAGGAGAGAGGGGCTGGAGGAGTGTGGAGGAGCACTTCCTGGAGAGGAGTGGTTTACTTCACATATTGATGTCATTGAGTGAAACAGCTCTGTAGGACTGTAGCTCAAACTAAATAAATTACTCAAACATGCGCGAATGAAACAAAACACAACTTTGGGTATGTGTTTGAGGTAGAAACAACGTTAGAACATGGTTAAAAGCTCAGAAAAGTCGATTTAGAATAATATGGGACATTTAAAACATATTTAATAATTGTAAAAAATAAAGCTGACTGATTTCGCCTATTGTGGGTTATTTTTAGAACGTAACCCTGCGATAATCAAGGGACCACTGTATTGCTAATTAAAACCATTGTATTGATTTTATTTTTTGCATACATTTGTGAAACTATCATAATATATCACAAACTCACATTGCCCTTTTTTTACAGGTATGTGGGTTAATAAAATGCATGGGGGAAAAAAAAAGACTTTATTGTTTTGAGTATGATAACCTCTCACAGAACCCAAACGGTGACTTAAACATGTCTCAGTTACCATTGAAAAAAAAGTTACAAATAGTTTCTCGAGATGAATCTTTGACTCGTTATAAATGTAGTGCACATGTTGTCTCTAAAGAGAGTGAAGATTTGTTGTGACTCAGAGGATTCACCTATACCTGCCCCCGATCTGAAGTCCTGGGTCCCAGCTGCTCCTGGAGTGCTCAAACACAACATCCATCGCTATTTTCCCACGTCGCTGTAAACACCATTCAGCAGCAGCTCCTCTTTGAGCTTGTAACTCAAAAGCAAAGCCTCAAAATGAGGTCACTGATGTTTTAGATAAACCAGGCTGTGAGATTCAGTAAGCATCTCTGGAGAGCTGTTTTATTTTGAACTTGTAATTTCTGCACTTTCTGCATTTTAGTGGTCTGAAAAGAGACACACAGACAGGTAAACAACATCAAGAAAATAATGAAGTATTTAATTTAGCTGACAATTAATGGTTCTTTTTGTTTGTAAAATCATATTGACTTTAGTGTGTCTGAAACCAGTGATAAATGTGTTTAATGACTGGCATCAGTGGTTCGGTGTCACAAAATTCATTCAACTGTGTTACTTAATTTCTGTTTTGAATAGATGTTTTGATGGTGTGGCAGGTATTTCTGTGGAAAAACTCAGTGTGAAAAATACACTTTTGAGTGTGTACAGGTTTATGAAATCAACTGATTGCTCTTGAACTTGTGTGCTGTCTGAGTCAAACACATTTTATCTTTTCAAAACACTTTTATTCCAGTGTGACCACTTTAATATCAGCTCTTTTCTCTAGCCCCAAATCTTGTCTGTGGAGCAGAGGGAGAAAAAAATTGTTTTGGCAGTACAAGAGACCCACACTGTATGATTTTCTTCAATCAGGAAGCAGTACAAAGCCTACCCCTGTTGGGGCGGCACAAAGTCTTGAGCTGCCGTGTGTATTTGCTCCCTGTGCTGAGTTCCCCACATTCATCTCTCTCCCAATACTCACTGTTCATCAAAAATGATTCACTTACTGTTTCCAAGCCAACATGTACAAACTCTTTTCGTTGCACTCTGACCTCTAGGTTGTTTGGTCAAAACTAATTGGACAGTAAAATCCAATCTACTCAAAAGCGAGGCTAAAGATTATAAATTCCATTAGCATATGGTTTAGGGTGACTGATTTCAGTGCTGTTTGAACTTCAAATGTCATCTCACCACCAATTACATTCTAAATTACAATTTACCTCAGTTAATTACCTTAATTAATATTCAATGGAACACCAGCAGGACTCCTACTCAATTTGTTCCAGTTTTAATTTAACATATCATGGCTCATAATCTGCTCATATGTGCATCTCCTTCTCATGGCACTTTAATAATTCTACATTTTGAATAAAGTGTGTTGAATGTGAGGCATACTGGAGGCTCACCTGGTAGAATATGAACTACATAAATGAGTCATTCACCCTCTGCTTTGGTCTATTTTCTCTATTAACAAAGGCAAAAAGGCCAAATAAGTGTGTATCAAGCATCATTGACAACAATAGCCAAAATTTAATCTAGTAATTGGTCTTAATCTATGTCTACTTTACTGTCTGTTGATCAATGCCAATGTTTATTTTACAGTTTGGAAAAGCTTAAAGATAATTGTGCAAAGCATACAGTTCACAGTAAAAGGTGTGAGAAAAGTTGAGTTTTAGCTGCAGTATTTTTGCAGGTGATATCAGCCATCAGTTAAAGTTCAGACACTTTAAGAACAGCCATTCTCTCTGGAAATTAGTTCAAACGAGAACTACTTCCATTTCATGGCTCCCATTTGCCGTCTCTTGTCAGTTCTCTGGACACTGATGCATTTCTCATCTTTCTAAGCCATTGCTTTGGCAGGTCACTGTGCTGACCTTCAGCGTTACCTCTTCTCCTGCACAAAGGCTTCAGACTGGACCAGGCTTTCTGTTGTATGGCAACATCATTCTGGCTGCAGTACGAATGTGTGGTACTGTGTATGGTTGTACTCAACAGTTTGTAGCTCTACTGAGTCCATCAGCACAGATTTATTTTATGTTTCTTTAGATCATTTGTTCAAGATGCTTCACTGTAGTGATGCTCTAGCTATGTTTTGTCTACTATGGATCATCAGTTTTGTCAGTAACAAAGCTTTTGATTTTTGGTGTCTTACACAGATTCATTTACAGTTTGCTGTATCTTACAGGCTGTGGCTTGTGACCATAAAGCAATATGAAATAAAATAATAAAGCACTGCTGCACCCATTTTTTCACTGTAACAGTTCTGCTGGTGGAAGTCTAGCCCAGTAATCTATTTAGAAAAGTTTCGGGTGTAGATATTCCAACATTGATGCAACTGGGGTAACACTACTAATAACAGCACATCAGTAAAAAACAGGGGAAAAAGTCATATGTGTAGTTATGATGTACTCCGGGTACTCTGATTTCCTCCCACCAGGTCTCTGAAATTAGATTTTGTCTTTCTGAACCATTTTATTGAAATGTTCCAGCCTCACCTTAAACCTTTGATTGAATGATTTCAGAATAGTTTCTCTATAGATGATGTACAACTCTGGTACAATAACACCAAACAGAAGTTTGGTGTTATTGTTGGTTCAAAGTGCAGTGCAATGTGACGAAGTTAATGAGTAGAAAGGGGAGCCATTGTACTGCATTGTGTTTGCTGATACAGGGATCATAAGAACAATCTTCATGGAGTGTTTAAGCACCACTGCTCTCGGCCTTCTGTATCATGCAAGCCCTTAATCCAGCCATTCACTTGTCTGAAAATAAGTTTGTTTTTTTGTTAATCTTAATATTTAAACAGCCCATCAACTGTGGAGTACGGGATGTTCATTTGTGGTTTGCCTTGAATACTGGAGCCTATGTTGCAGGTGCCCATCTCCTCTGACAGGACAGAAAAATGGACACAAAGCATTTTATCAAAGGTCCAATGATCAATGGCAGTTAAGCAAAGTTGTGCTGATTTAACTATGTCACCACATTCAGCATGTGATGGAAGAGCTGACATTCACAGGTAAATAGGGAAGGTGACAGACGACAGAGAAACGCTCTAGCAGACAGAACAAAATGGAACCCCATCTCACATAATGCTTGTGAAATGATTTCTCTCTTTCACTTCTGCAACATTCATTTGTTACATACACATTAGACTTGTTTAGTCTCATACAGGTTACCTGCAAATATGTACAGAAACTATTGCCCTGTCACTTTTTTAAGAATTCTAAATGTACACAAATAAATGTTCAAAAGAAAAATGTGACAGTCCAAAACTGAGACAAATCATCCTAATAATCTTGATACGTCCACATTTCCTACACAACACCTATACATGGGATTTTATAATAGAGTTACTGGTGAATGAATAAATAAATAAGTAAGTGACCAGTAACAATACTATGTTTAAAGATATTTTTGTCAACATTCAAATGTGATTTATGTCACCAAACTTTGACCAGCTGCCTTGGCCCTCCTTCACATCTGATATATTAAGAAGGATGGCTCTCTATTGGGTGTGATTGTATGTGGAACTCTATCTCATGAAAACCTTATCATCACAATGCAGCTGTCACCCGTCTTCTAAATAACCTGCCATCGCTGGAAAAAAAAACAAACGTAAACGCTGGTTTTAAACTGACACAATCCCCATTGAAACGAGCCAGCTCTGTGTCGCGTGACTAAAATATTATTGCTTTGAGGCGAGCCGCATGATCTGTTCCAGTCACAGAAATGATTGAGGAATCATTGTCCACCTGAGTATTCAGACTCGGAGTTGATGCTGTCACTCATGGTCTGTCGCTGTCGATTACACATAGACCCAGAGGAGTGTGAAAATCCATGTCCCATGTGGCAGTGGATGGATGTTACGTCCTTGTCCAAAGTCAACCAAGAGCCAGTGTTCTGCCAAGGCTTGTAAGTGAGTGACCCCAGCTAATGCCATTAGGAAGTATCTTCAGTTTAAAGTAGAAGAAGGAGTCCATGACGTAATGGCATGGCCCCCTCAGAGCCCTAACCCAACATCATAACATTGTAGTGACAGAAGGATTTGAGGAGCATACATAGACAACAAATCAGAGGTTATCTCTCTGTGTTTGGAGCAACCTACCCCTGAGTTCTTTAAAAAACGCAAAAAAAATTGATGATGTTTTAAAGGCAAAGGGTGGTCACACCATCTGATTTCTTCTTCTTCTTCTTCTTCTTCTTCTTCTTCTTCTTCTTCTTCTTCTTCTTCTTCTTCTTCTTCTTCTTCTTCTTCATCAAATGCAACCTTAAATTCTTCTAAAGATCAGAAGCACTTTCTTATGTTGAGAGCTAAGCCAGCTGTCTTTGATGCACCTGTGGCTTATCTCACAGATGAGCTTCAAATTGTTAAGATGGCGCTCCCCAAGTCATACAATAGTAACTTGCTAGGAATCAGTATTTTTATTTTCTGCTTTCTCTTTAATGTTTGGGATTAACAGAAATGAGAAGGATTTGAACGTCTATTCTTCCTGCTATACTCAATAAACACACTGCCGCTGGTCTTCAGAGATATTGTGTAGGAGCACAGAGGAAGCCAGGCGCACCCACAGGGCCAACATTACTATTAAAGACAGTGCTAGAAAGAGCGACTGCTTTTTGTGTTGGTTTCTTGGGGGCTAAAAGCATCTTCCTGCAGAACTACACAGGTCAGCAGGGGCTAAAGCCAGCTTTGCATTTTGAAAAGCGCCTCAGGGAAGATGGGAAGCAGGGATATGTTGACACACAATTCACTTCTCCATGGAAGTATTCTTTGTGGAATACTGAAATGCCAGCATAGCACACAATGACTTCTGTTCTTCTATTGCTATTGATGCACATGGTGAATGGCTTTTGGCACAAGGAACACAACAGAATGGAAACTGAGAGGTGTTGAAGCTGGCAGCTTGTCTGGAATAAAAGTAATTGTTTGAGAAGCTCAACAGGAACTGGTAAGTAAAGGAAGGATAATGTGAACACTTTGACAACACTTTGGTGGAGGGTGGCAGCCTTGTTTTTGTGCTTCAAGAGTGCTGAATAAATGATAGCAATTAGAAAGAAAGCTTTCAAATGCAGATGTTTTCCTTCAAGCAACGTTGTATCCAGAGTTGTTAAAAACATGAAACATGAATGTATTGGCAGTTGAGCACAAATTTGTTAATCACATGTGCAAAATAACAACCTGCTTTAATATAAAAATTAGTCCTAAACCCAGTTTGTTGAGTTTGAAACATTTAGCACCTCTCAATGTGTCACCTCAGTTTTACTCTTACATCTCTCTGACTCCTTCATGAAAGGACATGCATTCAGCAATAGGTGAACTGGTGAATCTGAAATGCCCAGAGGTGGGAATAAGGGTGAAGGATGTCTGTTTATGAATCAAAAGCATGAGATAAACTGACAGTATGTCCATATGAAGCATCACGCATGGGAAAGGCTCCTGCCCCTAAGGATTCTGCAAAAAAATAGCAATGTAAAATAGATGGATGCTACAGATATTGACAGGTTGAGGAACACTAGGCGTTGGTTGAGTAAAGAAGAAAAAAGATGAAGAACGTAACAACTTTGTATAAACTAAACCAGAAACTGGGAAAATCTTATACTCACACTTTTTTATGTCTTAATTCACTTCAAGTGGATTCATACGAGTTGGCCTTGAGCTGCTGCACACTTCCTTTAAACTTCTGGTTATTATTGTGAGCACAAACCTCAAAGGCCTCCACATTTATGGTTATAAAACCTGATTCTTGTGTGTTTCTGAGTGTGTATTATTTTTTCTGGTACAAGCTTGTTGCATTTAATATGGGCAAGTGGTAGTCCTGTGGTTAAAACAGTAAGAGAGATCATTTGGCCCAGTTTATCCCTACAATTTTGTGGTCAGATAAAGTTTAAAGATTGTAGTGAGAAGTCAACAAGGGGATTGATCATTGATTGGCTCCTGGGATGTCCCTGATGGGTCAGCTCCACGAGGGAGGACTGACTGTACTGTCACAGTACCGGACTATCAGTGCTCTGCAGACTTGTCCTGATAGCATCTGTGTTTGTCTCTGGTCTAGCACAGATCCTGACCTTCTATCTGATCCAGCCACATCATGCAGCCCTTGTGTCCGGAGCCCCGCAGTCTTCTGTCCTGTGAAAACACTCCTACTGTGCCTAAGTCAAAGTGCCTTCCTGCTCCTTCCTTGCACCACTCTGCAGGGAGATGCTTATTCGTCCACAGAGAGGCTCACTACAATGGTCAGTCATGCTTTCTGCTGACACTATTATCTCATAGCTAAGTTAACACATCCTTTCCTTAAGTTGTACTGAGTTAAGTTTGTATCTCTGGTTTCGAAACCATAAAAAATACCATAAAAATATAATATGTTAAAGTTTCCAAAAAGATTCAAATGACAGTTTGGGTATTTTTTAAGGCCTCTCTATTTTGCACTTAATCACACAGAAAGTCTGTTGTGTGAGAATAGCCCTGGGCTGTGAGTGAGGAGTGTCCCAATGGCCCTGTTCTTAAACATATTGGACTTATATTGCCAGAGTGTATGTAAACAGGCTCATTTAAAACACAGGGAAGTGTTTATTCACAAAGAGTGGTCCCTGGCCTATTACTGTTACTACAGCAGCAGAGAAAATCTGTAATAGCTCATTGTCCCATGAGATGCTTTTTTATTTTTATTTTGTTGAAACCGCTTTACGATTATATATTTTCAAGGTTGCTTTTTGCAATTTTAAGGCAACCATTATTAAAGCTGAAAATAACATTCAATTAATTCTCATAATGGAATGTCTCCCTTGAACAATGTGGTGGTCACTGAAACTGTGAATGAACTCTCTTTCTGTTATTCAAGATGTTCCTCCTCTTTGTTAACATTGGATGAACATGATTCAGAAAAAAAATGACATGGCATAAAGCAAAACCATGTATCAGGTGGGTAAAGTTCTTTGTGTAAATCAAATCTAAGTAAAAAAATAAAAAATAAATACCCAATGTATTTTAACAGCATATAATATCTTGTTAGTTATCAAATAAATCTAAAAATGCAGCCATTATTGTGTATAATACATATTTGACAAACATTGATAGACCTTGTGAAGGATATTCAGACTAAAGAAAGTATTTATTGGCTACTGAATCAATCATTCAAATATGTGGCCTATTTTTTTCAAGGCCTATGAGATTATTAAATATGTCAATAAAAGAGCACTGGTAGAGCTATGACTGGAGCATTTCAGAGAGACTTTAAGGGTTATTTATAGCTTTTGTTCTGAACTCCCCAAACACACACACTCATCTCTACAGAAGCTCAGATAATGATTAGCTCCGAGGCTTAGGCATTTTTTTCTCGATTGTGTAACTCTCTTTAAAATGTTTGACATATATATATATATATATATATCAAGCTTTTGAAAGATCTATTACGACAGCATATCTGGGTGTTTAACTGAGGCCCTGAAAATGCTGAGATGCCCCCTGTTTTGTGCTTCCTGTTTGGCTCACGCATAATGCTATACTTTTCTGCAGCTTTTTGGCGGACATCGAAGAGTGCCCCACTGAGATTCTGCTCGGAGGTCAGTCTATAATGCAGCCTGACTGGATGTGATGAGAGGTCCAGAACAGGATCAAACCATTTTGTAGGGGTCTCAATGGGTCAGCTCAAAAAGAAGGCTATGAGACCCTGTAATCCTGGAGAGCTCATGTTGGCATCCACATCAACAATCACAACACTCCAGGGCTTATCTTGCCGGCTATTGGGTCTGCTTCAGTAAGCATTGTCTAAGCAAGCTCGGCTTATCTGGAGAGGGATGCGTTTCCTGATTAGAAATACAACCAGCACAACTCAGTTTAAGGTCTGCAGAGGTGACCATGAAACACAACGCATGTCTGTCACCTCTTTAGATAAAAACAATTATATATCGAGTGTCAGTGGAAGAAAAATGCAGGACAGCCGTTGATTTTACCCATGTGAGTGCTTTAATTTCTGTTCCTCCACATCAGCCACAGAAACGGCCATTTTTACAGTACACTGTCCTTCATGCCAAAAACAAACAGCACAGCTACAGTCCTAAAACCAACATTAAATGCTATTTTTTTCATAAATCCTTCTGGTTTTCTTTGCTAACTAAATAGTTCTGTTGTGTCAAACAGGGTAAAAATTGCATTCAAAAAGTGTGATAGCTTGCCACAGGACAATGAGGGCTACTTTACAGTGAAATACTACATGCTCCAACATAGTGTAACTTGATATTTTTGTAGTTTATATTTATATTTGTTTGTTTAACAAGCAAGCACAATTCTGATTCATTTCCTGAGTTTGGATGCTTTCACAAGTCTGCCAGGACCTTTCTAAGAGAGATGTGGTTTCAGGATCTCAAGGATACAAAATGACAAAGGTTCCCGCTGAATGACGAGAGGAGCAATGATCAAAATAAATAAATAAAAGATGCTCTCATAAATACTAAATCAAATGGGAAATGATTTCTTTTCTTGTCGGTGCACCGGGGCAACACTGTAGCTGCTGAGCTCTGTCACAGCTTTTCAAAGACAGGTGCATGCAGTATTCTGAGAGTGTGACAGAAAGGAATCCATGCAAACATGCTCACAATGATTATATTTGCAATACACAGTGGATTGGCAACTGCCAAGCTGCTGGTAATTATAGATGGAAATCAAGTGCCTAACCCATCTGTTGAACAGGGTTGTTAAGATTTCTCACAGGTGTTAAAGCCAATCCTTCCTCTGAGCTTTTAAGAGAGGAGCTGAAACACAGGCTTAAAAGGACTTGTCTGCCTCATAAGTGAGAAATGAATACTCCTGGTTGCATTCCATGTTTTACACTTAGTCTTTTACTTTTAGAATATTGTATGAGAGGATTCAATCTTAAATGGAAAACAAAATGTAAAGGTATTGTGGTGTTATTATAAATACAGAAACACCAATGCTACAATTGCACAATTCACTTAATCTTAGTAATAGCACATATCAGCATGTACAACTGCACTGGACAGAAAATCTAATGGGGTCTTGACAATGTCAAAGGCATATTGTGCAGCTTATTTAGTTCTCTATTTTCATTTTTGTTCTGTGAGCTGTGATTGTCTGAGAGTTACACACTCAAAAATATCCCTTCCTTTTAAACAAAGATTAAAATGGTGAATTAGTTAATCTACTGTTGCATTAACCTCCACATTTACAAATTCATAGCATTTCTTAGTGCAAATTGTGTGGTTTGAACCTTGTCAATAAGGTTGAAAAAGGTATTTTAAAGGCTTTTTTTTTTCTTCTTCTTCTAATTTACAAACAACTTTGGGATAAAAAGACAGAAAGTGCAATACACATCCAACACACAAGCAATGGCCAAAGCACACAGCAAGAATAAAACTTGCCAGCCGCTGTCGAAAAAGTAAAAGTATGAAATTACTCTTGTCTTATCTCACACAAGCAGAGTGAACACAAGGCATCTCACCTAACAACTCATACTTTCCTGTGATTTTTGCTGTACTGGAGAGTTTTTAGCCCACCAATTCTGACTGGCCTGCAACAGCTCTGCTCATTCTGCTGACTGACTCATCTTGAAACAAACATAGAAAAATAAGCTGCACCTGAAGGGCAGAGAAAACTGTTTATCCTCCAGGCATTCTTCCACTGAGATAACATGACTGAGTTTTGAGGATGCTGGAATATTATACAGCGGGGATCCATTTAAGGTACAGGCGTCCGCAGTGACAGCTGTGTGTGTTGCACAGCTTAATCCTCACAGGATAGCTTCATTATTGTGTTCATCCCACTTTGTGTTGCAACCGCCAAATGCAAGAGTGTTGAATAAGTAATGGAAGTTGAACTGCTGAGTGACAGACTTTAACCTCACCTGTCTCCATCCTGGGTGTGCTGAGAGGCTTCAGAAACCATCAGTCCCATCAATCACACACTTCCAGGCCCGACACATGTTGCACTGCTTTAAATGAGAATCTGTCCAACAGCAGGCAGGGGCTCTACACTGTTTGGAAAGAGTGACAGACATCAATTCATATAATGCTTTCAAAATGGCCTTCGCAATGCTAAATATTAACCCAACATCAATGTAAAAATGGAAGGGTTAATATTGAGGGGTTAAAATGAAGTCATTTTAATGAACTCCATTTGATTTCTAATGGATCTGAAGTCATTGTTTATCAGTTAATGCTTTTTCACATCCTGCAAATATTCATATAAAGATTTTATTTATTTAAGTTGGCATGTTGAATATTAGAATTGTAATGCGGCACATGTCCCAGAAGCTAAGTAAAACTTGATGCTAGCAATCTCCATAATACATGTATGCATGCATGTATTGGCTGCTGCAGAAAAACAGAAAGTAAGCACAAAGCTCTCCAGATACTGTACATGAAAATTCATCTGCACAACATTCCCAAAATGAGCATGAAAATGAAATGATGAATGCTTCTTCTATATGTAGCACTTTATTTATTTAACCAGCAACATCATTTACTAATATATTTGTTATTTCTCAAGAAACCTGCACAAAATGATTGCTGTGGGGCAATTTAACACCTAAATTTGTCAGGAATATGGGTGTCTCTGTGGTTTGTTCCTGCAGAAACCTGGCAGTGTTGCCGGAGGCTGTGTCATGCCAAGTCGACAAATCTTGCCAGTTTAAAAATCTCTCAAAAAAAACTCAGATGTCCAAAGGTTAGAAATGTGGGCTTGTGCGTCATTTCTCATGTGCTGCAGGCTGAGAAATGCAAAGCTGAATATGGTCAAGAAAATATTTACTCACTTTCACAAAATCTTACAAAGGTGCCCTTGTAATAAACACCTCCAAATAAAAACTACATTTCCCAGTTGAACAGGACTGACGACCCTGTTAGAAAAGTCAGACATTTCCTAAAACAATTATATTTAAAGTTACGTGATCTCACTTTGCTCTAACTCAAACTTCTCATTCAGTCATAATATAGTAAGAAGTATTCAAGCTGCTGTCAGAAGAGCAATGTCTAGCTCTACTGCGATGAATATGTTCTCGAAATGACCATTGATTTTCTTCTGAGAAATTACCACAAGACGAAGAAGTTCATCTTTCCACTTCTGAGGTGAGAACATTGACCTATAAGCTGACAATGTATTCGTCACTAAAAATAAAAGCTGCTAATGAACTCCTCTAGCTGCTGGGCATGCATCACAGCTATCAGCAGAAACAGGGAAAATACAAATCAGGAGAAAATAGATCTGCTGTGTTGTCAGTAGTGCTATTGTCTACATAAGCCTATGCCAATATAATACATCACTGAACAAGAGCAAAGACTGAGCATTGAGACCAGAAGAATCTCAATCCACTGGAAAAGCTTATACAGTGTAGTTGAAAACAGGATATATGGGAATTTTCAAGCCACTAGTGTCTATTTTTGTACTAAATGCCTAAGGCTAAGCTAGAAAAGAGATGTAATTAGTGTTCTTTAAAAGGAACAGTTGCTAAAAACATTTTACAAAGATGTTCTGTGTATGAGAAAGTTATGTTTTAAAGTTACAGACAGTAACACTGAATAAATGCCTCATTGGTCACTGTTGTATCACCTGCCCTAAGGTTTTCTAATCCATTCTGTAGCATGGCCGCAGTGCACGTAAAGTTGTGCGCGTGATGCATGTTTATGTAGTTCCAATCTACTGAGATGATGAAATACAGCAGATTAATGTGGAGAATTTGTTCTTGTAAATTAACAGCCTTTTTTTTTTTAAATTGTAGATTGCTCAGACATTCTGACTGATACACTTTATAATAGAAAGTCAAATTGCAAAGTGACTGCATCCAGGCATTTGTTCCCCTGTGACCTTATGTAATTACCTGCCAATCTGTCTTGTCAACCTGTTGTCAGATTTGGTTAGTCAGTTGTCAGGCTAACAAGCACACACCACACAGGACACTGGTTACAGGAAATGGCCAAGCAGATAAAAAAGAACGTACATAACAGAATATAAGCACAACGATTTTAGGGAAAGTAGAAGAAGAAGAATACTACATATATAATATAAAAAATACCCCAAAATAGATGTAAAAATATAAATAATAGTACATGAACACAAGAGTTCAGAAAGCAGCCTCAGTGATGCTGTCTGGCAAATGTTGGTGTTTATTTTAAAGGCTTTAAATCAACATTATCTTATTTTAAATTTGCTCAAATGTGTCGTTTAAATATGAATAAAATAACAGTGCATGTTCCAAAAGCCTATGTTTCTGTATTCATAAAGAGCATATCTGAAAAATGTGGATCCAAATACATTTGCAAAAGTGACCCAGAAAGCAAGAACCATAAAACTTTGCCACTTAAAAATGAAAAAAAAAAAAATCACGAGAAAAAGAATGTATGCTTGAATTGCTCCTATAACTAAAGCTGCTATAACAAAACTGCACAACAGGCACCAATAATTTACAGCCTATCCTCTCTGCCACCCGCTCCTATGAGACTGATTAGCACAATTCATTGAGGCAATTGTTAACTTTTAATCAAGGCATCATTTGTGATCAATATTCCATCTGCGAAAGCCTCATGTTCCCTTGAACCCGACATATAATGAGTACTGCCTTGGTTTTTATCAATCTATATCATATTATTGATATGGCCTCCAGAAAAGTAGAAAATGAGTGAAAATTCCTTGGATGATTGAGCGATAGGAGCCAGTACATTGGAGCACTGCTGAAAAATGAAGAGGGCAGAATGGTGGAGACAAAGAGCCTCTCAGAGCCATCAGTTACAGAGACGTCCACTGCAGCACCAGTGTCGAAACACTTCAACCTCCCTAAAATATCATCTCCAGGCTGCAACGTCGACTCAGAGACATGCCTCTCGCCGGGTCGATTAATATTGACTCAGCAATTGAGCAAGCAAGTGTGTCTCTTCACGTAGAACTACATGACTACAAAACACTCCAGAAAGAAACTTCTGTTGGATAAATGGTAAGAAACTATGAAACTATTAGCTCACTGGACCAAGAAAATAAAAACTAAATTAAGGCATTTAAGCAATAATTAAAATGATATATATACCACTGTATGTACCAGATCAATGTTAAAGTTATGTTTTGGCAACTAATACCATTTAGAAACATGTGCACAAACTTTAGGACATGAAAGCTCTCACATCCCTTAGACACATGCATACCCACTGATGTTTTGAATATAACTTCATCTAGCCATTTGACACTACGCTGCTATTGAAATGCATGTAATGTCATCAAAGTAAAAACAATGGCACAAATATTTTTCAACATTGCAGTCTTCTAACCTCACTCACACCATTAACAGGCAATGCATGGTTTTGGTGTCACTCCAAGAACTACTTCTCAGCAGGTTCCAGTCCAAGTCATCTCAGAGAAAATTCGTTTTCTGCACTGCACTTATGAATCCTCATGCAGGGGAGAGCAGAAAGATCTACTCGCAGGTGACTGACAGTGCATCAGATATTCTGGCTTCAAAATAAGGAAGCAGAGGAACGTTTGTTAAGTCCAGCATGCCTTTCTGCATTCTAGGAAAATAGAATATAGGGAGCAGCCTCCACCTGCACCATAACATGGGCATTCAGTTATTCATGAATTGACCATTTAGCTTGTTTGGGTAATGGTTATGGTTGAATGTATAGAAAAGGGTTTTATGATGGTGATGTGTATAAGATACATGAAGTGGCTGCTTCAAGAACAGTGGTAAATGGTAATGCTTTGGAGCTAAATTGATGAATCATGCATATTGCTGCTACCAACACTTCCTCTCCCTGGAGTTGTGTCTAATAAAACTTATAAGGCAAGAATTTGTGGTCAGTTTATTAATATATAATAAATATATAATAAAATGGATATACTACAAGCCTCTGGTGAGGAAGCCTATGTGGCCCCATTGTCTCTTATTTTTTCATGTCATATTTTTTTGATAAAGCTATGGTCAGGATCATTCTCAGGCCCAATTTATAAAGTTCACTTAGCTGGTTGTTAGCATCTTGCTCTAAAAAAATTTTCATAATCTGAATGAGTGATGTGGCAGTTCCTTTGTCCGATTTTTTTTTTCACTCCGCTTCTACAAACCATTTGGACCATGTTCCCAAATGTTCCAGTTTTCCAAAAGTGTCTCATGGAGCAGCTGCCATTAGCAAATGTGCAGCCGAGCATGTAACGTGACAAGTGGAGGTCAATTGACAATTCTCATCTGTGATTATGATCAGCGTAGCCCAAGCAGAGCCCAAGGAGGATAATCCAGGTCAAATCTCATTCACACTTCTCAAATCCTGTCATCGCATATGCATTAACAGCAACCCACACATATCAGCTGGGACATCGTGCGGAAGATTTGATCACTCATTTTAAGAGGGTGATTATCAGGGAGAACTCAAATGGTGCCTTAGAGATAAATTAGGCACACTTTCTCATTTATTGTTAATGTAATCAAAGAGCCCCCTCTCAACCATCTCTCAAATCAACATTGGGCAAGAGGGAAGAAATCAAATGTGCTTCAGCGTGTTGCTCGACAATAAGATACTAAGCTCAGATGCTTTGAAAGAAAGGGCAACTCTGAAGGCTTGTGCTGATTGGCTATTTCAGCAGAAACCCGCTAGTGAGATAATGAGCGCTCTTTGATCAGAGGGCCATTGTTGTATATGATGATCATGTGTGTCTGAGTGTGTGGCAGCAACAGTGCCTGATGAATATTTACTGAAGCTGTCGTTGGTAATATCCCTGAGGAGCAGCTGGCTTGTTACAGACACAAGGAAGCCATGCCACGCACCTCGTCATCATGTAACTGTTTCAAACTGCACTGGGGCAGGTGATGCGGGGGATGTGGGGTCACAAAATGCAGCAAAACATACAGATGATACTTGAGCTGGGACAGTACGAAGATCGCAGTTTATAATCAGTCGGATTTGTTTTGGCTGGATGGAAGAGAAAAGAGATTACTGCATGCTAATTACTTTGTAACAGTATCAATAAATCTTTGAAACATAAACAGCAACTGCAAAAGCATTCCTCATTTGAGAGTTTCACACCAGTAATTGTTTCTATCTGGCTCAGCTAATTAAAGCTAAGTTAAATTATGTTTGTTTTATTTACTTTACTGCTATACTAAACCATCCTACACCCTTTTCCTGCGCGGCCCTCGGGGTACAACTGCTACAGTAGATTTATCTACTGGATGCAGCTTTCTCTTCTTTTTTGAGGCGATAATTAATCCCTCATTTATAAAAATAAAGCTGGATGCAGATAAGGGACTGTGGTCTGGTAGTCATTTGGTGTAACCTCTGCATCACACAGCTCTGAGGAGATTTTGTTTGTGTCACATGCTCCCGCTTGAGTTGGCAAAGACAGACAGGACTGCGCAAGCACCCAGTACAGAGGGTCTGGACACATATTGGACCACCTTTTATCTATGAAATCCATTCCAATCACATCCCAAAGCTGTAAACATTTCCACATTGAGGGATTTATTTTCCTGTTTGTAAATACTTTATGGGCATCATTAGAAAAACTTCTGATGTGTGTGTGTGTGTGTGTGTGTGTGTCCTACCAAAAGTCTTTCCGAAGTGCTAAGTCCACTGGAGCAAGACCATCCATCTCCACTTATAATGTGCATTTAATAAGAATTAAATTGGCGGGTGGATAGATGTGGTTTGAGCCGTGTGATAATGACAGTTTGACTTTTCATGGCTTTGATATGTGGATGACAGCCGCCTGTAAGGTTTAATGGAGCCGTTCCACCAGCATCTGTTAAGAATGCTTCATTAGGCCCGAGCCGGCGATGGCCGGGAGGGCCTATTGTTTTCACTAGGATTATTATTATTATTATTATTTTTTTTCGTCTTCCACTTTGACCACTAATTTGACCCCCTGAACATGCTCAAAAACTCACCAAACTTTGCCCAAAATTCAGGATCGGCGAAAAAGGATTTATTTTGGGGGTCCCATACAAATCCATAAAACGGGGGCTCGACAGCGCACCCTGGAAAAGTGGAAATACATTACGCCAATGGGAAGTGAAAGTACTTTTTTTTTGCCGTAAAGCCACCAACTTTGGTACACACATTCCTTACCGCGAGGCAAACAAAAAATATTATTATGGCTTTGCCCGCTGACAAACAGTTAGTCCGCCATTTTGGGTGAAACATGCGACGCCCAAAATCACACCCCTCATTCAAAACACTACTTGTCCTAGGGTTTTCATCCAAAAGGCTCCAAATTTGGTCAGAATCATCTAGACACATGAGCCGACAAAAATTATCAAGTGGTTTTTTGATATCTTAATGGGTGTGGCCGTGACAAGCCCCTAACGAGGAGGCCATCTTTGTAAAAATAAAATCTCCTGTAACTTTCACAAACATTGTTGGATCTGTTTGGACCCAATGAAGCGTTTGTGCACATTAATGACCTGAACACGATGATATGCAAATTATCGGGCTAGCTTCAAAACTGGCTCTCCAGCGCCCTCTATAAATTTATAATGGGGGCCAAAAATTTAGTTTGGTCTAGAGGCATGAAATTTGGTACACACATCCCTCATGTGACGCTGAACAAAAAAGCCAATCACAATGACCCCCTATCTAGAACCGTGTTGCCATGGGAATGCTCGAAACATGTAATTAAAATGAATGGGAGGATAAATTCGACGCTAAATCGAGGTCTTAAATGTAAATGAAACCGCACCAAACTTCACCCAAAATTCAAGACCTTTGAGCAATAATATTTGTTGCCACTGCCATACAAATCCATTAAAAGGGGGCTCGACAGCGCACCCTAGAAAAATGGAAATACATTACGCCAATGGGAAGTGAAAGTACTTTTTTTTGCCGTAAAGTCACCAACTTTGGTACACACATTCCTAACACCGAGTCAAACAAAAAATATTATTATGGCTTTGCTCCATGACAAACAAGAAGTCCACCATTTTGAGTGGAACATGCGACGCCCAAAATCGCACCCTTCATTCAAAATACTACTTGTCCTAGGGTTTTCATCCAAAAGACTCCAAATTTGGTCAGAATCATCTAGACACATGAGCCGACAAAAATTATCAATTTATTTTTTGATATCTTAATGGGTGTGGCCGTAACAAGCCCCTAACGAGGAGGCCATTTTTGGAAAAAGAAAATCTCCTGTAACTTTCACATACATTGTTGGATTTGGTTGGACCCAATGAAGCGTTTGTGCACATTAATGACCTGAACACAATGATATGCAAATTATAGGGCTATCTTCAAAACTGGCTCTCCAGCGCCCCCTATAAATTTATAATGGGGGCCAAAAATTTAGTTTGGTCTAGAGACATGAAATTTGGTACACACATCCCTTATGTCATGCCGAACAAAAAAGCCAATCACAATGACCCCTTATCTACAACCATGTTGCCATGGAAATGCTCCAAATATGCAATGTAAATGAATGGGAGGATAAATTCAACGCTAAATTGAGCGCCTAAACGTAACTTAAACCGCACCAAACTTTACCCAAAATTCAAGACCATTGAGTAATAATATTTTTTGCCACTGCCATACAAATCCATAAAAAGGGGCTCGACAGCGCACCCTGGAAAAGTGGAAATACATTACGCCAATGGGAAGTGAAAGTACATTTTTTTTGCCGTAAAGTCACCAACTTTGGTACACACGTTCCTTACACCGAGTCAAACAAAAAATATTATTATGGCTTTGCTCCATGACAAACAGGAAGTCCGCCATTTTGGGTGGAACATGCGATTCCCAAAATCGCACCCCTCATTGAAAATACTACTTGTCCTAGGGTTTTCATCCAAAAGGCTCCAAATTTGGTCAGAATCATCTAGACACATGAGCCGACAAAAATTATCAATTAATTTTTTGATATCTTAATGGGTGAGGTCGTAACGAGCCCCTAACGAGGAGGCCATTTTTGGAAAAAAAAAATCTCCTGTAACTTTCACATACACTGTCAGATTTGGTTGGACCCAATGAACATTTGTGCACATTAATGACCTGAACACAGTGATATTCAAATAATGGGACTGTCTTTATGACTGGCTCTCCTTCACAGTAAAAAATGCAGTCTTGCCCAGGACATTTCTCCCCGATGTTGCAAAGGGAGGCGAAATTAAGTCCTTTCGAGGACATTTACTCTCACAGTTGCAAGGGGAGTCGACGTGCGGTCTTCCCGAGGAAACGTGCCCCCCGCGGTCGCAAGGGATGCGAGGGCCTTTGACGCCGCTTGCGGCTTTAATTGAGTTTACAATTAGTAAAGGCCACGGTTCACTGCCAGGCTCTGTGACCACTCCGGCTGAGCAGGGAGACACTGACAATTCTAGCACTAGAAAAGAGTTGGATTTAATTTTTCGCAGCAGTTGATTCACGTGTAAACTTTTTTGTGCATGCTCCTGTCAGTGTGATCTCTCAAAGCAAAGCCACGGCTCAGCGTTACTGTTCTCCTTTCTTTATGTTAATTCTAATCATAAAGCTCTGAGGTTGAAGACATGTAATGTTCTTCTATGGTAAGTTATTTAAGTTATCCGCACAACATTTCCTATAAAACCAACATTAAAAGTAAAAAATATATATATATTACTGAGAACCATTACATCACAATATTAAAACTGCATTACAAATTACAGTTTTGTCATGGGTCTGTAAACAATGGCAAAAAAACATGCAAGTTGCTAAATTGCTTAAAATGTATACATTACATTTCCTTATTTTTTACATTAAATGCAAGGTGTTTGGTAGGTTTTGGTTAAATCTTACAGGGACAGAGTTAACATTGCACTAAACACACACATACAGTGGTACATATTCACATACACAGTCTCGAGATATTGTTTTGGGAAATTTTAAAGCTTCCTTGGCAATGTGAAAAAAGCAAACACCTGTGCAACCCACATTACTGACTCATGGACATGTGATTGACATATCTACCAAAGCCACCCACTCACCTACAGTTTAATTCAACAGAAGCTTATTTCTCTTCCCCCAAATTCCTGCCAAATGTAAAAAGTGCTTCTCTTTGGCTTTAACATGTCACAACAGCACTGCTTTTATTTTTAGCAGACACTGCTTCATGTAGCAAATAACAGAAGAATGCATAATTAAAGTAAAAAATAAAAACATGGTTGGTCTTATTTTTCATCCCACAAAGTTTCATCTGACTGGTTTTGTATCTTTGGTTGCACCTTGTGCCTCAGGTTTACAGCCTATGTAGAAAAACATGCTGTAAATTGCTTGTGGCCATGCTGTAAAACTGTGAAACCCAGTGTGCTCTGGTGTAAGTCCTCCCAGTGCATGCTGGGACAGGCTCCACAGGGCCATGACTCCGAATGGGAATCAAAGATTAGGAAATGGGATGGGTGGATGGACACCTCCAGCACCTAACAAATGGACACTGTCCCTAGTGCCTTGGCAAAAGTTGGCCAATGCAGACCAGAGAGCAAATTCAAACTTAGCCGACTACATTAAGGTATTTTAGATTACTTTTGGCCTTTTGGGACATGGATCCAATTTAAAGTGTATGACACTGTTCTCTTGCATTTTATTGGCTGCCTTTTCCAAATACTTTAGAAAAAATATTTATTTTAAATAAGGCCTTTGTTTATTATAGTCTGTTGTTTAACCATGGACAAACTTGAGAATTAAAGACACGTTATACTCAGATTAACCAGTTGGAGCCTCTGCTGATCCCAATATAGCAAAGGTCTCTATATACCTTCACAGCCACCTGGGAAAGATTTTTTTTTTTTTTTTTTAATGAATAATTTTACTAAAACATTAAATATGACAAAGGACATAAGCCACTGGTTGTTTTGTAAAATGCATATTACTTTTTTTTATTTCACCTTTTTATGTCTAGTTCAGGAGGTTCACAAAAGGCTGGAGCCCATCTCATCTGACACAGTGCATGAGGCTCATAGATACACAACCACTCACATTGTTCACATTCAGAGGTAATCGTTTTTCTGCATGTTGCTGCAAAGTATCAAGAAAACTAAATAAATAAATGACAACATTCAACAAGTCTCAATAAAGCCAGCTATGATTCCAATTTGTCTCCTCTGTACCATCCCAACTATTGACCCCATGAATGAAGAGAAGTACATCTTATGGAAGCCCCGCCCACATGGGACCCCCTGGCCCTCCTGTGTCCCCCCTGCTAACATCAGAGGCAGTCAAGTGAGACAAGGCCTCTCCATGGCGAAAGCAGAGAGCATGCACTTCATCTCTCACCTCCAAATCATTATTACCTGATTAAGTGTGATTAAGAGAAGATCATTAGCAGCTGCATGTCCTGTCAGTAACGATTACTGTGATGGGTGCGTTAGACCCCATGAGCTCATCTGCAGGCTTAGCCACTTTAATGATTAGGGAAGCATTGTTTAGCAGAGCTCTCAGATGAAAGGCTTGCTGAGGTGAACATCCCACAAGTGCATCATAATGAACTCGATTGTTCTACAAGGCAGATGACATTGAACAGATTTTACCTCCAAATTCCTTCTCAATGTATACTTGTGTTAAACCTTGTACAGTTACTTTGAATAATGTTGATTATACTTCTCTCCAGGGGTTGATGCAAAATAATAACCAGTAAATGCCAAATGTTCTATGTAGTATTGTTTGTGTTTTTGCTATAAAATATTGAGACAGAAATGTCATTAGATATTGTAAAAGAGATAGTGAGATAGTGTTATGTCCCTTTGATTTGAATGATGTACTCACTGTTAAGGACTTGCCTATACAGAAGTACCACATAAGCTGCATGAATAGTCAGAAAAAATAGAATGTTATACAGTTAGAAGATGAAAAACTTTTCACAGTTAGGTAATTTTGTGAATGACTTTATGTCAGGTGGATTGCAAAAGTTTAGTTAAAAAAACAAAACAAGGTCCAAACGGGCAAGGTGATTGTTAAAATTGAGTCCATATAAAAGAGTTCAATTGCTGCCTTTGGACAACAGAAATGAATACATGTTATTTTGCCTTTTCTAAAAGTGTGGATATGTTGCTACTTTCCTTTATCAATATGATGAATATTATTTCCATAAAATATGGCTAAATAAGAATGCATTGTCTCATTAGACTGTATGAATGCTATTAAATCTGCATCAGTGACAGTGGGTTGGAAATCTTTGAGTTGCATGCTGTTTACTTCATTTACATATATCGAGAGGAAAATCAATTTCAGATGTTGATGCTCTTAATCCGCTCTTTGTGGACACAAATAGCCATCAACCGAGAGGCAGCCAAATCAAGCCCTTGATACAAGGCTGCACTTAGCCAGCTCCAATGACCAGGTTCCACTGTCAAACCCACACAGTTGATTTAAACAGCCCTGTCATCAAAGTGACACCTTCAAACCATTTACAGACTTGATTGTTCAAACAGCACTGAAATCATTGGAAAACGACAGTTATTATTTAATGAAAAGAATTAACTCTGAATTAACTTAAATTGTGATTCCAAGAAGTAAGAAGAAACTTTTTTTGAAAAAATGATTTTAAATTATTTTAAAGTCTTCCTTCCCAAACTGCAGCTGTGTAACACATCAGATCGCAGATCGTAGACAGATGCAAAGCACTAGAAACAAGTTTGATCAGAGCAAAGGATGCTGCTTGAACACGGAGCATCAGATAAAGATACCTTCATTGAGGAATTGCATGGAAAGCCTCCAAACAGACAGTGAGATTGGTTTCCAATTCCCCCATCAGACAAATTGAGCCCAGTGGCCAATTATTCCCAATGCCAATTAACCTTGCAACCAGCCCCCCTTTCTGCAACTGTGTGAGTCAGCCTGCCAAATTTGCTTTTGCCTGTCACATAGACATTGCTGATGAAAATAGACAGGAGCGCTGTGCACCAAATATTATTGTGTCATCAACTTTCTGATGGGGCTCCACTTTAAAGCAGAAAGAGTTTGAGGTTAATGGCCTGACAAACTTTAACAGGCTGCATCTTTGAGGCCAAACTCACCACTAAAGGAATAATGTTGCTCAATGTTTTATCTGGGCTAAAACATGTACAGTGTTTGCCTGTGGCAGCTCTTTTGGGAAGACAGACCATATGAAATAATGATTTTATTTTCACAAATATTTATCTAAAACATGCCTCATATGCAATGTGAGAAAAAAAGAAAACTTTCTTTTTTAGCTTTATAGCTCTTTAACTTTTTTTCTATTTATGTGTCCCTTTAAGATCAAAATATGGATTTCCAAAAGGATGTGGCATTCAGTGTCTTAGAGGACCTTTGAAGGAGATTAGATTTTAATCATATTTTTTGACTGAAACTCACTTATTGGCAATTACCAGCATGGTTTTATAACCCTAAAACTTCATAGAAGTATAGGATATCAAGGACATGCAGTGATTTCATCTCATCCGGCAATCATTAAACTTCAGAAATATGAGGATTATTACACAGTCAGTTCAGGGTCATGGAAAGGATAAATGCATTTTTCTGTGAGCAAGAAAGTACAAGTGAATCATTGAAAAATATTGATTCAAAAGTATCTCTTTTAAAACGGTTGCTCTCTAAATTTCACAGCAGTGAAATCCTGTGCAACTGTCTTCAGTAATTTCAATGATCATTGTGACTGCACAGTTGAAGAGATAAACATGAAGAACTGTATTTGGTTATTTCATTTCTCTGTGCTTCTGCAGGTGAAGTGGAGCTCTTGTTGATCTTGCTGCTCTCATTAATGTATGTGCAAAGTGAGTGGCTTTAAAGGGGTTTTATTAATATAGTGCTGTAAATATTGAAATGTTTATGACATTTAGCAAGTCTAGTCCTTGTAACACCTATCTCCCTGCATCAAGAAATATACTGGATCTTCAGTATAATATTTACGTTAATGTATGTTTTAAAGCTACACACAGGGATGTACTATAATGCCTCAGCACAGACCACCCACTCGGGTTTAATTGAAATTTACATTTAGCCTTGTGCATTTAGCTAACTTTCACTTCCCTGAAATATGTTGGCAGGTCATATAATATACTTCTAATATACACAATATGTACACTGGGTATTACCTTTAAAACAAGTATAAACGTATCAGCAATGCTGATGTGTGCAAAATAGGAAATACTATTTTTGTCATATAACTCAGGCAGACTGAATATTGTACTAAATCGTCTATATTGACTACAGCAGTAATAACTTTAATACACACCTGTAACTTTGAGCAAATCTCTTTTGGGTGAGCTCTCCACTGAAACCCCATGTGGAGCCAATCAGTGGCACTGCTATTACTACCATTCATCAGTTAAGGGCCTTTTACTTTGGTGAAGCTGTTACTTTGTGCCTTTCATTTGTACACATGAAGTGTTCACATTTTTGGAAAATAGAAAAACAGCAAACAAACATTCAATATTGCTTTAAAGATTTAACCACAAGGGAGCATTAATTCCACAAACAATATTAGATTTTTCTTCTCAGGAGCCCAGCACAAGTAGCAACTTAACTTGATCTATGGATTTCATTTAACATTATCTAATACAGCACTGTGAATCTAATTTGTTTGGGCGCTGAACACTGAAGCTTACTACTGTGAAAGACACTGCAAATGGGTTTACAATTGAACATGGAATCCTTCTTTGAGCACTTCACAGCATAGATTTGACTTTGAGTATCCCTTGTTTTGCAGGCCCAGTGCACAGGCTATGAGGTGATATAGGCAACAACAAAACTAAGGGCTACACATATTCACTATCATTCATTCAATTTCTGATATCTTTTTGGATGTTTGTTATAACCATCCTCTATTTTTCAAAGAACATTAAAATATATGTGTCTAACTAATATCAGGCACCAATGTAGATGCTGCACCAGAGGAACGTTTAACAAATAGAAAATAATCAGTCAAACAGCGCAACACTGTATCAATGGAAGAATTCATCATCATTTTTATACATTAAAAAATAATAAACAAATAAAGAATCCATAACACAAATACCACAAAGCAGTGTCAAGACATTTTGCAATAACAACCACATTTCAAATTAAACATGAACTATGCTTTATCCATTTTTTTACCACATATGATCAGCAGACCATTTGTAAGATGTTTTGCCTAAAGCTTTGTTTCCTGGGCATTTAACAAAAAGAAGTTTTGAATTCTATTAATTTACTAAATAGAAATGTGACTCATGTGCTACCACAGAAGTGATTGCTTTATTTTAGAAATGCACACTCAGAGATAGGTCTCGGAAAATTTGAAAATTTTTGAGGAAATAGACAAAACTGAGCCAGTCTCTCAGTAAAGGTTATTTTCCTTAGTAGGAGCCATGCTGAGTTTAGGTGCAGCTCTTTCATTGTTGTTTCAATCAGCACTCAGACCTTTATTTGATGCCTTTGAAAAGAGCGTAATGCAGTCTCATTTGTCTGGTTCCTGAAGGCTCGCCTAAAGATTCTGCAATCATCCAAGGGTCGTGACATCTTCTTGCCTGTATTGTGTCTGACATAATTGTTCATAACCACAAAATGGTGATGTCATGGTGCATACAAACCGCTCAGTGCTCATAGCAGCACTGCTCTTTGTTCTTGTCTCTTTGTAGGTGCCGGGGGTTTAGAAAATCCAACCAAGTCTTGCCAAACATTCTCTCCTTCCTGTTGGCAAGAACAAAGTGGAATACTTGCCAAGGAAGGAAAGCATATTTCACACCCAAACACACCTACACATCAAGTAGGATAGATTAGAGACAAGAGGCTTAGGCTATGAAAAGCACAAATAAGATTTCTGGGAGCATTCCCATAGTGTAGACAGCTCCCAGCAGCCTCATGCATTGCCTGCTTCTCTTTGTGCAGGCTGAAATTCAAATCCATATTCACAATAGAAAGGGTTGCACTGACAATGCTTGAATAGTTGAAGAGGCATCACAGTTTTACCAGGCTGATGTAAGCTTCAGAGACGACTGAAGGCCAGCGCAAGGAAAGAAGAGTCTGCTCTTTACTGAGTTCTTATAGTCCTGTCTTAAAGTTGTTTATTCCAACACATCAAATCTCATAAAAGACCAGCATTCTATACAGAGCCCTGCAGAGAACACGCATCTTTAATAATACTTCAACAGAACATCAAAATGTTGAGATGTCTTCTCAAGGAAGAGTAATAATTAGTATAATGAGATATTTGTTTTTTTTTTAAAGAGTGAGCCTCTCATGTTCACAAAAATATACAAATATTAAAATGGATTTTAAAATACATTCATACACTGGAGTCACACAAGACGCAACACTGCGTTATGAACTTTCATTGGTCATAGTTACAGTATTATTGCTATTTTATAGTAATGTTATTCTAGTACCATACTTATGTTCATTCTTGAGCTGTAATAGGAATTTCAAATTTTATGAACTTTAAATGACTATAGACCAAAGTAAAGTGCTCTAAATCATTGAAAACATCCATTTGAAAGTACAGATCAATTAATTTTGCAAATTGTTTATTAATGGGATAGCCCCTTGAGATGAATCATCTCGTTTTCGAGGGGGTCCCAATTACTGAGTCATTAAAGACTCATTTCATAGATGTTTTATGAATTTTTAAAAATGCAGAGGTATATTTACCACACTGATTGAATACACACAAGGACAAGATCAGCCTGTTGTGTTATTATAGAAACATGTCTCAAGCTACTGCAGGATTTACAAACTGAAACCATATTTTTCCCCATATTCTTCTGTGAGAAATTGACTGCACCTACAGTCACCTTTTTTTCTCCTCTCTGTAGCGCTTGTATCTGAGTATACAGAGTAAATAAACTGTAGGCGCAGTCTGTCTCTGTGATATTTTGAGTGTATATGCATGTTATATAATATTAGATTCCTATTGAATCTCATGTCATCACTCCTTGTTGTGTATTTTCTGTTTAAAATTAGTTCGATCTTATCTTAACTTGACTAACGTATTCACAGTGTGTTGCTGCAAATAGAAAGTGTATATAAAAGTCTAATAAATGATTAATCTTATCTTGTGTGATGAATAAATAAATGCAGGAGGACACAGAGGATTGACCAGATCCAAACCACCACTCAGTGCCTTCAAAGGGTTGGTGGGTGCACAAAATCACCGCACTCAGCATCACACATGATCAAAGACTCAAGTTGTAGGTTGCGTTCTCTTTTCCCTCCTCGTCCCCTTCAGATCTAAAAACACACTGGACTGTATTAATCCAGCTGGTGTGTTTTCAGACAGCACACAGTGAACTACTTAAAGCCTCTTAATGATTACCCCAGTGATTTACGCAACATGATGCACAGGAGTGTATATCAGCTGAGCTTTTAATCTGTGTTCTCCACTTTTTGACTGGCCTCCTAGAATTTAATGTGTCCCTTGTAATTCTGTAAAAAAATACTCACTTTATGAATAATGCAGAAAATCAAAATATCAATCAAGTGAGAAAATATACTTTTTTTGATGTATTGAGCAGTCCTTAAGTTTTATTATTCTTTTTGTCTATAGAGATTTTTTTTTTTTTCTTTGCCCATTCAAAGGTTCAGAACTTTTTAAACCATTGTCTCCATGGTAACATACAGAATGTTATCAACAAACCAGGAAAAGAAAATTGCTCCTAATGAATACTATTATGAAGTTAGTCACAAGAAGTGAAGGTAACCTGCTGTGCTCTAATCGCTGAGTCTTTTATTAAAAAATAAGGCAATATGACAATATCCTCACTCCACGATGGTGCCAGCAGATCTGACAGGAGGGCACAGTTGGTGTTTAATTGTGATCCACAATAGTTCAGACGTCACACTCACTCACACTGCGCTAATGGACATTGCACTTGTTTCAAACTTTAAAAAGTCACTTTCACGTAAACAGAGAATTACAATTGTATAATGCAAACATACGTCAACCCACACTGTTCTAATAGTCTATGAATGTAGCTCTGGAGAAGGTAACTCTACATGATATGAATAGGCCACAAGAGAAGAAAATAATGGGTTTCATTTTGATCTTGGAAAAAATGGACTTTTAAAACAAAAGTTACTGTGTTTTGTTTTGTGAAAAATACTGCGACATTCAACTTTGCTTTAAGTTTTGCTTCCAGCAGTCTTCTGATTATTGCCTGATTATTCCTCCATTATTTCCAAGTATCTTGTGGGCACTGAACGCTTAAATTAGCAAGAACCTGAGGTTAATTGTGTAGGAAATAGGGGGACACCTTAATGTTAATGAGCTTTTCTTGCATTGTGCAGTAATTGTCATGTCTCTACACTGCAATTTATTAAAATTACCTGAAATCTATACAAAGAGGCTTTTGCACAAGCCACTGTTGAAAATGAGAAAAGGGTTTAGTTAGTATACAATTCAAATCAAGAATCAAGATTAGCTCCCAATACACCAAGCAAAGGGCAGTGTTATCATTACAATCATGTTCAGTATTACACTCGTTTAAAGCATAATTTGTCTTTGTGTAAACCAGGTTTCACAGGTTCATATGTCACGCAGAGATCACAATCATTATAATGATGCCACAATCACCTTTCACACAATATCTCATCAATTAAGCTGCCACACTTTCCCTGTGACTTGATAGTGCTCTTTTACCTGGCAGTTGGAGTCCTCAGATACTTTTAAGACCATTACATCTAACATACTTTTTGCAGCAGTGAAAGATTAGTTGGGACTTTTAGCTCATAGCAAATAGTTTTTAGGGGGCAAACACTGTTATACACAAGCTTCGCAGCTCAGTCATTTAACTGTTAGTTAACTAAAAGTTACAAACAAAACATAATCACACCATGCATTCAGTACATAAAAGAAACAAAACTAAAAATGCATGAGAGAACCCCGACAAGCAAAAACATTTGCACAGTTTGAATGTTCACCGGCTTCTTTATGAACAGTGCCTGTAATGCCAACCCTTTTATATTGTAACCTAGAATTTATGCTGTCTACAGGAACACACTGAATATAGACAGACTGAAGAAAAACACAATTCAGTTATCAAGAGTTATCAACTGTGAGACAGAGTCCACCTCTATGTTTGTCATTCAGGAACTGGTTGAATTTGTGGTTAGGATAAATTGTTTTGATTCCAACTAAAACTCATCTTTGCATGTTTAATCAACAACAATGAGATGTGAGACAGGAGCTAACATTGATATTTATTATTATTAATTTTATTTGTTTTTTCTTATCTTTGGTATCCAATTTAAACCCTGCGAGGCAACCGATGAGATGAAATTGACTTGAATATACAAATAACCAATCATTCTGTTTCTTTCATTTGAATTTCATGCAGATGTGTTTTTATGGCATTGAAATAGAAATAAGATTCCAGATTTCTTTTTTTTTTTGAGTTTGATCCTATTGGCCCTTAATCTTACAGTATTGCCATCATTGGTTGCTTAAGGAATATGAATAATAACTGCCTTTTTTGATAAACATGATATGAAAATGTGTAGCTAGCGTCCATTGTCCATCACTGGGTTTAGGGACACAGGACCAGTTTAGAATCAAACACATTGATAAAATGTGCATATAGAAAGAGAGCAGGTGTACAAGGCAAGGAAATATGTTAACACGAGTCAATTAAGTGTGCCTCCCACCTGTGATGGAGAGCAAATTCATTTTTATTTAACAACAGAGGAAATGAAAGTTCATTGGGCAATATTGTTGTGAAGAGCAGCCAGATGGGACAGGTTTCAAAAATAGTAACAGCACAAGCAAAAAGGGAATCATCATGGGAAAATTAGTCCATCAGCCCATGACAGTTTCACAGGACATTGTAAATTGGAGCGCCCGCTGATGATATAATAAATTGGTAAGATTGCTTTTGTTTAACCTTTCTTTAACCTTTGCTTAAGCAAACAGACCCATTAAAAGTTAAATATTCCATGTTTCCCAACAATGAATAGAAAATAGAAGACATTGCGTATTTAACAAGTGCAATTTCAAAGTAAATTGACATTTTAATTTAATTATTTTGACTTGATGGTCATTAATTACATTGGTTTAGTTTCATTGATGGGAAGTTGTTTTTCAATGTAGTCTTTGTTCTTAAAGGAGAACAATCCAGTTATGGAAAATCTAATGGTAAATGTATTACCCATTAGATTTTTCTGGATATACTTCAGTAAATTGTGTAGGTTGCCTCAGCCCATCAATATTAAAGTTGATGTTTGAAATAGATTTTGATTGGGCCTTTGAATCAAAGTTGAAAGATAAAAAATGTGAAAGCTTTACTCAACATTGACCCGGATCTTGCAAAATGTAAGGTCAGGTTTATGGTTACTACAGAGATTGTACTTTTTTTAATGAGCTACAATAAAATGACTGATCTGACCAGGACGTGGAGCCTCCTAGAAAGCAGTTTGCTAGAAGGAGACAGCTCATTATCACTTCAAATTACCAGCAGATATTTGACAAAGGTAAACTCTGCTTACTTCAAACACAGCACGAGGGACCCTGAAAATAATGCCATCATGAGCCATGTCACTTTGTTTTGTTTTTTTATTTTCAGTCCTGTTGTAGATGATTTGCTTCACTCTGCATAATGAGCTCATTGCCCTGAGTGAGAAAAAGCAATAGTGCCCTGTCTTTCCTTCTCTCCCTGCTGTGAACAAACTGTAGCAATTAGGAAAGCAAGATACATAATGTACAGAAGCAATTTATGACGGGTTATATTTAGAGTTCTTACAGACACACAAAGGTTATGATGCTATTGTTTGTTTCCCACTGTGAAAGTAATTGACTAAAGTTTGAGTTTCTGATAATATACATAAAATGTGAAAATAGATTCTCTTGGGGTCATGCTGAGAAAAGATTTTATGTACTTTTAGATGAATTCAACACTGACCAAACACCAATTTTACTTTAGATTTGCTCACTACAGGCGGCAAACAAGACTCAGATGCCCAACTAGAGATTAGAAAAAAGGCTCTTTTATTTAAAAACAACAGGAAGAAAAAGAAACTATGGGAGACTGACAAAGAAAAAGTAGACTCTTTTAAACAAACACACAGAAGGAGAGCTAAAAACCCACACAGCCAGCCAAAAACAAATAAGCAACATTATTGTAATAGGAGCTGACAAAGAATAGAGCAAATTAGAAGGAAAAAAAAAAAACTATAGTTAGTGAGAAAACAGACGATGTCTACGACCTAGTCCCTCCCAATTAGTTTTGATAAGATTTTAATTGTTTTTCTTAGTTAAGCTGATAAAAACAGAGTTTTCTAAACATGTCACATCATTAGAAGATGTGCAGTATATACAGTAGCAGTATCACATCTGTATATGTTGCAAAGGCATCAGAAAGGAACAGGTGACAGAAACGGACTGATTCTTCTTATTTTCATGGCTGAATTGTATGTGCTCTCATTTGCCACAGTTTATGCATGAATTGTCAGGTTTGTCACATTATTGTTGAATTTCTATTTAAAGCAGCATGTCCTTGCACAAGGTACCCCTCCAGCTCTGTGGGGTATATTAATATATTCTACTAATATTCTACTGTAGTACTGCATTCAGTCATTTGGCAAGTGAAAAACTGTAATTCTACAGGTTGTCTTTCAATGACGTTTTGTTCAGATTCGATCAGAATTAGAAGAAGCTAAAGGGCTAGCTCCCTGCACTGCTACACTGAAGGAGCCCAGCAATTTTGTGCTGTTAAAGAAAATGGTCTGGTCTGGCAGTGCAGATTGAGTGGGAACTTTGAATGACGCTGGGACATGTCTGAGAAAGACAAAGCCAACATGTGTGATTACAATCAGTGGGAGCTACATTGGCTTAATAACAAGTGGGATATGTGATATAAGAAATCCTTCGTGACAGCAACAACACAACCAGCTCAGAGCTTGATTAGGATCACCAGGCGATGGGCAGCAAAGACGGAGGAACATCACTTCACTCTAACTGCATTCAAAGCAACAATGACTCACAACTGTTGTGCCGTTCTGCCTGCAAACAGAGAGAGCTAGCTGCGGAGATTGATGGTTGTTATGGTGCTGGGTGGTGGTAATAGCAGGCTATCTCAAGGCCTGTCCACATTCTATCCAAACAGATCCCTCCCTTAGGTCTCTAGATAAAAATCCCATCATGGGCAAAGGTAAAGACTGATAGAAACAAAGTGTGTGCTGCTGTCATCTCAAGGCCTTTTGTCTGCTCCAAGGGGGTCTATGTAATACACTTCAAGCTTTGCACTTCAGCAATCTTCTGTGTGTACTGCAAGAGTCCATTATGTCTTGCATGGTTCAATTGATTTTTATGATAATGGTGCATATATCATTTCTCTAGCACTCATCCTCGCATAATTAATGTGTGTAATTAAGATTTTCATTACAACAGAGCAGCTGTTGTTAGCTTCATGCTGATAATGGACTTAGATCGGACTAAGATAAATTTGCTTTGTTGATTAAGTTAGGAATTGCTCAGCTGTTTAGCTTTAACTTTGAGTCAAGCTTTATGTGTCATGTATGCAATTGAACAACAGAGGAGATTTGATTTGAGGGCTTGTCTGTTGCTCCAAGAAGAGAAGAAAAGCAAAATTCTCAACATTCACAATGCAGCAGGTTAATGATAATTGAACAGTGAGGGGACAGTTTGTTGGACTGTGGAAGGGGAGGCTCAATTATTCTCGGTTGAAGCAATCGAGTGTTGAAAGATGCACTGACCGTGCAGCTGTAAATATGAAAAATAAAAGAATAACCTCAAGCTTTTGTGTCTTGTCCAATTAAATGAATAACGTGAATGTGAATGTAATTCTATTAGCTAAATTATTCCCCACAGCAGTTAGTAACCAGCGCACTCCCAGTTTGACGCAGAGACTAAACAGCATAGTGCTGCAAATAGGGTCAGTGAAACTTTGTTTTTAAACACATCATTTAAAATACTGAAATACTTCAATCTCAGTTTAAATGTGTGGTCCATAAGTATTTCCGCAATCTATGTTTGTGAGAAATGGCCTGTGTTTCAGTGTTGGGTCACATTGAGTTGCTCATCTAGCACCTAAATCCTAAAATCCACACTGTTTTGTTTTTTTTTGTAATTTTTGTTTTATTTAACAGTTTCCTCTCTAACAATCACTAACTCTTTTGTGTTATGGCAAAGACCCAACAGTGCATTCCCACAGCAAAAAGTAAAAAATACAACACCTAAGTACTAAACTAGTGTTGTATAAAAGTTGGTGAAAGATGTGATATGAGCCTTTGGTGCAGTGTCCATTATGCTTCACTGTTGGCATCAGAGAAAAGAATTGCCTCAGACGAAACTGTTGAAAAGGAGCAAATGGGATTAATTTGTGTATATTCAGCAGCATTGTACATGATTTGACTTGATGGAGAAAAAAAAAACACATACACTTGTCACATGTCATATTTTTCTGTCAAAATGTGAGCCATTCCCGCCCACAAATGCAAGGGAAGTCATGTGTAGCTGTCACTAACTGTCAGTCGGACTGTCGCAGGGCTTTAGGGGACGGCAAATGCAAAGATAAAAATATAAAATTCTACTTGTGGGGTGAATAATAACATGTTTGCTGTAACTGTCACTGTCTCACCAGATCACAGTGTGCATACCAGGGATTTTTCATGTGCAAGTGACACTCCAATGACTTGCAAATCTGTGTACAATTACTATTTTACAGCCTTCAAGGGGACAGTGGGAGTCATAAATCTCCAGGATCCAAAATGAAACTCACTGCTGATAATATGCTCTGCCACATTTTATGTTTAATCCTGACTTCTGGTAAGGATTTGTTTTCCCACTTACAACATATTGAGATAAACTGACACCGAAAGTAGACAAATAATACAGGACATGGAATAACTCTTGAATCACTTTCATTTGATGTCAACTATATAGTTCTCTTTTACTGTATAATTTAGATATTTACTAAATGTACTTTGCCAATAAAGTAAAAAAAATACAGTTTTAACATTAAAGCATAGGTTAAGAGTTACAGTGACCATTCAAGGCTTCCATTTTTCATTTTATTAAGTCATAATATTTGCTTCAATCGGAGGCAAGATCCACAGTTACTAGGGCTTTAATTATGAGTTAATTATTCATTTAACACACCCGAATCTTTGACATCTAATGTATTATCTCACAAGCCTTTCAACGTTCATTCATCATCTGTTCTAATTTGGACAGTGAATCCTCGCAAGGCCCATGGGACTTTGTGCTGTAATCCAACAGAGAAGCACAAGGCTGCCATCATTTACAAACACAGCCAGTAATGCTCTTAATAAAATAGCATTTAATATCCCAAGATAAGCATTATTAAATAGTTATCTCCTCCCAACAAACTTAGAAAGTCAATATTCGCTTTCACCTGGATGACTGCTTTACACATATAACAGCTAGCAAAATGTCAATTAAATGTCATTTCCAACTATGATAATTAGGCTCAGCAGTGATTCATTTATTAAGTCTTCGTCAGTCGTACCATAACACAGTCCTGAGTTTGAAGAAGGTTTGATTTCTCCATTATGGATTACAGACATAGAGCTTTGAAGTGATATCTGAGATAATGTGGTTTGTATGATTTATTAAACGTTAAATCCAGAATGCCTTTGCCAGTGTCACCATATTTGCAGCTTAAATTCTGATTAATCCTAAGTCATTCTCCATTTTTTACATATAGTATTCAAAGAGTTGATTTGAAATGCAGAGAGAAATGATTGAAAATTTTCAAGTTTCTTCTGCTGTCAATGCTGAAAAAAATATTCTCCACAGCAGCACAGAAAAGGCGATAATTTTCAGAGTGTGCCTTCTAGTACTAATCTGACGCCTATGCCAGCCGGTTCCTGGCAGGAATTATTATTCTACTGACATTTTGCTCTTTCTTATGGAGGTAAATACTGAGGGAAATAGAAAGAGAGGGTAAGTGCAAAATTGAGACATGCTCGAATGAAAACTGAATGAGACCTGGAACACTGCTCTGGTGACCTTTTCTAATTGAGTGGCACAAAACTTTTGGATGGGGTTATACTGTTACTCTGTGGGTGACATTTACATACACATGAGGCATTAGATTGGGCTTTGAATTTTAAATGGAACCATACTGTATAATAAGTAGGGTAAATGCAAAACGAGCCCTTATTCCTTCTGTGCACAGGAGAAAATAATCAGAACAGGGGAAAAGCATGCATGTGTGTAATGATTATGGAGTGTTAAAGAGTAGAGAACTGAGATGTTTCTCAGGTGCCACAGTGAGATGTTGCTTAATGAAATAAAACTTTTCCTATGAAGAACAAGGTTATTTAATTCTGTAAATAAAAGCATAAAAAAGATGGAGCTTAAATCTCAACGAAAGGCAAGCCACGTGCAAGTTTCAAATATTTGTTTAGACAATAGTAAATTTAGATGCATCCAGATTTCAGATGAGATAAATCAACACCACAATAATATGAGAAAAAATGCTTCAATGGTGATTCACAAGAAAACTAAGCCAGAGCCAGGTTTCTTAACAGTCTTAAATGAACATTTTTTTTAGTTAAAACGCTCTTTATGTCATGTTTAAGTGGACACTACATTGACTGTCCACTGAGTTGTGTAAAGAGACAGGCCATGGACAGGTAATTAGCATGCTACCACATGCCACATTAAACAATCTGGTATTAGTGCATTTTCAATATTTAAAAAAAAGAAAAAATACAAATGAAATAGTATCTCTACATTTGTTAAAAGGTTGTGCAGGTACAAAAAGAAATGTTGTAATTCTCAAGAATATTGGAAAGAGACACACACTATTGACAGTTGCATTATTTTCATCAGAGTGCAAAAGAAGATACTGGGCATTTATTCTCTGTTTGTCTTTCTTATCACTTCACTATTCACCATTTGAAATGCAGCGTTTTCTGACCCCACCTTCCACCACTGTGGTCTTTTCACATTTCCAAAGACAGCGTCGTAGCTGTGCTCAGAGTGACATTTTGGGGGCAGGATTACACAGGCAGAGCATGAGCCTTCTGTGATGTCCTTGAGTTATGTTGTCACCGATTGACGTGTCAGACCACTATAAATTCATCACAAATTTAATACTTTGACACAACCTTCATTCTGTCACTGTAACAGTGTGTACCGGTTTTGTAACTCAAAGGGATAAATGAGGCATGTATTCACAGTTGACATGCTATGACCCTTAGCAGCAGTGTGTGGCATCACCTGCTGATGACTAAAAGCACCAGATTCTCTGGTAAAAGCCTAGGAATGGTCGAGGGAAGTAAGATTTGCTGTATTTGCTGGCAGCGATCACTCACTCCTTCATGTGTTCCCTATATAATAAACACATAAAAAACACAAGGTAAGGGACAGGTGTGGATTATGGGTGGTGCTACCTCTGTCAGAAACATATTGTAAGAAAGTTTCAGCAAGGAAAGTACTTGCTGTACGTACATCACATTTCTCATTATATCCATTAAATGTGTTTTCAGTGCTTGGAAATGTTATTATAAACCAGTACATGGTGCAGTTCATTTAAAGGAAACTAGTGACTAGTATCACTGAAATCAAGGTCAAACACTGGCAGAGTTCATAAATTACCTTTATGACATGTATTAAATGTATTGTGTGTCTTCATGATATCACTTAAACAACTAGACCATCTTTCCTGTGACATTAGAAAGAATAAATGTGTTAAAGGAACAGCACTGTCTGCAGCCTTCCCAGAAATACTGGTCACAGACAGTCAAAAAGGACAGAAGGAGTGGATCACGTAGCATCCTGGGAGCGGGTAAGATGATGGATGGCACTCATCAAATGCAGCAGTGTGGCTGAGCTGCTGTGTGTCTGGAATTTTTGGAAACAGTGGACGCCAATGTCGCACATGGAAGACAAACCAAAAAAGAAACATATTATTGGTCTGTGGCTCTGTGATAAGTATAAACATCAACATTTTATAGAAAAAGTCCAGCATTAATTATGCAGCAACAGGACAAAGTGCAGACAGTTATTCTTATTTACAGCTTCCATTTGAATAAGGAAAAGAGGCCTGTCTTCCCTGGGTCTGATAAAGATCTGGGAGTTGTCCCAGATACGGTGTTGAGTGATGGGCAAGAGGGGCCCTGACAGATCCACAGCTCTCACCTGATTTTATCATGAGTGACAACAACAAAAAGACTGCTCTGATACAGTGCAGCTGTCCATCCGTCATGGTCAGCACAACCCCTCCTCAATCAACTACTCTCTGTTTTTTCTGGTTTTTACCAAAGTCCTCTTAAAGTTTACAGATGCCTGCAGTCCATGACTGCCAAAACAATGGCACTAAAGCAGGTATAGTTGCCTCCCATGGATTTCATTTACTGAGTGATTGAGTCTGTGTGAGACCTACATGTCCTGCTGGTCTCACACAGTGTCTATGGAAGAAACATAATTTGTTTTGTTGCAACTCCCCAACTTACTCTGTGCTGGGCCATACTACAATAGTAAAAAGTCTCAATTGAACAGGGAGTACAAAGAGTGGGTCAAGTCAATCTGACAGCAGTCATGGTGCCAAGTCTAGTGTTACTAGTATTAATAGTAGACAGAGATGTAGAGTGTGATTTTTAGAAATAAAAAGAAAACCTGTATTTACAAACAAAGTTTCAAAGGGAAAAATACATTCTTACAGAGCACCCTGAACACAAAAGGGCGTCTGTGGGGACAGAAAACTCACAATGCTTTATTCTATATCCAAACAGAAATGCACAGCAAACATTAAATACAGCACAATCATGTGTTGCAAATTGCAACACATAGCTCAATAATAACGGATAGACAGTACACCTTTAATAAAACCATATTTGATTTGTGGCAAAAAATTCTTTTCTGTGAAGACATGCAAATGCAGATGCATCAAGGGATACATCTCCTGATTCAAGAAATGCAAAACACAATAACCATGCTTTAAATATGTGTACACACATGTTTTAGAGTGAGCTTCAAATGAAATATGGCTTCTTGTTTTTGACACATATGTCAGTGTGTCAGCCCTGATAGAAAACTGCTGACATTTCACTCAGTGGGACTTTGTGCCACAAAGGTTTAAGGTTTAGGTCTCAGAAGTGAATTCGTTGCCAAATGAATTCTTCCATTTCAGAATTCAATTGCTTGACAATTGGCCAATGTATAGGATGTATAAATTTTGTTTTTTGCGCTACATGAGTTAAAGTTGTCATCCAAAAAGATGCATGGAAGGGAAAATTGGACTAAACAGAACTGTGCAATTTATTTCCAAATAAAATTAAATATTAAATTGAAACAAAAGCAGTAATATTTTGCAGTTTGGGGGCTCATATTGTCATTCCAGTCTACAGGACGGCAAATCACAGAAGCAAAAGCTTGGATTTGTACTGAAGAGTCAGCTGCACTGCCATTCACTGTGTATCGTTGTGGCGCCTGGTCTTATCTGTGACCTTTTCTCCAACCCTCTGCCCCGAGATTCTATCTGCTTCGTGGAAAAGGGACAAGTGGGCAGTTTGAGCTGAAATTGCCTTGATATTGTCTTTGCCTTTGGGTGGACTCTGCAGCCATGAAGTAAAGCAGTTTTTCACCCTTTTGTCATTTTCATTCAACATTTCTATTTTTCCCAGAATTATTGTTGAAAGAATCTACCCTTGGTATTACTTACAGTGGCCTTTCCTTGTGTTGATAATCATTTAACTGCTCAGAAAGTAAAAAACTGGATAGCTGAGGCTGGTAAGATCTATAAACCTATATGTGTCTTTATCCTTCCTGAAGGTTTTTGGCACATTTTGAAAAGGAAAAGGCAACAGGCAGCATGCACGTATGCAGAATAGTGTTAAGAGGAGTGAGTGAGTGCATGAGAAACAATGTGAGGCAGATGGATGAGGAGTGTGACAGAGAAATTGCAGATGAAAGCCAAAAGATGTGGAGGGATTTTCTGGCAGTGATTGGCTGTCTTTATGGTCTCAGGTTTTTTATAATCCTATCCTATGATGCTCTAATCTCCCCTTTCTTCTCTACACATTAAATACCCTCATTACATAGGGCAAAGCTGACGACTTGTAATAAAAATGGAAATGAAGGGCTGAGAGAAGGCTTTTTATTAAATACTTGCCTTCCTATACACAGCCCATCCGGCCAGTAGCGCCCACATGATTACCATAAAAGATCATGTGTGCACAGTGCGTGGGACCTAAGCACTCACTGGAGAACCTTTAGCAACGCAAACAATGCTGTACTTTAGACACCTCACTCAGCTTCCTGTCAAAATGTTCGCAGCAAGCTGTAACTAAATGCAATTCTTTGTCACGTGCTTCGTTTAAAGTCCCTATCATTCATATGTTCTCATTTTAGAGAAGTGGAAGTCAAATGAGCTGCTAAAAGGAACAGCATCAGCATAAAATTTTTCTCTATTTTCAGGTTTTATAGCGCTTAGACCACTAGCGCATCACAGCATCTACTTGAGCATCAGCATCATTCTGAATTCCTCTAGGGAAGGCAACACATACTGTACATCCAGAGTGCACAATATGAGCAAATATTTGTCAGTTGTTGTAAATGCAGTTCTGACCATTTTAATGAGATTTGCAGTTGATACAAAATAGAAAATTGTAAATAGATGATAAGTAATCAAAAAAAAAAGAAAAAAGTAGTGTTTCTCCATAATGCCTAGACTTATTGTACAAGGGCATTTGACTGAGCCCATGTGTGTTGCAGGTGAACAGCACTCAAAACCACTCTGCCAGAGCTTTCTCCTGGTATGAAGCTGTTTTATATTAGCCTCTATTTTTATGATCTGAATGGCAAAATGTATTCACGGTGAAACAGCTTCCCAAGAGAAAAAAGCACAGAGACGTGATAGCTTCTCTAGTCCATTACCGTGGTAGAAATGGAGAGGAACCTTCTCTATAGGCATTTTAATTTATGGGCTGGGGAATTATTGATTTACAAAAACTAATCAAAGGGCTTTTTGTCTTGCACTGTTTGTATGCACAGAATCATTTGTGCCTTTGTGTGTGATTAGGAAGAAGAAAAAACATCAGTAAGCTGTTTGAATGCATTGCAATAGACGTTAATATTCCCCTTCACTCACCCACAGTGTGGTCCTTAATTCAACAGATGTGACATATAATTATTTCCCTATGACACATAAACTATGTCAATCATTCTGCTTTGAAAATTCACTTTCATTGTCCCGACTCCTGAATTACCTCAGACAGGAAGGCAGGACGTCTATACAGATAAGCCAATAAAAGTTAATGGGCTGGTGTATGCCGGGCCAGTGTCACAACACTGTGCTCAGTGCGACTTAGCCTCCGCATGAACTGCTCAATAAACCACAGCACTTGATGTCTTAATGTTGAGAATGTGGCCTAATTGAAGAAGCATAATTAGATTAAGATGTTCACGTGACCTGTAGCGTGTCTACCTTTCCATTTTCATAATCACATTAACATCAAAGCATTAGCGTGTGTTTTAAAATGCACACTTTTCTATCGGTGAGGCTGCCACTGTTAAAAATTGAGGTTTCAAGCTTTACCTCCCACAGCCAGGTTTTCCCTCAGGCAAGTTATTATGCAACACAGAGTGAACAGGCTGAGGAAGGCAGAGGGGTTTTTGGGAGAGTGAGGAGTTATGATGTGCAGGCTAATCGCAGGCTTTAGAAACTAGACAAGTCCATCTTACAAGCCCCTTTTGCCCTCTTCTGACGCCGTCATTTTGTTCTCTCCATTTAGTTTGAGCAGAGCAGTCAGGAGCTGATGGGACCTGCTCCTGCTCTGAAAAGGAACAATTATGACATGATGAGAAAAGACTCAAAGATTTTCCTCTCACCCTTTTTTACAGTTTCATTTATTAAAACCATATACACCAGAATAACCACTACTGTCCATTTGCCTGAGTTTCAAAGACAAAATATTTGCTTGCCCCTGACATTTCCCATCCACCACAGGTCACATGGTTATCAGATCATAAATGTGAACTTTTTTTCTCATGATGTTAGTGGATGTTCACTGATTGATTTGCTTGTATCCTTTAGATTTCTTCGTTAAAAAAGACCAAATATAAATGTGGTTCTGTTTCAAACGGTGATATGTGTATGTGTCAAGTGTGTTGTACTGTACAGTATATTATCTCCTTGACCGGGAGACAGGACAGCTCCCGTCTCCCGGTCGGCCCTGACTCAGCCTCTCATACTGGCTGCTGTCGAGCTCATTTCCTATTTGTTTTGTGCTTGCGTGGGTGTAAGTGACACGGGGAGAGGATATGAGAGAAGTTGACATTGTGCACTCGGCTACTGTTTCCACCAACCGCGGTGTTAATCAGGAATATTTTGCTACATCTTCTGTGAAGCATTATGATTTTTTACATCATTATCCAAAGCTGGTCTTGGCCTTTCCTGTATGTATGCAACGCTGTGATGCAAATGTTCCAGTTTGTTTATGAACTGATCAGAGCACACAGTCTGACCTTGTGAGGTACATGGACCTTTCTTACTCTATATAAGTGAATAGAGCCTATATGTTAAGACAACTTTTTGCATGTAATCACACTTAAGGACTAGAGGAGATAAATGTTGCCGAGTAAAATCATTGTGAACCTACTCAAAAGGAAATGGTTTTGATGGTGTTGATTTAATTAAATTAGAAGGGTAGTTTGAATTGTAATATTGATTATTCTTCATCAGTGCGTAATGAACTAAAATAATTATTTTCTTTGTCATAAATGCTCTTCGATTTATAGAGAATGAGGGAATATTGTATTTCCTGCTGTGTAATGTACACAAGGTGCAGCATTTCTGGTAGCTGGCCCTGAATACACAATTCATTTTGTTCCTCAGTATGTTCTCGGTGACCGAACAAATAGTCCACGCTGGTTAGTCACTCTCACACTGGATGTGCTTTAGTGCGTGCAGCAGTAGACAGTGAGAAGGTTTATTTACTGTCCAGCCTTGCACCAAAACGTAATGAGATTCCTTTCGGAGTTGTGCTAAAGAAGCGGAGCCAGTCCCTGGAGAGAACAGATAAACCCACGGATGGGTAGATGGGTCAGTCATGGCCAAACAAGAAATAGTATCCCGAGCGCAGTGATATTAGTGGAGGCAGAGTGTTAGGGGGCTCTGTCTTAATGCCACTATGTCTGTGCTTCTGCGTCTCGTTCCCCTCCGGTTCACTCTGCGCGTGAGGGGCTCTTACTCCCCATTTGGCAGCGCTCGAAATTGTTTCTGTCAGCTTAGATAAACAGACCCCTGGGTTTGTCCATCTCCCCGTCACACTCACACCTTTACACAAGCACACACACAAACTCTCCTCCCACTCGTATAGATCATGCTGTAATCAACCACTGAGGATTTGCTCTCTCCTCTCTTGTTTTCAAAGCATGTTTACTGGCTTCATGTTCTATTAATATTCCTGGTATCAAAAGGTTCAGGTTCCTCCAGAATGCAGGGAGAGTTCTTGTTTATTCATGCTCCGTCGGAGAGAAGCCAGACTGAGAGAAGACCCCTCAGTAACTGCATACGTATATTGATTTAGCACCACAAAGTCACGGGTTTGACATAAGTGTTACATAAAACTGTTATTCCTTGGTTTAGATCAGTTCTAGTCTTGCTTTAATCTTGGGTTTGTCCGTGGTTAGATTTGAACAGGTCATTGGTTTAGGTTTAATCCTGCTTTTAGTCAAGTCCTGTTTAGGTATATCTACATTAAAGTTACTGTTGCCTCAGTCTAGTTTAAATGTCCAGGCAGTGGTCCCCCTCGATGTATATTAGGCCTCAGGCTTTGGCTTGCTGCTTTTTGATAAAAGACTTGACTCTTCTGATGATAAACTGCTGGAATCATCAATAGCGCATATTTGACGAAGAGGAAGGAGAGGAGGAAAAAAAAAAAACCTTGTGACAACTGAATCTGGGAGAGATAGAGATTGCATGAGGGATGGAGAATTTCCCGACTGAAAGTATCCTTCAGTTCCATCATTTTCAGACTAAATTGATTTTCTTGGAACAAGTATATCATCTTGCTTCATGGTTTGTTGCCGTAAAGTATTGTGTGAAACTGGTTGGGTCTCCTCTGATACAGTTCGATGGCGGTGATAATTCTGTTTTTGTGTTTGTTTAGGGACTTTCTTTACAACGTGATGTAATTTATTTTGACAGTTTAGCTCCCTGTTGATTTCATATAATGAGACGAGGCGCCGTTTCTCCTGTTTGTTCAAGCATTTTGCTTTTATCCCACATGTCTCCAAAAAAGAATATCTAAACAATAAAAGCACTGATGCAAATTAAATCCAATATGGGAAACTTGAACAGCACAATTTAAGCACTGGCATTTCATTAACAATAATGAATGTGCCTTTAAATCATAAATATTTCAAATGTGTTTCACATATAGTAGAGGCCTGTCTCTGTCTGCTGTTGGCCTCTCCATCTGAATATTCTACTTTATGCAGCACACAGGGAGCAAGCAGAGAATAGACCAGGCATAGGAGGATAAATAATGGATGCCGTATTCTTCAGCGCTCCATTTTACAACACACTACCCTTACCCTTACAATTAACAGCAAGCATAAATACATATGTGTAAAATAATTTGATTAAAATAATGAGTCAAGGCTTTACAGGAATTGTTTGTTTTTTTCTTTTTTTCTTTTAGTTTATGTATGTCATGCCTCATCTTATTTTTTAACTTTGCTTGGGTGAAATTTGAACTTAATCCAAACTTTTAAATAATCCTAATTGCTGTTTTTAGACTCTAATGTGATGTCAACCAGAGATTACATCTGGCTCTGCAAATGCATTTTTATGTCTTGGCTTCGTCAGAACTGTTGCATTAAAAGTGAGCTCTAAAATATCCCAGATAAAGAGCAACACTCATCCATAAGTTAATGATAGCCATAGGCCACAAGTATTTTTAATCACCAGGTCCCTCATCAGCGCTGGTCCGAGGAAGTAAATCCTTCCTTAGGCAGCAGTTTTTTACAGAGGAAGCATATTAACAATTCTTTGCGGCAGCCTTAAACTCTCCAAAATATAGGTCTGATGTGAGCAGAAAGTGCTGGAAGAGCCATTTGTTTTCCTGGAGACTGAATTTGAAGGGATGAAAGTGTGGCTTGTTGCCTTATGACTGCAGCTTGGACTGTGTACTTGAGTTTGTCTTTGAGTCACTGTCTTTGTTTCTTTCCCATTCATACCCAGCCTCATGAGAGAACACATTGTGATCTCATGGTACATGCACACACAAAGTTGCCTCTAGGTGCCTGAAGATGAGCCTGAACCAGGGAATGGATTCTCCTTAAGAGCTTAGCAGGCTAAGGGTAATTGCATAGGTGGATAAGAGCATAATATGTCTCTTATGAAAGCAAATGATGGCTGTTTTGCTGTAGTACAGACTGTTTCATGTTGTTGTTGCAGCCTTGAGGGGACACAACTCTACATTTTCTGTGGCACACTTGCCACAGCGATTCAGAGTGGCGTACTCGAGCCACTCTAAAACGGACTGTGTTCGAGCCCAGATGAGCTTCCATTTGAAAGAGAAGTGAATATTATATCCCACGGCAGGTTATCACTGAGACGAGCACTTCAAGGTTGTTTGCCACCTTTTCCTTCAGCCCCTCGATGTTATGACCTATTGTTAAACAGAAATCCCTCTTTGCCAAACAGCCAGCTTATAAGGGATGTGTTCAGTTTGGGAAAGTTTTCATGAACCGGGGGTTTGTAAAGTCTCCCCTGGCTGCTGTTCTACTTTCTGTATTCTCATTGTCTCTATTTAAAATTTGAAATAACTCAACATTTACAAATTCCTCCATGGAAATATGTTCTAGAGATTATATAAGAGATCTCATTTCATAAATTCTTAATTTGTCATGTATTATTAATATTTACCATAATGTATATAGTAAATGTTAGTGAGCATGTAGTGTTCTAATGAAGTATTATATAGTAATCAAGCAATTGGCTTTATAAGATGTGGCATATAGTCCCAGGCATAGGCAATGAATAACGTAATTCATGTAGATTCATTCGGTTTTGGGCAGAATGGTAATACTAAGGAAATTTCATTATTACAACAAGTCTGGATCCAATCAACAAAACCCTTGAATAATTTCTTGTGGTGATAGATATCTCATTATTCAGACAGTTGTCATTTAAATTCTCTGGCACTCCATCTTTTTTGGTGCTCCACTGTTTTGCACTGGATTCCAGTCTTTGGGCTCTCACTGAATTGACTGGCTGGAGGCTGCACACCCAAAAAAATGGCATAAGTTAAAATAAGTAAATGTTAATAATGGAGGGTATACTAAATTATAGAAAGGATTAGACAGTACACTAAGAATTCTTAATATTCTTCAAATCTACTTAATTTTTTAGTCCACCAATAATGAATAAAAAGACAATAATTGGTCCTGTGACAGTAAGGCATTTAAAATGGCATTCTTCTGGCATTCATGTTTTTATGTTTTATACATGTTACACTTTTATTCTACACTTTATTTATTAATTAATTTATTTCATTATTTTACTTGCAATATTTGCCATATCTTTAAGAGGAGTAACAAAGGGTTATTTGATGCAACATTTCATGCATGTTGCAACTAGTAGAAGCAAACCCAAAGCAGAGCACAACAAACCCAGTGTGGTTGAACTGAGAAACATGTTTTGAATGCCGTCTGTTTTCAAATGTCAAGCACTTGAGGTTTTTACCGGGTTTGGAGTCAGAGATATTGACTGGTGACTGGGAGATTGGAGAGACCTGGGGGGCCACTTCTAATCCAGGTTGACCTACTCTTATCACACACAACCAAGGTCAAGAATTTAATGAGGATGGGATGCTATTAAAGCAATTAGTCAGAACTGGCTTGTTTCTGGGGCATGCAGAGCCATGGGAGAGCCATGAAGAGGGTGAGAGACAGGGGGACAACTACAGTAGAGTCACGTGATGATGCACCCAGCCATGGCCTCACCCACTCTGTGCACCACCCCTCTGGCTCCTCACTCAAGCAGGAAGTGTCTCCACGCAGCCACTCAGCAGCCACTCAGTGCTGCAACAGTGACACTCAGTGGTGGATGTACACCCTGACACTAAACACAACACTGGTTGTCACAAAACAGAGCCAATATTGAGGAATACTACTATTAAAACTATGTGTTGTACACTCAGAGTCAAGCATGTTAATTAACCCCAAATTGTACACAATACAATGTGAAGTAATCCAATAATTGTACCAGCTGACTGACACACATATAGTGTAGGTGCATCAACACCAACAACATCATATACAGGTATCACTGTATGGTGCAGCTTAGAATGATGTAGAAATACAATATACATTAGAAGAAGAAGATATATATAGATAGATAGATAGATACTGACTCCATGCAGCCTGTCTCTCATTTAATCTGTTTCGTACGGACTGTTAGCTTTACTAGCTACATAAGTAGCTCCAGCTAACTAAGTAATTGTGTCATGCTTCACACTCTGGCCCTTTTCCAAATGTTATATTAACTCTGCTCTCCATAAACTCTGTGGTTTCTATTGTGCATTGTAAGTCTCTAGGGGTAACGTTGCTGTTTCAAAGTTCGCGGGCGTATATATTCTCATTGTCTTTTGATAATTCATGTCATTAGGTCAAGTCCGTGTTCTGTTGTTGTTATGGTAACCCACAGTTAGCTTACATTTAATATCAGGGGCCTAACAGGGAAGGTTATTTCAGATTTGCACTCATCCTGCCATTGAAAGATGTTATCTCTGTTGTTTTCACTGAACACGTTTAAGAAAGAATCACCAAAAATTAAGTTCAGTTCAGTTATCACAATATTGTAATTTTGTACATTCTTAACACTTTCTTAAAAGTACAGAACTAATGAACATCTGAACAAAATGCTGCAAAAAGGAGCATTAAAGGACTTAGGTGTGCAGCTCTTTTGATAATGAATGAGACAGCACTAACTGTGCCTGAAGTAGTGCATGATAATGAAATATTGATTCTGTAACTCTAAATTATTCTAATTTACACATGGGTGGATTTTTAAACTCTGATTGTTATTGGGAACATTTCATTGCAGACAAATAACTTAGTTGGTTGTGTGCTCTTTGGCTGCCTCATGCCACACAGGGAGCCAACAAATGCAGAGAAACTGTCTTAATAAGAAGGGGAATAAGATACAATTACAAAGTAATATCTGCAAAATACCTTTAGAGATAGATTTTCAGATAGTTTTCTGTTTGTTCTTACTGTGGAGGTCTGACCCCTGCAGGACTCAGAGCACTTACATGTAACCTCATTAGTGATGCCAGCAGACAACACCTGTTTTTGTGGCGATATGTTGGCTGTGTTATTTCTTTGGTGTGACACAGAAAAACACAGAATGAAATGCTGAGATAAGATGACAAGCAAATGTGCAACAAATGCCATATGCTCTTTGATGATATGAGGTTGAAGTTATTTAACTTCAAATTTATATCCTATAATGTTTCTAAAGTATAGGTAATAACAATAACACACACACAGTAATTGGCGATTGTAATCAAAAGTACATACACTGTGCAATCATTGCTAATGAGGTGAAATAAGTTTATTACTGTTTATGCTCTGATTTATTCTTTGTTATTTATGTTTTTATTTAGTTGTTGTTTTACATTGACTCTGGGTACAGCTAATTACCAAAATTGATTCTTCCTTATAAAGAGCACAGAAGTGTTAGACAGCATTGATTTAAAGTTCTCTTCACATCCCTACCTCCATCTAGCCTAAATATTTACATTTGTGACTATTTGTTTCAATTTGAAGAACCTTTTATTTCTTAATTTCAACTGTGTAAAATATGCTACATGGTATTCGATCAAAAAGCAAAGTGTTTTGAGATTTTGCCAAGGATATTTGAGGATTGCTGCCTGCGGAGTAACAAGACGGTCAGGGGGATGACTGACTCAAAGGCTAAACAAACATCACACATGGCTACGATGACAGAAGTACAGTTCAATCACGTCTTTATATCTTTATTAGTACATTAAATATCTTAACAGTGACGTCCTGGAAATACAACAAGTCATGTTAGCACTAATGTGAAGTAAAAAAAACTCACAGCTGCAAACATTGCTACAGTCATTTGAATGCATTCATTAAAGGATTATTAAATTAACTTTGAAGCTGATTTATTTTCTACCGATTGCTTGCTCAACTCCTCAGTTAGGCACTAATCCAGTGTGCTGTACACTGTAGCCACTCAAGTCCCTAATCTTTGCTGACAGCTCTGAGGGTGTTTGTTGGGGCCATATCATTCAAGGCCACACATTTCTGAACAAGTTGGTGAAAAATGAGAAAAGCCAGCAGTGCCGAAGGGAAGAGCCCAACTGACTGAGGGCAGCGGTGGAGAAAACTATGTTTGCGCTCTGCTATTATGGACAATGTCCTCCTCCCTCTCAATGACAAAATGTCAATGCAACAGAGCACTTTCAGTCAGGGGCTCTTGCTACTGAGGCGTGCCAAGCAGCACTTCAGGAGTGCATCTGACTGCCCTCCACTACAATGTCTCCTCCCTCAGCATCACCCGCCTCTAGCTCTTTGCTTCCCTTTATCCACTTGCCTGTAGTCTGTCATTTACTTATTTCTCCAGAGGGCTTCTTTGTTATTTCAAACCAGACACAGTCAGCCATAAGAAAGGCACAAAGCATCCACAAAAAGACATCCTGGCCCCATCTGTTGCATTTCAGCATGTTTGTGTCCTTTTTATTTATTATTTCAACCCCTTGTTGATCCATAAACTAATACACACACATAATCATTCATTTATTCACTCATTCACTTACACATAATTAGTCAATGTGGCCCCTTGTGTCTATTAGGAGGCATATGGCTCAGTGGCAGACAATAGAGTGAGGAGCAATCAACTGCTGACGCTGCGTCCTTGTTTATATCTGCGGTTATTGTCTGGGAAGCAGACACTTTTCTCTGAATTGATTCAGGTGTAAGGTTGACTTAACTTGATTCCTCTCACTGTTTGTCTGGGAGGTTATTAAAATTGTTTTGTTATATTCATATAACTCCCAACTGTGAGGATGCTGCTTGTCTACAGCCTTAATAAGTCTGTCACCACTAACCAGTAAAATCATTCACTAACATGGCACTTCTTTTTGTCCATCTGCTGCCTCAGTTTATCTCTTTTATGTTGCAGTGCCTCACAAGGTTTTTTGCCACTCAAATTACTTTGTAGGTGCCAGACTTAGGAGGCCAAAAACTTGCACCACAAATGGCAAATGACACAGAGTTTAAGACTCTCAAAGATTCATACAGATTGAGAGCACAGAACTCTGCTGCTGATCTGCACTAGCAATTCATGTTTAGTGACAACATTTAGCACTGTAATTATCATATTCTGCGGTGAAATATAAAGACTCTGACAGCTGGGGTGTGGAGTGGGGGTGGGGGTGGGTTAACTCAGATGCAGTGCTCATTGCTTGTTTCTGATAAATATGATAATGAAGGTGAACTATGACAACAGCTATCATTATTTGAAAATGTGTTTTGTGTGCTTTACCCAACTTTAACCACTGTATTAAATTTATAATGATTTGATTGTGCTATGCATCTGTAACACTCATAGTTGGCCCCATAGCAAGTGTGCAAAAGGAAATGCTTAATAATTAATCAGCAAAGGCATCACAGCTATTGTTCAGTGTTGCTTATAAATTAATTTGGTGGGCCTTTGTACATATATGATCACAAGTCCTCCTGATGAAATGATGTTGAGGATGGGCATACATTTTTCATTGGGGAGAGCCCACACTTACAGTAAAAAAAATGTACAGATATGGCAGCTACACAAGGGAATGCAGAGAGACCCAAAGAAATGTAATACATCTCACAGAGAAGTAAAAGACACCTCTGGATCTGAGGGAGAAGCCATATTGTGACATACACAGAGTAACATCACACATATTGCATTTCCTCATCGTGTGAAGAAGTGACCTGTAGAGCATCACAACTTATTTATATGCCCCAACTTTATAACAAGTCTTTTCTATTTAAATACAAAGAAAGCACAATGTGGGTGTTTCCAGATGTTCCTCGGTGCAAGTAGCACTGATGCTAGACTGGCTCTGAACACCTGTGGAGGTGTGCCAGCTGAAAACGTGAAATGCTCCACAGCATCAGCTTGACACTAATAACATCTGCAATGCACATGACGCACTATAACACACAGTGACAATAGGCCTTTTTAATTTTAGCAGCAGACATAAAAAAAACTGTGAAATGGAAGATGTGAAAGAAAGAGGAGAGCAGTGGAAGATGAGGAAATAATGTTCTTATCTGTGAAAACACAAGATTTTAATGAGATAGAGTGACACATTCATTTTGTTTGACTTTGTGCAGAAAACAGTGCTCTCTTCTGATTAAAAAATTGTATTACTGAGCAAACACTTTTTTACTTTTTTACATTACTATTTTACTACAATTATATGACGCTAACTTCTTCTTTAAAACCAGTTTGCCGATTAGTTTCCAGTGGTTCTTTGTGTTCAGAGCATGTTGCCCTGAGCTCAGTGGACCATAACCAGCTGGTTTATCTGTCCAGTTCATTGGTGTTGTCCTTCTTCTCATTTATTTCCAAATTTTAATGTTTTGGCAACAAGTTATCTCTCATCCCACAATGTTGCACGCCTCAAATTAACATTTTATGCGATGGCAACAAAGTGTGGGTGTGTGATAGAGCTTGCCAGTTTACAAATGAAACAAGCTGGCACTCGATGCATTGCTTGCTCTGTCTGTCTCCCTTCTGTCCCGCTGCAACAACCTTGAACCAGTTTGTTAGCATCCCAAATGAGCAGCAACAGCGCAGAGATTTGAATAGCATAAATAAATGAATGAGCAAACAAACCAGCACAACGCCAACGCTGCTCTAGTGGCAATCTAGGGCCGGCACTCGCCATGTAATGATCTGCAAATAGCTGGCTGCTGCGATAAAATTCAATTGAAAGTACAAACGGCCTCTGTCGACCACATGGCAAATAGGCTGTTGTAATTTCAACCAGGAGATTTGCCATGCACCTGGTAAAATCCAAACACTTCAAGTCAATAGGACTGCTGGGTAACATCAGAACAAGACCACGTGTTGCTCTATATTTTGCCTCTCTGCACCAGTGTAGTCAATCAAGGAGCAGTCTCGCCCAAACTGCAAACAGCAAACTGTCCCCACGGTTACAGCGAGCGATGGAAAGGGAAATAGATTGGGGCAGAGAGATTTTTGCTTTAGGAAATGCCATTTCTAAATTGCCTCTTCACAGACAGCTACTTATACTTAAATATATGCAAAGGAGCTCACAAAACACTGGCTACAGCACAATCTTGAAAGGTTTTTTTTCTTCCGGTTCATTTCTTTCAATAGCTTTTCAACATCAAAGAATGACCAGCTTTAACCACAATCCACTTTTTCTTTGTTTTTATCTCAGAATAACAAATTTCAATTAATTACAGTTACCCGTAACCGTTTAAAGAGTTACTTTTCATTACCCTTTTTAAGTTTAAGCCACCCTCAACTTGGCTATTATGCATTATTTCATTTATTATCACAGCAATTACATTTGTGTCAGTCCTATTTGTGTGTAAACAGCACTACAAAAATAAATATTATTTCACTATATGCAAAGTTAGAAACCATTGGACATACAGAACCAAATGATGATGAGATTTGGCAGTGGGAATCTTAGTATAAATCTAAATGTGAGACTCTCAGCCTTTCTGCGATGACAGATTTTGAAATGATCTTCCCAAACGGGCTCAGCCATTAACTGCTGCTTGTGACTCATCATTTTTCACATGGCAATTTGCTAAAAAGACTCCCCTCTAACAACTCAACTCAAAATGACTCAGATTCATAGATTTTTCACACACAGAATGGATCAGAGTTGGGCTTCATGCTACAGGAGATGAGGTCATTTCATTGAAAAACAAGTTCGCCTTAAACATTAGAGATGAACCCTTCACATGTGAATACAGACATCGTTCAGTCATGATTTGTTTTTAATTTGTGTTTTGTTGTGTCATGTGTACTTGTGTGCAGCCAACTGTTTGATTAAATCTTAATAAGACTGGATAAAATTAAATGTTATTGAACCTTGCAAGGTAAATAGCAAGGGGAATGTTCTTGGAATGCCGAACTCTTGTTAATGTTGCATGGTTAGACACAGTGTGGGGCCCATTGTTAAAAACATTGTGGAAAAAAGGAAGAAAAAAATGAATTAAGCGTGTTTAGCTACAGCGCATTGGCACAGTAGTAATGTCCTCTGTCCCCAAGTCCCTTAAGAGCACTGAAGAGGAGTGTAAAAAAACGAGACCCGAAGCTCACGTCGCACACAGCGCTGCTTACAGACCTGGCTCAGCTCACACATCTCTGCCCACACATACCCCACGGTCAACAACATGTAATCACAGTTGAGTACCACTCTAAGCTCCAAATAAAGTGGTTTAAGAATAGGGCCAACGATTGAACAGTAGTTTAAAGTCTGTCCAATAGTCCAGGTCACCCATTGTATGTGGAATACGTGCCAGTTCTTGTTGACCACAGAGTATCAACACCATGACAAGACTTTTGCAACTGAAACCGGGTTGAGACCAAGACCCTGTCAGGGTGAGACTAAGTCAAGACCAAGACCATGAAGGGTTTTTAAAAAAAATCTGAACAGTCCAAGTCCACTTTTTGAGTCAAAACGAAGGAGGCCAATTCAAAACACGATTTTTATCTGAAGTGTTTGAGGTTTTCATCCAATCCCAAGAACAGACAAATATGAATATATACATATATTTGTGGTCTTGGTCGGTCTTGACATCCGAGACTAAAGAAAAACGAGTTCGAGACCCAGAGAAGACCAAAACTTTTGGGGTTCAAGACCATGACAAGAACAAGACCAAGACCAAGACAAAATGGTCTTAGGACCGGTCTTGAGAACTACATCACAAATATTTACAACTGAAAATATGTAAGACTCTGTGTTGGTCCACCTTCTATTTTTGATTTTTCTCTGAACCTAAACAAAAAATATCATAAGGCTTTGTAAGTACATTACAGTCATTAGCAAACTAAAAAGCCATTGTGACAAGAAGACCAGTGTTAAGTGGATTGCTTTTCATGTTGTCGTGGTCTCGCTTCACAATCACTAATCACCTGACTCACATATGTCAGAATTCAAATTTGTCTCTCTCTTAATCTTAATCATCAAAAAGCCGACTGTCATTAATCCTCCTTTTCTCCCCCTCTTGCTTGGATCAATGTTTCCTCTTGCAGAGCAAAGATAGTAATTAATCCCCAGTTCAGCAGTGCCTTCAGGCATGACTTTTCTTCAAAGATCTGAATCAATGGCTCTTCCTATTCGCCTATATTTCATAAAATGAGTAGCCATTTTTTGGAAGGTGTTTCTACATGATATCTCTGAGAATCAATGAATCTGAGAGTAGACAAATGGTTCATTCTTATTCATAATACAACAACGAAGGAAAAATGAACAGGCTTTTTACTTCAGTTGGCCCTACATTGATAGTATTTTACCATAAAAAGTAGAGTAATAGACATTTTTATGTAAAATCCTACCTGGAAAAGTGGAATTGGAGAAGGGCTAAGAGGGTGGTAATGCCACAGCGGCTTGGTCACAACAGACAGAGAAAGGTGTAAAGGGCCACTGTGTATTTATCAAGAGTAAGGTGCATGAAATTGGCTCTTAACCTCCCAGTTAGAAGGTTTAATTAGAAATCATGCTTTTTGCCACAGGAGCAGAGGCACAGGGGGTGAGATGTCCAAACAGGGTGATAAATGACCTGCGGGACAGGAGGCTGTGGAGGGACAGGACGGTGAGAGTGAAATGTAGGTGACAGATCTGTTCACAGCAGGATGTGAGGGAACAGGCTGGAGCATGAAAGCACACCTCAAAGCTGTAAGGGGCTCTTAGCACACCGGGGTCAGGTCAGAGAAACAGACAGCCCACGGTCAGCACCAGGAACAGGACGACAGCTAAGGCCCTAGGGCTAGAACCAATATCTCACCAGAGAGGATAAAAAAGTGTGGTATAATTCGACAAGTGGGTTTTTCAAACAGTTCCAAGTCTTGCTTTATCATCTGCCAAAATAAATAGTGTATGTCTGCCATTCCCTCCATCAGCAACTGCATTATTGTTTCATGTTAGTGTTAGGTAAATACCAGTATGACCCTGCAAGACTTTCTGCCGGTTATAACATGGTTGTTACACAAAATGTACAGTACATTACATAATACATAGCAAATAGCTTTTAATTAATCATAATAACTTAAATATTACCATTACATCCTATTAATGCCATGCTGTACATGAGCAGGGTGCAATGTTTCTTATTTATTTAAATGAGGAAAACAGTTTTATTACTAAATAGCATATTATTAAAAAAAACAAAAAAAAACACACATTTACTGAGCCCCATTCCCTCTTTTAGTGCTTAACAGTGAGAAAAAGTCAAATTCAAGTTTATGGTTTTTAGATAAACAAGCCACATGACAAGTAGTTTAACACTTTTTGATTTCACTGTTCACAATAAAAAAAAATCATGACACAGCTCCTATCACCAAGCTCGAAAGAGAACAGGTAATTATTACTGTTTGATTTGTGTGCTCCTTATTTTGGTTTGGCACAACCCCACAAGATCATCCACTGAGTAAATCATACACATTAATGATAATCACACTGTCCCGTGATTGCACTCTGGTTTATTTTATGACTGCAGATATTCTTTATGGCAGTGGCTATGCAGGGCAGTGGTCCATAACTGAGCCATTAGTAAAATTACTTTCAAACCCACTGGCACAAACTGAACACGGGCCTACATCCATCAAGAATGCACATAATTCCAGCCACATTTTTATCATAATAAATGTCAAAATTTACCCCATATGTATCCAATATAAAATGTTTAGAGACGGATCAGCATTCAGATAAACATTCATTGTCTTTGCTGGAGGTTCCCTTCTGTTGGCAACATTCAACACTTGACATTTAAACCCTGCAACGATTTTGCAGCCTGAACTTTTTCTTAAAAGTAGGTCAGCACCTTTAGCAGCACTGCTGAGAGCAAAGAAAAAGCATGCAGTTAGCCTCTCCTGAATGCCCTGTGTGCTTCAAATCCCTTTTTTTAGCAAAGGCTCAGAGGATTAACAGGCCTGATGAGAACAACAGTAGCGCACAGGTCTGTTCAAACTTTTTTATTCTTATAAATTCTACAAATCAAGTTTGCCTTGCTCTTGGCAACATGACATTTATCTCTGGTAAAATGGCCTCATGCAGAAAGGCAGGCAGAAACTGTTTTCTGATGTGTTTTTTGTTTTTTTTTCTGTTTTCGTGTCTTAACCCATTCATCTGTGGGATTCATGCATTTTGTTTTCTTATTTCTATTTTTGACTGATGAAGTTGTTTCATGAACTTGGCGCTAATCGAGATGATATACAGTCATGTAACAATCATGCCCTCTAGCACTTTCATTAAGAATACAGTAACAACTTACATGTAAGGTAGTTATTTGGCTCCTCTGACCCCCAGCATTGTGAACACCCATGGAGACATGGGATGGATACAGGACATTTTGCATTTGTTGTCCAATGTTTCTGCCATAAAGCAACATAATGTTTATGGTTCAAATGTGTCAAAGTGAGCAATCAACACTTTTCACATGAGATGCATAGCTCTTTGGCTAACTTGTTTTCAGGTATTTTGGTTACTCATGACAGCATTTGCAATGACTCAATGATTACGTATTACGAAGTCCAGTTTATTAGCATTTAACATGAGCTCCAACACCTCGTAAATGCATAATTAGCCTAGGCAGAGCACTGTGGACTGTAGCTTGATGCTTTCCCATGTGTGTGAACTGGGAAAAGTGTAGTCACTCTAAGCTGTTCATGTAAACTCTTACAAAGACAGGAGTCCAATATCTAAGCTGTGCATTTAAACGTACTGACTGTATTAGCGCTCTTCCACCTCACAGCAAGAAGGTCCTGGGTTCAATTCCTGGCTGAGGCAGGGTCTTTCTGTGTGATGGGCTAATATGTTCTACCTATGCCTGCGTGGTGTTAGGATTCTCTTACCACCAAAAACATGTTCAATAGATGTCAAAGCCAGGAGTCCACTGAAATGGATATTTATAATGTCACTGGGACTTTAAATAAAGGTCAAATAAATAACTCTGATAACTAACATAAATTCATTCTCTTGAACTGTACAATAACATTTGTGCTCATAAGGTGCTTTTCTGTCCTGTACAGCCCAGAGCCCTCCTCACAGGGTTCTCAGAGTGCTACGTCCAGCAGGCCTGGGGGCTTGACACCAGAAGCGAGAACCTGCTGGCTTCACCAGTCTAAGTGACAAAAACGAGAGGAGTCACTTGAGTCATTTTGTACCAGCTGCTCTGTGAAAATCTTTACAACAAAGTGCATTAGGTTTTAAAAAAGAAAAACTACTCTGACGACTGCGTAAAGTTGAAGCGCTTAATCTTATTTACCACGTTTTAAATCCATCTAAAATGTTATCTGTGAATAATTTGCCGTAAATACTCAACGGCTGATTCAGCATCTCAGTAATTCTTCTCCAACTTTGTCTGTGCCTACTCAGATCCACATTGCACCTCCTCCCACTCCCCAATTCAGACCTTATCCTGTCTCATCACTTACTGCCAGCAGACATATCCTTGAATCAGAGCCAGGGACTAATCTGTGAGGCGCATATCAGAGGGTTGCCTTTAGGAGATAGCTCTAAGAAAGAGGGGGAACCACTGAACTGGGCATAAACATGTGACTCTCAGACCCTCTCTGTTTTCTTGTTATATTAGGATTAATTGGCTGGGGTGTGAGGGACTGTGGTTCGGTGGAATACGCTGCACACCTTGCTGGACTGTACTGAAAAGACATTTAATTAGGCCTGTGGTGAGGGGTGATAAAGGAAAGGCTGTACATAAACAGAGCAGTGCACATGAGGGACTCTGAGGTCACCTGCTCACTGGACCTCCGACAGACACCAACTGTATCACACTCACTGCTCTTTTGTCTCCAGAGAAGGAATACAGTAAGAAGTTTGAACACCCAGGACATCTGCACCCTCCTAATCTCACACCCAATTGATTTAGCTGGAGGAACACCTGACTCAATATGTATCCACACACCGCACCAATCTAATGTCCCTCGTAAAGTTTAACAGCAAGGCGTGTAGAATTTTTAATGAGACTTCCATGCTCATTTCATGCTCAATATCTGCCCTCTTTTTCCCTGCTCTCTGGTTCCTCCCCTTCACCAAGAGACAAGCTCACAGCATCAATCAGCCTTTAGCTGCAGTGGACTGTGGTAGTGTCACGCTGGGCTCTGTGTGCAGCCTGATAGGACCACAGTGCCCTCAGGTTACCCTCGCACTTCCCGTTTGACACCCTTGATATTTACTTGCTGCAGAGAAAATTGAAAAACAGACACGAGTTGAAAACAGGCACAAGGGAGTCAAACTTTTTGAAATCCTTTTCTATCAGAGATTAGAAACAAAACTGGTTGTTTCTGTCCATCACTAATCGCAGTTATTCAAGAAAAGCTGCCTGCATGTGCATCTAAAGAAATGTTCTTTGGAAAGCTGTTGGTTGCTGTCTAAATGTCTAATTTCACATTCTTGGATTCATTAAGAATGGAGACTGCAATGCTGTCACTAGGAAATGATCTTTAGAAAAGAAACTGAAAAGAACTGAAATGACAGTTTCATTACCGTAAGAAATAAATGTAATAGTGAGAAATGTTAGAAATATTTTACTTTATGTCAAACTTTAAGTCCCCGATTAGACATAATATTATAAATATATTACAATAAAAAACATTATGCTCCAAAATAGGCACGATTAAAATCTGGCATTTGTTGGAGTAGCATTAACAAACACTGAAGTTTCCGTAAATACAACTGTTTTTACTGTTGCACATGCATACTGTAGTTGATAATACATAATACATAATACAGCTGATAATACAATGTCATGTTCAGTGTGATCTTAGAGGTCATTCACAAGTTTACGCAGCAACAGTAAAAACAGATGGTTTAAAAGGTTTGTGAGACAGACTGCTGTGTAAACAAGACATTTGTAATGCATGGACAGACAGAGCCATCATAATGACAGCTCTCAGGCTGTATACAGAAGCCTGAGGCTGCGCCAGGGATTTCCTCCGATTGGTCAAAATCACTGTAGCGTGTTTGTCATAAGTGTGCCTTGAAAAATTGATTTGGCATCAGTTTTCCAGTTGAGAACCAACAGCAGGTAATCAACCTCCCGCTTGTTGCCGAGCAACATGTCGTCCACTGATTGCTCCTCTTGATCCACAGCCATTTTCTGTGTGGAGCCGCTGATAGGCCTCCTCTTGTGCAGGTTGCTGAGGCCAGAGGGACTGTCAGTAGGATTATATTTTATCAATAAACTTGATAAACTGGCCACTGTGTCACTTTTTATTTGTGCTTGTTTTTCACACTTAACCATGACCACAAACTGCGTTCTGTGAACTTTTCATCTTCTTTTCACTGTTTAACTCTGCTGCCATGTGGGTTGTGTATACCAGACGGTTAGGGTTTGGGCTCTAAACAGCTCAGAGGCAGCAGAGGCTAAATGGGGTTATTTGTGAGATGTGATCTTTTACTGAGTGTTCACCCCAGGCCTTGGTCCTGCTCATGTTCCTCTGCTGTCGGTCTTCACTCTGAGGGCCACAGGCCACAGCATGAGAGGAGCAACTTCCTGCAAAGCTCTGATAATACACTAACCATGTTACGACACACGGATTACAACTCCAGGGACATATACAAAAAGTTTTTTGTCCTGGGGAATGGATAAAAATAAAGTAATACTGGTGTGTAACACATATTTTACTGTTAAATAAAACAGACCTCACTGCATTGTGTCATAAACCTAATAAGCTACATACACTTGTGACATACTTATTCAATCAAATTTTGGCAGTAACCAATAAAAAGACTGCAGTAAAAAGACCAAGCAAAATGCAGCGTTTGTAATTCTGACACAGAGTCAAGAAGGAGCAGCTAAATCACAGGCTGAAGCGTTGTAGCATTTAATGTCATGTAAAACAAGCTCAGCAGGGAGACCACACTTTTGCTTACTCAGTGGATTTGAAATACATGCTCATTTTACATCTTAATGCTTGTACATTTGCTTTGCTGAGTGTACGTACTACTGGTCAAGCTGCTGACGGATACAAGTGAGACTTGCTTTTCTTGACACATAAAGCTTAATGTGTACAAGTAGAAATACAGCACAAGGATACGTCTCAGTGCTTTGCTTTGACTCTTGAGCGTTGTACATTTAAATTATACACAGCTGAATGTGAGCTACTGGCATCCATTAGACTCACAAATATTGTACACTTTCTTTAAAAGTTGAGGTCTGTCACACAATGCATGGACTGCTGCCAAAATGTACTTTTATCAACGCTTGTAAGGATTTATGATACATACATCATTTCTAACTTTTAAACATATATAACATAAGATGAGTGAAACTGACACAATCAACTAGAGAAGTTTGCCAAAACTGGCAAATAGCTTCACTACTTGTTGAATAACCGCAATGAAAGTAATAATTAGCCAAAAGGAAACATGCCTGTATCACGCTGAGTCTGATCAAACACATCAGGTGTTAACCTTTGTTAGCACTCCTTGGCCTCAAGTCAAATGTATAAAGAAAAAACACAACTGTGATCACACGTGGTTCACAAGCTCCTGCTCTACTTCAGAGCCACGAGGCTTAATCTCACAGTATTCTCTTTGAACAGGTTGCTCTCATGGAAACAAAGCCCTAGTCTGTGCAATGGTTGAATGCCAAGCTGATTCCACCTCACACATTTAGTGTTCAATCCCATCTGCACAGTAGTGTGGCACACACATCATAAAGACTCACAAAAGCCATGTTGAGCATCTGTTGTAGCTCTTCTTGCCACAGTCCACATGCGCAATAATGAAACCTCAAACAGACTGATGCATGGTTTAAGTAGTGTTGAGACTGTGCCCTAAATGCCATCTTCCGATTAGCTTGTCCATATGTTATCTGAACATTTGTTACATTACAGTTTTCTGGCTGTAAAACATCTTAAAGGGTGAAAACAATAAAAAATTAACGAACAAAGTTTGTCCTAATGCAGATGAAGAGCAGCGCATCAGCAGAGCTCCTGTGAATATTAAATGCATGTAATTCCACTCACTGTGGTGAGTTTTAGAGGGAGGCTACTCAGCTCCACAAACGCCTGTCTCCTCTCTTGTGAACAAGAGCCATGGGGCTTTGTGTTCTTTATTCAGCTCTTGAAATTTTATTTTTCCTGGTTTATGTCTGTGGCCTTCTCTAAATAACATTACTGGCCTGAGGAAGTGACAAAGGGTGTCAGCAGTACTTTTGCTCCTAACGCTGGTGTGCTGTCTCCATTTTGCCGCCTCTGCTCCTCCTGACAACAGATAATGCACTGACAGCCCATTACAGCTTATCACATGCCCTGCTCCTTAATCACTGATGTCACACACATCCAAATATCTTACAATCAAACAGTGGACTTTTTCTGATAATAGTTTTGTCACATCATTGGAACACAGTCTGTTAAAAGTTAAATCTCACCTGTCAAGATTTCGTATTCCCAACTTTTCAAACAGAAAGCAAACATCTCTTTCACCTATGGATGTAGGTTTAACGGAGAAAGCAAAATACATCTTGGCAGGCTTTACGTCAATGCAGGACAAAGTTATGGATGAACACACCGAGACTGGGAATAATTCTCTCTTGGAAAGCTCAGAGCCAGTCATTGCTTACAAACAAACAAAAGTTTTAAGTCAATTCTGAACTGTGAGACAGTGAAAAGAGAACAGGACAGGAGTGATGTGATCAGGCATAAGAGTTTGGAAGCTCACTGCAGCAGATAAAGCCTTTGACTTTTGCTAAATACGGAGCTAAAAATTTGCCTTGAAGAAAGCTAATTGGATTTGAAACTGTTCACCACCACATTTTGGTGACAGAGACTGAGCAATGGGTGTGATGCAGGGTACACTCTGGACAAATGCCAAATAATTGCAGGGGTAACACTTAAGAGACAGACACCCATTCACTCTCCTTATCAACTTTTATGGTCAAACTCCACCACTTTTATTTATTTACTTATTTTATTTTTTTCTTGCTACAGGCCTGCATTGAAGGCAAGGGCCCAGAGATTCAGGATGGAATGCAGACAAGAAGAGAGTAAACTTCCACTCAGACAGAAACAGCAAATGAGTGAAAGTGGAGACAGTGAAGTTTGCCCTTTGAAGGCTCACACACAGGAAAGTAAGCCATTTAAACCCGGATCTTAGCTGGATCTTGTTCTGTGTCTGTCTGTGTCTACTGTCTGACACACTGCGTTTGACTCGCTGGACGTGCAAAGCCTAGTAATGTATGGATAAAGTTTAAACACCGATAAGTGTTTCATTGGTTCATTTATTCCGAATAGCAGCACAGGCTCAGCATTTTGTTCTCATTGTTGGTGCATTTGGAAACACATGCATTACACCGCTGACATAATTGTTTCATGTGTGACTGTATTACTAATGTCATGTGGAAACAATTGACAGCCATTTACTTCATTTTTTTCTAACCCACGTTGCCAATGTGAATTAATTTATGATGGATATGGATAATATTCACCCTGTTTGTGTTTATTTAAATAATTTTACTATTAGATCCAAACGGTCATGCTAAATCAGAATTATGTAATGGTAAATGTAAGGTCATTTAAAGAAATGATGTTACTCACTGCACAAAACACAGCAGATAATACTCGTGGGGGAGATGGTGGTACCTTGACTCCACAGCATCCTATTTAAATGCTTGAATGAGCTTACATCAATAATGCAGTGACTATGGCACCTGATTCAGATGATGAGGGATGCCATTTCTGCAGAAGTCCATACTGTTGTATATGAAGTCCATGGGCGCACTCTACTTAGAGACGGAGCAAAGAATGAGACAGGGTGCAAGGTTATGTATGCACAGTTGATATACAACACCATGAAATAAGTAAGGAAAAAAATGTGAGAATGATAAGCTTAATTTCAAGTTCTCAGCTCATTGTCACTTTGCTCTAAAAGGCTGTTAGTGGCAGCTAATTGTGGCAGACATATTTATTCACTCAGAGCGTGTTGTAAAAGCACAACTGTAATAGAACATGCTCAGGTTGGATGACTGTTTAAATAAATTGGAATTTATGTCAAATTTGGCCTAATTCTGCATTATTGTCAGACTAAAGAGCTGCGTTTGCATTGTTTTGACATTATTTTTTTGCAGTCATCAAAAATAAATGCGTTTTTGGAACCATTACAACGTGTACTGATTGAATTAATTATGTTTAAAAGTAGAACCATGCAGCAGAGTCAGGCAACGTCTTCCTTACAATATCAGCTCAGAATAAAGAATAGATACCAGCAGGTGTTCCACAGGGAAATGGCCTACAGTACGAAAACCAGTACTGTGGTCAACTATGGCATCAGATTCCACCGTCTGTACTTGTTAAAACTGTTTCTACTGGTTATCCTTCCAGAAGTGTTTCCAATTCTGGTCAGAGCATTTTGTTTAACGTTACAGAACACACCTCCGAAACCTCAGGGGGCGTTTTCAACTGATCACCATCTACATTCAAGCTGCTCCTTTGATTCCTGCTGTTAGCTTTGATAACGGTGAACATGAATGTATTGACTAAATAGTATCATACATTTTTCTTATCTGAGATTGAGTATATTACATTCACTCAGTTCTAAGCAATGAATCTTTAATATTTCTTCACCTTAAATTACAAGACAGCGTGTTCTCTGGTCTTCATGAACCAGCCTGAACTGTGTTTGGTGGAGCCTGCCCCTCATTATTTGTCTGTTTGGAGATATGTAATCCTATTAATACAGTGCTTAATCCTCATGATGCATCTGAGCCACCTTAGACATCTGCATCTAACAGCTAGGTCTTAGCAAGGTCAAGTTCAGCTGAGCCAGCTACTTCCTCAGTGTGTGTGGGCTTACTTCATAATGTGTGTCAATAAAATGCAAATTAGAGCTGCCAAGAATAACAAATTGTGAAAACATATGACAGGGCCTCCACAACTACAATGAAAGTAAAAAGGGCTCAACACTCAAACTTCACTTTTATCACATTTTTTCTGAAAAAAGTGCTTCTGAAGCTGCCTTACAATGAATTTAGAATAATTTGTACCCCAAACCATATAATATCAAAGTTCTTTTCAGTTTCAGTTTTCAGTAGAAAAACTTTCCTCACTTTGTATTGGCCCATTCTCTTTGTTCCTATAGTTTAAAAGCTGAAATATCTGCCTAAAAATTGTTACTTTAAACAGCAGCATTGCATCTGATTTTGAACAAAACTTCCACATCCTTTCACTTGAAACAGTTATATCAAATAATTAATCTGATCAAATGACACTGCATCTTCATTTGAATCATCTTTCAGAGCCAGTTTGGAGATATGTATATAATTTCCAAAGATTTGACTAAATCCTGCACTTCTTCCTTTGAAAAGCAACCAACTGTAGAACCTGGAGACTGTCGCTCAGCCTCCACCGGGGTTTAGACGGCCTGGAACTCTCCATGAACTCTCATACATTATTCAGCAGCTTATATAATGTTGGCAAATAATTTTATATAGTGAGGAAAGATTCATCTTAGGAGCAGGAATTGGGTAGGGAGAAGCTAATGTGTTTATTATACCAAGATAATGGCATGAAATAGAGGCCAGGGGTGGAGAATTTGGAGGAGTGTTTATACTTTATATTCATTGGAGGCTAGCATCTGATTGCCTTGTGGTCACATGATGGCAGATGTCTTTTGAAAGCCATCTGTGGATGTGTGTGTTGTGCAGACCTAAGTGCACATAAGCCAAGTTTTTGATGAAGCGTTACAGTCCGAGTCAAGTAAACATGTTTTTGTGCTGGAAACACCTGAGACATCTAATGCGTAAACAATGACGTCACAAAAAGTTTTGAGCGCTTATCATAAGAATTGGACACACTTCATTTAAGAGCGTTTTCCATATGTTCTAAAGTTACATTTCTGTCACAATAAAACACTGTCAGGATGATGCTCAGTGGAAGCGTGGTTAGCCCTCCTGCATCATGGAAGTATTTTAAATTAAATGCCTTTTTAAATACGTTTTGTATTTTTTGTAATCCGTACAGGTATAGTACTTGGTAGATGGTGGGATATAAGTCTATGCAATTTTACATTTTGGTGAAATTGTCCTGCAATTTTTAGATGCAGTTTTTTGCAGACTGGTGAACCTTTTACTTCTGAGAGTCATGTCACTGACCTGTTGCCAAAGAACCTAATTAGATGCAAAGTGCTCCTCCAACGTTTGTTTGTTTGTTTGTTTGTTTGTTTTGTGTGGTTTTTTTGTTTTTAACCACTTATTTTTCTAGCCTTTTGTTGCCCCTGTCACAACTTTTTTGGGGATGTGCTGCTGCCATCAAATTTAAAATGAGCCATTATTTTCATATTTTACACAGTGTCCCTCTTGACTCATTAACCAATAATAGTTTAGTTCATTGTACTGCTGGGTATTGGGTAATACCCTAAAGAACCTAGTGAACACATCTTTAAAATAAAAAGATACTACTTTCACAATTGTTTTCACCTTGCACCATCGTACGGTTTGTAGAGACTGACTAAAGCAAAGCCTCAGTTTCTGTGTTTTTATGTAAATGAACCTTTGTCTTAAGTGAAAGCTGCTTAGACTTCCACCATATTCTTCAGTACAATTCTCAAATGCTGAATACAGACACTTGGAGATGATAATGTATTCATATTGTGCTACTGGAACATGTCTCTTCTGTGCCTCTCATAAATTGGGGTCAGGTGATATCTGTGACAGCAGAGAATGTGCTTAGTGCTGACAAAGTCATGTTGACATTTTTGGAGAGGAAAGCAGAAAAATAAAAAAAAAAACAGTCTCCCAGGAGGCAGCGAGGAGAGGAAATTAAATTGCCTCTCCACAGCTCTTGTTAAGAATGAAAACCAATCAGGCAGCCCTCAATTCACACGAACAGGCCACAAAGACTGGGAGGAATATTGGTATTAGTATTAACAAATGCACTGTCCTCTTCAGCTCGGGTGTTTTGGGCCACTGGCCATTGTACTGATATGTTTTTTTTTACCTTCTTTTCACTTTAAGAGTCATGGTTATTTTACAAACTGACTATTAGCCATGATTGAATAGGCTGATGAGTATTGTGAGTCAAATCAATAGGAAATCCTTGAGGGAGGATTAACACTTATATCAGTATTCTCCATATTACTGGACTTCATATTGAAAATGTCCAAATGAGCTGTAAGCCAAGATATGCTCTAATTGCACAGCTTTGGGCGGGATCTCCACATTGAAACAGTGATGAAGTGTCAGCACTTTTTAACAGCACGGCCCCATGGTTGGCTCTTTGCTTTTGTTTGGCCTAATTTGTCACTTCTAAGATTTACTTCCCCGTGAAATCCCTTCCAATGACACAAGCAGGCATTCAAAGCAGTGGGAAGAGGAAATAATGAAGAGTTGGGACAGGAAGCCAGTCACAGAAGCTTGGGCGTGTGGCATTTGCGTTGGTTATTGCAGCTAATTTCACAGTGATCAGCTCAGAGAGAATTATGGGTGATTTAAATTGCATGATGACCAATGTGTAGCTCATTATGCGGCACGGAGAAACCACAGTTTGTTTAGGAATTAGCAATTATTTCCCTTGCAATGTATTAATGGGAGCTTAACAACTCTCCTCCAATAAGGTGGTTTAATGGAATAGCACTGCTCCAAAACTAAACAAGCCTAGAATAATTTCAAAACATTTTACTTTATCGTTTGCATGGCCATTCTCAGGCATAAACCTAAACAACTTGAATACATCCTCGAGCACATATAGCACCTAGACTTCACCTCAAGTCACTGAAAGTCCTCCAAAGATAATGGCTCTTGCCAGGCTGCGAGGACTTGGTAAAAGCTGATCCCTCGGGTTTTTCAGTGAGATCCCAGATTGTGTCAAAGATGGGCGTGGGAGTGTAGGGAGGAAACCGGAGGAGTGCTCACACAGATCAAGAAACTTAAACAAGCTGCGAACCCGAAGTGCTTGTCAGTCATAATTGATCTTGAGACAGGCAGAGAGTGGGACGTGGGAGAAGTGCACATCACAAGCACCTTTTGAGAAGCCCCGGCCCCCCAGGACTTCTGCTCCATTTTCCGTGGTTGAAGATCAAACCCATTTCTCCGACTCTACTCTCACTGCTCCTCATCTCCCTTTTCTGCAGCGCTCTTCATTACAATCACTGAGAAAAGAAGCTCTTAGTGCCACGCATTAGGAAGCGCATGGACAAACTTGTATTGAGAAATGACTCTGAAGTGGCGGCGAGGAGGGGAAGGGGTGGCACGTTGAAATATAAAGAATCGATGCTGGAAGCCACTTTTATCTGCTTGGAGAAATTGCTCATATTTATTGCGTCTTTCGTCTTGTATAAATGCATTAGCAGCTGCTTTTGTTAGGCTACAGCCTGCCACAAAAGGGCTTATTATCATAGATCTTAGGCTGTCACTGCAATTATCTGAAAGAGAATCTCTGCTAATAGGTTTTTAGCTTGTCGTTTTTGGTGCTGTTAGGCAATTTTTACACACCCTATGAGTGTTAAGCAATTTGGAGCAAATTGCAGAAGTGTTACATATATGAGTCCTCCATGTGGGCAATACTGTGGCACAAACAGATGCATAGCCGCACTGACATGGAAGGAAACATTTGCCTCTAACAATAGATCCAGCAGGAAAAAGAATACATTAATGCAAAATGGAAATTATGTTGTTGTGAGCATGCAAATCAGCTTCTTTTGTAAGGCCTGTATATTATGTTCTAAATAAGCAATGTGTGATGTGCTCTATTTGCCGGGAAAAGGACACTTATTACTGACTGTTTTTATAAAAATGACTGTCTTTCTATAGTAAATGGTGCCCTTCTATCAAACGAACCAAAGGACCTTTACATTCAGATGCCCATAGAGTAAGACATACAGCAAATGCACCGTGAGGCTTTTATGTATTTAATAATAGAGTGTTGAATAGTGGTGATGATGCTATATACTTTTGAATGTGTTAAAGCCTTTGTTTAAAGTTACACACAGCAGCTTTGGAGAATGTGTTTCCAGGTGAAATACCCACAGTTTGTAACCACTTTAACAATGCCACACTAAGGCATACAAAGATAAAAGCTCACTGACACACAACATCACTTTTTGGAAATTCACTGATTTGCAGCATAACCAGCAGTTTCATATCTTCTTGTGTGAATTATTATATCGCCAGCTCTTTGTCACTTGAATCTATGCTAATTTAGCCGCACTACACGATACATTTTGCGCTGAGACAGACAGTTCACTTCACAGGAAGAGCTTCCACCAGCGGACACAATTCATTTTCATTTTAAATTGAATTTGAAATAGTTGAAAGTGTTGTGCTGGTGTCAAATATATTGTTCTTCTTGCTGTTTTTTGGAAGGGGCTGAGTGGATATATGACACACCAAGGTTATGTGGCTCTCTTTTTGACATTACATACGCCTGAATCTATGTCACTACACTGTACAATGCTATTAAAATGGGATTAGGGAGTGTTCTGCTCACGGTCAAATGAACCTGTTGGTGTGTAACCTTCTGGGCAGCAAACACAAATCCTTCTGTTTCATACAGTAAAGATTCATTGGCAGCTTATACATTAAAATACTGGATCTTGGACAGTTCAAGAATAGCATGAGCAGCAATTTGTAATGTGCACCTTCAGAATAAAAAGTAAATATGAGGTTTTTTCATTTACCCATAAGCCACACAGCTATTTTGTCCATTTTGTCACATGGCCCTCACATGGCTTTGGATCAAATGACCACCGGCAGGGATCATGAAGATTGTACTTTTGAAGGAGTAATGGTGCTGCAGTTTAAGCAGAAAGTTGCTTCCGGTGTGAGCCCTTCCTGGTCGCTCCCGTGGTTCATTTTCTGGCAGCCTGGGGGGCCACCAGTGGGGGGGCTTTGACAGAGGTCTTTTGACAATCCTGAGGAGAGCTGACACTGAGAGCACTGGTCTTCTGTCGCCCGTGGCCAGATTGGATGATGCTCAGCGTGCGGAGAGCTGATGAGATAACACAGAGGAGATCACACCAGGAGGACTGGCCTGCAGATCGGCCTGAGCCTGCCAAGTGGGGAGCACACACACTGCAACACACAGGCGGCTCAGACCTACGGCAAATAACACCGACACGTGCAGCATGTATATTCAACTCAATCTGTTTGGTGTAAAAGACACAAATATCCACTCATTAAATGCACGGCGGCTCCATCCACAGCTTCGTACATGTTACGGTCATTGTGACTCATCGACTGTATGATATTGATATGTGTTCGGATGTGTTAAGAATTCCCAATTGTGTGTGTGGCAACAGCAAAAGTCTAAAACTGGTTAAAAAAGATCCTTTTTTTTCATCATTTTTGTGCAAGTACACATGATTCAGGCAGTTGAATACTCAAAGCAAGTCATTTACAAGTCAATACCCAGTTTTGGGTTTAAAATTTGTGGTGGAACACGGCCACTTTATTTTTTGATATAATTTATCTATTTTTCAAATCTGAATACCTTCATAGCCTTCAGATTAGCCATGCCACATCTGAGGAATTGTTCACACTGGCGTAAACAAGTAAATCAAACAAGTTCAAAAGGCTGACAGAATCTATTCAAAATGATTTTCTGTTTGGCAGCTTTTAGAAGTTTTAAGGCTCTATAAATTGCTGTACAAATTACTTCTCGCTAGGAAAAAAACAGCATTCAGCATCACATTGTTCTCAGTCTGTTCAAACCAACATGATATGAAAAAGCTTGATGGCTGTATTTCACTGAAAAAAACAGGCAACAGACAAGATGGTTATATCAAAATGTAAATGCTTTGTTATGTGTCTGTGTCACTATCAGTATCTCAAACCAACCAAACAAAAAATGCTTTCTTTTATTTCCATAAAAGATGCTATACATTTGGCCCCTCATTTAAATATGCTAACTAACAATACAGCAGAAGACAAGGAGTGTGATCATGCCAAAAATGGAGCCAGTTATGGGATTTTTAGCACAGAAAAATGTGTAAAAGGATATAGCGATAGCGCTGCACAAGTGTCTGAATGTCTGCTCCATCCATTATCAGAGGTGACACAAGCGCAGTGTGTGTGTTACACGGCTTTCAGCAAAAACCTGTTTAAAAAAGTAGCAAGAGGCAGCCATGTAGCTCTCATTTTGTCACAACTCTATGACCTTCTCTGGCAGGATATGCATTCAAATTCATATAATAAGCAAGTCTATACTTTCAGAGTGAAATTCTGTGGTGAGTGTCATCTTTTCCCTTCAATCTCTACACAATTTAATTAAAATGAAATGGTAAAGTTAATTGGCTCAATCAATGCCGTATGTGTGAGTCATAATAAGGAGACAGGCATACTGAAACACAAGTATTAGAAGGTACTGATGATGTATTGTGCAGGGGTTTTTTGCGTTGTCCCAGAGCATGGCACGCAAAACAAAGACCTGTGTGGATTTGTGGTAAGGTTCGGAATTGTATAGACTTAATTTCAGAACTGGTTGGGTTTGGGGTTGCACTCTGCATTTGGAAAAGCGCATAGAAATGGATAATGGAGGACCGTGATCTCGCCAGCAATCAAAGCGAAAGCAGTTACAATCATTGCACAAGCCAAGGACAGCTTTATCGTGAACCTAGAGCAAGTTTTCTAAAGCACTTCCAAGCCATAAAGTTCACTTGCAAAGAAGATGAAAGTCTGGATGTGCTTTTCATTTTTAGCAATAGTAAGCTGGTGTCAGAGGTGTCAGAGAGGCAGACTAACAGACCCACAATGGTTAAACAAATATTCAAGATGATTTTATTTTATTATATTACTTGTTGCAACAATTAGATTAGAATTAAAATTAACTCACAGCAGAAAAAAAAAAAAACCTGAAGAACTATGTGAGAAGTGGCTTTAGGTGATTCCAAAACTTGAGTAAATCTGGATTTTCCTACTTAGTGATGAGCACTAAAAGAGGACGGGGCACCGGGCCAGGTACCGGTGAAGAGTGCACTTCATCTTTTGTATTTTGGCTGTAGCTGGCAAAGAATACATCCAACAAGACTGAGATAAATTCTTTCTCTAAAGCTTTTGCTGCTCCAGTGATCCATTTAGCTCCATTAAAATAAAGAAGGGCAACATGTAGGATTCAAGAATTCTTTTCATTCTGAGACTGTAACCTAGCCTGTTGTTTTAAGATCTTCCATTAGCATAGAAGCACAAATTATTTTGGGCCGTAACTAATCATTAGGAAAGCTTCAGTGCTATCATTCCTAGCGGAGCATACTGAGAGCAGTAAACTAGTGTTCATTTAGGTAGACACTCCTTTAGGATCCCTCCTGGGGTCCCGTGTCCCATTGAGGAAACCGCTCCCTTAACTGCACCAGTCCACACACCCCCAGCCAATCAGTGCCACTCAATTATTCATATTCTTGCAGATTACGAGCTGCGGATGTTCATGTTCAAATAGCAGTGTTGTTAACGACATGAGGTCTGCAGTGCTGCATTTCTGATCTACTTCTGTATTCTCACACCTGCTGCCAGGGCGAAGGCTGCACCCAGAGCCCCGTAATGATGTGTGGGAGTGAGCGTGTCCAGACCAGACCTGGCTGCTGGTCTTTCAGCTAATGGTGGCCATGTCCAGCTTCTGATTAATTAAACATCCCTTGAGGTCAGGGAGTCATGGAAGGCAATGTAATTTATCATGTGGCTCATGTGTAATGGAGTGTGGCCTACCACCCAGTCTCTCATTAAGAGTGATAAACTTAGTTGATACGTCCAAGGCCTCTCCACGATTCAACAAGACAGAGGAAGATAGGGCACAGGGACATGTCTCCTCAAACAACTGGCACTGTGCACCTGCACTAATAACAATCTTTCACCCTCAGCTGAGTCCACTAATACATCAACTGTCAGCACTAACAATACAGTCCCAATGTTTGGAGGACTTTCTCACATATCAAGTGGCTGTGTATGAATTATTAACAATGAAGTGAAATGGAAGTGCCAAATTTAACCCCCTCAAACAACTAGATAGCTTAGGAAATGTAAGGTTAAATACTGATCTTAGCTGCCACAGGCCAACCTGGTTATATTTATAAGAAGCACTGTGTCCATCTATACCATGGAGAGTAGAAAAGCACACCAAAGAGAACAAGACATATTTTCCCATTAAAGACTGGCTGAAGAGTTAAGTCAGAATAACAGCACAAACTCTTCATGTATTTGCTGAGAAAAACACGCCTCAGCTCAGGGAATTAGCTTTTAGCCAACTCATATTTTGAGCATTACACTGCAATGCTCCTGACAAATAAATAAAAGATGAACAAAAAACAAACAAACAAACAAAAAAACCTTAACCTTAAAGCAACCTTATTTGTATGTGTATGTTGTATAACATGTTAGTGTTTGAACATGTAATCATGCCGAGCTGAGGCCTATCTCTTCCAAACCTCACACATTAATTGGGAGCACTACACATGCTTTACTGTAGGTGCTGTAGGTGTTTGGACATGGCACCATTCTCTTGTGTGTGAGCACATGCACACTTTGTCCTGAGGCATGTGAAATGCTTTGTTGTTTTGTTCAGTACCTGTGCTTTGTTCTAATCATCTAAAAGTGTGCTGTGAAAGGGGCATTTTTGTGCATTTATAACAGGCCCTTATCTTTTGATTATAGGAATGTAACGTGATATTTTTAAGAGTCAGGATAGAATTGGGGCCCACATGATGCAACAATTACAAGGAAATGTATCTATTTGAAGTTTGTCATCTAATTTATGTATTATATTGATTGTTACAAGTGGTGCCTGCAAAAATAATCTGTTTTTAAAAGCCTTTTGAGATTTGTGATTTGACTAAATGTCAGCATTGGCAGACCCATTAAGTTTTAATCTCTTACTGTACGCATTTTATCATGCCTTCGTTGAGTGTTGAGTGTTTGAATGAGACAGCGACTCCCAACAGAGAGTAAATGAGTACAGAGTGTTATCACAAGATGCTTTTTCCTTTTGCCTTTGAATGCAGTGGCGTGACCTCAGGAGCATGCCGACGCTCGATGGCTGCCATTTCCTGTCCTGCCCTCCTGCTGCGGCAGGTGGGCGTGAAGCATACATACTCCCCCCCACCGGGCAAGGAACAGCCACGAGGCCCCACGGCTACACACCCCGCTGGAATATCAGAGAATCTGTCCCCCCTGTGGCTCGCCTTTCAAATTGCACAAGGCCATCTTCTCCCAGCACACGCATTTTTCAAAGGCACAGCCAACGCTTCAGGAATACATTATCAATGCATCCATCCATCTGCTGAAGCAACGCCGGGGGGGCTGTTTCACTCATTCTGAGTCCCTCAACAGGAGGCAACATCACCCTGATATACCAATAAAACCCTGTCATTAGTAATGATTAAAAATATTTTCTCACATACCTTTGCATAGTTTCCATAAGGAGGAGCAAAGGTAATGTGATGTTTTATCTGTATCCTTAGCACTGCTCAAATGATGCTTCAAATGACAAAATCCAATGAGCTATAAAAATGAAAAGCACTGGAGTTAAATGCTTCACGGTGTAAGACACATTGTACTGTATGTCAGTAAAAGCAAAGCCTGCCTATTTGTTGGAGTATCAAGACAAAAAATGGGAATTCAAAGGGCAGAAAAGAACAGCAACAAATGCTTGTGCCTCATGTTACATGTTCAGAAGTTTCACTAATGTAATACAAAGTGAAACTTCTGAACATGTAACATTTGCTGTCCATGTTACAACCACAGTTTGTGATAGGAAACAAATAAGTAGCTTAGTAATCTTTTAATTATTGCACATTAAGTCACAGTACTTTTACTTGAATGCAGACTTTGTGTACTCTGCACACCTCTGTTTATAATAGATTCAAACAAAAACGTAAAACACTGTGAAGCTCCTTAAAATTGAATTCCCCTTCCTTAATCCTGAAGGTGTCTTGGTTGAATTCACTGATTACATGGTTCACATTGCTCTGACAAAAAAGGAAATTGGTTTCTTCATTATTCAGTTCCACAGGGACACAACAGGTCTCTGGTGGTCAGGCTCGACCTGTCCTCAGTAAATATTCTTATGTAGTGCATTTCTAACGAAGGGAATAAAAGACAGAGAAGAGTGACACAAACAGCACATCCTCTGGTGTCCCTCGTCAAATACACATCTTACCAAGGCGTGCATGTTAATTAGAGGCTCATTCAGCCTGCATTGAAACACAGACACCTAAATTTGTTTCTAAGTACCTACACATTGATCCTAACACTGGCTGCATATTGATTATCTCAAGCAGACATTTTGTATTCGCACAAAAAAGATTTATAAGCCAGTGCAAAAATAAAAGAACAAAGACTTAGGCTGTTCATGGATAATGACACAAATAAACATACTTTCATTGTGTCAGGTGGCAATATGTAAGCACATCTTCTTAATTAAACCATAAAATTAAAAATACCACATTTTCATTTTCAAGGATTGATAGCTATGTGCAACTGTTGTAAGTATAGTAATTTTGCCCAGCATGATTTTTAAATTACACAGTCACTGCAAAAGAGTAATGTAATTTCCTCAAGTGCCAAAAAACAAAGGGTTGGCATTGGAGTTAGTTTAGCTGATTTAGAAAATGTATGTGTAGCAAAGCAAATGTATATGAATGTATGTTTATCTATGTATGTAACTTAATGTATATTAACATTACATAATGGTAAAACTAATAATAATTGCATAAGCATTTTTTGCCAGTTTTTACAGTTGCAATATATAAGTAGCATATTCTCTTTACAAGCTTTTATTTTGTTCTACATTAATAGCTCTTTTCTAACCATTGCCAGCTTAAACTTTCAGAGAACAAGAGGAGTCCTCCTAGATTTTTGCTGTTTATCAGGAAAAAATCTATAAATCACCACATCCACCAAGATTCAGAAAACATATTATGGTTCACCACCACAGATCTTTTTTTTACCAGACAAAGTAATAAGTTCAGTGTCTCTAAACTTTGGATTTTATTTGTTTGTAGCTCTAAAAGTAAACACAACACTGTCAGTTTCGAGGTCCTTATATTTGTGAAGATTCTGAAGCAAGTCAAATGTTAGACTACTTTTCTTATTTACGCCCCTTTCAGACAGAACGTACACACACACCATATTCTGTCAGCTGTTTCCTGCCGTAAACGAATGTTGCTGTCAAAGTGTGAATATGTTCCTTTTTGTGCCGTTTCTTGACGTCAACTTTTGGCAGCGTTTATGTGACTCACCTCCTCCACCTCCCTCTGCTCCTGTGTTTATCATGAGCTAAAGTGACCTGCAGTTCCAGGTGCTGCAGCACAGGAAATATAAAAAAGTTGATCATGCTAAAAAGTTAAAGAAGCACTATTTACAATCATTATTTTTGTTACTTACACCACATTTTCTGCCTGTTTGTAAAGCAGGGGTATTCTGTAACCTCACCATTAGATGTCGCCAAATAATATCCTCACTTGACTAAACAAGAAAAGGTTGAAATTTGAACACAGGGCTTGTTGTGACATATTATCTGTGATTCTAACAAATCACTGCAGGTAAAGCAGGCTCTGAATTTTTCACAAGCACAACAGTGACAATAAATCTAGCTTGGCAGACTTCCGAAGGGGTTTATTTTGTTGAGAAATGCCACCTCTACTTATTACTTGTTCATTTATCAGTGGTAGGCTGAATGAATATTGACTTTGCCTGAAATAATAGCTTAGCAAGCACAAAGTCTGGGCTATTTGAAAACTGCCCTCTCGCAAATGCAGAATCATGAGCTGCACCAAATCCTCCATGCGATAATTTAATTTCCTGCTGCTGTCCGACCTCACTTCATGTCGACCTGCTCTGTGTGGTGCTGGGGATCCATGTTTCTCCCTTTAGTATCCTCAGCCAAATGCCAGTCTTATCCTTACCTTCTGCATCTCTGAATTTACATTTCATACGGAGCTCCTCAGCCATTTTTCTTGCTGACGAATTGGAGGTGGATAGAAAGTTTTCTAGCAGCCAGAGAACAATAAATATTAAAGTCTTTCTCTTGGAAATTCTCCAATCCGGCACTCCTTATGTACACTGTCAAACGCAAACTCACGTGCCATTCCTCTCTTTCCCTGTCGTAGTCGAGCTCCTTATCTATCCATCTATTCCTCCCATCTCATCTGCCGCACCATCTGTGCAGCTGTAATAAGCAGGACTCCTCTTGTGCTCTCTTTCACTCCTGCACTTTCTTCCCTCCTGATTGTGGCTCACCCCCTCCTGAGGCATGGCCGCCCCTGCCTGGCTGTTTGACTGACTTGTTCATGTCCCACAGAGGAGCTACCGTTTCGTCAGTCTCGCTGTGTGCAAAAAAAAAAAAAAGGCTGAGATGCACTACTATGTCCTGCCATCTCACAGCAAGCCTGGCTACATAACACAACAGTGCTTTTATCCTTCAGTCGAGGAGAGCAGCGAGCGTAAATGCGATAACCTTACACATTCTCTGGGCGAGGCATATTCAAGATGCATGATCACTCTCAATTATGGAGACAAAACAAAAGCACTCCCTCGCTTAGAGAACAGAGTACAGGCCTGGATCTGACAATTCAAGCCCTAACCAACAGCAGACTATTGATCTGAGCTAGTCATCACACTGACATCCCACTCAGCTGGATAATGGGAAAATCAGTGTGAAATATTGTGTGCAATTCTCTGGCTTATGGTTCAAACACAACAAAATTGTCTTTGAAGACAACTGGGAGCATGTGATTAGGATTTTTTTTCTTGAACCATTTGAAGTGTGAGGTAAAGTCTTCCATTAGCAGGCTGCGGCACTGTGCCACATTGCTAATGTTGATCGGCTTTTTCGGTGCCCATAAAAATTTTATGACTAACAAAACGAGACGAGTCATGAGAACTACAAAGACCTCTACTGCCTCACAGTGGAGTCAAAAGCTAAAGTCTCAGTGTTAAAGTGGAGGAGGGATGGCACACAATGGAGCTCAGGACTAACAGAGAGTATAGCTTGTACAACCCTATAATATCATCCACTAATAAAGCAACCCGCTGCCTTCACCTTTAAACAGAATGTATTACACTCCTGTTTGTAGAATATTGCTGCCAAGAGTAATTGTGCAGGTTTCTTTTAAGTTCCAAGAGCTACATCCTAACTTGTCGTGGCACGAGCTCCATTAGTGGGTACAGGCCACTCCAGTCAAACCCCACCCCCCCCAATAGCTGCCATGGCAACACAATGTTACACACTTGAATGTCATGTCTGCTATGGTCAGTCAGTGTATTTCCATGCAATATCACTTCTTTGTCTTTATCTCAAGCCATCAAAGACAAATGTTCTAAGTAAGTCGTGAAGCTTGTATTTTTCAAAATGGCGAGAGATGGCCAATTTTGCATCATTATTTTGAGGATTCAGTTTGATGGCTCAATCTCCCATGTCTAATGGGCTTAGGGAAGTCACATGAAAGTGCCCATCATCCTATCAATTTGATAACACAACTGTGACCTCGCAAATCAAAGCAAAACGAGACAAATCTTTTTTCTTTTCTTTTCTTTTTTTTTTTTTTATATCAGATTAGACTTCAACACAGAGGCAGATTTTAAATGCAGTGTCAAGAAGTATGCACACATGGAAATAGCAATGCTTTTGTTGCACTTTTCTGTTTGATACCTCCATCCCACCCTTATATTCCAGACTGTCCAACTTCTTGCTTAGAGAATATTACATTTCCTCTAAGTGATAGATTGTCCTTCATTTGATTGAAATTTAAAATCTCCACTAAAGCAGCGGAAATTCTATTGGAACGATACCTCAAGAGTTATCGATTATAAAAAGCCTGATATCTCCAGACAGTGCAGAATCAATATTACTAAGCTATCTTATATTTATCTGTATAATGCCTGCAGTTAGCCAATCCTTCCATTTTAGAGGTCAAGGAGTGGGCTTAATCTTCAAACAATTTAGCAGCTAAGCCAGAAACAAAACGATTTTTTGTGGAAGCAATGGTCATAATTAGGAAATGCATTGCACAGGGACAAAGGCATGATCCTTCAATGAGTTATCGATTCGAGCAGAGTGAATAGGAGAGTGTTCGCTGATGTCTGCAGCTCTGATAAAGCATCAGACGACAGACAGACAGCCCTCTAGACGGTCCTCACAGTCTGAGGCACTGTGGGAGGGGGTTATCCTGGCAGTGGCGAGCGAGGCTTCCTGCAGCAGCGAGCAGGACAGCCCATCCAGGACTCAGTGGATAATGAGCAGTCTTTGTGATGTGTGCTGCAGGGGCCAGTGAAGGCTGAGCCCGGGAGCTGTAATGAAATCCACACTGAAATGCAGCTGGAATCCACCCTCTATTGTTCCCTACTCTCACATGCTCCCAGCTCCACTTCTGTTTGATATAATTTCTTACATTTCAACACATCATCCTCCACAAAATGTGTGTTATGGAAATGAAATGCCTGATGTAGCTCTTTAGATATCTGAGGCTGCTTGGCACATACAGCAAAGAGGACCATTCATGTAGAATTTTCACAAGTGACAGATAAATGTCATTCCGCTTTGTACGGTTGGCTTTGTTATGCAAAGGCAATGTTGAGTAAAAACAACAACAAAAACAGCACTGCCTTGGTGGTGATTTAAGGTATTGTAAGTATTTAAATACGGAAGAAAAAATCCAAATGACATCAAAGTTAACAGATTTATAGAGGCATAAAATGTGCATGGCAAATGGTAAGGATGTATTGTAGTTTCATTTCAAACATCAGAGGAAATATTTCTGTGGAAGTGCTCAGTCATCCAGGACATATTCAAGAAAAGGTTTCAAAGAGGTCTAGATGTAGGAGAAGCCTTCTATTAAACCTGTTCTTGATTAGGGGAAATAGTTATGACTCATTCAAAGAATTAGTGAATATTTTATGCACCGAGAGCTTTTTGCAACAAAAATCTTGTTAGGAGGCCAGTGTTGATAAAATTAGGCTGGTTTGCCAACAGTCTGAATGTTTGAGGACAATGTCAAACTTACTGCAAATTATTTCAAACTTGTTCTTCCACTAGTTTGTAAAAGCTCCCGTTGTGTTCTTCCAATATCCCTATTTGTGTTTAAAAATAATCTACAAAGATCCAAAGAAATGAATACTTATTACACTTAAGGCTAGTTTTGACAACTGCAGGTGTGCACTTAACCATTCAGACTGAAAAATAATGCGTTTGAAAAAGAGGGAATCTAAACCTTAGAAGGAGAATTTTTCAATACAGCAAAAACTAATCTTAAAATATATAGCCCTACCAGAGGGTTCAGCGTGGCAGATCTCGTGAGTCAGGTTTGCAAAATGTGGCTTTAAATAAGTAAACCTAGTCTAATCCATGACTTTGCACAATATGAAATTTCGTCTCACGTAGGCGTAAGGTCAACAAATCATGCATTTTAAAAAGTGATGGAAAGATTTTCAAATGTTCCTAATGATTTCCAGAGACGAAAAGAATACATTTTACCTGCTTTAAAACAAGGACCTTTTTGTGTCGGCGGCTGCTTGTTTGTATGCAGAAGTAGTTACTGGATGACTGCTGAGGACAAGATGCCCTGACCTTTACTTCCACAACAATATGTAATGCACTTGTCACTGCTGCTTTACAACTTACTAAGCTCCAATGTAGCACACAGCTTCTTGGAACAACCTGCTCACATATGTGCCTTGAACAGACACATATGGATACTGCAGTCCATCACCACTTGGCTGCTGGACACTTTTGTCCACATTTTGCTGTTCAATTTCATCAGTACAAATGCTAAAACAGTATGGGAGCAGGTCAGTTATCAAAAGGAGTGGCTCTGCTTGAGTTAGTGTTGTCAGTGACGGTGAAAACATAATGACTGCTGCATGCTGCTAAACCTTTCTAAACACACATAAATGAACAGCTGCTGCCATATGGGTGTCATAGCAATGCGTGGGTTGGAAAAATGCCAGTGATATGACTTGTAGATGGAGACTTACAATAGCGCATTACTAGTGTGATCTTTGGGATTGTACGGACCACTGCACCTATTGGCCTTTTATCCATTAAAGTAGCACACTCAATCCGTTCTGTGCACTCATGCTAAAGAGAAGCAGTCAAATCCCTGCCTGGAGCGCACAGCCACCACAGCCACAGGGGATGCAAATTCTTCTTTAAGAAGCACATTTCTCATTACTTTTTTGACAACCATTTGAATATCTATACTGACTTAATTTCATGCTTGACCTGTATTTCAGCATAGATGCAAGCAGAAATGGCACAGGCACAATGACTTTGCTGTAACAATCAAAAATGTTCTGTCTTTGTCTCTATTCAAATTGTTTTAGTTTTCTAAGTAACATTTAAACATATTCAGTCTGAATAATGCAGCATTATAGCCTGAATACAGAATAAAGTCAGGATGCTGGTTAGCTACATTAGATATTATTGCAAAAATACGGAATCTATAAGAATTCTGATTAACTACAGAGAGACAAAAGACTAGGCTTATTTAGGTTATGGCAAAATTAGAAATTATAACTACTTTTGAAGAAAAAAAAACCATTAAAATCAGCCCCTGCATAATATGAAAATAATAGTATGTGGGAGAGATACATTATGAAAAGTGACATCTTGCAATGAATGAATGAATAGGTGGCTTTTTTCAAAAGGGTTGTGGAAATCTGCAATATTAATAATTCAGTTCTAAATCTATGTATGTACTGTATATCAGATCTGTGGTTGGAATTTACTTAAGGTCATATGTGATAAATCCAAGATCCAAACATTTATGCCAAATGAGGATTTGGCAAAAATGTTTGGAAAACAGACGTTTATTATTTTAATTACAGCCACAACTATTGACATGAAAATGCATTGTAAATTGTGCACATCTATTCCAACTGAATCATTTCATTTAATTAATTTTAATTTCTCTATTTATTTATTTATTTTTCTTTACTTTACTTTTTTTCTTAGATTGTAGAGCAAGCATAAAATGGTTTCAACAATTATTATAAATGCAATAAAATTGATTCACTTAGCTGCTATTACAAGGAAGTAAAGATGTGTTGATGATTTTCTGAATCAGATCCTGGTCCTTCATCTTGTCACTGATCAACAGGTGAAACCATAGGCACACACAGGTGAGGTGAGCCCTCCCGTGTGTTTGTGTGAAGTGTCAGTGAGCAGGCTGCAGTGACTGATGTAGTGCAATGAAAGCTAGAATAAAACACCACCTCAGGTGTGCTTTGCTGTCACTGGACTCAGTAGAGCATGACAGGGACTGAGAGGACTAGGGGCAGCAGGAGGCCAGGGGACACATGTCTGCAGCCTGAGGTGAGAGTGGCTCCGTACTGGTCCAGCAGCTGCAGTGCCACACCATTCGTCCAGCCAAAACCCAGCTGCAGACAGACACAGCAGAGATGAGAACTGCTCTCTTCTGTTTAGCACAATAGCATTGGGGCAATAAATGAGAGCACATGAAATGGTCACAAAAGAACTTCCTTTATATTCACTAATACCTGAATGCTTACAGCTGTATAGCTCAAAGACATATATGACAGCTGACCATGAACAGTGTGCACAGAATATAGTTATGTGCATATGTATCAAAGTGAATCAAATATATAAATCAGGACACAACAGAGCAGAAAATGGAAACCCATGAAAAGATTCTACATCACCATGCAAATACTGTATGGTCCAGTAAAGAGTAACTACCTGGACTTCATATTCCCCTCCACCGCCAGGTTTTCCATCTCCATTCACATCATACTGGAGAAGAAAAATGACCAACTGTGTCATCACTGCACAACACAAAAGCAAAAATAGAAGAACACTTACCTTTTCAAACATGGCTTCATACTTCATATAAGCTAACCAGTTGGTCTGGATCCATTTCTGGGCCAAATCTTGTGCAAGTTGTTTAGCATCATCTGAAGATACTTTGGACAAACCTGCAGATTCCAATAGAGACTAATTTTAACATTTTATTTAAAGTCTTATAAGAGATTGCTTCACTGTCAGAACACATTTAGGCAGTGGCACAGTTTGTTTATTCCAACACATACATTTTAAATAAACTGTTCTCTAAATTGTTAAAGCGAGCATGGTACACTGTCAAAGATACTGAGCATGCTGCCAGTTTGATTTTTCACAAAATGTGTCTGACCTCAATCCAAATTGTCATGTGTTCACTTGCTATAGATCAGACTGGAGGCTAAACGCCTGTGAAAAAGCCTAAGAGCAATGCTGGCTGCGACTGAGAGCCTGGCAAACCTCTCCAGGATACAGACCAAGTGTTTGATGATGTCTGTGGGTAGTAGGATTTTTGGCTAAATGCTAAATACAAATAGTTTGTAATTGTAGTTGGAAATTTAATTTACACTGTATTCATTTCCAAATCCAGGGCAGAGTTCAACAGACCAATACAAAATGGCACCATCTAATGGATTTTACTTTTTTTTTTTTTTTTTTTTGGAAGCTGTTGCTGGGGAAATTTTGCAGGGGCCAGTCCATTTCTTTGCACTTACCTTCAATAATCATATGTTGTAAAGGAGGCCAAGCATTCGGATAGTCCCATTGCTGCCCAGACTCTTTCAGTGATGTTGGAACTCCATTGGGAAACCGGAGAGCACCACTCCCCTGAAATCAAAGGAAACAGAACAGGGCCATGTGGTGTGTGAGTGCCATCTGCTGGAGCTAAAAAGCACATGCTTGGTGAAAAAATAAAAAATAAAACATGAGAGAGTTGGCGGTTGGCAGCAACAACAAACTCTCCTCCCTCAACAACTCTGGAGGACACTTAATAAAAATATTTATAGTGTTAGCTGCTTAACAGACAGATGACTGTCATCCTGTGGGCAGGACTGTGGATGTGCACAGTTGGACCTGCAGCCACGTGAACTTTATGCTGATTATTATACACTTAAGATTTTCACACAAACACTATAGCTACAAACTCACTTACTTGTCCAACTTAGGTTGCTATCCACAAATCAACAGATGGGTCATTGGGTCCATTAAATTCTGTTTGAATTTTAGATTATATATAAAATCTATTAGCCAAGTATGAAATGTGGTCCCACATAATGTCACTATTACAGATTCTCTTTCCAGTCAGCTGGAACTTTAATAAACATCTTCCCACTGAGTGATGAATTGTACCTGTAAAAACAAGCTCTAAAGAGATGGACATGCCATTTTGGAATCCATTATAAAGTATTAATAATAGCACTTATATAATAAGCAAACGTTTAACATACATTTATACACTTCCCTTGATTCTGATTGATTCTCTTAAATGTGTACATTATTAATAATAGTGAAGAGTCTGTACCAACCTTGAGATACTGCACTGATTTCTCTGCCTTGTGCTGAGAATAGCACATTGCCCAAAGAGGTGCCAGGTTGGAGGGGTAAAACTCAGCGTGTTTGCAACCTGTCAGCAAGTTGTAGTCAAACCAGGCCCCCTGCTGATCATCCCACAGCACAGACTCTATGGCCTTCAGTCTGCGTGCTGCAGCCTGTTCATACCGCGCTGCTGAGTCACTATCGCCTGTCACAAAAGCACATATCACCCTTATGTAACACTGGTTAGGGGCTAAAAGCAGCCAAGTGAAGCTGGTACCAGTGTCAGAGGTGACTCTGATATCTCACCCACAATCTGGTAAAAAGAAGCGAGCGTCTTCTCATTGCGACACAGAAGAGCATTGAGGTCTGTGGGCACTATTTGGCTGGTGCGAGTCTCTCTGAGGCTGCCATTGTGGTGACCATCACTGTCCACATACCAGCGGGAGGAAAAGTCCCAACCAGACTCTGCCCCTGCTTTGAGGTCCATCCACAGCTGCTGCTTAGAATCTGAGCAAAAATAATGTTGTCAGGTCCATTAAAGTGACTGAATACCAAAGCTGCGCTTAAGGTTTTAGTCATGTCTTTCAAGTACAAGTGTGCCCTCTATTGGTGCACTGGTGTAGACAGACAAATATGTTGATTTGCAAATCACACCATTACTTGATTTGCTTTGATTTGGTTTGTCTTTCCTTTCTTATTGATTACTTTTTTGTTTGTTTGTTTGTTTGTTTAGGTATTGTAGAATGCCACATATATATAATGACAGAACACAAAAATGTTTGCTTAATATCTTAGAATGTGTCATTAAAACAAATAGTTTTTACCTAAAATGTGCAAAACAAAAAAGATTAGAACATTGTACCAATGTATTTTCAGTTCAGATTTGTTTTGCACCGATGATCCCTGAAGGAAATCATTAATTTCAGCCTGTACTTTTTCAACAGGGAAACATTTCCACTTCTCATAAAGAGGATTTATTCAGCCTCCAACAGGCCATTACCATCAGTGAGTCCTTCAGCTAATTCCAGATCATCCGTGTAGGATTCAGGCCTAGAACAAATGACAGGAACATGTTTCATTTATTCCTGCTCATTGTCGGAACAAGTTTTGGATAATTTATTCATAATCATTTCAGACATACCTTGGCAGGCCCACCTGGACATCAAACCGGTTCAGAACATACTCAGTGTCATTTACTGTAACAACCACCGAGCGGTTCTGCATCCAGAACTTGTACTCTCGCTCTAGAATTGGTAAAGATGCTCTAAATGAGATAAGAAAACAGACACCAGCGAATTCACCTCATGTTTGTTATATGTTTGACACATTGCACCATGTAATTTAGCTCAGGCTAAATGTTGAGCTTCTTAAACACGTAAACACTTGAACATGAGTGCTTCAAACACTGTAAGTCACTATCAAAGGTGATTTGCTATATCGACCAAATGTGAACAAGCCATAACTCTCACAAAGAAGGGCTTATTTTTGAGAGTTATGGGTTTGAATAATGGTCTGAAGTGTTTTTGCAGAGCGCTGTGATGTCACTGGATGAAAGGTGTGGATGACCTTTCAAATACGAAATGTCAGCACTTCATCATTTTAATCCATAAGTGCGTGAGTTTTTGAGCCATGGACAAAACATTTTATTTCAGGGTCAATGTAACCTTTACCCTTTGATAATCAAATTATATAATTTGACCCACCAGTATGAATTAAGCTAATTTGAAATAATTCCCTCTTGGTGTTTCTGAAAATAACCCTCAAATTCCCTGCAGTCACAGTTGTCCCCGGTGCAGAGGCTTAACGAAACACTGGACAGAGAAGAGACCAGGCACTGCAGTGTTCCTGTGTAATACAGCTTTTTTTCTTTTCTGGAAAAGACACGAGGCTTCTGAAGAATGATAATGTGTCTGGCAGGACGTCAGCTCATGTCCAAATATCACCTGAGGAACTCTTTATCCTTGGTTGCTTGATAGTAGCTCTCCACCATTAGAGTGAGAAATGGAGGCTGACTGCGCCTTTCATAGTAAATCCGCCCACCATTTGGAACAAAGCCATATCTGCAGGAAAGTGAAATCTTTTATTTCTTAAATCTTGAGATCCCCCATGACCACCATTTCAAAGTGTACAGCGCGGGCTGCAAATGAATTATTTAAAAGAGGTGCGATGATGTACCCACAGAGAGCTGGACCTTTTTAAAACTATAGCGGGATGAAAGGGGCTTTTAGGCTTACCTGTTGACAAGGTAAAGGAAGTTTTGAATCATCCCATAAGCGGTGTCTGTCATCTCTGAAAGCAGGAGCCCGTTGATGACCCAGTAGGAGTCCCTGTTGGGTGCAGAGGTGCTCACGTTACTGCCAGTACTTGGAACCTGTGGTGGGCTCCTCACCACAGGCTGAGTGAAGCTGCTCTTCTCTTACTCTGACCTGGTGACACTATTCTAGCTGAGGCAGACAGTTTAAGGACAGGCTCCATTTCTCTCTCACCAATAGTAGAGTTCCCTGAAGCGTCCTCCAGGCACAATGACAGGATATGGGGTATAAATCTGCGAGTAGAGCTCTGGGTGATCTTTCACACTGTCACGAATCTGTACGAAAATGCATTAAAGAATCCCAAAGTTATCTGAGGTGAATGATAACGTCAAACATTGCACATGAAACTTAACGCCAATACCTTTTTCCCAAGTAATTTCCAGAGGTTGTGTATATTTATTGCCCATTCATGTAGTTTTTTGTTTGCTATTTTCTCCAGAAATTTTGGCCTGCACATAAAAACTTTACAAATCATGTCTTTTTTTATTTGTATTTTTTGTTCTTACTTGTTATGCCAGTCTGATGGTGTCCACGCTTCAAATTCTGTGCCTGGTTTTTCAAAATACACACTGACAAACTCCAGCAGTTTGTCACGAGGGATGGTCATACTGGGTGAATTATTTGAGAGATTCTGAAACGCTGATAAAATGATGTCTGAAGGAAAAGATTAGTAAGGCTCAGGGAAATCCAAAAGTCATAAAGAAATACAGCATTAGCCCTACCAGGAGTCTCTTTGAGCTTCATGTCAACAAAGTACTTGTCATCATCATATAGTTTAGCTTGCTGTATCTGATCCAGGATAGGCCCAGCGCAATAAATTTCACTGCAATGAAGGTAAAATATTAAACCTATTATAGAAGCCATAAATAAAGTGAGTACAAAGTCCACTTTAAACTAATGTATACCACATAGGCTTATAAACAAGTTTGGGGTAAAATGCATTCAAGAATATTTTTCAGCATAAACTCACATAAAAAAATCGACAAGTGTTCAGCTTAACCCTGATAAAATCTTGAAAATTGCCAATTTAAATAACAGCAACACATTAACTTCCAGCAGCTATCATGCACTAGCCTAGTAACATGAAATATTTCTTTTTTTTGGAATAAGCTTCTTTTTCCTTTTGACTTACCTGTCACATGGTGGTGGCAGATCTGATTTAGCACAATTCACAAACAAGACTGATAAATACAAAAACACTACACATTTCATCTTGATGGACGGTGTGGACGGTGTGGACTGTGGAGACGATGCAATCTAATCCGACAAAGGCTCTAGGTCAGAGTTTATGCACAGTGGTTTAAGAGAAGCAGCTCAATATTGCCACCTAGCTACAACATTTTACATTTACACACAAGAAAAACAAAAAACACTACCAAAAATAAATTTCAGTGAGCTTTATTTTCAACAAAACTTTCAATCATTTCCAATAATATTCATGGCATGGTTAAACTTAAGTCCCCCTAAAATTAGCTCCACTGAAAAAAAAAAAAATGCCAATTAGATAATGACCAAATTTCAATAAAATAAAAATATCAACTCAAGATTTAAAGTCTTAATTTGGAGAAATTTTAAACAAGGTGTTTTCAACTTGAACATTTCATTTGAAACAAAAAGAAAATCCAAATCTAAGGGCATCTTTTTTCCCAGACAAAGTATATCCCTTCCCAAAACTTTGGATCTTACTTAATGCCCAAAGGCTCCAACCCTTGTTCAACTGATGCAGCAGTTTTTGAAAGAGGCCCAGCAGGGACTTTTCACATCCTTTTGAAGTATCTGACTTGCCCGATTTACACACACACAAAAAAACAAACGTGTGTTCGCAAAATATTTTAACCTAATTGTGTGGATGTACAGCTGCATCAGGGCAGCCCAAGCACCAAATTAACCACCCAAATGTTTTTTAAAAGACCGTAAAGAATGAGACAATTTAATAGTCCAATTTTCCAATTACTTAGCCAATCAAAAGCGAGATGCTCTTGTCTCAGTCTTTAAGGTTTTCACTGACAGCCACTAGCAGTCAAGCCTCGTCCCAGATGGAGCACACTACATTGTCAAAAATCAGATTTATAACAAATCTCCTGTTGTAATTACTGCCAGAAGGCTGACCAGGAAACAGACAGCTGCCATCTGTCTGAAAAGTTGTGATCCCTGTTCACTCACACTGAGCACAAGATTTGGACAAACAGAATACCCCCCTGCCCCAAACACACCACCCCATCAAAAAAGGCCAAATTATGTAAGATGTGCCAGATATTTAGGGACTGCAGTTGAGAGAACAGGGATCTAGGTCCTAACCGATGAGAATTCATTAAGTCAACTTTTCATTATGCAATGATTCTCACTGGTTACAACACAAAGCATCTCACCACAATAAGGGAATTGCACTTTGCAAAGAAAGGGGTCCAAATGAACTTGACAAGATACCTTAATTTACAAAAACTTAAATCCTGTTGCAGAATGCAACCATTGCCTGGAGAAAAAAACAGCAGTTTAGAGTTACCCATTTTGTACAAAAGACAGCCTGACCAAGTAGCTTTTCTCCTTAGTAGTTCTCCTTCAAGAACATTCCCCCTTTTGCAATTTTAAAAAATAAAGAACTTGCACTTCTTTTATCTGGTTATCAGAAGAGTACAAAAAGCCGTGCAGTCCATTATTGCCTGAACCTATCAATTCTATCTGAAGAGCGGCCCAACCCGTTCTGGTTGTTTAGGAGAAGCATCTTTTGTTCACTGGTTTGAGTAAAGCCAGTCAAGCTGCAATGCACAAAGAATGAATTCCTGCTACATTTTAAGTACGATGTTGGTTTCTGACGCATTCAGCTGATATTTTTCAAAGGGGAGAATAAAACTACAGCTCCTTTGCCAATATTTATGAAGTAGCTGTACTTAAAGCACAAGATTAACGTAACAGTAAATGCATCCTCCCTTCAAAAAAAACAAAAACAATTCTACCGACTCAGCTGCACTGCAGCACTTGTATCTACTAAGACAGAATATCATTGGCCTTTCCATGACACACTGAGACTTAAGGTGTTAACAGTGGTCTCAGGTTTTACAAGTTAAGGCTGGTGACAACAGAACTCAACACTCACTTGCACAAGCTTTACAAAGCAATCTGTCTAAACTGAATACTTGTTAACACTGGTATCAGAAGACTAAAGGGCAATGATTTAAGTGCAGCTTAAAATAATTGCACCTACCTTCAAATATGAAGGGGTAAAATATTATTTTCAAAAAAAAAATTCATGCAAATGGTCTTTTAGAATATGATCAATTAGGCATTTTTTAAAATTATAAATAAAGTCACAGGCCAATATTGCAAAAGAAAAACTGGCAGAAAAGATCTCCAGTGCTAACAAGAAAGGGGGAGAATTTTTTCAGTTTGTCAGCCAGCCTTTTAAACTTGTTTAAAACAATCTTAAAATTAAAGTATATACACAAGGTGTACAGTGCCCCCCCTATGGGTTGCACATCTCAAAATTCAGTATGGCCATCAACTAGGAAAGTGAAACAGGGCTTAAAAAGGCTCCCTCAGATCATCTCCACTCAAATAGGAATCCTCATGACAGTGTTGTTGAGAGTCTGCAGCATGTTCATCTTTAGTGTTCCAATACTGAAGACAAGAGGAAAGATGTGGGTCTTTAAGAGCAACTGGACAGTCTGTCTCTTGGAAAAAAATCCAGTACCTGTCCAGAAGAATCCAAGTTTGTCCTCATTAAAAAGCCAGACTTGTGTGCATCTAAGCCAGAAGAAATTTTAATCCAACAGACCTCCTTCCTAATTGTCTCCATATCTTGAAAAAAGTGGCCCAAGAAAAAAAAATGTTATGAAATTCACCCATGTGGTCAGACATTGCAGTGGCTTGACCATTTTTTTCCCATTAGGTGAACAAGAGTGAGTAGGATGAGGTGAGACTAATGACATAACAAGGGTTATTACTTTAGAAGTTGAATAGCTTGTTAAGGCACTTGATACAATTTGGTTAAAATAAAAGTTAGTGAATGGAGGGTTTCGTATCAGGGTCTGTTGGCTGGCTTAATGTCATTGATGGATATGATTAGCCACAATGTGCACAGATTTCAACTTGGTCCCATGCTTTCCTCTCAGTGCTCATGTCTTCAGAGTGTGATGGTGCAGCACAGAGCCCTAAAAAGGCAAATGAGTTCTTCCAAAATGCATCCATCAAAAAACACATTCCTTATGATGGCATCACAAAAAAAGAAAAGAATGAAAAGTACTGTACATTAAAAAATAAATCCAAGACAGGGGGAGAAAGGGGAATGAAGGTGGACTGATCTGTAGAAGAAAAGGAGGGATTAGAGCCAAGAATTGTTGTGTTGTGTGTTTTAAATATTAAAAAAGAACCCAATACAAAACTCCTTTGTCTACCAACATTGTTAATGATTTGTTACAAAATAGAGTTGGTACTCACTGGCTCATGGCTTGACTTCTTCCCCACTCTCACTGTGGTACTCTGCCACATACAGGCTCTTGTCAATAATGCCAGGGATGGGCTTGATCTCTGTTCCAAGCTGCTCTTCAATGCCCTTCAAGTTGAAGCGATCGTCGTAGGTGATCAGATTGATGGCAAGACCCAGGTGTCCAAAACGTCCTGGACAATAAGTCAGCATAAACGTTATTACTCTGTTTGGTATTTGTATATTTTCCTTTTTCCATTTTTAAACACAATATTGTCTCTTACCAGACCTCCCAATACGATGAAGGTATGTTTCTCCCAGCTTGGGAAAGTCAAAGTTAATAACAACATTCACAGCCTGAATGTCAATTCCTCTTGTGAAGAGATCTGGTGGAACACATATCAAGTGTATGATAATCTTACAATGAGTAGGAAACTGGTTCTTGTGTTGGCTACTCACCAGTGCAGACAAGATTGCGACAGAGGCCATTTCTGAAGTCGTGGAACACACGATTGCGATGCTCCTAAAATGTAATAAAATAAAATATAGCGCTACTAATAAACATGCTGTTAAGTACATAATAAGCCACATGCACCATGCACTTGAATGTTTGTTTTGCACATTAACAAAAATTAAATTGTGTCATCACCCCTTTCAGTATCACTGACATATTGTTGTCTACAAGTGTAACAGTGCTGACCTGTCTCATTTTAGCATGAATGTAGAAACAAGAATAGCCCAGCTGGGAGATCTTCTTGGCAAGCAGCTCAACTCTTTGAGAGGAGTTGCAGAAGATTATAGACTGGTTGATCTGAAGCTGTAAAAGAAAGCACAAACATAAAACACAAAGCCTACCTAAAATAAGGGCAAAGAATAGCAGGTCATCCCCAGATTGTTAAATTATCACAGCAACATGCATGGAAGAATAAAGAAGTCAAATAAAATTTACCCTGGAGAACAAGGTGTTAAGGCAATGGACTTTTTGCCTTTCAGTTACATAAGCGTAATACTGAGTCACACCCTTCAGAGTGAGCTCCTCCATCAAGTTGATCTCGTACGGCTTCTGCAAATGTGCATTCTACAAGAAAATAAAGTCCAGTTATTCTGCAGCTTTCCCGCAGGTTTAGGGTGATAGGTGTGTCATTCAGGGGAAAGACAACTTAAAATACCATAAACTTCTGAACACTGAGAGGGAAGGTAGCAGAATATAGCAAAATCTGTCTTTGTTTGGGAAGAAAGCCAAGCAGCTCCTCCATCATCACCACAAAGTCCTGTGACAGAAGTTTGTCAGCCTGTTCAGCACAAAGAAAAGATTGAGATGTTATTTATCATAAACAGCTGCAAAAAAGATCAAGCATTTATGCTACAGCTATGACTGAACAAAGTTAACTGATGTAACTCACTTCATCAAGAACTATCATCTGCACTTGATTGACTTTGGCCACTCCTTTCTTGATGAGGTCCAAAATTCGCCCAGGGGTTGCAATCACAACATGTACTGTGAAAGTATACACAACAGCTTTGTCTAGTACAAATATAGCTAAACAAAAAAATTGCATTTTATCTTCATCGAGCATCTGGAAAACAGTCTTAAGTAAACTTTACCTGTTTCATCAAGCCTCATGATGTCATCACGTAGGTTTGTTCCACCTGTTGTAGCCATTACCTTCACTCCACCCATGTGTTTGCTGACCTGGATACATATTTGGCTTACTTGCAGAGCCAGTTCTCTAGTGGGCACTATGACAAATGCTGAAAATAGATGCACAAATAGATGCATATGTACTTCATGAACACTTTTCACCTACAAGTAAACGGGGTTAGGAGTTAAGGATAAATAATTTCAGAAATTATAAAATACCAAACTAAAATGTGGATTGTATTTGTTACACAGTAACAAACACACATACAGGAAGTGTAAAAAGCAGTCAAGTATTATTTGTCAAATCAAATCCCAATTTGTTACAATGTTTACTGCATAGGTAATGTATTACATTATAATATGTTGGAAAATACAGAAATCAAAGTTATTTGGAGCTGGCTACAATGGTAAAAGGCATCAATACTACAGAGCATTTAATACTAACATTATTCGAGTACAAAACAACTGTATTCAGATGCAACGTCATCAAAGTCACTGTTTTTCAAAAGTCAGGCAAGCTATAAGATAATTTATTTTTCACAAATAACTCTCTCAGTAAGCTGTGAGTTTCTTATTCCTGAAAAATGTCTCACCTTGTATGCAGTCCTTCTTCAGGTCAATGCGTTCAAGTAAGGGAATGAGGTAGGCTCCACTCTTCCCCGTGCCATTTTTGGCTCTGGCTAGAATATCTCTTCCCGACAGTGCAATGGGAATGCTTTCCTCCTACAACAAAAATATCCACATATTCACTAACAGATCTAATTTATTATGCACAACATGTAAGACGAGCAACACTGGCTTAGATTCTGACCAAGGCCATATAAACGATAGCCACAGTCTCATAAGCTATGCCCTGGTTTCAAATACAAAAGGACAGGAACTAACTCTTTTTTTATACCGCTATCAAAAGTAGCAATACAAAATGTATTGATACATTTTTAGTGTTTTTTTTAAGTGTAGTTTTTCACAAGGTTAAAGGTTAAAATAAAGCTATAGATAGGTGTGTTTGGGATGTAATCTGATTTTTAAGATACAGGGGAAGAAAACACCCATCTTTTATAGGATTTCTATGTGAAGTAGAGAGAAATTTATTTGTGGGCACAAATAAGACTGAGATTTTAAGATATATTCCTTCTGCTCTGAGCAAATGACATGAAATGGGTGTGTTAATAAAACATGAAGCTTGTCTGTCTGCAGGTGAATATACACTTTGACCGTTGTACCTGAATTGGAGATGGTTTTTCCCAGCCCATTTCAAATATACCCATAAGCAGCTCCCGCTTTAGGCAGTAGTCTTCAAATTCATTGCCTTTAGTTGCTGTCACATCCTGAAAAAAAGAAAATGGCATTTAATAAAATGACTATACATTTATCGTCTAATTAAAAATCTATATCCCTGTCAGTTCTACTATAACAGTAGCGGTCTTGTTGTGATATAAAAACTAAAGAGATAAGATAATAGCACTTCTAGATTTACACAGGTCCTAATGATACTACACACCGATGTTTTCATCCTCATGTCTTTTGGAGGCAGTTTCAAATTCTTCTTCCAGTCATCTCCAGGTCTGTAGGTAAATGTACTTATAAATATATATACACAAACAGATTTTATTAAAAAAAATAAAAATGGGCTTTTGTATTTTCTTACTTTATGACAGCATTAGTTGTAGTGGCCGGCAGGGAGTTGCCATTGTTAATTGTGCCTTTTATCTGGTTTAGCTGGGGGCCTCCTCCACCACCACCTCCTGGTGTCCCTGCAGGCTTCCCTGAACCTCGGATCTGTCCATTCTGGTTGGACATGCCCAAAATCACTGGGCTTTCAGTTCTTGCCGTACTCATTACTATTGAACGTCAGTGTACCAAAGACAATGAAACTTGTGACACAACTAAAACAAGTCCACTTTGCTGTGACTCCTTCCAAGCTTTGAGATTGTCCTGATCAACAATGTTCTGTAAATTGCACCTATTTCTCTTAGCAGGTTCCACAACTAGTTTCTTGTGTGTGTCACAAAACAAATGCTTCAGTTCAATTTTCAGAAGCCTTCAGACATGTACCAAATTGGGGATTAGCATAGATGTGGCTCGCCAATGCTATCAGACCCATGTATTATGAGGACTCAGCTAGCAGTGAAGTACTGGCTGACTGTTTTAGCTAGCCATCTTGCAGAGCTTGGCCTTTGCGTCTTCTCAGGTTGTTTTTTTCCAATTCTAGAAAAATACAAACATTATAAAGATACAGCATTAATAAAATTGACTTAATCAACACTGTAAACCATGTTAATCTCAATGCCCTAGACCAAATTTTGACCTCAGAAATCATTCATCCACTTATGATGAGCAGGAAACGAAATTGTTTTGACAAAATACAACTTATAAATAAAAGGGATAACTAAAACTAAAAACTGTCAATATACTCTAACGACTTATGCATTTCATATTTTGTGGAGTGGCCCATCAACAGTTTCACAACAGGTTACACTCACATCAGACATGACTGTGTGAGCTTTCTTGGCTAAAATAAAGCCAGATGGCAAATGAAAGCGGACAGCATTACATGGCTATCATTGTAGGGGGCATCGTCACTGTCAAACTATTAAACTATCTACTGTAAATCGAAGCTTACTAACCTCGTTATCATGCTGTGTCTACTTTACTTAATATCCAGACTATCTCAACATATGCATGGTTTCGTTCAAGGGTTGATTTTGCTCAATTCAGTTAAAAATCTTTAGCTTTAGCCCGTTAGCTTCCGACACAAGACTAGCTTACCTCTAAATTTAAAGGTCGACATAAGTAACGGAACTGCATTGATGCAAACTTAAAACAACATACAGACACTTAGTAAAACTTATCATATTTTATGACAAAAACAAATGATACATTGTAATATCTGATCTCATTTCAAGCTGCAGGCCTGCTCGAGACTTATGTTGTATCATTGCTAACTAGCACAAAATGGCTAACGATGGTTAAATAACATTCACATACTTCTCCGTGTATAAAAGCATGCAGTATATGTTAAGGAGTTCAACTTAATTTAGAAGATAAAGATATCGTGAAGTAAGGAAGTTACCTTAAACGTGTGAAATTAGCAGTTCTTTAAGAGGTGTTTGTAAGGTGTTGCTATTCGGTTTTAGCTGACTACGAAAACCCTTGTCAAACCACTGTTCAAGATGGCTCCCTTTGTATTTGTACCCGCCCCCTGCCTACACAATCAGCTGATTTCATTTCAAATCATTGTTAAAAATCTTGTTAAACACTCGGGTGTTCGGATCCAACTTTTTTTCCTTGTATCACATTAATACATATAAAATGTGTTTGACTGTTTAGTCTTGACAAGAATGTAACGCTTCGCCCTCCAGTCCAACCTAATTAGACAACTTACCTGATTAGGTTAGGTGTGACATTCTTGTTGTAATAGGCATTTAAAACCATACAAATATTATATGGCTATACTACTCTATGCAGTCCTTGTTTAAAAAATGTCTTAAAACACCCCAGGTCACACAGGACACAATACTGTGCCCTCTAATTCCTCCCAGACATGGGGGGATGATTCAGATGAGAGTCTAAGAACAAAACCCCAAGACCAATGGCTGTGGGTACTGTGAACTATATAAGATCAGAACTAACAGGAAGTACAGTCACACAGCAACAGACTGGGAGCAACACACCGAGAAACCTCATGACAAACATCTATACACTTTATGTGGTAAGATGTGATTAGCTACTATTGTATTAATATAACAGTATTGGGCATGCTGTTACAATGTATTAAAGATCCCTTGTTAAATAATTATTTTGCAAAATTTTGTAGGCCTATGCATCAAATTCAGCTTTTTTTTACTTTACTTGCTTCATTAATATATATATATATATAATATATATTAATTATTAATATAATGGAATATAATATAATTAAATAAAATCTAAAGAATGATGACACAACCCCAATCTCCAAAAGTTTACCCTTTTCACAAAATGTACAGCATTAAGTACAACTTTCTTGAAAAGTGTGTAAAAGTACCCAGGTAACTGTAACATGCATAGCAATGTTTTTAAACAGTGCATGGACTACAATTTAAAAGTGTCATAAAAGCATAATGATGCAGAACAGCTGCAAATACATGTGGTGTCAATAAATCTGTGCGTACTAGTGCTATGGGCTCGTGCTGGACATTGTTTTAATAAGCATATTGCTTCAACATGTATGAAAGATATTCAAGTCAAATGGACCTAAGACCAGAATTAAAACCAGGCAGCTCTGAGTAGTATGTGGTCTGTGAGGTGTGCCAGTATGTTTTGGCATGGTCACACCTCAAAATGTTCTGCATAGTAATTAGGGAGAAAGGGAAGTGAAAACCAACAGGGGCAATGCAAAGTTTCCTGCATCAACAAGACAATCAAAGTTTATAACTGTGATTATTTGTTGCTTTATCGTAAAACAATTAAATCTTATCAGTTTTACATGTTATTAATATTGAGGTTTAATTTAACACCTTACAATAACATCCTACATAATGTCTTCTGCCATGATGTTGTTTGATAACTAACATTTGTTGTGTATTTTCAGTCGCCAGACATGGAAGAATCAGAAAATTCCACAGACTATGACTTCAATTTTACAGACGGCTGTCAAAATGAGGAGAAGACTATGCAGAGCTTCCATGCTGTGTTTCAGCCTGTGTTTTACTGCTTGATATTTCTGCTGGGCGTAGCAGGTAATGGCCTGATGATCACAGTCCTCCTGAGACGGCGGCGCTTCCTGCGTATCACTGAGATCTACCTTCTGCATCTGGCCCTGGCTGACCTCATGTTGCTCTTTACGTTACCCTTTGATGTAGCTGATGCTCTGACTGGATGGCTGTTTGGCGAGTTTCTGTGCAAATTAACAGGGTTGTTGCAAAATCTTAACCACCTTTGTGGGAGCCTCCTTCTTGCTTGTATTGGGTTTGATCGGTATTTGGCTATTGTTCATGCTATTCCTAGCATCCAAATTCGACAATCAAAAACAGTGCATCTGATCTGCATTGTACTATGGTTGATCTGTTTGGGTTTTTCAATTCCCAATGTAGCCTTTTTGACTGTGATAGCAGATTACACAAACTCATCTAAACACTTTTGCTTCTATAATCATTATGGCATCCATGCAAACAACTGGATTCTGGCCAACAGAGTCTTAAATCATTTGTGTTTCTTCATTTCCCTTGCTATAATGGCCTACTGTTATACTGCAGTGGTGGTAACTTTGTACAGGAGTCAGAGGAGTCAAGCAAAACAAGGTGCAATCCGAGTGGCTTTGCTCATAACTCTTGTCTTTTGTTTTTGTTGGCTTCCATATAATATTACCTTATTGATGAATACGTTGGTAGACATAGAGTTTATTGTAGACATTAGCTGCAATTTTTATTCAACACTGAATTCAGCTCTACATGTGACAAAATGCCTTGGTCACTCACACTGTTGCCTGAACCCTTTTCTATATGCTTTTGTTGGGGTACGCTTTCAGAATGAACTAAAACAGTTACTCTGTGATCTGGGTTGCAGTCATGTTTGTCTGCCTTTGATCAGTGTTCATAATAACATGCAACCATCCACTTCCGATGGAGCAATAACCACCAACACCTTCTGATAAAATAAAGTATTGTATATAACTACTACACTGCAACTTTTACATTTAAAAATATAATCTGTATACCTGCAATATAACCATGCTTTTCTGCTTACTTGTTCCTAACCATATGTATTGGCTGGAATCTGTACATGTACTGATAACTCAATAAAATGTCATATGTAATCTGAAAGTGCTTGTCAGTGTGCTTCTCAAAGGCAAGATAAACCAAGCTTAGACGTGAAGGATATCATTATTCTATTTTAGACTTCTAATAAAACACAGTTATACAGAACAATTGCAAACAATCACAAATTGCATCATATATACAGCAGGTATATATTATATTTATCTATTACTCTTTTGCACAACAGTTTGGTAGTTGAATAAAATAAATCAATGGTAATAAAACAAATAGAAATTTGAGGCACTCTTCTTACTGCCACTCTGTTTGCACAACAGTTACAAGGGAAATTTACATATATTACACTTTAAAAATGGCTTCAGATTATTATTTACCCATGTTACAACCATGTTCTTTTGTATTTAATTCCAAAGGTTGAGATTTTTTCATACTAATTCCCATCTTTACAATTTACTTAATATTTAAAATTTCAGCAGGAACAACATGGACAAAAAATGTACACAGTTTTAACCCAGTGGAAATAAATGGTACTGCCGAACCCTAATGATTAGAATGGCATATTGGTCATACCTCCTGGACCATAGCTAATCGGACTGTCCAAAGACATTCCACGTTGTCTAATAGACTGAGGACCCATCAATCCTGGTTGGGGGGGGCCCATCATAGGACCCTGAGGTGACATAAGGGAAGTCTGAGGGCCGAAAGGATCCCCTGAAATTGACATGCTTCGCTGTTTAGCCTGCATCATCATAATATTTTGTTGTGCCATCAGGTTGTGAGCGTGTTGTTGAGAGGACATCATGCCTGGGTAGGGACTTGCAGGATGATGCAGAGGGTTGTTGGACATCATGGCATGCTGTTGCTGCTGCAATGGCATGGCTGTTCTCCCCATCATATGCCCAGGGGGGCACATAGGGCCTATTCCTGCACTAGACACCATACCTCTCGAACCCCCCATGCTTTGGCGTATGCCACTGTGTAACGGAGGTTGCAGCTGTTGTTCAACCATCATATTTTGTAGGTTTGCAAGGTGGGGGTTTGATGAGGGGCCACTGCTGTGGGGAGGACCAGAAGAGGACAGCTGTTTGAGGAGCTGCTGTGAAGAAGGCTGAGATGGTGGCCCTTGAGATGGATTTGGATGTGATTCACTCTTGGGAAAATACTGAAGAATGCTACTGGGCTTGTCACAGGGAATAATTCGGGAAAGATCAAACTCAGGAATCCCTGTATGAGTAGGTCGGATAACTTCACTTAAATCTGGGCCGTCCCCCATAGGCAAAGAGCTGAATGAATCTGTGGGGTGAGGGGGGCGTTGGTGAGAGTGGCTTTTATTTATCATGTGTAATTGCTGAGGGGGCATTAGATTGTCATTAGACTGGGAGAAGTTCTGTGACACTCCTCCAACAGGCGAGTGGAGGGGCCCATGAGACTGTAAAGGCATTCGTGGAAAGCCTCCCATTTGGTTTTGAGATATAGGTGAAACATTGCAAGGCTCTATTCCTTCAGGTGCTCCTCCTCCTATCATGACAGAATTCATGGAAGACAGGGCCATTTGATTAGGTGAAGAAAGCATAGGCCCTGATGAATCATGGGAAAGCTGCTGTTGAGCTTGGCCTACAATACCCATGGGGCTTTGTGGATCATTGTGGAGACCAAGCGAGCCCTGTGAGACAAGCATCTGGGATGTCTGGGAGTTTCCCATGTTTCCTATAGGGATTTAAACATGATCAGATTGGTTTCATCAGAAGCCTTTTACATTTGTATATATAGACTTGGGTAAAATAGGTTTTCAATTATTTTTGTAGGTTTTGTAACAAAAGTGAAGTTAGTAGACCACCCCTGCACAATCTATTGAACATGTTGAGGCCTTACCTCCAATGCTAACACCAGATAGAAGAGGGCGGTCTGGCAGCATCTCATCATCTGAACTGGCAATTGTCTTGATTGCATCATGGTAGAGAGGGGTAGAGCTTGGCATGGCATATTTAGACATCTGAGACATTATTAGTGACAAGGGATTCTGTAAAGGCGGAGCCTCGGGAGAAGAAGTAAATGGTATACTAGGATTCGTGGAGCCTGGTTGACTAATTGGTGTTGAGTTGGAACTTCTGGTAGGCAGTGACTGACCTGCAAACAAAATGATAACAGAACAGAACATTACCTAGAAAGTACTTACGCAGGTTTTACCATGATAAAATCAAAAAATACTTAAAATCATAACATCTATAATATTCTTTTATAAAAATAAAGAATATGCATGATACATTAAATCATTTGTATGGTGTTGTAACAAGGATATTGATAGCACATTTTTTGCAAACAGTGATAAAGGGTCCTCACACCTTTTATGACGGCAGAAGGACATCTACATAAGTTACTGTGCCTTATAGATCATGGATCTTAAGGACATTTTGTACAACTGGATCTAAGGCATATGTGTACCAAGTTTGAAAAATGGGGGCTAAACCTGCTGGCAAAACTACCGTTTTGAAGAAATTGAGTTGTGGTTTCATGTGTTTAGGCCCACCTCATCATAAAACTGTGAAGAAAATGACTTTCATGCATATATTTACAACATTTAAATTTGCTGTAGAGCCAAACCCATATAAGAATCAAGAATTCAACAAAAATCTGAATAAATTTTAATGAGACATTTGTCCTGATTAAGTGGGCTGAGTTTGAAGTTTTGGGGTTAGAAGTTGGTCGCATTCCTATGGTGATAGGGCATGATCCCCATAACTTTTTTGCTCATGATCCAATGCTGGATTTGTATACCAAATTTCACTTGGCTACAACAAACACAAATTTGTCCTTTCCGTTGACATTTTTGGGGGTGTGGCCATGGCAACACGGCTGTAGATAGGGTGTGGTCCACACTGGCTTTTTTGTTTGCCATCACGTACGGGATGAGTGTACTAAATTTTATTTGTATATGACAAATTACATTTTTGAGTCCCATTATAAGGAGGGCCATTTTTGCAGGTTTTATTGACATATTGTATTCAGGTTGTGAATGTGCATAAATGCTCCATTGGTTTTAACCAAATCCGATCTGTTTGTTACAGGAGTTTTGTCTTTTTTTTTTTTTTTTAATGCGTTTGAGCCAAAGCAACTTTTTTCAAAAGACTTATTTTAACTTGTGCAAATTTTGGACAATGAGTCTACCTGTCTCAACAGAAGTTCCACCATTGCCCACTACTTTTCCTCCGGTCGGACCACCTGGACTTGGAAGAGCTGTTTTTGGTGATGTCCAGCCTGGAGAGCCTACACCCATAGCAGGGGACTTGAGTTGTCCTGGCGAGGCTGTGGGAGAATGCAGGCCATGGTTGGAAGACACTATTACTTGGGGAGACTTCAGTGAAGAAGATGAAGGAGTCCCAGCACCTGATGCAGGAGGAAGAGGAGGGTGGTGCCCTATAGAGGAAATTTGAGAAGGTGACTTTAGCCCTGGCCCAGAAGGTGAAGGCAGTAGAGGAGAGGGGTCTTGATCTACTGATGGTGACTTGAGTCGATGAGGTGCAGGCAGTGATGGAGAGATCAAAGGGTTAACATTGAGTGTTGGGTCTGAGGGATGTCTAGAACTGGCATCTGCACCCCTTAGACCCCCAGTTATTGGCATATGACTAAGCCGCATTGTACCTCCAATTTGATTAGGGCCCTGTTCGTCAAACATTTCAGGGTCATGCTGAAGATAGGACCCTTCAACCTGCCCTCCAGAGAAGGGACTTTGATTTGAAAATTGAAAAGGGCCATCAAGTCCAGGGTTCATAACTTTATTTCCTCCTCTTCTATTTTGTGAGTTCCTCATTTGAGCCATCTCTGTAGGGCTAAACATTTCACTTAAAGGTCCCGCTTCAGAAGGCCCTCTTAACTTTTGAGTTAAAGTCATCTGCTGCTGTTGCTGTAGATTCATAGGTGGGTTCATGTTCACTGTGACATTATTCCCAAGTGGAGATTCCACCAAGTCTCTTATATGAGGACCTGCTCCAGGGGAACCCAGAGTGTCTTGTGAGCCAGGAAAGTCCAAAGGATCACTTCTTAGAGAAGGAGGACCTCGAGCCATTGCCAAATTGGCAAAGTCTGGACCCCCAGGATTATCCATTAGTCTTGAGATAAGGCTGCTTTGTTGCTGCTGTTTAGATAGTCGATCAAGTTCAAATCTGGGAAGCCTTTGCATCTGCCTTTTCTCCATGATGCGAAACATTTCCTCACGTGTTATTAGATGTTCTGTATCACCCTGTAACTGCTGAGGAGTTCCACCGGAATAGGAGCCATGAAATGAACTTCCTGCACCTATATTGTTGGGCATTTCATCTAACCACATCATTGGTCTGCTTGGCCTCTGAGGTCCTAGACCTTCTAATGGAAAAGCTCCGGGACTACCAGGAAACCCTCCCCCAGGTGGGCCTCTTGGGATTTGTCCAAAAAATCTGGGTCCACGGGGCCCTTCTTGATGCATGTCTAATATACGTGGATTTCCACTCATTCCCGCTCCAATCATATTGTTTGTTCCCCACTGTGCGTCCCCAGGTTTGCTGTGGTAGGGAGGAGGAGGACCCCTCACCATCATGGGACCTCCATGCATTCCCATTTCAGACATCAATCTGAAATGCTGGGAATGAGCTGGAGGTTGCATCTCCTGTTGTCTTCTTTTCTCCTGATAGTATTCCTCCTGGAGTTTCCTCCAGGCTATTTGTTCTGGAGTCAGCCCCTCTGGTCCAAGTAAATGACCCATGTCCACCCCAGGTGAAGACATCTGATGATGGGGGTGATCCAAATTATGTGTGGTCTCAACAGCTGGTCCACTTATGGACTGTGTCTGCGAAATTATAGACTGGAGGGGTTCCTCATATTTCTTCATACTCACCATCTGAGATGAGGAAAGCACATTAGAGTTAGCTGAAATTGTTTTGCCATTGTCACTGTCCTCAAGAATGCCACTCCTTTCGGAAATGTTGGAAGAGTTGTTAGTGGAAATGTTGTTGGAACCATCTGTGTCTCCAGGTCCAGCACTGGCCCTGCTGCGAAGAAACAGCCTCTCAATGTCTCTTAGTGTCTGCAAAGAGCGCTCTCTGTGTTCCAGCTGCTCTTTAGAAAGACCAACCCCGTTCCCTGGGCAAAGTCTATGGCCTTGGGTGCTTTGAGAGTGTGCAGATTGGACAGAAGGGCTTTCAGAAGGGGAAACTGTTGAGACAGGAAGAGGCATACCTCTTACTGTCTCTCCATCTCCAGTTCCTGGGACAAGACCTGCAGGCAGGCCTGCACCCTCAGATCTGGCACTGGCACTGTTGTTATTGCCAGATGCTCCATTAGGTCTGGTCTGAGATGATTCATTGTCAGATTGTCCAGATGACGATGGAGTCCCAGCAGGAAATGTAGGGCCCACTACACCTGCTGATGAGGGTCGCGGAGTTCCACTTTGAGATTTAGGGGTTGGTACCGGTGGAGAACTGCTTGATCTCACCTTCTCAGACACATTTGGGGTCTTCTTCCCTCCTTGATGGCCCTGTGGTATACAACAAATAAAAATACGACTCATTAAAAGATTATGAATAAAAAATAAGGAATAAAGGAATTTTAAAAAGAGGATCAGTTAATGATGCAAAGTTTTATCTATATTTCAATTCAGAGGTTATATTGGTTATGCATTAACATATAGCAATATATTCTTTTGTATGTTTTATTTTTTACTATAATAATACTTGTTAATATAATACAATACATTCAAAGACATAGATTTAAACAGGAACAACACAACTGCACCTGTTTGCACTCTCCTGAAACTTCACACAAACTTGATATATTGTGCAATTCTATACACAAGGGTTATATCTGACCTGTTCCAACTTGGTGCGAGGAACATTTTGCTGGTGAAAAAGAAGGATGGAATCACTCTGCCCTTTCATTACTGCCTCTGCAGCACTGACAAACAAGTAAAGGAAATTAAAGGCATGTTATATAAACATGTTTCCTAATGTTTACAGCAAAAGACTGTAGTACAACAATTAGGTTTTGAAATCAAATCTCAATATTATTTGTAATAACTTATCTCACCTGTTGGCTAGGCTGGTTGTGAAAACATATACCAGTTGCTGAGAAGCCTGAGTGGGCTCCACCTTCAGCCCTGGTGCCCCACCCGGTTCTGAAATTTGACCAGTAGACCGGCGATCACAAAGCTCCTGAACAGGACCTGCTAGTGCCCTTTCTCCTAATAAAAATAATGACCACACTGTAAATAGTTTTTATTGCACATAAAATTGGAAAATCCCTGTGGCCTCCACAACTAAACACTAGATGGAGCTAAATACATGAAATGATTTTAACAGACATTGCATGTGTCCTATAAAGTCTTCCACTATTGTGCCAGTAAAATGTTGTGTAGCTATGAATATTTTTGGCTGTAACTACTGAGATAAAGTATGGGTAGTTTTTTTTCCTTCTCTGTGAAGACAGGTGGACTTACGGTGAGTCATAGTCTGTGGCTTCTCTTCGTCTTCCTCTGTGTCAGGTCCAGAGCACCATTCATCTCCACTGTATGGCTGCTTCTTCTCCAGGACACAGCGTCGCTTACTGCGCATAACATTTTCTACAAATAGACGACGACATGCTCTTAACATCAAATATGATGTTCAAAGAGATAAGTATATGAAATTACTTTCCCCAAATAAAATATCTTTTTTTTTTACACCAAAAGAAAAACATCGAACCAAATTGATTCAGGTGTAATACACTGGTGTGAGTTAAAATAAAACGCAAAAACAATTGCACTGACACATTTGCAGATGTAACAATTTCAGAACCACACGCTAGTCGAATGACACTAAATGCACAAGCTGCCAGGCACCAGTGGGAATAAACAGCAGCTTGCAATATGCAGAAAGATTTGTACATAGTAATCTGCGCTGCAAGATATGGATCCAAGTTTGACCTTTGCAAATACACCTCTACAGAACTCACAGTAAACTATAACTTGACTCAACCCACTGTACAATGAAAACATAAAATGACTGAATGAAGAGAGCACACACTTTAATAGGGAAATCATTGCTTAAAAATATATGGATGGATTAAATGAGATAACTTTGGAATTTGCTCATGATTCTGGTAGTGTTTTTTTGAGGTACTTCATGACTTTGTCTTCCTGTTACCGCAACCTTCTGCTTCTGTGCCCCAAGGTTGAGGTCTTGTACAGGAAGCTTAAATGAGTTTCATAATACCGTACCAATATCATTACTAACTTGTTTCTTTAGTTTTTTATGAGCAAACAAATGTTGAAAAGCTTGCAAGAACCTTTTATTCTTTTCCACCCACTTTCCTGCCTCATGAACAAAGGCCTTTTTAAACTCACTAGATTTTTAACAACCTCATGACCCAGCTCTCACTACAACAACTACAAAAAATGTGTATTTTCATCAAAAACGAGCATGGTGCAAGCATGGCAAAACTATCAAAAGCCAGGGGAAATCCTGACACTGTATTGAAAGGTCAGGGCATTTCAGCTACAGAGGAAACAAGTTCATAGGTCTTCTCAGTCCCTGCATTTGCTTCCTGCTATGCCGGAGGTGACTGTGTATGATTTGGCGTTTAAAGATTTAGCTGATAGTAAAAGAAAATGTTGTAAACAGCATACTGCAGCATACAACTTAATGCAGTCTGTCTAAGTCTGTTGTGAACCATACCTCCTTTGGTTTCTGTCTCCAGAGATGGAGGAACATTTCTCACTTCACCAGAATCAATGGAGATGCTCCGATCCCGCTTGGATTTGGTTTTTAGCATCCCTCCAGCACTGCTCACTGATTGGCTGAGAGACTTCAGACCATGGTTGCCGGGAGAAATCTGGTTGGTCTTGACTCCATTATTGCCACTGACACCTTTTGGACCCAGTTGTCCAGCAGCTCCCTGCTGCTGCTGAGCCTGCTGGTTTACACTGGGGATCTGGGATCGGCTGTCACTGCTGACCTGTTTGCCATGATTGGCTAGTTTGTTATCGGGGTGCATTTGACTGGCTGGTGACTGACAAAAGGTGTGGTATGGAGTATCACTGTCAGTGGCGCTCACATTGCTTATTGGCAGCACTAAGGGTGAAGAATAAAAGTGTTGTAGTTAGTACTTAGTTCGGGAAATTCGGAAACCATAGCTTAACATACAAGCAAACATATTAATATTATCACAAAAAGGGAGAAAATGTCCAATGAAGCCAGCTAATGAAACCAGCTTAAAGTATGGCTCTCTATCTCTCTTCATAATAATCCGTTTAAGGGTTCTATGGAATATTTTATGTATAAAAATATAAGCAGAAAGTTAGGGTTAGGGTACATTTTTTATTTTTGCTTTTTCTCTGTTGATGTCTATGGCAATATTAGGTAATGAAAGTTGTCTTCATAACCAACTGCACACTAATGTAGAAACTAAAGTTGGGTTAAAATTACATTTCCTTAAAATCTAGTTACGGCCCATAATTTGACATATGACACATAATTTTCATATTCAAGCCATTCAGTGAGCCCTTATGCTCTGTGGATAGGCTGTCACACAATCCTCCATTAATAAAATGCGTTTCACTCACCTCACACAGATGCTCATCTGTAATACTGCCATGCTTCTCTTCGAGACATCTCATTGACAACACACATATCTGTATGGACAACAACAGAATGTTATTAGTGGAGATCACAACTAATCAGTAGTATTTTTTGTTGTGTTTTACAACCTTTGGGAAGGTAAAAGGCCAGAGCTGCCCTCTGAGGTAACTATCTCTTTAAGGGAAACAGGCTGTGGGATGTGCAGCTCACAAGTTTTAGGCCCCGCCCCGTGCAACACTTTGCAAACCGCAAAACTCCACCACACATTCCACAACACTCTGTAGCAATATCTGTGTCTAACTCCCTTAGAGTTTGTTCACAATTCAGTCGTCCATATAGCAAAAACACATATACATATTTTATCCAACAGCTGGCATTTACCAATTTTCAGTTCAAGACCATAGCTACAACCCAGTCTACTGTTAAATCTGTGCCCTACCAGTCTCAATAACCTAGTACTTTTGACTGCAATGAGCATGAGCTTCTCTAATGTCTTATGCCAGATGTACACAGGTTTGTAATTCAAGTATCCCACAAAGCAGCTTACGTTTAAAAGACTTTGGCAGGTCTCAACAGGACCTTTCCACACCTGCTGCTTGTGAACAATAGCTGGTCATAACAGTCATCAGAGGTTGTTCAAAAACATTCAGCCTAGATATTTGGCTGACAATTCACAGATCTACAGTAACATTTCCAGAGGTTTCTATTTTCAGCACACAATATAACCCCACGGGGCTTACAGTGTCCAGTCAGGTGCCCAACCTTTATCAAACCATCTGACTGCTAACTTACCTTGTCAGGTAATGATAAACACAATGTTGTAATTAGTCATTAATTAACACAGGCTTAAGTCCGCACAGAGCACTGCCTTGTTTCGTGGCTGAAAATGTCATCATTCATTAACTAAGAGAGACGTCACTGCTGTTGACAAAGTGTGACTCACTTGCTTTTGGAACACAAAGTGGTGATTCTCTGACCTTCAAGTCACTCTGCCTCCAATACCTGACTGGTAGATAAATGTGAATGTCATACTTAAGGGTTTAATCATGTACAATTGTTTTAAACTGTTCACTGGATAGCTTCACGCAATAATTTTACCTTGCACATTTATTAGGTATGGTAGGTAAGAAGTTAATAATCTTGCTCACAGAAAATACAACTGGCAACAAATCAGTGCGGGTACTTTTACACTTTTACTTTTGCAGTTTGTACGAGAAGTAATGCAAAAAATATATATAGGAAAGAAAGGCCTACACTAGTGTCCTTTTAATTTCTGTCAATAGAGTAGATGGCCTTGCCAAAGATTTAATATAGACCAAAATTCTGCCATATACAAAACATTCTGACACTAGTCACACCACTCTGAAGTAGGCAAACACAAAATGCCTGTTTACCTTATAGACTACTTTATAGACTACCATGTTACTGTTATGGCTAGCATTTAGTCAACACATTAATGTTTAACCAGTGTTACACCAACTCAAATCTCAAACCAAGCCCCTCTGAAGCCAAGATATTGTTTATTTAATGCCACAGGATTTAAAACACAAATGTAACAACACTAAATCTAATCTTAGTCATAGGTATGATCATTATTTTAACCAACATTCAGCCCATATCAATTAGATATTAGATGTATGCCTATATGGAAACACAGTAAGGACTTATGTAAGCTCAAAGTCTAGTGTGGAAAGGATACTGCTCAGAGGGACTGTAAAAGTACAAACACCAATTGAGTTTGTTATGTAAAGGTCAGTGGTTCCTATGAGTAATAGCACCTGTTGTGTATAAAGGCAGACAAAAACTGCATAACCCTCATCCAACTCTCCTATCACCAACTCAGCTTTTGCTCCAAATAAATAGAGTTTTGGGTTTTTTTTAAATGCAAATACTGGTTTACTTTTTAGACATTTATCAGTAGTCATGGCAGTAAAGAGTGTGACAGAATAATATAAAATAATAAGTACTTCAAGGGTTTCATAACATCACTCCAAGAGTGCGTGAACAGCCCTGTTTTGTATGAACACACCAAAGCCACAGTGTGAAGTGACAACACTGTACAAGCAAGAGTTATGTAAAGGCGACGCTTGAAAACTAAAAACTGTACAAAAACACATGCAGTACATGCTGCTAACACGACAGAATGTCAGCTCTTCAAAAGTGTGCTGTGTAAATCTTGCCTGGTTAGATTATGCAACACTGGCACATCCCCCACCCAAAACTGGGCATGGCCACAACACTGCTCATGTCGACCAATAACAGTTGATCTTACTAATAGTAGATTTTAGTAATTTGGACAAGTACTACTATCAAAATATGTTTAAAAGACCAAACCTTGAATTACATTAAATCAGACATTACTACGCCTCACTGCCTAAAACCATTTTCAGTTGTCTACACTTTTCATGAAAAATAATAATTAACATGATTGGATTTAACTTTTATGTTAAGATCATGATTAGGATTGAGGATTGTGATTCAAACGGGTTAGTGGATTGTCAATGAAAAATGAAATGTGCTCTCTTGCTGGTATACACTGACATAAAAGTGAACAGCACAAACAAATGTATTAGGAAGTAACATTTTCTGTTTGACTAATCTTCTTTGACATTTTCCGTGAAATGTTTTGTAAACTAATTGAATTTAAGTGTCTGAGCTTTGTCAAATCTGTCCAATCAAAGATCTGGTCAAATTAGAGAAATAATTCCATTACTCCAATCTACTGCACATGGTCTTTACAAAACCTTCTTATTCAAGAAATAGACACAAATAAGCTGTTATGTCAGTAGGGTTAATAGATGTCATCACACCAACTGATAAACTATTAGTATAAAAAGATAAAATGCGTAATTTGTTCCATTTTTTGCAAATGAAATAAGTGGCTTTTTGAGAAAAACAATATGGGCGCTTTTTAGGTTTCCCTCAGCAACTGTGGAATCACATTCATTTATGTGTGTTGTGTGTGAGAGGAAGAGCATGATAGGAGAATGTGCTCCTATTTAGTCCCAGTGGGTCACACAGTATTTTTAGAGTGCAGGGATATTAATAGACCCAAAGAGCCCTGGAAAGTCAGGGCTAACAGTGACAACAAAATATGAACCCAAGCTGAAAACACAGACGCCACAGCCCACAGAGGCACTCTGTGGACCGAGAGCATTAAAGACAGTGGGCATAGTGTTTAACAGCACTGATGAATGAATAATGTCTGTAACATGGAAGTGCATACTCTTAACAGACATGCACAGTAGAGAATTTTTACTAATCAGCTGCTTAACAAATTTCATTTGCTCATGGCGCCAGTCAAAATGTAGCCTCAGAGAAGAAAACAACCTACCTGGCCATATCAAGATCACAAGACAGACAGACAAAGACTTGAAGTGATACTCAAGTACTGTAGATTTTTGAATTTGGGTTGTAAGTGATACTTGTAGTATAGAGTATAGCAAAAACACACTACCTGTAGGAGACAACTGTCAGTATATTTGCAATCTGAAAAACTGTCCAGGCTCAGAAAAACAGTAATACATACAGCTGAATACGAGCAGTCTGTGGCGTTGGGGGAAAGTCCATTTTAGACTAAAAACAAATCTTTCGCTAAAAGATGACTATCCACCTAGAGGTACGCAACTTAGATTTTACATACAGTAGATTAAGACTTTTTGAGATGAACATTTGGCTATATATCCCAGACGTGAGTAGCCATGCGTCCCTCCGCCACCACATGTTGTGTAAGAAAAGAAAGCTCTATGTTGTGTACATAAACAGTACATAGTTAGTGTTTGTGAGGGTAGCACTGTAGTCAACCAAATGAAAACTCACTTAACTAAAATGTCCCCCACACAACACCTTACTGCTCTGGGTACCATGTTCACACACATACCTCTGGCCTTTGGCTTTCTTTGTGTAACTTGGGAGTGTGATGTGTATTGCTGGTGTGAGGATTCCTTTTGTGTCTACACACAAAACCAAACATTCCCAAATTTGTGCTCATTATCACCACAGACAGACAAGTTAGTTAGATATACAGGATTCCTCTGAATGGTGATTACCCGGGTGATTATCCAGGGGATACTTTAATAGTATCTCTAACAGACACTGAGGCAGTTTATGAGTCCTTTTATGTTGGGGACTTTTGTATTTCTATCCAGCTGCACAGATTGTTAATAGGTTGAATTGTGACATTTGAAGAGCACTGATTCCTGAAGAGACCTAACAACTGAATTTACCCTTAGGGGATTAATAAAGTTGAACTGAATTGTTAATAAGTAAGCAAAAGTTCACCTGCTAGATACAGTTGCAACCTACTTGCTGTAATTTAAACAGCAATCTATTGTAATATGTACAGTATACAGTTTTATAGCAAAGCATAGTATGCAGTACAGCAAATATTTAACCAGCCAACCTGGCCAATAACAACTAGAAATTCACATTTCTCCAAGGACAAAGCATCTGACAGATTTATAGTGGCAGTTCAATAATACTAGTAGTGTTAACTAAAAAACACAGATAAGTGAAGAGATACAAATGGGGTAAAGTGACATGGAACCGAGCAGAAAATAGAAATGAGTGCTTTAAACTAACGACCAGCTCTTTCTGCATGATTTTTGTTACCTGCTATCAATATTGTTTTTGATATTTTTTTTAAATTAATGTGATTTAGACAATCCTTCGATTCAGATGTGCACATTAACATGCCACCTGAAATGAAATGCAACTTAGATTAAAATATAGGTTATTAAAAGGAACCTAGAAATTCTGAACAAGCACACCGGTCATAACCAAAAAAAAACAAAACACATTTGAGCACTTGGGTAGGGGTTGTGGACTGTTGCTGTGGCAACCAAACAAGTCAGAGGGTTGAGTAAACACAAGCTACCACTAGGCAATGTCCAGTGGGAAGAGCCTGCACCACAGAAGACCATCGCCACTTCAGCAATGCAGTGTTTGATGTCTTACTTTTACATAAAGACAAAAAATGATATGTCAACAGGTAAATATTTTGAGCAATGACAGTTGAACATGAAAATGATGAACTTATTGAACAAGCTTTTGAAAGGTAGGAAAGCTTCTGCTTATACCAGACCAGTAAGCTCTTAAGAAGATTATTATATTAACACATAGCAAATTTACTGTTAAGAGTAAACCCCCTGGTTCTGCTTTAGCTTAGAGACAAGGAAGCACTGGACGTTTTGTACAGAGGGTCAAGGGTTGTATCCTCTCCACCACATTCTGGGAAGAAAGCCAAATAGAGCAAGTAAAAAGAACAAACTTGTGTAGTCCAAGCACAGAAACGAGAGGATTAATTGGATAACTTAACACAATGGAAAATAGTGGGTTTGAATGACATGGCTTTTATTTGGGTTAACCTGCTGGACCAATCAGAAACCTGGTCATCCCTCAAAAAGAAAAGAAATGCTTATGTAGCGTACATGTGTACATATGTAAATGTATATATTATATTATACATACATATATACATACATATTTACATACATACATACATACACATACTTTTGTTTGCAAAGACTGTATGCAAAAATATGCAAAAGACTGTTGCACAAAACCATGATAGACAGAGAAGTGAACTTAAGTGTGATACAAATCATAGAAATGCTCAAGCCAAATACTTTCTTTTTAGGGATTAGATTAAGGCCTGCTCTTTTCACGGGGCTTACAAAGTCCAGTACTGTCTTAGTGTATTCTGTCATGTGGAAAGCTTCTCAATAACCCATTATTCTTTCATAGCTCACCTTAGCAGTGCTCCCTGTAACTCACCCCAAACTTCTCAGATCACCTCACCAGATAAGAAACACTTTGTCAGCAACTCACCAAATCTGTCTCTGCTTGTACTGGGCCAGTCTGCGTGGACTGGGCTTGGACTGTATGTTCACTGTCAGGTTGTACACAAATGAAAGTTTTCTCTTTTATACCACTTCATTCACTACTTGTTTAGTCAAACTGTTTAGTAGTCTACAAGATTGTCTTTATATACTACGACCTACTTTTAAAAAAGCCCTAAGAGAGAAAACAAATTGCGAAGGACAGCACAAGCTGAACCGCATAAAAATACAGAACAGAGAAAGATGCTGAGGAGACGATGCACATGCAGGCTATTTCACTTTCAGTGGAAAGCAATGCACAGTGGACTGTGGCCTTGAAAGACAATTCAGATCAAGTTGCAAACTCTGTTAAGTGCTATATATAGCTCACCAGGATATTGTAGATACACACAGCATGAAGCCAGTGCACACACATCTAAGGACTGTGAAGCAAAAGATAAAAGCTGTAGAAACACTGCCTGTAAACTGGGTAAGAGAAGTGGTAGCACAACCATATTCCACAGGCAAAATGGTAAAGGTTTATTTGGACAACATTGCACCATTTTACCATAAAAAGTGACAGATAAAGAGATAAAGTCCCAAACAGTATAACAGTATATATTACTTAATTAACAATGATCATTTACACTAGAACACTTCAAATGGTAAAGGAGTGTGTGCCTTTCTCTTCTCGTCCAAAAATCACATGCAGCGGGGCAAAAAGGACAGTGAATAACATAGATGCACGCCCACACATACAGTAACCCGCTTTGGCAGTATCGTTTTATACATTACTTTCTGTATGTCATTAGCTTTATGACACTTTTGCTTCAGTATAGCTCCCTTTCAATTGAATCAAAATGAGACACAAACTGTAAGACAAACCGGTCAACATGCAGGTTTTTTAATGAAAACTTAAGTTTCACGTTCTCAAAGCTTGTCTGGGTCCCAGCAGAGCAGGAAATACCAACCATTCTTTATACAACTGCAACATTACTATTTTGACTAAACTACTAAATGATGAGAGCAACATGTGGCTCAACAGAGGTATTAGTCTTAATAATTGCATAGTTCTTCAGATGTCACCGCTGACAGTCACAGGTATCATTATTACCCCGTCTTTCACCTAATGAACACTGGTTAGCTGCTGCTTAGCATTAAGCCATTCAAATATTGCTTTGACACACTCTTTCAGAGAGCTAGCTACGAAGCTGATAGTGGCATTAACAAATGTACACCGCTTGTCTCTTTGGTTTATATGGAACGAGTTAAATAACAAAGTTAGGCCAGCCGAGTATCGGAGGATTTAAGGATGCGTGCCCCTGGTGTGAACCCCAGCCGCGCAGTGAGGCAGACGGGCTAACTTAGCATGCTAATTCATGTCGCCGTTCAGCGCTAGCTGCTCGCTCATAAGCTGACGTCGCCGTAGCACACATCTGCAGGCGAACCAATGCTAGCTAACGGGATTTGAACTTTCGTATTGGCTTGATAGTGAGCTGGAGACTTTTTACCAGAGCACAAACTTAGACGAGCCCATGTACACAGAAGGAGGACTCGAAACATGCGTTAGCTAGTTTGCTCGGAGAGTGTCAGTGTTTTGAAATAGCGGATACTCTACCCCATTTGGCTGTCAGATGAGGCCGATGTGAGAACTGACGGCCAGTCGACATTCCCTGGAGTGGCCGCCGCCACCGCTTGCTCCCTTCACTGTAACACTGCGCAAGATGCTCAGTATCCTCCTTATCTCCGTATGTTTGATGCAGCCACAGTTTGACAGCGGTCCACGGTGACAAATATCACAACGCGCTTTCTAGCCTGAAGTTTGGCTTGAAATGAGAGGACGCGTCACCTTGCAGCGGTTCATGACTCCCACTGTTCAAGATGTAGAAGGGCAGGACGAGTCCGCAGCTTATCACTCCCAGTCGCTGACAATAATTAGCATGTCCACACGGGCATCCGTATGTCACTGTATTCAGATGTTAGACCGGACTTCTCTGCCGCTGGTTGCTTTCTCCTCTCTTTCAGTGCATAAAAAAGAAAAATGGCAAGACATGTTTCTAAACTGGACAAGTAAGCCCGTAGGTAGGTACCCATGTTGTCCTCACATTTGTAGGCGTTAATAAATAATCAATAAAGGACTCATTTTTCAGGGATTGTGTGTTTAGTAGTTAGAATTTAAAAGCCAGGATGACATTTGTCATTCCACTTTATTTGTTGATATAGGCTACCTACTTGCACAAAAACTAAAATATGTGGTAACTTGACCCAGATACATTTGGTTGTAGGGAGTAGGGTGAATATCCAGTTGTTTTTTTATTAACCAGTTTGTTTTCCAGATGAATACTCCCTCTGGTGGTATGGGTAGCAGACGCAGACGCCCTCATTTGAACTCTGTTGAAATGATGTGCTCGAACCTGCTTTGACCTATAGGCCTTTAGACTTCAGGACATGGTGATTACAGTCCTTTCACATTTCTATTCTATTTTATATGTAAAAGGCCTCACATTTATTACTATTCACAGTAGGCTATTTCACATTTTATTATATGGCAGTGCATTATGATTATTTAATAACACTCAATGATTTTAGTCACACATGAATGATAGTATGAAACATGTCCAATGGATAATATGACTGGCCTCTTCAAAGACAGGCAAGAAAGAATCGTCTCAATAATGAACATTACACCTGTTGAATCTGAAATGCAAATCAAGTGTAATATTATATATTTTAGTGATGACACTTTATAGAGGCCTAACTTTATGTATGTTAGCTGCTACAAAACGTCAATTTGACTTTTTTTCGACGTTTTGTTCATTGGCTTTTAATACTTCGGTCTGTAATTCTTTTGAATATTTTAAGCCGCACATATAATTTGAATTCAGCCCAAGAATATTCATAAGTGAATAAGATAAGTAGTAGGATATTCATTTATGACAAAAATGCCAAAAAAAAAAAAAATCCAGTGTCTTGTTCTGCCAGCATTCCTTTGTGATATGTTTGATTTCGTTCCACTATTCTCTGGGTATATAGTGAGCAGAGAAACGAGCTCAATTAGGTGAGGTAAAGAGAAAAGAAGAGGACTCGGACCTGGTATTTGGAAAGCAAGAAAATGTGGAGGAAGGTCAAGAGAAAATAAGAAGGGATCAGTGGGAAATGAGAGAAAAGCGAGGAGACAGAGAGAGTGAATGAGGTGGAGGATGAGAAAGTGAAACTATGTTGTCATGGAAACTGGCATGGATCTGAAGAGAAAAACAAGAATGTCCCTTAGGGATTGTGCTGGCGATACAGGAAAGAAATAAGCCCAAAAATGTATTTTAGGTAGGATCTTCCATAACATTAGATGTAAATAAAATCATTAAAAAAAAATCCTCCCCTGCTCAGTATACTCACATTGCTGAATGCTAAAAACATGGAGACAGCAGATAGGGATACGCTTAACAAAGTTATGCGCCTACTACTCCAAAAGACTAATAAGAAAATGCAGTCGTATCAAAGGTTTGTGTGAATAGATGAATTTGGGTAAACAACTTGTGGGGCTGAAGCAATTATTAATGAGATCTTTATTCCTCAAAGATCTACAAGTGAGTTATTACTTCCAATTTTAGAGTTATTTAAACCTGAAATAAATGTTACAAAGACACTGTTGGTTTCCTTGGCGACTATACTAACCTTGTCATTGTGTGGAGCAATGGAGGAAGTCAAGTCCCTTACTGACCATTTTCAGACTACAGACTCACAGTGGTGCAACTGAGCATACTGTGTACTCAGCACACAATAGATGGATAAGATCTTTCTGTAAATCTGTTATTTCATGCTTGCAACTAATGAATCTCTATAGGGTATCGATAGCTTATATGGAGTATTATATACATTTCCCAGTGTATACATGGTGTGTGCGTGTATAGATATATATTATTTAAACCAAACTTCTACTAACATTACAGTTTTACTAACAAGATATAAATATGTTCTGTATTTTAGAGGGGAGAAAAACACAACTGAACAATAATGATCAAAAATCATCAATCAAAAACAAATCATGGTAATGGATTTTTGTATTTGAAAACAAAAACAACATAATTAAAATAACATTCAGCTTTTCAAATAAAAGAAAAATGAAGCGTGATGCTTGTTTTATTGAAAGGAAACAAAGAGAGCCAGTCTGAGCCAAAACGCAGGGAAACTAGCTGACAGCAGATGGCAGTAGAGCTACTTTAATGAAATTTAACTGTCTGTTAGCCACTGTGCAGGATGACTTCTCTTCACAATACATGTGTGATATATAATATGTCACTTATTTTTGTATTTATTTATTTAACATTGTCATTACAGTCCTGTTGTGCCCAGATTAAATTCTAAATACTTCACTGGCATTTGAGTTGCCTGAACTCTGCCTTTGTTGGTGCCAATGCATGTTCCAACTTTTACCTTAAAAGTTTGGTGTGATGTTTTATTTGTGCCTCAGAATTATAGACTGCCCAGCTCACATTGTATTTTTATGCAGTATTGTTTTATTATTGTTTATATAGTTTCATTTAGCAACTGTGTGTGAAGGAGGATCTCTTTTTTGACTTGCCATGATCAGATGTGGCACTTTTAATGTCATTGAATGCTCTTATGTTTGAAGTTAAAATATTCTGATTCATTCAGTGTTTTTTTCATTCTTCTTGTGTGATCCACCGCGTGTTGGCACTGTCCCAATGTTGTCTTTACAGTGGCTTGTTACACAGTCCTTTTTACAGTGTGTGTTCTGCCATTTGCAACAGGAGACACAGAGCAAGCCGTGCCTATGAAGTTTAATGGGGGCCAGACGAGGTGAGGTCCTCCACTATTTGTGAATTAAGGCTGACCCTAAAAGAGGTTATGGGCACTTGAGGTGTTACCATGACCTTTTGTAAGCTGTGAGTGCCTGTGTCTGGTCGCTGTGCTTGCAAACAAACACACTGTGCACACGTCTATGTGGCAGCCTCTCTTTGAAACCGCCACAGCTCCAAACAGTCTGGATCCTATTAGAGTCCTTTGTCTTTCTCCTATTCTCCCCTCCTGGTTGCACTGTCTGTTTTTACTTTGTGTTATTCATATTCATTCCATTACAGCCCTCCTCCCGCTCTTAAGCATCCCACAATGCATTTCGTCAAGACTGCAGGGCAGATGTTTTCATGTTATTAGGCCATATGAAATCTCACAGCCAAAACCTGGACAATGAACGTCAACCAGGACACAATCCAAAAAAACTATAATGAATTTGGTTCTGCTAAGCAAGACACCAAGCTTATTCTATTAATCCTAGTAAAATGCATAACTCTGCCTACATGACGGAGCAGCTGGCAACAAGTGGCCTCATCTGGAACCGCCATCAGCCTCTTGTTAAAAGCAGCGTGCTAGTGGGCGGGACCATGGCGGCATGCGGTCTCAGCCCAGCCATAAGCACACACTGGGAACTGTGCACACAAGCACAGGTCACACAACAGTTTGCCTAATATGTGTGTGTGGGTGTGGGTTACACTGGACCACAGCACGATAGAGAATCTGTGCCGCCTCCTTTGCCTCCCCTCTCTCCGAATCCTGTCTGTGTAATTGATCCCAGACTGGACATTGGAGTTGCCAGGAGCGATTCATATCGTTTTTATCTTTTAGACAAGCCCTCTACTGCTTCCAGATGGAAAAATCACTCCAGGCTCCGAGTTTGTTTATGAAAAAAATTGTAATGCTTTAATGTTTTTACCTTACAAAAGCCGAGCAGCAGAGGGAAAGGCCGCTATGTGATAAAACCTGTTGCAGATGTGTGTCACTATGAAGAATCACAGGCCGCAAAGATAAAAAGAGGTGTGTTGTTTGTGTTTTCTGAGTCATGTGATTGAAGAAGATTGCGCTCCTCCATGTTGTCATGCTTTCTCTTATTGATAGACGCTTCTACCAATTTGATCTGACTTATTTCCATTCATACTCTGGCAAGTCATGTTGTATTCTGCCATGTTTTCAAGGCTCAACAATAAGTACTTGTGGCTGGTCCCTTCTTCTCACTGTATTCAAGTAGTTGCACAGAATTATTGAGTATTTTTACAGTCACCTTTCCTGCAAACAGCCCTCTGGTGACCTCTCCTGTAGCGGCAAAGCCCATTTCAAAACCTGTAACTATCCACTTTACTGCCTTGTAAAATTGCCTAAGGGAAAAAGAGGACACAAAGAATCACCCTCTTGCTAATCTTTATTTATTTATTTTTTTTCTTTACATGAAAACCCCGTTATTTCCAGATGTTGTCGGCTAAAACATTTTAGCTCTTTGTGAGACAGTGGTACATTATGCAACAACTGATATTTGTTTGAAGTTAAAGTTTCAATGCAGAAAAAAGTTGGCATATGTGAGTTTAGAGCAACTTTGACAACGACTACATATGGGTATAGCTAAACAACCGGGTCAGAACAACAAAAATGCAGATTCTGCACTGTACAGCTACATACATTCAGTGGAGGAGAAACATTAAGGGGTCATAGATGACTGCAGCAAAAGAAGGGCAACACAATTATGGCCGCCGCAGTGTATACTAGAAAAAAAAGATCACTATGTAAAACAGAAGCGCATAGTGACGACCACAGGACTTCTTATCCTCAGGCAAAGAAGGCAACTGCTCAGGACAGACGGTTTGCTTTGACTCGTTGGATCACAACATTTGTCTGTACATTGCTGGTTAAACTGTTTTATACTGCTCTTCTCATTAAACATATGAGCTAACAAATGAGCTGTTATTATTATTTTGTTGTCGAATTGTTATTTTTTTTTCCCACATCATCTTACCTAGTGCCCAACCAGTTTCTTTCACGTTATGATTTCAAACAACAACCTAACCCAACCAGCAATATGCCTGTTCACACTTCTTCACCAATTAGTGGTATACTCGTAAAACACACCCAGTCTATATATGTTTTTCCCATAGGATGGAGTAAAATTATGTTTGACATCTCCATTACGCCAGTGGAAACTTATATAGCCATTTGACTGTCATGGCTGAAGCATTTTTGAAGCTCATTTTTGGTTTTAGGGAAACATGCAGTGTTTAAATGGCTGTCATGCCACAGAGCTTCTGTTTTGAGTGTGTGATTATTGTCTTACATCTGGTGATAAATTGGATAATAAGTCAAAGTGTTCTCTAAATTCACCAGAACAAAGTTTTAACATAAAACATGGCCACGGTGACAGTGAGTTTAAACGTACCGCCTGACACTGAGGGAAAAATGATAGCATCTGCCTAAAACAATTTGCAAATTAATGTCTGTGTACATGTCAAGCCCATTACTGCATGTCACAGATCTGAGGTTTTAGACTCACATTGATAATGTCTAAAGCCATTTGACAATTATGGAAGTCCTTCACCACAGTGATCCATGCATGTTCACAACATTATTAAATATTCTTTAAATGTCTGATCTTTTCAATCAGAAAAGAAAGGCTTGGGAAGCAAATATGGCATTTGTGTTGTATTGTTTTTTGATCGCTGTTAATTCATAAAAGGTCTTACATATGTAATTTAAGTATGATGTTTTTTTTCAGGATTGCTATCATTATTTATTATGTTATTTAAAATGAAATTCCCTAAATAATTGCTCTGTTGTGACATTATAATGGCTAAATGAATTGAAGTCCAAAGACCTGTGCTCTCAACTACCAGTCAGACAAAGAGGCCTATGACACAGCACCTGCTCTGAGAGGATTGGGCTACTGTACACTAAACAGCTGAAGCAGAGGCAGAGTAAGGGTCCCACAGGGAGCGGGAGGGGGTTTTGGAGCAGGGGGGTCGGTTCGGTTAAAGTGGTCCTGTGGAAATGGTTGCTGTAGTGGTGGCTGGTTGTGGCATATCTGCTCCCCAGATCCTGATGGACAGTGGTCAAGTCTGTGCTCAGTGCATAAATACTGCACGCTACATTAGCTGCTAAAGCCTTTCCACATGTTGTTTGCTAAAGGCCTCTTTGGTGCTCAAATGCTCGTCTGGCTGTTTCCAGGTCAACTTGTCCAGGACTTCATACAAGTTCCCTGACATGGACCTGCCTCTGCTCCTTCAGTCCACTCGTGCCTCATTATGGACTGAGAAAATATGTTCACATCATTGAATGATAATTTTTTGCAAACAAATATGTCAGTGCCACTTTATGTAATACAAAAAAGGAACACATTCCATCATGAGGCATCCTTGTTGTTTTTGCGGTTGTTGTATTATGAGCAAAGAGTTATCCCTCTTGCCTTGTTAGTAAACATACTGCTGGTATCATCAGACCTGTGTGAGAACATGGCGGACAGCCAGCCTAATTTTGTGTTTGGCTGCAGAAGTTACTATGAGATTTGTGTAAGACAATATTTAGTGGTTTTCCTCTTGGGACTCAGTGAGCAGAGAGGCCCCTTCCTGCTGCCCTTGTCCCAAGGCCAGTCAGCTGGCTGGGCTCTGTGTTTCAGGTATGGGGCCAAAAGGGAGTCTGTGACATGAGAAGTGAGCCAGCAGGGACATGGGGGTCATGGACTAGGCCTCTGTTTTACGAGCACAAGTCTTTACACAGCCTCGCTCTTCCCGCCTGCCACATAAATGATGATAGAACAGCCATGATCGTAGGCTGGTTAATATATGTTAGCCTAGAAGAGCAGTACCCTTCTCCTCCTCCACATTGTGTGGTCCCAACACAACTGTCAACTGAAGGAAACACAGCAGGAGGAAAACTCGACTGCTCTCAGTGTGAGTTGTGCTGGGACCATGAGGCACAAGGATAGCTTTACTTACAAACAAGAAGAAGCTGATACCATTGCAAGTGCTGGGATTCAGAAAGTATAATACAAAGTTAGTGGCACAAAGGCTTTTTTTCCGTCACAGAGAAGAAATCAGAATTAGGAGATAAGTGGAAACACACATCCTCTGACTGAGCCAACAAAGACTATTTTCTTATCCAGAGACGGAATCATCTGTTGTTCAGTTTAAGCCACACATCCCAATCCAGGTGGTCCCATCAAATGAGAGGTTAGCTATGCTTTCAGCTATGCCAATGGTAATGACTGATTTAATCATAGGGCACGCTCAGAAAACCCACCTGTTTTGTCAAGTGTTGCATTCACATAAAGTACTGATGCCAAGTGCTCACAGTGGGAGCGGGTGGCACATGTTGAGACTGCAGTAATGTGTTACCCAGATCTCTATATAGTCTCCACTCTCCGGGTCTCATTTTGTTCTCTCATGTCCTGCCAACAAGACGAGAAGTTGCTCAAGCTTGGCCCAGCCAGATTTGCTCAATGGGGCACTGCACCTGAAAGCTTTTACATTAAAAAGAGGGACTAGATAAGATGCAACCTTGTTTTTACACCAATGACATCGCCCAACTACAGATCACCAAGTAAAACTGTTTTTGTGCATCTTAAATTGGCCAGCCACTTGGTCTTCTTCTTTATCTTTTTAAAAGTTGCAAGCAGCAAGGCAGCAAATCAGGCAGTCAGCCAACAAGTGGCAGGACTGCTGAGTTATAAAGGATCTGGTTCATCAGCAAAAAAAAATTACTTTGACAGTACACAGTAATATGTTTTCTGTTTAACATAAATAATCATTCAAAAGTTGCTGTATTTGTTCAGTTTAGATACAATAGCTTAGCCGCACCCTGTTGTGCCAGGTTTAGACTGTAACTTTGTCACACGCACATAGAATGAAGGTTGACACACAAACATAAAATAATCCAAGATATCAAATACATTTCAATTCATTGATCAAAATGATGACTGTCTGCCATCTGGAAATTGTACATTTCTTGAAAGGCAAAATCCTTTCTGACAAAGCATCGCAGCTGTTCCACCAGTTCCACTGTTTTTTTGTTTTTTTTTTACTTTTGCCTCGTGCACGAACGTTTTCTGTAGCCGATCCAACATGTGTTTGTGCCAAACCTCTGCAGTGTTGCTGAATTTTTGCAGGTGAAGTAGACTAGCTGGACTTGACAAACTGCCAGAGGCTAATGTCTATAAAATGTTGCTTTACGCAACCCTTTTATTATCTTTGTCTGTTGTTCTCTGGCTTTGAACTTCATGTCCCTGTTTATTGAATGCTCAGAACCCATGTTGTTTTATATTGAATGTTTATTATATGAGTCTATCCTCCAACATCTTCTAAATATAGTCCTCATCTTCAAAATCATCTGCAAAAGGCTGATGCCTTTACTAATTACAGCCTTCTCTTTAGTCTGGAGATGCCTCCTGTCAGAGCAGGTTTATGGGCTGCACGCAGGGTTATACTGATCCATCCTCATGCTAACCACTCCTTCCTTCCTTCAACCCTGGGGTTGGGGGTTGGAGGTTGTTTTCAATTGACATTGTGAGTGATGACTTTCTACAAAAAAAAAGAAGCTATCTCTGCCAGTTCATTGAATAATATATAAAGCAGTGGCATCATGTTGACACCCTACACCTTTGGGTCTCATTTATCGTCTCTGGAGCTCAGCTCTGTGGAGGGAACAGAGGGACTGCAGAGTGTAGTGCTCGGCCAACACTTTCACCTGCTGCTCTATGGGGAAAAGTCTGTATGGGAAAAAGTCTGACCATGGGTCCTTTTTATTTCTTTCTCCTCACATTCTTGGCATCTCCTCTTCAAGGTAAAGTTTTCTTTTCTCTTTCAATGACTATAACAATAGGATTAACGAGTGGCAGACAAGCTGAGACCAGTATACTTCCTCTTGATCATTAACTACTGTCATTATTTTCTCAAACTGCTGAGCATAGCCAAAGACAGGGTAATAAAATAGCATTTGTCAAAAACACCAGAGGCAAATAAACAGTGACTGTGTTAAATTATGTGTTGCTCATCCTCAAGAGCTGACACAGTCAATTCCCAACAAACTGTGAGGTCCTTAAGTTAATATTTAAAATTGAACATTTAAAGATGTAGTATTGTTATAGTAATATTTGACATTATTATTTAATTAGCCGCTAATTAAGTTGTATTTAAGTGCTGAAATGCTATATGTGCATTGCACATATTGTACAAATGACAACACTTGTGGCTCTCTAAGCTGCTCTATTCACAGTATAGAAACCATTGGAAATAGTGCACAACAAATATACATGACTAAACATAATGTGAATGAAACTTTAACACGTCTTGTGTGTAACAGAAACCTCAGTGTGTGTCTTGTGTTTCAGGCCTGGAGATATTTGACCCCGAGGAGGTGGAGTACATTCGCACCAACCTCACAGTGGCTACAGGAGGCTCTGTCACTTTAGACTGTGGCTCTACTCCACCCCATATCTTCATCTGGGGCTTCACTAAACCAGGCACTGACAACAATGTGGCAGTGGCGTACAACTATGGACATGGCCCCAAAGTCCAGTCTCTGTCCAGCAGCCTGGGACACTTGAGCATTCCTGATAACACTTCTGCTCTACTCATAGAAGACGTTCAGCCAGAAGCACAGGGCATGTACACCTGCCAGGCTCTGTACACACAAGACCAGGGAGCCAGCGTTACCTTCTATTTCACAAAGCTTACTGTAGTGGATGACTCCATGTAAGTCTTGTATTGTAGTTATCTCATGTCTCTCTTGTAAATTCAAACGTATTTGGTCAGTGGAAACTGTACCATTGTCTCCAGGTTGTGTCTGGTTTTTATCTCTGTAACCCTCTAAAGCATGACATATATTGACTAATGGTATTTGTAACCTTTTGCATCATCTTAATAAACTTTGTGCATTAATATTAAAATAAATGCCCTTTTGTTTTCTTTTTGTAAAATATAAACACACTGTTGTTATATAACATCAATAACAACAACAACATACAACATCATTTTTAAACCACGGTAGCTACAGTGTCATGTCCACTACATTACATAATTTTGATCTGAAATTCTTCAAAGTCCAAAAGCATGGTCCATTGAGGATATTTCAAGTAATGCCCCTTTTTTTGGTTTGGACAACATTGAAGTGATGATACCTAAAAGTGTTAAGTTTGGGATTGTATAAATGAGACAAAGAAAAGAAAACAGTATTATGTTTTAAATGCATGTGAATACTCTCTTTATAATACACATGTGCACTTACTGTATTTTATGAACAGTGAGAAGCTGTGTTGGTTGTTATAAAAGTCTTTTTTGACTTAGTAAGCTGCGCCCCTGCTCCCGTCTGCTTCCCCCCACTATCTATCTTATAGACCCCTTTCACAAAACATTTAAGTATCCTTTTGTACCCAAATGACAACAATCACAGACAGCAGGTGCATTCTACAGGTGGCACCTATGTAGCATCCTGAAGCCTTCGTAAAACACGTTGGATGAATGCTTGATGTGAGTATTTATTTTGAATTTTACATAACACATGATCGCAGCGACCAAGTGGTATGCCGTTGGATTTGGTCCAAACACAACATGCTCCACTTGTGGTTTGTGACATCTGAAGGATAGAAGGGCCTGAGGCTGAATCAGGCGAGTTAACAACACACTGGCTGATTCATAAGGAGTGCACTCATTGAGGCTGAGCCGGAGAGGAGCGGCTGAGGAAGAATGGTGGGCGGAGGGGAGAGGGCCTGGCGTTAACAGGTCGGCTCTGCAGCAAGGGGCACAAATTCCAAGGCAGACAATGAGCTTTTTTGTTCCCATGGGCTCCTTAATGAAGGGGTGTAGCTGCGTGGGCAGAGGGTCCAAGCCTGGGCTCAAGGAGAGTGCCAACTGACAGACGTGGGAGATGGAGAAGCAGCACATTTGGAGACAACCCCGGCCTTATCTGTTTCTCATCCACCGGGCCAGCATCTGTCAGCGTCCCCTTTTGCCCCCCTCATCTCACTCTTTCATTTCCACATTCATTTCCTTCCCATTGTCTTGCTTGTTTTTATCCAAACAGCAAAAGGAAATCACACTGAATACTGCCTGAAACCAGTGCAAAACAACTTGTTTGCCTCTGCAGATGAGTCTCACTTAATTCATACTGTACTGATTAACACAGAGTTGGCATGTGTGAGCATAGTCATTTTTTAGTTAGAGCCATGTTAGCAATTACAACGAGTTCTGTGTTTGATTAAACATTTTTCATTATGAAATATTTGTTTTATTTAGTGTGTAAATTTATTTTTTTAAGAAAATACAACATAAAAAGGGCTTTGAAACAAAAGAGTCTAAGTAGCGCTTTACCAACTTGGACCAAAACCATGGCATAACCATATTTAACTGACTCCTAAATTATTTTTTTGCAGTTATTTATTAATTAGTTTATTTATTTTTATGAAAAATGTGTCAATAAACAGTATTACGATTATATGCATTAAACTCTTCTAGTCGTGACTGATGAGTCTTTTTTTACTTGATCTCAACTTTATGTCTGCAGACAAGACTGTTGATGGGAAAGATGTTTAATTCAAGTCAACTCGGCAGATGTTGCAGAATCAACTGCATTAAAAAAAAAAGACTGAAAATACCAGGCGGAAGAGGCTGTGCCACGCCTGAGCAGAAGCTGAGTGGATGTGGGTGCCAGGAATATCCTTGCCTCAGAAAAGGAAGAGAAGTATAGACTGGCAAAAGCATGGGCAGACATGCCGTAAGCAGACAGACACTACATTTGTGAGCAGTAAACCAGCTCCTATTATCGAGCCACCACAAAGACTAATTTACAGTAAAACTCATAAAGGCTGTAAACCTTAAAAATGTGTTTGTTGTACTGTCCAATGCCAAGAACAGCCCACAGTCAAATCACAGCGCATTCTAACTCATGCCTTGTTGAATACTATTTATTACACACTATTCAGTCATCTATCCAAATATATTAGTATAGTTTTCAACAAACTCTGTTACCTCTGACACTTAAAGCAAACTGGTAATAAATTGTCAAGTGTGGCCTAATTGATGTTGTAAATTATATGTTTTTATCCTTAAATATAGCAGTATATTGCTGTATGTCATTAACATTTGATGATAACATTTCACACCATTTCACTGTCACGCTAAATGCATTTAGCCAGATTGTATCTAGAGGAATACATGTTGTTCTGGGCTGCATACACTGCTTACACTACTCAACTTCTTCAACAGATTGGGGCCAGTGGGTCAATAGTGCACTCAAAGCACCAAGGCATTTTACATAAAGTAATGAGCTATCAAGTATTCAGTGAAGCAAAGAGCAGCAGCCTTAAGTGAACAGTGAAGGGAGTGTTCAGCCGTTCAGGGGTCATTGCAGTGGAACAGCCCATCAGAGCCACATCAAAGGCCTGCCTCAAATATGGATGGCTCTGGAGCTGGGCCGGGAAACCCACTCTGGAGATCATTCATCAAGTGCTGTGCAAAACCAAAAGGAAGGAAGACAGTGAAATACTCAACAGTCTGTTGTTTACTCTTCCATATCTTCTCTTTATATTATTACAAAACTTTACACAGACAATTGCTATTCTCAACATTGAGCGGAACACATATGGACAATGACAAAAAATAAAAAGTATTTCTCATCCAAAAAGCATAAATAATATAAAAGACAACTTTTTTCTTTAAAACAGATACATTCATATGAAATAATATTTTACTACTAAAAAAAATAAATAAGTCATCTAAAAAGTTTTTTTTTTCTGTTCAGTGTCCTCCCTCCAGTGGGATATAGTTCTGTTCTGTTTAAGCAAAACACCCTTTTCATTTGTGTTTCTGTCCACTGGGTTTTGCTTCAGTCTTTTAAAGCCACTTGTTCTCCTGGTTTACTTGCGTAGTTTAGTCCAAAAATACGTCCAACAAGCCCATGTCACCGTAACATGCAGTGTGTCTGACTTTCTGCTTCCGTCCTGTGGAACTCTTCTTCCACTCCCTCATGTCCAGGCTCTCTCACAGGGCTCTGTTATGGCCCACACTACAGCAGTGTGTATGCGTGTGGCCAGTGCTCAGACTTCCTGTGAGCTGGGCTGGATCAGCTCTCCTGCCAGGCTGCTGCTCGAGATCCAGCTAGGCTTTTTGTCACAGTCCAAGTCTGGAAGAGCAAGGGTCTCCCAGCACACCACAGGCCCATCCACATCCACACAATCCGGCTCCTCGTCAGCTAGACAGAACAAGTCATAGTTTAGACCTCGGACAAAAAACAAAACAAAAAAACATTCTGTATGTCGTCATGTGTCCATAGTAGAGGCTATTTGTCCCATTTATCGTTTGCTTATGGTGTGAAGTCCTTTATCACTTCTCATATAAAATTAACTGAACAATGTAACAATATTCAAATAATTTTAAGTGACTATTTCTCACTTACTCTTTAATTAAAATGTTAAACATGGTACTTTTTGTATAAATTGCCATACTTAATTGCAGTACATACTCTTACATCCATAGACAGAACAGTGAGCCAGGGGCTGTCACACATTTGTACATTTGCACTTGCAGTAGCAAGTAAGCAGACATTTGGCAGCAAAAGTGATTATCATATTTAGAAAAAAGGTCAAAATATCAAGCGGGACAAGAGCATGTCTCAAAGCTAGATCTATCCACAGTCTTTCAACGACTACTTAGTAAAGTATCAAAGTACCATGTGCCACAGACACAGCCTATATACACAGCCAGAACCAGGTTAAAACACAAGAAGAGAAATGGATTTGGTGCAAAAATATGCCTCACCAGTTCTGTCTGCTGGACAGTTTTCATTGTTCCCGATCAGGCAGCAGGGATGCTGTGAGGGCGACTCCTTGTGCTCGTGTGGCTGGTATCCGTCATTGGCATCCTGCTCACCAGTCTGTCTGTGGCTGTCAGAGCCGTGGCAATGTGAGGACACCTGGCCTAACGGCACCATCTCTAGGCCGTCCTGCTGGCATGGAGCCACGCGGTGCATTAGAGGCAGTGTGCAACTGGAGAAAGTGCCATTGGTCTTGTTGTGACATCTGGTCAAATACACAAAGAAGTGGGTACAATTATTGAGCGCCTCATATACTAGTCTTCATTTTTGCAGATATGTATTTTTTTTCTTGTCCAAAAAAAAAAAAAAAGCGATTGTTCACTATAGGCGTTGTGAATTGTTACTTTTTTCAATATTTTAGGCAGCATTGAAAATCCTATCTGGCGAGTAACGTAATGTGGTTTTGGACAAATTCTCAAACTGCAGTTCCCTTGAACTCAGCTCTCCCTCTAACGGTACATGATTGGATTGTCACCACACCCCCTCTTTCCCCAGCAGCCAGAGGTAAATAAACACAGGTCTCATTAGGTCTACTGGCTGGGTGCACACAGGGTAAACTGTGATGCTGGGGACCCTTAAATACATAAACAGGATGAGTAGTAGGGAAAAGACGCATGTGTGTATGGGACTATTTATTAAGCTACAGGCCTTGCCATTCTTATAGGACAGGTCTCCGTGTAAATTATTAAATATTTTTCTTTTTTTATTTTAAATTTTATACAATTGCAGTACATTTATGTTATATTTTAAACAAAGGTGTTTTTTTTAACCCTCCTATTCTCCTTGGGGTCAATTTGACCCCTTTCAATGTTTACTATTCCATTCCAGTTTAGCCAAGCAAGTCTATGAGTCAGCTCATAGACTGTCTGCGCATTAACAGGGTTTTAACCAAAATGTCCAATAGAGCCTTTTGGGCTACAATACAAATTATTATAAATTTATGCATTTTTAGCATGTTTTCCAGGATAGGTACAGGTTTGTTCTAAATTATACTCACTGTGCATGTTGTTCTGCTGGCGATTCCGCCACAAACACATGGCGATAAATGCCAGCAGGATGAGCACCATCACCCCCAGAACACAGCCCACAATAAGGTAGAGGAGTCCTCCGGGAGGACTGGGAGGCTCCTGAGGGTGTGGTCCTGGTGGAGTGATGGGGTGCTGGCAGGGAGCCTGGAGCCTGACGTGCTGTTAAAGCAAAGGACACAAAGAACAGCATTTAGAAAGCAACAACTACAAAACAAAGAAGTGAAGTATAAAAGGAAGCATTTGATGGTCTCATAAAATACACTACATTTATGTTGTAATTTTGGCGGTCAAAGCTGTCATTAAAGTTATGGCCTTAACAAAAACAAGCCTGGACTTTTGAGATGAAGAGGAAGTAAGGCTGACACATGATTCAAGTACAGTTTATGGTTCTTACCTTTGGTCTCACAGATCATTACGTTGCTGTATTCGCTCTCACCCCCATCATTAAAGCACTGCATCTTGATATCATAGGAGGTCTCAGGCTGGAGGTGTCCAATCATGTGCCAGTGTTTAACACCTGAGGGGGAGGGACAAATGGAGAAAACCAGGACAAAGGTGAACAATCACTTCCTGTTACAGCTGCTGTTGACTCAGGTTGCTCTAAGTTTACTCACAATCAGTGTTCACTCTCTTTATGTCACACACTGAGGTCATGTTCGTTCATGCTCTCTATCACCCCCCACCCACCCCCCACCCCACCCTCCGCACTCTGTCAACTCCATGAGGCCTCAGACAGTTGCTTGGCTTTAGACAAGCTCCATATATGGCAGCTTCATGTTTGTCCTGGCTTGCCTCCAGTGTTCCCACTCCACACATACACCTCTACTACACTAAACACACTTGGTACTAACTCAACTTGGTACTCTGGACTCACAGACGAGACTACAGGATGGAAATGCAGCATTTCCAGCAAATAAAACTGAATTAAGGCGCTGTTCCCTCTGTGTGCTGATAAATATGCCTAATGCCTAATCTAATAAATCACCAAGTGCACACAACAAGTGTTATCCAAAGCTAAATTATTACACTGTACACTGAAGATTAAATTCACCATAACCATTACTGTCCAAGATTTCTGTATGGTTACGGTATGTCATCACTATTTGATTTGATTTGACTGATTTAGTCAGGTTGTTCGAATAATTTAAAAAATGTGTTGACTTACAACACTTAAATCCACAAACCTCAAGTTGTACAGTTGTGTTGAAGGTAGTGTATAAAAACTGCAAACTTGTGGCAGACTTATCTGGCAAGAGAGAAGGTCCCACCTTCTCTTCCCGTACCAGGCTGACTGTTAGCATTCCTCACAGCAACCTGAGCCCTGCTCCTGTGGCTCCTCTCATATTTCTGCTCTGACCCATTAGCTGGCGACCATTTATTAAAAACAGATTTTGGTTTTCTGCCGGGGAGCAGCACTTATAAATCAAGCAGCAGAAATGCACAACACCACCGTATCCATTACTCCCAGTCTATCTGTACAGTGTGTAAGGACAAAGCTGCTACAGAGACTAAACAACAGCTAAGCTCAATGAAAACTGTGACTTACCTTCCACCACATCTCTTTTGTAGTCACTGTCATTGTCACTATCTGTGGGCCTGTAGTAAATGTAGAAGCCTTGGATTGGAGTGTTGTTGTTACTCGAAGGGCTATACTGGAATGGGATGGAAAAAGATTACATTAGATTACACCAATCTGGAGAGCAATTATTATTAAGGAGTAGCTTTCCTGCAACTAATGGTGGCCTTGTTATCTGCAGATGTACTAGACTGCAAGCTAAATCATGATTGCACTGTCTGTCTGGAGTTCAGAAATAAATGGGGCTGTCTGAGGTTAAGTAAATGTGGGGAACAATCTGAGTCCATCTGCACAAATGGCTTTAAGGAGCAAAAAGAGCTTTGAAGAGAGCAGAATAAAATGTGGATGACAAGGCCTCTTAATCTCTGTTAGAGCAGATCTGTAATCAGTGCAGCTGCTTAGTTGAAGTCTGATTGGTCCAGTGACTGAGAGGCAGCAGCAGCTCTTCACAGGTGAAGCATAAGGAAAATGACACACATCACATGCATTTGTACAAAATAAGACAATACAGTTCTACTTTCTTCTTTTTTAAGTATAGTTTAACTGTGTTTTCAGCATTGTGTTGTGTTCAGGATGTGAGAAAGAACAAATAGATACACATTATTATCTATTTATAACCCATTAACGCTTTGTATCTAAAACATATACATCTTTGCATAAGTTACAAAGCTGATAGTAAGTTTATACCATTTTGTCTGTACTTACAGTCCAGCGCAGCATTATCTGTGTGTCGCTGATGGCATCAGTCGACGAGATGTGGGGTCCGACCACGGGGCGGTCCGCCATCCGGGGGCTGGCCTGTGGGACCTGGTATGGCTTTGATGGGATGCTGTGAGGACTCTCCCCGTACATGTTCATGGCTACAACACGAAATCTGTACGTGGAGCCTGAGAGACGAAAATGAGGCAAGGTAACACAATTAATCCACAGTGTCTTAGGTGGCACTGGGAGGGTGGATAAATAGTATTATCACTTTAACTATCTGCAACTCTGCCATGTTTTATTAAACAATAATTACACATTACATGTAAGAGCATTTAAAAATAAAACACATTATTCTTATTCTTATTATTGTTGTTGTTATTGTTATTGTTGTTATTATTGTTGTTGTTGTAGCTGTAGTTGTTATTATTATTACAGTAGATAGACATATCTTTTGATACTGATCATATAATGTCAGGTTTGGCTTTTAGATCTATGTTTTTTATTTTAACTTGGTGAGGGTTTAAGCCCTTATCTTGGCAGCTGTGTTATGTCATGCTTTACTGGAGTGTAAAGTTTTAAAATACATGGATGCTCACCAGGCTCCAGGTTCCGGACTTCCACAGACAGTTTCAGAGGTGAGATATTATCTGCTGCCACAACCCACTCCGCACTGCGTCCACGCTTGTACTCAACACGAAATGCAGTGATAGGAGAGCCACCATTAGCTCTGGGGATCCAAGTGACATAAACTGAACTTTCAGTTGCCATGGAGATTGTTGGTCTATCAGGTGCCTCAGGTACTGAAGAAAGAAAGAGAGAGAGAGAAAAAAATCTGACTAATGCAGACTACGTTCACTTTAAAGCAGACAGCAATCAGACCTGGCAACCATAATCACCACATCCCAGCTCATATGCAGATGAAACAAGTTCACAGAGAGACGGGAAAAAAAGAAGCAGCATGCCACAAAGGAATGTGTACTTACTGCCTGGGCTCTTAGCCACACAGTTACAGAGGGCAAGAGAAAGTGAGAGAAAAAAATGGGTTAGTAAAAAGATTCATGTGAGTATGAGCAGAGTATAGCTGCTTGTAGTGAGAGTAAACATGCATGCACACAAGAAAGTGCAACTGTGTGCACAACATCTTACATCCAAGGCGTTATTACAGCGTCAACTATCACTTCACTGTTTGTATTTTGAGGCTCAAAGTCATAAAGCAAACCACAGCTAAACAGTAAGCCCTGAAAACTGTTCACAACAGAAGCTGGAATATCTACACAACCATTTGTCATATCTACTTACGATATATGTCATTTGTCAGATACCTGCATAAAGTAGGCCTACCTCTGTCGTGTATGACCACTCCAAAGTGTGTGTTTGGTGTTTTGTCTTCTGGAGCTTTTGGGGGCAGCGACACCACTGGAGGTTTGGATGGATTCTTGTTGGAGGAGGTGCTCTTTTCTAAGAAAAGGAAGGAAAAAAAACCTGAGTGAGAAAACAAGGGCCAACATGTCTTTGGGGCTATCAGTTCCAACATAAAGAACGTGGGATAGGTCCGGATGTTGCCTCGGAAATCTAAAATATCCTCCTGCTTTGTTTTTATCAGGTGGGTCTTGGGTTTTCACAACTCAGCAGCTTTAAGATAGCTGTTGGGTAGTTCATCCAGTATCTGGGAAAGTGTATGTTGTTCAAAGTATCTGTATTTTAATGATAAAAAAAGTTTGGATTTACCTCATTCTCTGGTCTTCCTGACACTGTGCAGAACATTGCAAAGATTTTTTTTTAGACTTTTGAGAACCACCCTCAGGCTACAGTCATATTCGTGGTTTGTGGCATTTATATATTTGTGACCAGTGATTTTTTTTCAACCCTTGTGTGGTAAAGCATTATTCTCAGCTTTGTGGTTGTTGAATTTTATTTTCATTTGTCACGTAAAGACAATAAAACCTTACAGTGCAACTCTAAGTATCAAACACAAACTGCTCTCTTAGCGCAGCAAAGTAAAATTCCCATAAATTAGCTAAGGATCACTCTTGGTGTTATTTTTTTAGTATCCTTCAGCTCTACGCCATGGTTGTACTGACCCTTGCCGGTGCGGAAGGTGAGCATGGCTGGCTGTCCCCGCCTGCTGTACTCGAGCCACCATGAGGACTTCGTAGAGACTAGAGGGCTCCAACTCAGACAGCCTCAGGGTTTTCTCACTGCCTGGGACACGGACTGTATGCCAGCTCCCGACCACTGTCCCCATTTCATCGACCTGACGTACAGACAGACAAGCAACCATGCACAGACAAATGTGAATACAGGACTAAAAATGACAACGAGAAAAACAAAATCAACTGTAGGGCTGTTATTCACTGTGACTTTCCCTGAGTGAATAAGGATAAAGAAAGTCTTCAGAAACAATGCCTGGGAGATTTCTGTCACAATTTCCAACTTACGCTTAATGCTGCCAACAAAGTCTTAAATGGTATTGGAGCATTTTTATAGTCAGAGTGAGCTTATGAAAGAAACATGGGGCTTTAACCAGGAAATGGCCAAACATTAAGTCATTTCAAATCCTGGCAACATTTTAATAAATTACATTTTGCAATTTTCTTTTCAGTCTAATGGAAATTTTTTTGTCCTAAAGCAACCTTGACTTACCTTTCTGTATTTGACAAAATAGGCATTGATTGGGCTGCCTTGATCGCGGCCTGGCCTCCACTCCAGGTCATACACATCCGGTTTGTGGGTCTGGGGAGGACTAATGATGATTGGAGCCTCTGGTGTGGGACGATCATTGCTCCGGTCGGCGGGCAGGTGGACTGTGTCACTCAGGCCGTCTTCCTCAGTCAAGAAATGCTCAAGAGCCTCATCACTCTGCATGGGATGTAGTGATGGTGAAACCTCTGGGACATCAGTGGAGGCCGGCAAAGGGTCTATAAAAGAAAAAAACATGTATTAACAATTACCTACACAGATAATGAATATGATCATGAAATCAAGAACTTATAATGACATCTTAGAGCATGTGCTTCTTTCAGTTGTCAAGTAATAACAATCCTTTGGTCCATTTAAATCAGACATACCAAATTCGTAGATATTTTTTTGTTTCATTTGCAACCATTAAAAAGTACATAAATTCATTGTAAAATGTCTCAGTCAAGTCTAGTGTATTTCCTGTACATAACAAGGGTTTGAGTAGATCCATTTCATTGTGAATGCAGAGGTCTATGTTATTAGTCAGTTACTAACAGAGGTGGCACAAGGCCAGCTCTGGAAAGTTTTACATTTGGAACAGGACTTTTAATCTACATAAAATAACAAGAAAATCTGGATCTGCACAGCTCAACATAATCAGGCTTTGTTTGTTTTTTTCATTAAATGTTAAGCAGAGCCATAGCAGTCCACCTGGGCAAATCCAACACGCTGGGAACGTTATTATGGCTGACACCACTTGGCAGACTGTGGGTGGAACATTTCACAGACGTTGGGACCCTGAGTGTAGCCCACGAGGGCAGGGCCCATTCACCTTTTTGACACACCTCTCCGGCGTAGGAGAAATAGAGCCAAATTCTAAAACCATAACTAGTGAATACAGAGCTTAAAGCAGTGAGACCGCAAGGGCACTGTGCACTGCCCTGACTCTAGTTTTGTTCTGTTTTTGGTGTATGCTGCACTGGTTCACTTTGTAAAACAAACAGGCCTAGAGCTGGTAACACTAGACCTGATCCCGGGACGGTGGCCAGCTGCCACACATTCCACACTCCAACCATTAAAATACCGAAGAGAAGCAGACCCCAATACTACATCCAGCTCTACTCGGTCCTCATCTTTGCCTCTGTCTGCACTGCACCATTCTGCCCTCCACTCAGCGCTGACTGAGAGTGTAGCCATAGTTCCTCTTCTGCCTTGAGCGATATTAGAGGAGGTGATTGGCCACAGCGTCCCCACTGTCTGAGGCAAAAGAAACATATGTCCTCAGTAAAGTGCAGCTACACCTAGAGCGAGATACTCCGCCAGGCCTTACCAGAAAAAGGTCACTCCATCACTGGATAACTCATCTAAATCTTGAAGGATTATTACATAGAGACAAAAGGTGGTGTTTGTATGGACCTAGGCTCACTGAAGTGCATTTTCTATGCATTAAAATCTTCTGAAATATATCTTCTTCTTTTCATGACTAACCACAATTGCACACAAATGTTTTTCATTTTTTGAATTATTGTAAAACACTGCAGAAATGACGAAGAATCATTTTGGTGAGCATGAGTCTAGGCTTGGAGACTGGTACCTTAAACCAACTGAACCCAGACTGACCTGAGTGTTTACCTTTGTTTACTATATTCTGCTTATCAGCCCCACGTTCTGTTTTTGTGTTTTAAACTTAGTGAGCAGCTAAAAGATATTAAATCTCATTCTTCTTCCTGTGGTCTGGAAAGAGGAGCAAAGCCTCGCCAGACCTGTCTGATTTGTACTCCCTGTGTACTGCATGTAGCTGTATTAATCATTGCACGGATCCAGGAGCGAGCCGGGGAATGGGGCCCTGACGCAAACGCTTAGGGAGGCTGAAGAGGGAGGCTTTGGGGGAGAGCAGTGGAGGGGGGTTGTGATGTGTTAATAAATAAAAGCCATTTGTGTATGATGTTGACAGCTGGGTGGTCTGGTCCTCGTCATAACCCTTCATGGCTACTCCTTACATTCCAGCGTCCGGAGGCTTATCCCCGACGGCGTGCACAAAGCTCACTCTCACGCTCAAGTTCAGTTCAAGGCTCAGGAGGAGGACAGCCTTGGCAAAGCCTCTCCCACCAGACCCTCAGAAAAAAACATTTATACTCACACTCACAGAGCAAAGATTCCCTACAGATACAGTATACTCAAAGCCGCTGCAATCCAGAAAAGCATTTTGGCTTTGTGACAACATCCACTTTTCTATAATGCGTTACAACATTTTCATGTCTACAATTGAGTCAAAATTGTCTCAATAAATTTAAAAAAAAATACATCTTTAAAAAAATGGGAAAAGAGTATGTTACACAAAGTACAGATTGAAATGTATTGACGTTTTAGTACCAAATAGAGTCCTTTTGTGTTAAGGACATTCAGTACTTTTGCTTTGGACATTTTTACTATAAATCTTGGCAGAATTGTGACATCCACCGTGACATTATGTAGATGGACCATTTAAGGGTTGTGTGAAGTATTATTCTGCAATGGGACAAAATATTTGACAAAAAATGGTAAACACTGCATACCTGACTGAATGGAAAGCATCCCATGTGACTGTGCCAAGCCGATGCCATTGTCCAACAGACACTGATAGATTCCTTCATCTCGTAGCGACACATCAGTAATAACTAGTGAATCTCCTCTAATCTGATGGTGCTGTGATGGTGTGAGGGCCTCTGCATTGAACATCCAGGTGATATTTGGGGTGGGGTTGCCCCTCCCTATGCAAGTGAAGTGTGCAGAGGAGCCAGGGTATTTGAGCTGGTTGGTCAGACCTTCCATAACAGATGCAGGCTCTGAGGAGGAACAAAATATAATAGTTATCTTATGAAAAATAGTAGCCAGGTTTTAGAAGGCACTCTGATAGAACTTACCTAAAACATTCACAGTGTAGGAGACACTCATAATAATCCCATGTTCAGTTTCAGCAGCACATGTGTAACTCCCTGCGTCGTTTCTTGTAACTGAAAGAAATGCAAGATTGTTCCGCTCAAGTTGTACTGAAAGTCCTGGAGTTACTTCTTTGCCGTTCTTAAGCCATTTGGCCACAGGTGGAGGACTCCCAGACACCACACACTCCAGTGTTAAAGGGTGAGACTGCTGCACTGTTTTGGTCACTGGGACAGTGGGATAGACTATCCGTACAGGGGCGGGGTTGTCAGGAAGGTTATCTACCAAAAAACAAGAAAAATGTTACATCACATTCAACAAATGTAGATAAAAGCTGAAAGACAGAAAGAATTGACAGCACTTACATTTGACTAATAGTTTGGTGCCATGGGTCTGCATAACAGTTTCTCGTGTAACAGGGTTGTATGCTCCACATTTATACATGCCTTGGTGTTTGGTTGATGCTGAAATAATCTGAAGGTTTCCAGACGGAAGAACTAAATAGTCATCTGAAATGATTACATAGTAAATTATGATTAAAAGGATTTTCAGAATTATACTGTTGTACACATAATTGCAAACACATTTAATAGAGGTTTAGACAGAAGTGTACAAACAATATAGACATAGCAAAGGAGTACACAATGAACACACAAACACACAAGCAGAAGAGGAAGGAAATATTACTGTAACAATTGTCCTGCTTCAGTTTTTCATACCTTACAGCCTTGAACCAGGATAACAAACAACAAACTAGAAAAGCACATCTCATAGAGAACATACCTGTTGATACTTCTATCCATTCCCCTCGTACTCGTAGTCTAGGCAGAGCTGGCGGGACGCTGTGTGGCAAAGGACACTCTAAGAGAACAGTACTACCTTCTTGCACTGATAAGGACCGCCGTCGGCCTTCCTCATATTCTGATATTTCTGCAAAGGAAAAACATAAAAATTAATTTAAATACACCAATTTTGTTCCAAATATTGGCCGTTTGCTCTGTGCTGTGTATCAGTGCAGTCAGCGTACAAAGGCAAACAGTGCTACTTGAGTTGAGATGTTTGTGTTGGATCTCTGGATTTGTTTATTGTTGCAGTGAGTGAATCTATTCTGTGGTTGATACAGCTCCAGATCAGGATTGTTCCTTAGGGCTATGTTCAACTCTAAGTGGTATCCCAGCAGGACCATAGCACACTAGACAGGAAAGCCCAAGGCTCATTAAGGATACTGGTCAAGAGCCACTGGAAGAGTGCCCAACAAAAACTCCTACTGCTTCCTTCCCCTCTGCCACTCAGCAGCAAGCAGCCGAGGACAGGCATTCTTTCTAAGTGTTCAACACTCACAAAATGGCCTTCCTTTTTGCAAAGCGGCTTCCTCTCTTTCTTTACCCCCTGCTTTGATGTGAATATAAGTACACACAGAGGAGCCACTTTCTATATCCGTACCTGCGATTGCCACGTGTGCAGGGCTGCTAGCTATGGCCAGCCCGTGGTCTAAGCGTGCCACACAATAGTAGAGGCCAACATGACTGGGTTTAAGTGATGAGATGGTCAGTGAGCCTCCGGTGATCTCCACTCCAGGCAGGGCATCCTGGTCCAGGGGGCGTCCTTTGAAACGCCAGGAAACCACAGCCGATGGGGGGCTTACTGAGCAGTGCAGACGAACAACAGAGCCTCGACTCTGGACCAAGGAGGCAGGCTCAGACAGGAAAGAGGGATACTGAGCTGTAAATGATAAATAACAGATTTAGACTTATTCCGTCACAATTATTGTTCAGTTTTAAATGTGTACCATCTACATTTCTAAATTTAAATCTGTGTAACAGGCATTGAAAAAGAAATCTGACAATTAATAATGCAACTGTAGAAATGACATGTGACTTTTTGGAAGCAGAAAATTACACAACAAGCTTAAGATTCTGTGAATAATCTCCACCTGCTCAGCATTTTATTCTAGTTAGGTAATGATTTTATCTGAGCTTGTTTACTGAAAACAAACGCTGCAGGAAATGAAGTGTATACTACTCTGCTCAGCCTTTCGTCTATTCAAATAGCAACATCCTTTATTCATACTCAAAATGTATATTACAAATGAAAACCCTTTCTTTTTTGGTGCCATTCATGTAAAGCTGTAAGTGAAACAAAGACTTACATGAGCAGCTGATGAGCAGGGACTGGCTTAGACACAGCACAGTGGACAGGAGGACCCTTAGGCCACTGTCCATGATGTACTTTGACCCCTGCCAGCAGCCCTGTTATCTTGCACGCACTTCCTTGTCTGTTTGGAAAAGCTGCAAAAGAACAGAGTAGATGAGAAACACATCAGACCAGAGCTTCCAATGAAAAACAGGAAAAAACAAACACAAGCAAACAATCAAAAGCAAATTGGATGAGCCTGATCTCAGGTTGAATCTGTCTAATCTTCACAGCACATCCTTGATCGCCCAACCCTCTCCTCTGACCCCTCTTCTCACCCACTCAAGTGTCTCTACAGAGGAAGGAATGTCTTGGGTTGGTGGCCCCCCTGCCCCAGGTCCCACCGGTGGCTGGAGTCTAATGGAGTGACTGTGGAGAGACTGTCGCCTCACTCTTAATATCACTCTCTTGTCACACTGTGTTGCTTCCTCATAGGTTCAGTGTAGCCTGAAGTGCAAGCCTAGACGCACACGGTGAACAAGAGAAGAGCCAAAAGAAGGCCCAGAAAAGGAGTGGAGGGCACGTAATTAGGGGCATTCCTCTTTCCTTTTCAAGCCGACCCCCTCCAACTGCGGCACCACCTCCTACTTATTCCAAGAGTAATCCAGGCCGGCTTTGATCGCAGGTTCCTGGTTGGTAACCAGGGTTTGAGCCTAAGGCCACGGAGACAATGGCAGTCCAGCTGTGATATTCACACTGGTGCCTCGGGAGCTCGCAGACATTAGCAGCAGGACTAACCAGGGCTAGAGGACGGGTCAAAGGAAAGGATGATGTCTGGGTGGGATCACTGAAGCTGAACAGGTTTCTGACTCCCCGTTCTTCAGAAATCTCAACACTTTCATCTGCTGACAATCCAGCAGGTCAGCTTTTTTATATTCTTTCATTACTGCACAGTGGAAATCTTTAGCTTAGCATATTTGTCAAGCAGAGATAAAGAACCAATTACAAGTCATTACACCACCATTTATGGGATGAAACAACCTTTATTTGAGTCTGAAGATGTTTTTAGTCATTCTTTGCTTTTTCTCCTGGGGTCAAACCCCAAACACATGCTTCTTCTTGTACTAAATCTTACTCCCTTCATCTCTCTCCTTGCATCCTCCTCAGAGGAGGAGAGGCAGGAAATAATAAACTCTCCAAGCTCCTGGCTCACGCCCACTTCTCACCCTAAAGGTCAAAGGTCAGAGAGGAGCCGAGAGAGGGTGAACCAGCGGGTGTCTGGTGGCTTTGGACCAGCCCAGAGAGGTCATCTCTGGCTTTCTGTCCCACAGAGTCAACAGCCTTAAATGACAACAAAAATGATCAAGTACCAAGCAGCAGCACTGTAACATCATAACATGTAACTTATTATCTTTCGTTATGGCAGTAATGGGTAATCAAAGATTTTTGAATTTTTTACATTGTTCTGTGTGTTTTTAAAAATTGTTTGTTGAATAAAGTAATATATGGAACTATGGAATATACATAGCTGTAAATAACTGCAAAACAGCATTTTCTTTTTTATATCACACACAGACCAAACTTGAACTTGCTGCTTTCTAGTGGCTCAGCTAATTGTGCATGTATAATTTGCATTAAAACCAAAGTTGGAAATGTACAGGCATATTCAAGCATATCAAGCCCACATGTTGCAGCCGAGCAATTCCCCGTCCCACGAGTTGCAACAGGTCCAAGTCACTGCCCCCATGTCATCACTGGAAACTATCTTTCTGTCTCTGCCAGAATAATGACATATAATTACAATAATAACAACAGTGTCATATAAATGCACACATGGATGCATTGGTACGCTGTGAAACAATGGAGTGAGCACAACCAGTGGTTGCTTTGGATTGGTACTTTTCTCTAAAAGTTGAAGGCATTGCTTGCTCTCGTGTGTAAACAGACAGCTCCATATCTGTTGTATTAATCTGCCGAGACGAGGAAACACAGGGGCATCATTTCAGGCCTTATCTCTTTGGCTTTGCTCTGACATCCGCCAGCATGAAGCCAGCCCAGTGGAGACAGACACACTCGGGGTATATCTTGTATCCCTGAAGTTGGCAATGCTGGCTGCATGGAAAGGCAAATCCTGCTCACTCCTGAGTAGAGACAGACAAACACCGGAGTGGCTCTTTGACAAAGGGAAAGTCCCTGTCAAATATGCCTGATCAGTCTAAGACAATGCCTCTGAAGCCAAACAGCCCACTACCTCACTCTTTGGCTCCAAAATGTCAGACTGTACAGTATCTAAGGAAAAATCCATGCTCCAGTTTTTCTCTGTTTCCATTTCTGATCTTGTACTACTCTCTGCTTTTGCATTTAAGCTGTAAAATCATTGTCAATCTGTGGGTGATGTCTCCTCACTCGACAACCAGACAATCAGTAAAAGAGACCACCGTTTGAAGACAAAAATAAAAATAAACCATGTTAATGTCAACTAGAAAGTTTTTATCATGTAGAGGAACAAATACAAAATATTTGAATTAAAAATGGGTAACAAATAACTATTTTTGTTTCTAGTTTTGAAAAAGTCGGTGGGAAAAGTTACCCCAGTTGTATGGTGTTGTGAAAAGGAAGATGGTTTTGGATTACATTATGTAAACAGTAAAAAAAAAAAATAAATGACTAACCTACACTTTAACATTTAGAGTGTCTCTATTGTCTGTAGTCAGTTACTCTACTTTAACATGGGGTTGAGTTTCACCAGGACCCATCCATCTTGGGAGGAGGACAAATGTCTCAGAGGAACAAGGCTTCTACCTGTCTCCTTGTAGAACATGAGGATCCCCAGTGATGACACAAGAGAAAATAAACACACTGACAAGTTGCCCTTAGGGGAAGGAAAATGGTTCAGCTTTTGAGGGGGGGTTAGCACCTGCACTGCTTCTCAACAGGAACTACTCCAAGCCCTATCTGCCCCTATATGGAGCTGGCCCATATCCCTGTCATATTAGGTAAACAGGGACAAAAGCAATGCAATGGAGCATCAAAGACCCTGAGGGAAAATGAAGAACAGGCCACGACTGGTGCTGCTGACTGAGGGGCCGATTATATGTCACTGGCGGAGAAGTTGTCTTGTCACATTTACAAAAGATTTATGCAGATTGGCTAAACTTTAGAAAATGCTTTAACACAGAACAAAATCCACTACCTGCAAACAATATACTTAAAACAAAACCAAGGATATGTTTGGTAATTTCAGGGTCCAAAGGAACAATATTAACTTGCAAAGAAAACACATAAGAGGTTAACTATTATCATTATTAACTGGTGCTATAAAATCCACCTGAAGCTGGGGTCTTCTCACTCCAATAAACTACACCAAATGAAATGTTAAAAGCTTAGGGCTCAGAGATAAACACATTAAGCGTAAGAAAGTGGTGGTGTGTACAAGATAAAGCAATTTTTTTTTCTGGTATGATGGTCTAATCTGACCTGTGCACTGAAGATGATTCACATGCTATATCCCAAACCTGTCTGCACTCGCCCCACATCTTACTGACAGAGGATCTACAGCACACACATTCCTCAGCTCCACAGAGAGAAACACTGCAAAGCGATGGAAGATAACCTCAAAACATAGAAATAAGAAGCACTGGGGGGACACAAAAGAGTGAAAAGCACTCTGAGATGAGGCTAAAAGGGGATATAAAAGGTGAAACATTCAACCAGGGGTGAAAAGTTGCCAAGCCTTCACACTTTGGCTGGCTCAGACATAAAGACATTGAGATAATAAGTGAGATCGTATCCAAATCTGCCAAACCTGACTGATGATTCAGTACAACTACATTCAGAAACTTAAGGAAGAGCCTCTAGAAGAGCGAAGAAGACTCTAGGGGACCATTATGGCTTTCCTCTATTGGTCTGGGTGATTCCACTAAGGCAGCCCGGGGCCACGAAGCAAATTAATGAGTGGAAACACTGGGCCTCTGGTATGGCCTAACTCTGTCTGATTAAAGACTGAGACGTTATTAAAAGTAGGACAGCCTTAGAGTAGGGAGTGAGCGAGAGAGGAGAGAAGCAAGGGACATGGTTTGGACTGAGCCAAAGGAATTAGTCTAGAGAGGGGGTCTAGTCTCTTTGTTTTATGTGTAGAGAGGAGAAAATCACATTCCAGAGGTTCAGACAATCCATAATAGAAGACGACTGCCCTTGTCTGAACCTGAGATTCTGCAGAAAGTTAATGCAAGTCTCTACAATAAATCTTTTAAACGGAGTGTGAGAGCACAAGATAAATGGGATACAGCTACAAGGACAGTCAGTTTTTTAGACACACTGTCTCTCAGTGCATTCGTCTGAAGGACAGGAGACAGAGCTAAGGTCAACAGAAAATCACGGAATAAGCAGAAAGATAAAACCTAAAGCTTTGTCTGGTTAGGTCTACTTAATGGCAGTAAAAACTAGTTCATAAATATTAATAATAAAAATGTAATAACCCAAATAACTCCATGGATAAGAGCTGGGCAATTAATCTAAAAATATTAAGACTTCAATAAACATTATATTTACACATATTTACTAATATCTGACCATGAGTAATAAATAACCTCCTCTTGATCAGGGCTTGTTCGGGAAAAATGTATGTACTTCACTGGAGGCCACACCCTCCTTAACAGTCCTTTCCCATACAAGCCATTTTTGATCTAGTCCTCTACAAGGAACAGAGCATTAGCAGACATCAGGCACAGGGTGACGCCGGGGCCAAGCCGGTCCCAGAGCGGGTCCCAGAGCGGGGCCCTGACGACAGTGCTCTAGTGTGGGATGAGATGAGAGGCCCCTGGGATCAGACAGTCACATCTCTCAAAGCCTTGTTTACCAAGGACACACAAGCCCCCCTCCCTTCACCTCCTCGTCTGCAGCCAGACCCTCCCAAAGTGCCAGGGCCGGGACCTGGGAGACAGCGCTAATTCTAGCCCAAGGCTAGAACAGAGAATAAGGAGAAGGGAGAGAGCCAGAAAGAATGAAACAGTGGGGAGAGAGCAGGCTCTGAATGGTACTGTATGTAAGAGCCATCTTAATTGGAGATTGTTCTGCAATGTCTTGTTTTTCCTGGGAATCTGTGAAGGGGGAAGGGACAGGACGCTGGGGAGGTAGGGTTGTTTCCCAAGGTCTTGAACAGCGGGATTAACTCAATAGCAGCCTCGGACACTGGAAACAGATCCCCGGGTATCGCTGCCATACAAGGCCACTCCGAGACCTTTTGCAAAGCACATGTAACTAACAACCCTTTTCTTTTGTTGGAGCGCTTTGGGCCCTTCCGGCTGATTTCACAGGCCTTTCAGCCCACAGGGGAACGTCTGCTCAGAAGCAAAAGGTAATTCTGATGGAAAGGAGGAATGCACAAGAAGGCCTTCTTGCCCGCGGGGTGTGTTATAGCGCTGATCTCCAGCATGTGCCAAGAGTCTGATTCATCACGCCAGGCAAGAAGGGAGCCGGGATTGTGCAGTCGTGGCACCGAGGCACAAGAGGCCATGGATTCACATTCCTCTATATCAGCTTCGATTACAGAGATGATGGGAAAACACATGGATGCAGGGGAGGAGGAAAAATGATCAAGCTGCAAATGTCTTAAATCCTTTTTGTAGGGAGTTAAGGTAATATCTGTGTTTCAAAATGATGTTGTGTGGGCTGTGTACTATGGGCAAACAGTGATGTGATCCAGCTGCCCCCCTCCCCTATACTGCAGTCCCTCCACCATTCTCCTGGATTCCATCACTGCCTGCGTCTCTACAGCAACAAGCACAGAAGACGCAGACAACAGTTTCTGCTCAGTCTCCTCCTGATCGCTCTCTGGCTGCTGACCAGAAATTCTTTCAAAGCAAAGCATATATTAAATATTGTCATTTAAAATCTAAAACATCAACAAAATGACATGGTGTTCAAATAGAAGCAAGAAATGCAACTTCAGAAGCATGCAGAGTAGAATGCTAATGTGCTTTCAGGGTGTTTGTTTGTTACTTGAGAGGCTTGAGAAAGAAGAAGAAAGAAGTATTTTTATTTCTCATGATGATTATCTGACCGTCCAAATAAAGTGGAGTGACGATCGTATATTCACGGCAAAGCAACATACAGTGGAAAGGCTTTTCTGCAAAAACTTGAACTCTAGAGCAGTGCAGCAGGACAAAAACAAACGTATTAAATTATAATTAGTCTTCTTCAACCAAAGACTAAACAAACAAAGCAGTATCCTTGTGAGTACAAGTTTGAGGACACCAAGATAAATGTGGAGAGTGTAAATTCTTTATTTAGACTGTCTAAATGTTTATCCGTCTTGCCTTGTAACACTCCACGCTTGTTGTGCACCAATCGAGAGATCACAAAACAAATCCCGGCGGTGAGTTTCCACTTCTGGCTCTTGGTCAGATTGTAAAAACCTCTTGAACATGTTTAGCATCCCTGCTCATGACGCAGTGTTGAAAGTGAGGTAAGTTTCTGGCACAAGACGCAGAGCTTCAGCCAAAAGAAACATTGCCTTATGATAACAGCTACGTAACAATAAGGACAAATCTAAGACCGCATGCATGTGCTTCTTAATAAAATTATACTGTTTTTATGTTTCTGCCCTAACCAGCGACTGCCACCACCACTTCAACTATATTAATGAATACTTTTTTAAGTTAAAGTTAAAGGTTCTCTGATTATTAAATATTTATTTTCATAACCATACAAGAATAAATGTCTAATCATCTCTGTATTTATTTAAATGTGGCACTGATACACTGTCATCCAAGTTGACCTACCTGTACCTGTGGTAGTTTTACTATACACAACAAAGTCTAAGGTGCAACTACTCCATTTCAAACGGCTCAAAAACACTGAAGCGAGCCTGACCAAACATATGCTCGAATTCCTCCACTCACTTTCAATATTGCTCATAAGTAAGGGGTTCCTTTACTCCCCAAGGGGCCAAATCTTGGATTTAGGAAGGCCCAAAATGGCACCCCTAACCACAGGCCCAGAGGCAGGCAGCAGCACTACCCACACTGCCTCACACTCTGATCTGGGAGAAAAACAGCCCTTCAAACAAGTAGCCTGTTTGTCAGCCAGAGGGGAGTGCCAGCCACTAGTTTTGCCTTAATATAGTCTTGCTGATCCTTGCGCTGGCTTTTCAACAGCGTGCACATTTTGGTTTGCAGAAAACCCATGTCAGATGTGACTTATTGGTTAAACATTTGAAATAGAAAGCTGCGGTTGCTCACTCAAGAAAAGTCTGTGAGCTCTAAGGCGACAGCCTAATTCTGAAGTATTTAGTAGGAAACATATCAAGAAAGGGAAATCAAAATTAATCTTGCAAACAGGAAGAGAACAAACACAGAAAAAAGAAAACTTTCCCCTGGCGCTTTCTTATAAACTTCAATGTCGGACTGTCAGCAAGGGTCCGGTTCAGGAGTTCACTCCCTGGACTCCTCCCTAGAGATGACTGAGGAATCACTCAGAAAATTGCCTGTGACATAAGCAGCAGAACAATGGCTATTTGCTCAACAATTATGACTGAAATTGTTGTTTTTGGCAAAGGAATGTGCACTGAAAAAGATGCCGTATCAAATCCTTGTGAGGACGTAATGCAGTTTTGTTGTGTTGTGTGCAAATGCATTAAGTACAAGTACACATACAGAAAAGCACTCCCTCCAGGCATTTACAAAAAGTTACAAAGAATAACTTCAGACTTCAACCTTTTGTGGGCATTCAAAGTCTATTTCTGTATGTTATGACCATCTGTTTTTTTCTAAAACACCAGTAAACTTTTAAGTTGATTTGGGTATGGGTATAAAAGTTTTTCCCTACAGTTAAAATCCTGCTTCCTATCAAACTTTGTTCTATGTCACCAAAATGCTTGGCCATCTATAGCTCGATACGGTTTGGTTTACATTTCCTTATCATTTATATACATATACTGTATATATTTAGTTGGATAGAGCAGATATTTAGCGTATGCCTATCTCCAGTCAGAACAGCTTCTTCCCACTACATTTCAGTGGCTGGCTTCCACATCTGTTTCTCCTGCTCCAAAACCTGTTTGTTTGTCTTATCTATTACGGCCCAGTGTTTCTCATTTCATTTTTCAAATCTCTTGAAAGCCATTATCCTGTTTCAGGTCCTTCAAGGTTCTGAATTTTAGAAACTCAATCCCTCCAACTGTTGAAAGCTGCTGTATACATGGAGCTACAGTGGGCTCACCTTTGACATTTGCGAGGAGTTGTAGCGCAGGAAGAACACAGCCTATCACTAACCTCCTGGAGTAACTTGCTTGCATAGTAGAAGGAGTCAGCGGCAGGTTGTTGGGATCATTTGTCAGTGTCAGGGGACTTGGACGAAATAGAGGAGGGCCTTCCACTGAGAGACATATGCGTTGTGTAGTTAAAGTAATGACGACGTGTGCACGGAGCAGTTAAGATGTGCTACTAATGACAACTTTCTATAAACACAAGTGTGACACCTTCAGCTACTGCCTTTTAAACTATTCAACACAACTTGCGCTTGTCCTAGAATGATTGTCTGCATGTGATCACTATAGTTGTTGGTAGTGATCAGAGCGAGATGTGTCCCAACACTTAACAATTGCAACAGAACTATTTTTTCCATTATGTAAATAGCTCCTAAAAAGTTTTTGTTAGCAGCTGCAGGGTGTACTGGCCAAGCCTACCCTCACAACGGCAAAAACTTGCCCTGTGACCTGCCCATCCTTCCCCTCGACCCCTGCTCATAGCTGCTGGGTGTTGTCAATCAGCACCCCCTGGTTCCTTGAGCATAGGGGCTATTTGGCATGCTGCCCATAACTCCCCTCTGTCCATCTAATAAGCCCTGCGCTCTGGCTCTGTCCTTGACAAATGAGACCCGAAGCTCGCCGAGTATTGGCTGGTATTAGAAAATGGGAAAATGCAGCAGTATGACTCAATGCCTGAGCAATGAGAGTATAAGGAGTGTTGTGTGTCAAGAGTTCAGAATGAGCCAGGTTTTAGTTTGGAAAGAGCACTCAGAGGGTCAAACATCACCAAGATAACAGTTCACAAAAACTGATTTATTATGCAACAAAGATGTATTGGTCACGAGGGCTTCAAGACTGACACCAGGGATCAAAATATTGGGGTAATGGCATGCAAAAGATGACTGATTTTAATATAAAGTTTGTCTCTTTGCACTTTTCCTACCCTAAAGGTTGATCTCATGGGTTGATAGTCCGTCAGATCACGTCTCAAAACTAAATAAACAACCAAACCACAATGTGATTTTGGTTTTACATTCACTTCAGTTCACTGTTGGGCTGAGGTTTGCTGCCTGGCCTCAAATCTTTAAGGCCTGAAAATGAGAGCAAATGTGAGGCGCCCAAAATATACTTTAGTCACCCATGTGAACACACCCTCTCCGACCACATTCACCTAACCCTGCCATATTTATCTGTAAGATCCTCCAACAACCGGAGAACAGGAAACAACTCACTTCCATGACTGTTTTTTGTTTTGTTGTTTGACCCAAGACAACAACAGCAAGACTTAACACGTCTTCATGTTTCTATGGGAACCTGTGAGTTGTCACTTGTCCCTGTTTCCTCGTATGTGGTTGTGTGATTGGACTGCATCAGAAAAATCAAGAAAGCCATCATGAGTGGAGGGACTGGTATCATTAAACATGCTTACATTCAAATTGCCCACTTAACATAGTTCTTCTACAGCAACATGTGTTTATCATTAACTCGTACCCTAATGGCTCAAACATTATTCGAGCTGGCTAAAATGGCATAGCTGTGCTTTGTTCGAGTCTGTCTGATAAGGGTCGGCTCGCTAATGGTAATTTCCCTCCTGGAACATACTGTGAAAACTAAAAAGAGCTCTGACTCTGTCATTGAAAAAGCAGACTCCACATGTTGCGGTGGGAAACATTAACAACCAGTCGTACAATCAGTTGTGTTAAAAATACTACATACTATTTATTGTAAGTTTGTGTATCGGGAGCCAAAAGTCAAATCATAAAAGGTCAGCAGAGATTTATAAATGAAATATAATAAGTTGAATGAAAAGAATACTAAAAAAAAACATGACAACATTAAAATGTGTGCAATAGACTGACTATTAAAACCCAAAAGAGGATTTCCCCTTGAAAGTGAACAGTCAACATTCAGGCTTAGCACAAAGTGAGCAAATCTCAGTTGGCCACTGCCAAAAGCTCACCCAAAATTAAGGAGCCCTGAGAGGATTTGAAAGGCATCGGAAGTGTCTCCTTGTCCCCCACCGTGGTAACAATGCACAAGCAACTGTTTGAACTTGAAGGTATTTTATCTGGGAGCAGCCATGTGTGTCCCACTGACTGGATGTCATGCATTCGAGTGGGACTAACACTTTGTTCTCAATATCATTTAAGTGTTCACTTTTCAGAGAGGAACCCCTATGTAACAAAAGACTTAGTGCAGCTCTGATGATAGGGGTGAACACAGACACAGGAAATGACTTGAGGGCAGAAAGTAAGGGATTGTCTCTTTTTCCACATCACTCTTTTATTGTGCTGTAAGTTATCTGCATTTATTCAGTAACAAGTACAGCACATTAAATAGTGCTATTTAATTTTGAAAGAATAGTGTTAATTTTGACAACAAAACAGTTTATAATGTGGCTGTTAAATTCTAAAAATCCGTGTGTCTCTTTTCCCTTCCAGGTTAACGCACATATTACATAGTGTGTACTTTTATTACAAAGTGTGTACTTTTAATCACTTGTCCCTTCCAGGTTAACGCACATATTACAAAGTGTGTACTTTTAATCACTTTTCCCTTCCAGGTTAACGCACATATTACAAAGTGTGTACTTTTAATCACTTTTCCCTTCCAGGTTAACGCACATATTACAAAGTGTGTACTTTTATTACAAAGTGTGTACTTTTAATCACTTTTCCCTTCCAGGTTAACGCACATATTACAAAGTGTGTACTTTTATTACAAAGTGTGTACTTTTAATCACTTTTCCCTTCCAGGTTAACACACATATTACAAAGTGTGTACTTTTATTACAAAGTGTGTACTTTTAATCACTTTTCCCTTCCAGGTTAACGCACATATTACAAAGTGTGTACTTTTAATCACTTTTCCCTTCCAGGTAAACGCACATATTACAAAGACTGCGAGCAGTGAAGAATAATGGCATTCTGATTCAAGGAGCAGCAGCTTTTTTGTGCTTTGCCGTTATTTGATTTAGCACACTACTGACATAATTTTTTACAAACCCACATTTATGACACCCTCAGGACTTTTATCAAAAACACTAAAGGCTCTCTGTCTTTGAGAGAGAAAAAACACAGCTTCAAATATTAGCCTAAGCCACCATGTTTCTACTCAGTGGTAAATTTGGCATAAAGTTGGCTCCTAAGGCAGATCCACAATAGAAGTGCAACTTTAGGACAAAGCAATGCTTCACAAACTCATACTCCATTTTCACCTTTAAGACCTTGACACCAGTGTGTCAACAGGAGTAGCCTACATATTTGCTATTTCTAAAAATGCTCTTTAGTGTTTTGAGGCAGAAATGCAGCCCTCTGTCTGTATGTTTTCAACTGAGATGCTCGATAGAAGTGTTGCTACCTTCACAATCTTCCAATCTAACAAATTTAGACCTTTTCTTTATGCCACTGACTTTGCATACAACTTAATTAAACTGCACAGAGAAAGACAGCTGTAGGCCACAGATAGAAAATGCTGTTTGTAAACTCCATAATAATATTTGTGGGTTAACAGAAAGTTATTCTGTCAGTAGATGATTTAAGAAAACTGGAAATCATATTTGTACTATTTCAATTTCAAATCAAATTAAAATATAATTTAGACTTAAAACTCTTTCAATTCATGAAATAAAAAAGACTTCTATTGGCTAGGCCTATATGAATATAGTCTTTACTGAAAACAGACAGTGTCTGTTGAAGCCCAAACACCCAGGTAACGAGGGTAAAATGAGTGTTGTCTGAGGTGAATGAGGTAAACTTGTATTTGTTGTCGCCTGAAGCGGAGTTTACAGCCTCTCTATCATTTATGCAGTGTGCACGGGTTGGAAACGGAGAAGTGGACATTTTCTCGGCAGACCTCACTGTTCAGTGCGTACAGCGCGTGTTTAGCTCAGAGCCACTCCGCTGCTCTCCACCTTTCACACATTACCAGCTCCAAAACACGACAATGTTGGGGTTAAACTCATTTAGACACGTTTATTTCACTGCTTTACTCTTCAGTTCTTGCCTTTGGGACGGTTGTGCAGCAAGAAGCCTCCCCAACCCAGTCCCAGTCTGTCTCAACCCGGGACCCCACTGTCGGACTTACCTCTCGGAGAAAAGGGCGAAAGCTGTGATTTAGCGACAAAACACATTCTTCTGATGGCAAATCCGCACAGGGCCCTCCATTAGACACGGGCTCAAAGTGTCAGACGTCGGGAAACACATGAACACAGACGAAGCACCGAAAAGGGTGAAGAAAGTTTTCAGAGCTGCCGAGCAGCGCAGGCTTCGGGGCGAAGGTAGGACGCGTCCCGCTGGTGGAAAACTCGAGGTGAGCCGCTGGAAAGTTTCTCTTGTTATGTGTCTGGGTCCATGAGTTGGTGGAGAAGCGCTAGATTCCACGTCGGTCCGCTTTGTATCTGTGTGTACGCATTGTAACTTGTACGGACACTTCTCTCTGACTCTTTCTAGCGCTGCCTCTTTCACACACGCATCTTTGAAGCCAGTGTCGAGTTGCTCAGCGAATCATGGCAGCGCCGAGGCTGGTCGTCAAACCAGGAATGTCCCTGCCCCACAGCCCACTACGGTTCCCGAAGAGAAGAGGGAGGGAGACACGAGGGGGTGTTGCCCATGCAGACTGTGCATTAACAAGTTTTACTATCTAACCAAGAAAAAAAACACTGCTTCCTCCTCTGCGCTCGTTCACCTGCGTGACCAATCCAGCCACAAGGACGAAACACCTCCTGAGTTTGTCTCTGTAAAATACAATAGGCTAACAGGTAAATAAAATGAAGTATAACTTTATTTTATTTATTGAAAATATTATGTAGGTCTAGCATGTTTAAAAGTAGGCCTATGACTCAAAGCCTACATTATGTTACTTTTTTTTTTGGAAGACTCTTACAACTTGATTGAACATTTTACTTAACTAATCTGTCAGGGTTTTTTCAACACAATATATTCTTGGAGTTCAAACCAGCACCTTTACTTATGATGTAGTCTGTGCTCAATGATCTACAGAGTCAGACATACAAAAATGAACCTCTTTTCTCAGTTTAATGCACACCGTTGTTAAGATCTGGCTCCCTCAGTTTCTTCTTTGGACTGTAGTGAGACTGATGTGAGTCCTGTGTGGTGTGTATGGGCACCAGTAAACTATATCATCATCTATGAGGTACTAATTAAGTGTTCTGGTGTTGGTCTGGTGATGGCAGCCTCAGGCCCAACCCTCCTCAGACGGCAGGTGCAGCTCACCATCTGACAGCTGACTCCAGTGGAAGGTGTGATCCAAGTCTCCTGAGGCTGGGTCAAACCAGAATGAGCCTTAAGGCCGTCAGGGCCAAAGCCTAGAAAACAGTGAACCTCTGACATAACAGGAGAGTGAAAACAGCATGGAGTAGGAGAATGGAGGAATGAAGCACATGAGCTAAAGTTTCTTTATTTTGCCAAAATATGTAGCCTATACAAATTGTTTTATCAGCAGCATTTGTGTTAAATGTCCCATTGGACTACAGGATATTTCGGGATAATCTCTCTGCAAGCACTGGACTTTGGAATCTCAAAGTCAAAGGTTAAAGTAAATATTGACCTTACAAAGTAGAAACCTATAACAAACTTCACACAAGCTGTTATCGTCATCTAAAATGTGATTATGTGGATGATACATTACATCAACTTCATTTGTCTCAACACAATTTGGCTTCAAGTCTAATTTGAGACTGGCCGAAATAATAGTATTTTGTGGAAATAATAATAATCCTGTGTACTTATAGTAAATAAACTGCACATGTACAAGTCCATACGTACTACATACTGCGCATTTTATAAAAAATATGTATTCTCTCGTTACTGTTCTTTACTGATAACCATGTTCGGCAGTCAATGTAACAAGCTAAGGTTTCTTTCATTTTCATTATTACAAATGCTTCATATCCCCATGTGACAGTGTCTTGCAGGAGCGAGTTGGAGCTGGAGACGAGGCTCAGGGTTCAGAGGGGGGTGAGCCGGTGATTGGACACAGTCGCATGTGAAAGGCCAGAGAGCGGCGAGTCCACAGGGAGCAGGGTCCACACACAAAGGCCCAGGGAGGGGCTCGTGGGGGCAGAGGGGGGCACGATGAGGAGAGGCCTCGCTGAGAACCAAAGCTGACAGCATAGACACTTCTCATCCACTGAGGACTCGGCTGTCTCTGGCCCCCTGGGGTATGGACTGTTGAGCTTCAAGAACTGCTCACACGAAGGAGAAGCAGCAGTAACATTAAGCACACAAAGCACTGCTGACCTCTGGCCCACATTTTAGGACAGCTTTGTTTCTTCAGTCATACAAGGTAAGATCACATATCAACAGGTTGCAACACAATAAGTCATTCAGAGAGGATCTTGCTTGTGGCTTCAAATCAGCCACATTTTGTGTCATATAATAATCAAATTCCTCATGAGATGTCCTGACTCCCAACAAGGGCTTTTGAGTTTCAAATCTTCAGTGGACTGTTTGCACAAGGAACATCCAGACTGATGTCCTTTGCTCCTGAGGATAATAAGCCTTTGGCTACTGTCAACAAAGTGTTTATGACCTGCAAAGCAGTGCTCCGTTGTGTTGACTCTGTCAGCAGGAGTCTGGGGGATGCCTGACTCTCAGTGCTATTAAAAGGCACTTTCAGAGAACTCCCTGTCTTGGATCGTTCAGGATTTGTGGATTGGCAGGATCAGTGTCACCACTGGGAGTCTTATATGTAATTAAAATGCCTAGGCATTGGGGAAGTTAAATCTGGGAATCATTTCATGTGGATCATAAGGAATACTTTCATTAAGGCCTGAGTATTGTTTGCTAACCTACAGCTACTTGTAACACATACATTGGCCCTTTTAAGCAGGTCCACATTTTATTGTTAGTCACACAAAGTTTACATTTTATAGAAAAATTGCTGTTTGTTGTAAGAGGGTTTTTTGTGTTTTGTGCTGTTTAAAACATTTTTGAGCAACTGTTAGACCAGCATTCTTATTTTCTTTTCATTTATTGTAATTTATTATCAATTACAAGTCTCAGACATTTATGTTTAACTTTTTATAACCTATTATAGACATGGAAAACATTGGGGAGAGAAACACACACAAGTGAGAAGAATCACAATATTTTACAAGGCAGACTAAATGGATTTCCCCTTGGAGGACAGTATATCTCTTGGTTGGACAGGTGTGTGTGTGTGCACTCAACCATTGTTGCTGTCTGTATGCTTGAGAGTGCAGCTGTGTGTCTGTTCATCAATGTGTAAAGAGCGAGGGAAGCAGAAATGTAAAGGCACCCCTCTCCATCTGGTTTCTGCATCAGTGTGGTCGGATCAAATTATCCATCGTAGGCTCTCTGGGAATTTCATCAGTCTGTAACATCTCACTCATTCACACATCTTCGCTGACTTTAGCATGTACAACAATCCCGAGTGCCCCTCTTGACATGACGATGACCCTGCACATCCTCTGGCCTCCTTTATAGCTCTGCTCATCTGATACCACACCTCTGGAAGACCTGTATGGTACATAAAGCTGTCCAAACGCCAGTTTCACACGCTCACTGTTATGCCTCAGCTGTCGGCAGCTTCTCACTAGATGTTCATAAGCATAAACACAACTACTGCACTGCCTATATATCTGCAGAAGAATTATCTAAAGTTAAAGCAAAAGAGAAAAGGCTTTTTAAAAATTCTGCCACACAATTTTGAAACATAAAAAACCAAGAGAGACAAAAAAGAAAATACAGTAGTGTGTAAATTGAGATATATCCCATGCTTGTCTGTGGTATTGAAAAAGTATTAAGATGAACATTTTTCCACTTGTTGTTTGCTCAACTCACTGATGTAGACTTAATAATTTTTTTTACTAATGCAAGTGCTATTCCCCTGGGAGTCTATTTTAGTGGACTTCCTGTCAGGTACATAAATATGAATGACTTTAGGTGCAGTACTGTATATCACTTCCACTGGCCTTAGATTTTAAGCGTTTCCCAGATCGTCCGGACATGGTCTTCCAATCTCATCCCTGCCAGATCGGTGCGCTCTGACGTGAAGTTGTCACAATAAAGAATTCAGGAGCTAGTTGTAGTGGGCATCAAGGGAATAGCGAGCAGGAAGAAGGCTGAAGTGAAATATCATTCCGGTTTAACACTGATGTTTCCTTTGGTCCCAGTGGCTCATGGTGACCTTGTGATTTATGGGCCTGCTTAAGAGAAGTGGATCAAAATACAGCTGCCTTAAAGCTGTGCATAAACAAGTGTGTACCAGGACCAACGTTTATCTAGTATCTCTTGGTCCACTTAATATCAGTCTGGCTTTAAGCTTGAAGTAAGTCTTTTCCAGCTATTATTCCCAAAAGAAAAACGTTCATCCACAACTGTTTTTTTCTCTCTCTTGCACATTTACCTCTTTGAATCCTTGGATTAAGCGTCAAGACATGACACTTGCTCCAGCAAAGTAGCTTTTCCGGCTCAAGGTGAATGGCATGAAGTGATGTAGAAAATGAGCAAGATGAAGAGGATTTGAAAGTGTGTATCGTCTCCTATCGCATTGGAGTGTAGCCATGGAAACAGGAAGTTAGAGGCAAGCGTTCAAGATGGCCACCAGCTTGTGAATGGGTGCATTCCTCAACAGCAGGGCGTCAGGGTGAGGGAGGAGGGGCGAGTCAGTGTTTACTCCGAAAAGGGACTATATAAATAGTAACTGCTGCTGTTTTAAGGACTTCCTGTCACTAGGTATTCCATAAAACAGTAGTTAAATAAACAATCAGTTTCCCATTGGGGCTTTTCTATCTATACTCCTGTCAAGGCTGCTGTGGGTTCAATCCGGGACCCCAGCCTGTGCATTTTAAAGCCCCAGACTGGAGTCATGGAGCTGTTACAGGTCACCACACTCTCTTTCACTCACACCCGTCTGGTCGTATAACCTCCGCACACGCTAACCCAGACTGAATTCCACATTCAGCATGTTATTCTCTCCACTGAAGAACTTCCCTACTGACTTGTCAATGAGCTTTTGTGTGAGGGTTCTTGTGTGACAAGTGTGCAGACAAGACTGATCCGAGTAGGGCATCACTGTTCAACCTGTAAAAGTAAAAGCATATGGGGCAATAAGTGATACATGTACAATATTGATACAATGCAGTTTGAGAAATGTACACAGACAAGCTAGAAATCAGTGTGAAATCTTCAAGATGGGCTTTCCAAGAAGGGCAACCTTTTTTTATTCTTATGCACAGTGTTTAGATCAAGACTAGAAAGATGTCATTTGTTTTTTCAGTCCATATTTTGCAGATACCATGCCATCTGTATTTAACTCTCTTGCTGTGGCTGTTGCATGTTACTGACAAATCAACAGGTGCTATGAAAATCAGCTTTAGGGTTTTTTTGGCACTTGGGGTTAGTTATTCAGAATTGGTCCATTGGCATCATATTGCTTATCTCTATGTAATCAAATATCACATCCGTATTTTGTACAGCCTCGTGTTTTGTATAGAAATACCATATGGATGAATGTTTTGGCTCTTTGTCTGCTAGCATGGCTCTATGCAGTGGACAGACACAGGAGATTTGTTGGGCCAAACCCCAGAGGAGTGACTTTACCCGGAACAGGATGAACAGGGGAAATCTCAGGCAGATGCAAAGAGAAGACACTGATGTCTTCATAATAAGATAATAATTTTTTCATGCTTTCTCACTAACTCTGCCCATCTTCTGCCTCTCTTTCCTTCATGCCAGAGATAGATCTAGATCCATGGACAATCTCGACCATCCCACAGGCCGCACTGCTCTCTGCACCCCATAAATCTCCCGTCTCGGGGGACACAGACACTGTACAGGAAAGATAGAGCTGTCTCAACAGCCCTGCTTTAAATTAGGACAAAAGTTTCTAAAAAATTTATGTTGTCCAGGATTGTGGGTATCTCAAGGTAGGAGTAGGACTGTGCTGGATGAAGTGAATGGTGCCTCTGCCTAGAAGTGCTTTACAGCCTTGTTAAACACAAACATAGAGAAATCTTGAAGGAGCATACATTTCATGACCTTTGTGTGTTCACTGTTAATGTTCCAGCCCAGCATGACATCGCTAAACTTTTAGTCCTGATGGGCTCAGGTCACTGCAGAGAAGTGTACTCCAAATAAAATGGGTGAAAGTGAAAAAGAGGGGTGAAATTTGCAGTGTCCAAATGTGGAATTGTAGGATAATATATTAGTGTTAAATGTAACATCAGCTGCTGGGACAAATTGATTAAAAGAGGATCCACTACACATATATTTTCATACAGCCAGCTTTGAAACATGTGCTTTGAAACCGCTTATAGTCTTTCAAGGGCTGAGGTGCATAGCTAATTTGACCCTGACATTAAAACTTTATCATGGTTACCTATAGCTACTCTAACTAAGGGATTTTCAATAGAAATATTTTTTACATTTAGTTTTATGTAACTCCAATGACACGTTTTGACCATTGTACAAAGTGAATGTGAAAAAACTCTACTGTCGTGTTGATGAGTGAAATTAACAGTAAACGTAAAGCAAAATTGTGATTTTCATACATCAACTTTCTTTCTTCTGTTACTATCATGTACCTGAAGAGCCACTGTGGTGTCCAGTCCAGTCTTGTGATGTGTTTCTGCCTCACGGCGTCTTCTAACCAGCTGTCCATCAAGTGGAAGGACAGGTAGGTGTGTCCATGTTCACACCTGCATGCGTCTTGGGTGATCCCACAATAACAGTGCAGTTCAAAGCACATCAGTTCACACCTGGCTTTGAATGCATATTCAGTGACCACTTTGTGTCAGTTCTGACTTCCCTGTTCTGTGTGCAAATAAACAAGACCACCAATAGGGAATGCTGTGCCTGCAGTTTCATGTAAATAAAACCAGTCAACTTTAACACTAGTTGAACTGGGAGTCACAAAATAAATCAGAACAACTTGCATTATGCAGGAAATGGTTATTAAATATTATTTTCAAGTAATCTAAGACAGGTTTCAGATTGATTTTGCAGAGGCCTGGTAAAAACAGGTATAGACGATGATATGCACAGACATTCAGTGCCCTGTTTTCAATAACACAGTTCCTTGTGCTCCTAGTGAAATGTGTGTTGGATGTTTCTATCAAAATGTTTCAAGGTGTAAGTTATACAGGACTGTGGACAACCCTTCCTGAAGTGTTCGGTTTTGGACGCCTGCCCAGAGCATTTCATATCCCGCCACCATTTTCACTTTAGGAGAGGTCATTTTGTTGTAGTTTTCAACAAGCTGCACTCACACAAAACTACAATTTGTTGTTTTATGAATATAAACATTACGTCATGTACGAGTCTGACACCGAGCAAGAAGAGTCCCACGAACAGACTTGAAGCGTCTCACTATGGGAAGTTATCAATGGGCAAAATGTTTACCAACTTGCAGTTATCATTGTCTTTGGCAGCCAACGGATTTTCTCATGTCTTTGTATGAAATGTATTTTTGATCAAATGTAGGCCTGTAATCTGTGTTAAATTTAAAGCAAGACTGTGTAACTTTCCTGGATATGGACCATCTGAAGGCCATCATTACTTTTTGTGCAGATAGGCCTCTGCTATGTCCGGCCTTTAAGTTTCATTGTTTGCAAACTGTGTGCAGAAGGTTACAAAAATATAGTTTGTGGCAAAATGATAATAAAATGCAGATATGGTCATTGAATAGCCTAAAACGACACTAACGTGAAAGTACTGTTACCATGAGTGAGAATAAGGCACGAGAATAATATGGATTAACATTTTTAAGATATATTTCAGCAAAACCAGCAATGATTCTGCTGCTCCAATAGTTCAGTGTCACATTCTGGGACATTATCACCAAACACCAGATACACTACCAATACACTTAATAACAAGTGGTGCCATAACAGGGGCATTGGTCATGAGGAATTCCCTGCAATGGGACATCACTGAGTTAATCTGCTGTGTTTAATCAGCCTGATGGATATTAGAAGCAGGCTCTCCAGGCCCGGTCCCATCACCTTTGACCCTCACTGTAATCCGCCTCTACATCAGCTCATTAAGCACAGGGAGTTCACACCTCTGGCCATGTTGGGCGCAGCTGTGTCCCCCCGGTGCCCAGGTCCGGTGCGGGGTGTCAGGAAAAGCTGGCAGCTTCACAGGCCCGCTCCAGGTCCGGGCCTCTGATCTCTGCTAAAAAAGTTATAAATCACAGAGTGGAGGTGATGGTCCAAAGTGCTCATTAAAATAGGCAATAATATATGAGGAGAGAATGAAAGCCCCTCTTTTTACTTGTCAGACTGCTACGCTTAATGAGACAAGGCTGCTGCAGTCTGCTAATGGCCCATGATTAGGAAAAGTCTAGATGGAGTGTTAACAAACGTTTAACTACAGAGCTGCAGCCATAAACGTTTCACGGCTATAACAAGCTATATCTTATTCGCGTCCAGGCTGTGTAAAATGGCCTCCATGTACTTTAGTCTTTGAAGATTTACAAAAAAGGAAAAGCTGTTGCATGTATTAGCGAATGTGACAAATAAATCTTCTGTTATTCCAAAGAAGGTATTCTTTGCGGTGATAGTCTTACTGAAGAGACTTTATCCTACCCAATGACTCTTCCCCTTTATCTAGTGTAAATATTCAGTGTTTTTATTAACTTTGAACAGCACTGCTTCCACATTCTCCCAGACTAGACCGAAGGCACTTGCTTTAAACTCATGCTTAGTTGCTGGGATGGTTACTAGCCTGCTCCCTCATATTGGTGCTGATTCACATCACCATCAAAAAGAAAGAAACTAGAAAGAAAGAATAATTTAGTTTATGTTAGGCTGACTTATTTTCTGGTATTTTACTTTTTCTGACTTAAAAAAAATTGATGCGCAGAAATGGCTTTGTTGTTTTCATGTCCAATCTGATCCTGAGTTTGTCAAAGATCTTGAGATCATCAGAACATCAGCTCCCATTATCACTCTCCTGCAGAAAATGTGTTTTTAAAAACTCTTAGTTTAAAACCTATTTTCTATTCTCAAATAGTGGACCATCGGAGTGAAGGGGCAGAAGGGGAGAAGTGCAGGCTTGACTGGATTAGGAGAGGTCTGTTTTTACTCTTCATGTCAATGCACTCCTGCTCTGGGATGGATAGATAGTGACGGACTGCCAGTTGGTTTTCATTATGTCCTCTGCACTTCAGACCTACATAAAAAATGGCATCTCTCCCTCTTTCCTCTGTGCCCCCCTCTCACTCTCACTGAACACACTTTTCCCTCTGAAGAAAAGGTACAAAATTGGCCCTGAAAAAATTGCCAGAGGGGACTTTTTCCAATGTATTTTTCTAATATCCTCTTCAGACTTGAAGTCTCCCCATGCATGCCCTTTTCTTTTAAGTAAAACCCTGTCATCTACCCTGTGGGGGCTACACTGGAATGCTACTTCAATATAAGATCTGTACCTTTGCATTCTCTCTAATGCATGCCTGTGTTCAACTGGGTCTGCTCACAGGGGAGAGGAAGGCCAGGTCGGGCGGAGGGGGCTTCAGTCTGGGATATGGAAACATGGTAGAACTGTGCTTTGTTTGTTGCCCTGTGCACATACCGACTTAAAATTGGACAGCAATAAAATAAGGTACAGATGTGCATTACTGGCTCAGACTTCAATTGTTTGCAAAAATGGGTGGAGGCCTGGTCACATGGTATTAAGCCGTGAACCGTCTGACTCCATAGGTCATGTTATCTCTCCAGTATGTTGCACTGTTGGATGCCAGCATAGAGCACTAATAACCACAAGCAGAACATCTTCCCACATAGGGCTGCTAACCCTGCTCAGCTGCAGTCACGCCATGCTTCACCTACGAGTGCACCTCAAAGGCAAACCAGGCACAGCACACTGATCCTTAGTGGATAAGAAAACTGATGTCTGCTCTCTGACCCCTCGGCTTTACCACTGATAAACTCAACTGTTCATTATTTCAATCAATAAAGAAGTCTTTCCTGTGTGCACCTCCTGTTGTAAATCACACAGTATTACTCAATGTCTGTCCAGAGATCAGAGCAGCAGAGAAATCAAAAACATGCAACATGGTGTGGCAGAGACACAACCGAAGCACATTAGATGTCCGAAAACAAGGGCAATGAATATGAAAAACAAAAGCGAGTTTTTAAAATTTAACTTTAACACTAGCCCCAGCTGCGAGGAGCATCAGAACACACCTACTGCAGTCTCAAGGAAATGTTGCCAAACGTCTGCTCTTCATATTTAGTGGCAGTGTCATCAAAAAATGCTCACATCTGCAACATTGTCAAATGTGTCTCTCATGGTCAAAATAAATCAAAACCTAAGCCTAAACTCAAAACCTTAAAAGTTATGTCAGCGTTTTCTGTGTTGATATTGTCCTTTTCTTTCCATATAACTAAAGATTTCTTTAATTTAGACTTGTCTCCATCATTTTTACTCACACTCTTGCATTTTATTGTTGTGTATAAACCTCAAAGTTCAGAATAAGAATCAGCAGACAGTTCAAATGGTCATTTAGTGCTCAGCCAAACGGGGGAGGGACAGTATGGGAATGGTTTTCAGCTCCAGAGCCTGCAGATTTTTTACAGATAACATATCTGGCTCTTAACTCAGCCAGATGGGTTCGTGTGGGACCAGGAGCCATCAGCAAGCATCAGTCAGTTGATGCAAAGCAGAGCAATTACAATTTCTGGTCCACTTGCACAATTTGCTGCCTTTTCAGGAGAAAGCTTAGTGGGTTAGATCTGCATTGTTGGGCTGTTTTATAAGAACTCTTATCTGCTGCAGTGGAGAGGCAAAGATAGGGACAAAGGGCTACAAGGAAACTGACACATGGCAATCACTAATGAAACAAATTAGTCGACAAATAAGCGTCATCAAAGTTGGGGGTTGGCACCTGTGGCAAACAAGACAGAAAAATAGAAAACAACATGGCAACATGAAGCAACGGAAGTGGTATCAGGGTGGCTTGAACATATTCCAAATAGTATTGACATTGCGTTGAGAATTTAGTTGAGGTTTGTCTAACATTGAGGCTATACTCAGAGAATCATCCCCAATGGTAGCGAGACCAATTTAATAAAACACTGAGTCAGGTTACAGCAAGTCACATGAAACCTGATCATTTAGATGCCCTGCTGAGTGACCGTTCAAGTGGCAGCAGATACCACAACACACAGTTACACGCTAGAAGTAGCTTATGTTAAATGAGGCTGAAAAGGGAAGCTATATCACATTCATGTAGCTCCATGTTAGGTTTGTAATGTATTCTCGAGGAGGAGTGAAGCTGTGACCCCATGACATGATGTTTAGCCAGCCAAGAGTGGGTTTGTTTCGTGGTCATTAAGCACACATAATGCATTCCACAAGCAAACATAGTTCAGAGGAAGAAGCGTTTGCCGTTATCTTTGATGTAAGGAGGCAGAAGCGAGCGCTGGCGAGTCTATGTGTGTGTGTCTTTGAGAGTCAGTGGAGTGAGCACTGCATTTGGTGGGCCCTTGAGCTGGTGCTGTGTGACCATCCCGCAGTGTGAGAGTCGAGGAGCTGGAAGGGTTCGAACCCCCCGCTGCACCTCCAACATCTGCTCTCAGACGTAACCAATCACGAGGGAGCGCTGGGAGCCGTGACAAATCAGCCTGTTTGGTGATCTTTTCAGGAGATCTTGGTGGAGGGCTTGGAACAAAAAGTCAACCCCCGCCAGTTTGAATCCCCCTGCTCCGTCCTCCCTGCAGCCCTATGGCTTTGATATGTTAGACCCCTGCATAGAGAAGTAGCCTCCCTGGCTCTGGCTCAAACACACCCACCTCCATACAGATAATCCCGTGGATCTTGACAGAAAAAATGACGTGGGTTTTAGCATCCTGAGCTTGTCTGACATCCACAGACATAGCTCTGTGAATGCTTATTTGTCTGTTACCTTTCATGGGATAATGTGGGATGTACCCAAAGTCAGATCTCATCACCACCCGTTATCACTTTCACAAATCTTATCGACATGCCCTTTCAATTAAATTTAAAAAAAGTAGATATGTCATCAGAGCAGACTTATTCCCAATGCTAGATACATTCTTAAGTTTTTTTATTTTGCTACATCACTTGTTACCTTAAAGTAAAGCCTTAAGATTTTGATGCATTCCTGACATGAAAAGGGAAGAAGAGCCCTTTTTTTTTTCAAAATGAAAGCATGCACAGCTCATCAGATATTCCACTACAGCCTCTTTCTATGACCTCTGAGTAATGTCTGGAGATTTACCACTGGACTTTCTGCTGACCCGTGTGTTCATACATGTCAGGACAATGTCTGCTGGATACAGTGTGGGTGGATGGGGTATAATCCAAATCTTCATGAAAAATTGAGACACTAATTTCTACTTTAAGATTTGACACAAATGTTGTTTGCAGTAGAAATGTAGAAAGACAACATTTTATTTTGTCAAGATGTTTAGCCAGCCAAGAGTGGTTTGTTTCGTGGTCATTAAGCACACATAATGCGTTCCACAAGCAAACATAGTTCAGAGGAAGAAGCGTCTCATTTATCTTTGATGTAAGGAGACAGAAGCGAGCACTGGCGAGTGTTTGTGTTTTTGTTTGTTTGTTTGCAGTATAAATGTAGAAAGACAACATATTATTTTGCTGGCTCAAACTGAGACCATCCCACTTGATTTTTGTGGTCAGTGTTGAGTTAGGTTCAATCGGCCACTGAGTTTGGATGGCAGCAGACTGTCCAGACAGTCAATCCCTCGGCCTGATCATCTCAGCAGGCTAATGACATGGCTCTCTGTGAACATCTGAGGAACTGGCAAAGAGGCAAAGGAAGGATTGGGTTTACTGAGTGAAGTGCACAAAGTAATTATGGGATACAGTAATGGAGAGACAGACAGAAGAGACAGGGGGCACTTGGAAGTATGTGGCATCGCGCCCATTGACACAATGGGTGCCCGCATAGGGATGACATCTACCCCGTCCACATGATAGGCCGTGACCAGCTCAAATTACACTGCTGTGCTGAAATATGCCCCTATGCTCCACACTGCAGGTTCATATGATCTGCTTCTTTCTGGGGAAGACTTTAAAAATGAAAAGAACAGCTGAGGTGGCCAAACACAGCTAATTTTAGGACATAAATTATTCTCAAATCCATATCTTTCCTGAATATAATCAATCCTCCATGTCTTCCTTTGTTCTCTGTAAGCACACATTTGTCAGGTCCACAGTGGAACCTGTGGACCTGACAAATGTGTGCTTGTGAACACATTCTACATTCACGACACATTTAGTCTATTTTTCAGTATTACCAACTCAATAGTAAATAGATTTCAAACAAGCAATGGCTGAATTTCAAGAAAGTCTGTGTGAAAGTGAGAATTGACTGGTCCCATTTACTCCCATGTTACTAAGTCCATTTTGTCTCTTGTCTATCTGTAGAATATTGCTGGCTGATATTGCTCAAGCAATTTTGAGAATATAATATTATTAACTGGTGAATCAATACACACCTTACCTAGCCATGGGATTCTTCTGCCTTGTGTTAAATTTGTTTTTTAAGTGATTCTATAGGACTTACTGGGATTGTTGAAAGAGTGTAAATGTTCTCTCAAACAGAACTGCTGCTGATTAAATCATCTTCATTCATTACTGTGAGCTATGTTACACTACAGACATCATTTTCTCTTTGTTCTGGGATCAGGCTACAGTAACATTATATTTTGTCTGATCCTTTCATTACACTTTGATGGCCTTTAAAAGCTTTTCTCTGATGATGTGGTCATCATCAAAAAAATACCAATTGCAAGTGTGGCTCTGATTTCGAAGCAGATGTGGCCAGTATCAGAGATCACCTGGAGAAGTCTCTGCCTCTCGGCACAACAGGTGTCAAATGGCTATAAAATCTCATCTGTCCATTCATGGCTAACTCCAGAATTTGTGCATTAGTCAGTTCTGTGCCTTTCATCCTCTAGACTGTCACTTCTTATTTATCTAATTGGTGCTACTGGTAAAGAGGCACTGACCTGCCAACCTTCACCCCTTCGCCACGCCACCCCCCCTCTCAGTGAGGCCCTGCTCTTAGACCTCATGTCTCCAGCCTCATACATGCAAACCCACAGCTTTTATGCACCTCTGCACATTGAACTCTGCCTAACCCCTGCTGGTGATGAGCAGAGGCTCATCACTACTGACAGATCAGACGTAGCTGACCATCTCGCTGCTGAGAGACTGAAGGGGCCCCAAACCTTTGGACTGTGCTCCAAAGGAAACTTGGTCCGAACAGTCCATCCGCACTTTGGTTTTGGAGTCACAGTGTTATTTTGAACATCTAAATGTCTGCCAGTTGTAATGTAGTAGTAAAATGTACTTACACAGTGAACACACATTTTCATTACAATACATTGATGTAATATAAACTCCACTGTAATAAAAAAATGCAATCTCTGAATTACAAAGATATACGTGCTTTAAACCTGCCAATAAATCTGTGCTGATTTTTTTTTTATTTAATCTTTTATGCCCATAAAACTTGTAGCTCATAAACTTGTAACCTAATCTCTCAGTATATGCTTGTTTCATAAAGGTTAAAGCCATTATTCACCAAAGATACACATTTGTGTACCACTGAACAGCTGCCTGGAGGAAGCTCTTTCTACTTTTGTATCCACTCAAGGACTAAATTATAAGTTCAGTCTTCAGCTGTGATGTGCACTGACCAACTCCTATCTGCCTCATATGACAGGAAGTAGAAGGCCGACAGGAAGACAGGCCGACTTTACCACGTCGACGCTTGGAGGGAGTTTCAAAATGGGGAAAGCAGAGACAGCAGGAGCAAGGAGGGGTGGGGGGTGGGGGGTCAACTGCCTGAGAAACAAAAACTGGCTCAGGGAAAGAAAGAGTTTCAGTCAGGAAGGCACAGTGGCTGGTGGGTAATTTATAGCACAGAAAGGCTTGTAGGGTGAAAAACATTATTTTAGCGGCCCCCACATCCTAATAGAAGCCAGATGTGGAGGGATTAACAAAGACCATTCCCCCATTCCTCCCTCCCCCTCCGGCTCAAGTCCCCACTGTCTCATTTTCCTTCACTCTCTTTTCATACTCAATCGAGGGCTTTGCTCTGCCACCATTGCATATTTTTCCTTGAGAGTGCGATATGCACAGGGAATACGAGGGCAGTCAACACTCTGGTTTTTGAGGTGAGATTTAGGAGAGCGTCACTGAGCCTTTCCAAACAGATTCTCTGTTTATTCTGTATGTTGTAATGGGAGCTTTGTGGTTGCTGAAGTCACCTTACCCCAGGGGTTGGACAAGGTTGTCTGGCCACACTTCAGGCACCAACAAAACAGCCTGGCATCACTTTACCCAGTGTTATCAAAGATGCAGTTTCTTTCTCCTTACAGTCAACTCTCCTGGAAACTGAGTGTATGAATAAACAGTAGAGAGTTACAGATGTAATGTGGCGCCTAATGATGTCAATGCCGAAACCCCATTACCTGGCAAGGCTTTGAAGACTAACCAAGCCACCACAGAACAAACTTCCACAACTAAGCTGAGAAAGCCTATAGCAGCAACAACAGACAGTCACATGAGAAAGTGGGACAGATGTTTAAAGTCTGTTTGAAATCGTTAATCACTAAAATGTTTCAAGCTAGGGAGCTGCCAATGAAAAACTTCTGCATTCCTTCCAGCAGATTGGTATCAGTTCCAATGTCAACACATTATGTAAATTGCACTAGATTACTTTCGCTTCTCCTTCAACACTTACATCATCACCTGGGAATAACAGTTTGAAGCTGCAACGCCACTGCAGCTTCAGAAGCCTGCAGTTTGTTTTGTGGCTGCACTTCATTTTGACCTGAAGACTCTTGATGGTGCGAGGATAATGATTGGATTGTGATAATGTGTGCTTTTCACATCTGACGGTAACAGTTCACAAGGTAACTTCCAAAATACATTGGCATTGTGTTCTTTGTCATAACAGATGTCATTTATGGGCTGCTGCAGGAGAGGACATGCACCTTTAGGCATTATTGCATTATTGCTAAATCATATCTTAAGAAGGCAAAGCAGCCATTTTGAAGGCTACACATTTAAAACTGTAACTTGTACATGCATTATGGAAAAGTTTATCTCAAGTGTCTTTCTGAAAGGGAATATTAGTCCAGATGGTGTGCGTACTGACACAGTGATGTCATATGTATCTCGTTTTTGAACTTAGGGCCTTACTGTTTCTGAATGTGTGAAAGCAGCAGGGGCAGAAGCTCCCAGAATGACAGCGGGTCTGTGGCGGCAACAGAGTGGAAGCCTCTGATCTCGAGCTGGAGTGTCCTGCCTCCCAGCTGTCACTGTGCCTCTGGCATCCCACTCAGCCCCCTCCCGCTCTCTTTGAAGACCGCTACCCAGGAAATTGAAAGCTGAAAGACAAGAGCAGAGAAAAGATCACTACAAAAAGTAGATGAAAAGAGGGCAGTTAAAAAAAACTTTAGGCTGTAAAATGTTTGTGTAATTATATTAATGACAGGTAATATTGAACAGAGAATGCAACTCAAGCAATTTACAAATGTTCTCAAGGTTCTCAAAGTGCTCTTCACACAAACAGGATTAATGTGACGACATCAGGGCTTCTCAGTGTGGACAGATTTTGTGAGGCTCCTTTTGTCTGTCAACACGCAAACTACTGCACAGATTTCTATTAAACCTGGTTTAAGGTTAGGTCAGAGATCAAAGACCAAACTATGACATTTTTGGAGCAGATCTATAAATTGGTTTAATGCCTTTCCCACCTGGCAAAAGGACAGGTCTTAAATGTTTCAAAGGAGGATTCTTTACCTTTTTATCTATAACACCTTTACCTCACAAATGTTGTAGAGTAATCCTGTTTGCTGAGGGTGTTCTACATGGTCTGATGATTACACCTTGATCAGTTCTGTTAACCAATTATGACTTTAGTAATAGCACCACTTGCTCACAACACCAAGCTAATACAAACACTAGTATTATTACACGCTTTTTGCTAACGTTGTCATGTCTTTTGTTTGAAAGTGGATTAAAAAAGTGTAGTAATTGTCTCTCATCTGTATATGTAACAGCCTCATCTGGGCTCTGTGGTATTATGAAGTCTGCTGGAGTCTAAAAGTGACTCTACAGCGGTGTTTTGGTCAGTCTTTCACTGCTCACATCTGTGGGGCAGTGTCAGAGTGTGGCAGAGCACTGGGGTTCCAGTTGTTCTGCCGAGGTTTACACTGTAATAACACTGTGATTATCTGTGTCTCAGAAAGGAGCCAGGCACAGGGCAGATGGATGTATTCATAGACCATTTAACAGACAGGCAAACAAACAGTGATGGACAGGTGGTTGTCACATGGGTCTGAGGAGCCACAGTGGCCAGTCAAATGGAACGCAATAGCGGATTATCCACAGCGGCTTCTTGGCACCAAGACCCAAACCAACATGTGAGCTTTAGGCCAACAATAATGTCCGGCTCATTAGTTGTGGACCACAAGACTGACCAGCTGTTCCAGAAGGAGAGAGCTCATGAAGCACTTCTGCTCACAACTGTAAAGGCTATTAATGCAAAACACAGGTTAACACTCTTGGGATATTTTTTAGTAAGGAATAACCAAGTTTCCTCTGCCTGCATTTCTCATTTTTTCTCCTTTATCCTTTTACCTGATATCCTACTCTTTTAGGGTTGTATGATGTGTCTGTGGATAGATAGACACCTGTTTTATATTCTGCTTAGTGTGGAAAAAATGTTAGTGAGGAGGGGACAAACACATTTTAAACAAATTTGGTACACCAAACAAATGCAGATCTAAACAAACAAATACACACCCACTCGTACATTACTTTGAGCAATGTTCCCTCACAGTGTGTCATTATAAAACTGCTGTAAACTGTAAACTATGTATTCCTAAGTATCCCAAAAAGCTGAAGGCCTGGGGGTATTACAGTCAATAAATCCTAACTGCTGAAATTACATACATTCACAGGAAATCCAAAAAATCTCTGCTGTAGTATTTCTAATCTGTTGTGACTGACATTTGTACAAATACAGACCATGTGGCACCACACTGAGACATTTCACTCATGAAATATGTCCGGCTTCTGAAAAAGACAGGAGTAAACGTTACAAGCTACAAGTTTTCAATTTCCTGCCCGTAACACAAAAAAGAAAGATATCATTGTCAGGAGAGGGAAGTTTTTGTTATGATATGTATTCCTCCTAAACATTGATATTCCTCCCAGGTATTTGTGGATTGTTAGAATAACATTTGACGACTGGGATTTTGAGATGTTGTTCTAAGTCCAAATAACCTAAGCCTTTTCCATTTAATCCTAAATATTACACGTTTCTCTGTCTGACATGTTCTAGCTATCACCATATTATGTCTGTTTGGACTTTTTCCAAGCGCTCCACGGCCCATTCACAAGAACAGGCCCACATCTACAGTTACACTATAGCGCCAGTTGGACCCAAATATTTGCAAAAGTAAACCATTACAAGGCTAGATAGCAGCAAGGCAAAATGTGAAACCATGTAATTATGTAGTAATAGAGCCTCGAGGTCTGAAAGGTTAATTCAGCCCTCTGTGAGCACAGGACACTTCAACAGCGCCTGTGAATAGTCTCAGCTTTGCTTCTTTATAAAGCCTTTCTAGTAACATTTCTTGTGTATGAATCAGGGAAAATGAAACTCCCATTGGGTGATTTTTTTTTTGTGCTTAATGCAAGATATTAGATGGTATTAGACAAAAGCACAGTGAGCTCTCTGTGCCAGCTGGTAATTGTGTGACTTTGACTCCCACAGGAGGTGACAAGTTCACAACCACCTCTTATCACCTCCTTATGTGTCCCATACTTAATGACTCTGTAACCATAGAAACAGGCTATCATTGTTAATATCCTCATATTTCCACACAGAGACACACAGGTTTGCCAAGGGATGATTCTAGCTGCAACAAAAGTGCTCAGAAACATGAGTCCTACACTTTATTTTCTGGGAACACACAAAAATTATATGTCGGTAAGTCAAAATAAATAAGTGAGACATGAATTAATGCCAGCTGGTCAGCTCTGGTTTTAAGCCTAATTTGTAACATATCAATGTCAAAAAAACATTACATGAACACATTCTTTAAGTGTAAGTTCAATAGTTGTGTGTGTTTTTCTCTACCTGCTTCAAAGTGAGAGGTCTAGGCTTTTTAACCTGCGTCCCAGGTGTGGGGGTGAGGGGTCACAGCTTTATGGCCAAGCTGCTGGGGGTCAAGACCTGTGCTCCATGGAATCTGGATGTCGCCATGGCAATCACAATGGAGCGGTGAGAATGACAGGTAGCCCCCGGGCTGTAAATAACAGATATACTCTCATACTTTGGGGAGGGAGGCAGGGGGCAGCTCAAAGCCTGCTGTAGCTCAAAACAGGAAATGAGTATGAGAGGGACGGACAGAGAAAACAAAAACAGACAAATGGGGAAACATAATTGCATTTCTGAAGCGAAGGAATGCCACCAGCTGAAGGGCAGCATCTTAGATTCCAAATGTTTGAATGTACTTCACAAGGATTCATAAGAAAAGGCTATTTGTATTTTTGGTGAAACTGTTGGCTTCATTTTTGTATGATTTTTGATCAGTTTCATTGGCGCCTAAATCAATTATAAATTACAACAAGACATCCCTTCTGTCTTACTAACTCATAATGCATGTGCACTAGTCAATACAAACACAATTAAGGGAAGTTACTTGGAAAAAAAAAACTTGAATGTTTAAATGTAAAGGAAAATAAATCATTGAGTAATAAAATTGGGCCGTGGGTTGTAAAATACAGCCAGACTACTGGAGACTTACAGAGGAGACAAGGAGGCCTAAAAACCAAGCCAGCTTGAGCCCAGAACCTTTCCTTGTCTGGCTTGTCAACATGTGCAATGAGAAGTTGTTTTAAATGTGCACAAGCATTAACACGGCTTCACTGTGTCATGAACTGAGCAAATCAGAGACAGTGCCATGTAATGCAACACGCTCCTCCTTCAGGCCCCAGAGATTTCCTCGACACATATGCGGGAGTGGTGCCAGGCAGAGCAGGGCTACAGCCAGAAGCAGGGTGGTCAGCATCTAAACACTGACTAATGTTGCTTTTGGAAAAAAGACTACATATGATCCAACCTACTGTGAATGAGCTCAACCTCTAGTTAAATCTAGTCAGAATTGCCATTCACAGAGATAGTGCCTGACCAGGAGCAAAGTAAACACTACTAAAATGTATAAAACCAATGCACAGACACAATGATCTCTTCATTTCTTGATTATAATTAACAATCATGTATCTAAAGTTTTCTTCAACTGAAAGTTTATACCTCTTAAATATAAAAAAATACAACTTTTGTTCCACTGGTATGACTTGACTGTTTATGTGGCAGACGACACTCTACTGCACACAGCACAAACATAAGCCCCTTCAGTGGTTACTTGCACCAAACTGTGCTGTACTGAACTGACCTCTTCCATAACACTAAGTGGAAGGGTGCCCTTTTGGTGCAGTTACTTCTTTGATGTAAATAAGCTGCTGCTTCACATTTCAGCAAAACTCAGTGCAGACTGCCAAAACAAAAGTAATTTCTCCTTTACCACATTTAGAATCATTCATCTATAATGATCATAACCATAACAAAGCACTCTGAAAGCTATTAATATAGAAAATGATCACCAATATTTGAAAGATAATGTACAAGGACAACTAGAAGTAACTTTTTCCTCTCACTTTTTGTACAAAGCCTCTATGCCAGACGCCCTGCAGCACCACTGATCTTCAAGTAGAGCTGGAAACCTAAACCTGAGCTCTGTCTACACTCTGTCAGAGGATCCAAGAGAGAAAAAAGACTCAGGTGTATACAAAATACAGAGATGGAGAGACACAGGGCATCTTTAAGAGGAGGAAAGGGGGAAGGAGTCCTTCACCCACCCCCAGGGTAGGTCACAGTCCCTGGCCTCTGACCCTGCTCTGAAAGAAGGGAATGTAGGAGAGGCAGAGGCAAGCATGTCTGAACAGGGCAAGTACGAGAGGAGCACAGGGAACAAAGGCTCAAAACAAGTTTCATTTTAAACACTGCAACATGGAACACATTTGACAAACAATGTTTCTGTCACAATAGATTGAGTTTAAGTTTTATCTTTGGTTGGTTTGTGTAACTTTTCATAATGCAGATATTTTTAGAGCTGGACTGTCTCTCTCTGGTCTCTGTAATCGATCTCCCGTCATCACATGCATCGAGTGATGCTGATCAGAGTCTGACTTCATGCTGTCTGGCCTTGGAGGCACTAAAGAGGTTTGTTCATCTCTGTTGTTCTTCACGTTTTGTCTTTAATCTGCATCTAAGGGCCTGGGCAACCTTTGACCCTTCATACATCTGTCTCGCAGCCATGTGCCTTCCAGATGTGGACATACCTGAACCACAGCCTAAGAGGAGCAACACAACGAGGCAGCAGTAGATGGCAGCATGTTAAGTAAAAGCCTGTGAACTGAACTGTTCTAAAGTCACTTTTTGGAAACATCAATTTGTTGAACATATTCCATATGATGGGTTTGATTTCTGGCTTTGGTCTGTATGCTCCATGTCAACCTCCCTAGTTCTTTTCCTGTCAATCTACTATTATAACTGTCTAATAAATGACAGAATTCAATGCACATCAACAACAATTATCTCAAATTACTTACTAACCCCCAAGGGGAAATTCAGTTGTTTGGTCTCTACTTCTTCAACAGTTGATTCAGACTTCATCTTCCACAGACTGATTGATTGTACAGTCTTATTGCAGTCGGGAAGAAGGACTTCTTGTCAGTCCTGCAGCTTGCTGATCTCAGGTGTCCTTTGGCTTCTCTCTGTTGTTCAAAAGACGAATACAGGGGAGAGTCTAAGTTGTTCATCATAGCATCCGTCCTGTTGTGTGTCTGTTGCTACACAAGAGTCCCCAAATTAGTGCCTATAGTTGAACCAGCTCTCTCTATTAGATTTTAAGTAAGTCATTTGCAGCCATAGCAACCATCCTCTGTGCTTTATTTTGTAACCTGCCTGTTGTAACATCCCAGTATTGTGTCATACAGTGGTCGTTCCACACACACAAAGCTGCGCTCTCGGGTACACTTCTCATTCCTTACCGGTCAGAATTCCAACGCTTACAGATGAGCAAAATAAAACATCCAGGACTTTTGTCTCCTGTACATCACGATTGTCTAGAGTAATGTTTTCATTTTTTCATGTTTCATGTTGCTAGGAACAGAGAAGTGTTGTGACCCCAAAGCTTTATCAAATTACAACATACTCTTCTTGTCTGATTAAGCTCACTAACAGGCTTAACAGGTCTGTGTCACTGTGAAAGATTTGCTTATAAATCTGCTTACTGCTTTGTCATGGTCCACCTCTAAACTGACCCCCGAACATGCACACCTCCATCTGGGCCTGTCGTCCACCCCCTGTGTTGCAGTTGAACCCTGGCTCCAAGATTCTCAGGCCGATCCAGAGAGCTAAGGGCGCCAGAGAGAGAGCTCTGTCTTGTTGGAGGGGGAATGCTGAGAACATGCCAGTCTGAGAAAGGAGGCCATTGTAGGGGGCTGGACTGGGGACAAGTCAGCCATTCAGATGCGGCCAGCCGTGTACAATGGCTAAACTAACATCATTGACATTTGGAGTTGCCCATGCTTTAGAGTGAGAGGAAAAGGGAGGAGTAATAGGATGGGGGGGGGGGGTTGTCACGGAGGAGGGCTGGCATGAATCACCGTATTGGGAAACGCACCACCATTGATCAAATATGAGTGTCAATGGCTGGGTTCAAACCACCATGCCCTCTGATAGCTTTCATGTTGTGAAGACAGGACAGAGGACACATACGGAGAGTCATCTGAGATAGGTTTTCTAAAACAATGTCCCCATGGACCATGGTGTATAACAGAGAGCCAACCGGGGCCAGGGGGACCGAGTAGAACAGGCTGATGCAGGATCAAAGCTCTCAGATAAAGCTGGTTGTTACTCTCTTTAAGGTTAGCTCTAAGTGACACAGCACTTTGATTAATGACAAAGCGAGCAGCTGAGTGGCCTTTATGGCAGCAACTAATGACTCACTCAACTGTTCCTGACTGATATGAATGAGTTCTGGGATCAGCAACAGTGGTACAACATAAGAAGGCTTTCTGTAGTTAAAATTCTTGAGTAAAGGCTTCAGTATGGTCGCGGTGGCCAGTTTTTACCTGATGAAGTCCAAGTCAAATGATTGAACTGATTGAACTACTCATGTTTGAAAGTATCATCATATGGTGATAAGACACCAAAGTTATTTCTCTAAATAATGGTAATTATGTGTAAAATAAAATGACAAATTTGTGATGTTATCAGCTACTTTAAAGTATAGATCCTTTGATCAATCCTATTGATAAGTAACAGTAAAAATGAATGTCCTTGTTAAATTACAAGATAGGGTCATTCTGTTCAAATAAAAATAAGGACAGACAAAGTACTCCAGGAAAGTTCTTGAATGTATAGGTTTTAAACAACAGTTTTATCTATGTTCTATCTATGTTCTAATATGTAGCTCATAATTAATCATGTTAAGGATGTATTGCTCTTATTGGAGCTGAGTTCAGGTAACAGGTAACTATATACAGTGACACACAGAGACCACTGCACTGTGAACCACTGTTGAATAGTTGGCAGGAAGGTTTGGGATCCAAAAGTTAACCAGTTACAGTTGTAAGCGATGTGTTCTACCACCTTTTTGGCCCGTGTTCATTTGGTCAAACAGCTGGGAGCAGGAGAGCGGTGTGGCTCCTGCAGCTGGCCAAATGTCTCGAGTACACAGTGCAGGGTGCTCCTTGGAAAGGCCACAGCAGCATGCGCCTGGCTGATGACGTCCAAAGCCAGGGGAAGCTTATGTAGGCACCCACACTGTATAAACAAGCATGTGCGTGCAGCTGTGGAGGTAAACAAGGCTGGACCACCAAGCCTGAGAAGCCTTTGCTGCCAGCTTGAGGCAGCCTGGCACTGTGGGCTGATAAATCCTAGCCTGCTCTGGAACATAGTACTGTAGTGTAGGTTAGGCCCCGCCTTCTTCGCTGCCTGTGTACAACAGCGTCCTCCCATCCCACTACTCAAGGCAGCCTCTTAAATGCAGTAACAGCTGCTGAAATCAACAAACTGAGAACCTGATATATACTCCTCAGGACTGACCCATGGTCATGAATCAGCCCTGGACAGGAGGTACTTGAGCACGGGTCACAAACACGAGCCTTTGCAGTGGCCTATGGATCTCTTGCCTAACCGCCAGGCTATTTTAGGTCATTCTCCATGCATCAAAAGCCTCCAAATGTCTCTTCAGCGCACAGAGAATGTTTCTGGTCTGATTAAAAGCAGATGATATTTTGAGGTTTCTCTGGCTAAGAAATTATATTGTTGCTGTGCAATGTTGTGTTTATTTTTGAATACAGTTATTCTCTGTGGTTCAGCATTCATTTAGCAATGTATCGCAATAACAATGTCCCAGACAGATGACTTTCATAAGACATTTGAATGATAAAAGAAGCCGATGTTGCTGCCAAAAAGCAGTAACTTTCAGGGCTAACACACTGCCATCATCATACAGTGAAACTAAATGATTACCTTCATATAATGATGTGGGATGTTAAAATCTGCTGACTAGTTCTGCTTATTAAACAATTAGATGACTGTCATTTTCTCCAACATCTACCACTTACCCTTTACTGGTCACAAAGGACGATAGCCTACTGTACACTCCCATGTTAATGACTGGGCCAGTCTCACACATTCATTCTTATGAGATATTCAGAGTTAATACAACAATGTCCATGTCCATATCATATTGAAAACGTTGCCTTTTTCATTTTCAGTTTTGCTGAAATTTGGTGATTCTTCTCAGATTACAGTTATAGTTTCACTCTTGCCCCAGAGGTGACTGAAGCGGTAGGGTATTTTATTCGGCAACCTTTTATTTCAAAACAGTTCTCCACAGTCAGAGATGAATAGCCGTTATTTTTGTATTTATGAAGATTAACACATACTGGAAGCATGCCTTTAGCTGGCAGTTTCTGTGCCATGCATTCTCAGGGAGCATCGCTTCTGACAGCTGTGGGGGCCTGTTAACACCCTGATTGCTGATGTGATTATGACTCTCTTAAGATAGCGAACCACACACAGCTCCCGTTGGACAAAGACTGGCCTGTCCCAGCTGCCCAGGAGATGCTGACACAACCCCAGCTGGAACACACAGCACATTTATCTGGGCCCATGTCCAGCTCACCTTCTGTGTCCCGGGAGGTGAGGGGCGCAGGAGCCGTGTTCCCCTTGGCGAACAGTGAAGGGGGCGGTACAATTGGTACACACACAGTGCACAGTCAGTGCTCATAGGTGCCATGATGGCCACCCCCTGAGCGAGGCCACCCAAAGGACTGCTGTTGACTGGAAATTCTGAATGTCAAATGTTTTTCCATTTGTTGTTGTTTGGGATTTTTGCATCTGTGTCCCCCCCCCCAGGACTTCAGTGTGTATTTTCAATTGGATATCAGGGAGTGTGTGACGGGAAATAGGTAAAACATATTTGTCCTTCAAAAATGGAGGATGTTCTGCCAACACTTCATCCACCTGGCATTGACATTTCTGCAGCAGTGATTAAAAACTATTTGATTGGAAAAATATGGCCACTTTTTTTTAATGTATATAAATACATTAAAAAAAAAAAAAGTTTTGTGCTAGGCAGCATTCCTGCTTTAATAGAGCAAAAACTGTATATTTTGGAAAACTTACTGCATGTCCCATAGCAGTAAAGGATAGCAACAGCCATAACATTATGACCACAGACAGGTGAAGTGAGTGTACCCAGTGACCATGACAGTGGTGTTGTGTGTATATATATATATATATATATATATATATATATATATATATATATATATATATATATATATATATATATATATATATATATATATATATATATATATATATATATATATATATTTCCTTTATAGATTGAAGCAGTAGACCTAGACAATCTGAACTGCTGTACTTCCAGGACATAAATGGATCTGCATACATTTGAAAAGGTACCCTACCAATTTGGAAAGAATTCATTGTATGTGCTGATACTAAACTATTACTTTCCTTTTGGTATTAGTAATGTATATTGTAATGTTAATTATAGTGTTACTTTAAATAACCCTTTTTATATAATATATATATATATATATATATATTTATTTATTTGCATTAATGAATTATGTTCTTTAAATACTGCTGTTAATGCAGAACTACATCTGATCAACAGTGCTGCTAAAACTATGGATGTGGATATGTACAGATGACTCTGGTATCTACTAAAAGCTGAAAACATGAAAGCCAACTCTCTGCAGCAGATATTTATTTTTCAAAAGATTGGATCGAACAGCTTTGTGTCTTTCCATCATCTCTTGATTTTCATTCATGACGATCTTTCACCCTAAACTGTTCTGTCTCTGCCCACTCTGTTCCAAAAACATAATTCAATTGCTTTTTTATCCACAAGCGATGAATAAGCTCTGAATAGTAAATCAGTGCCGTGGCGTCTCATCTTTGGACCAGAGTACGGCTGAGATGACTCCACAGAGGCCCGAGAGGAGAAAGATGGAGCAGGCTCCTTTCCATCTCTTGCTGGTGCAAATCAAAATGAAAACTGCTCTGAAAGGCCAAGCATGTGCTCAACTCATTTGAGGCCCCGAGAAAAACCTGGGAAAAAATACATTGCTGATTCACATCTATAAATTTACAAACAAATAAAAAGTGTCTTCCTGTCTCAAGTACACCCTCCAAAGCTGCGTTCAGATGACTTAACAGCCATTGGAAGGCTGGGGTTTTATTAATTTATTTATTTATTTGCATGCAGTATTAGCACTGCTATTAGGACAAACTGCTAACATGTAAATACTGCTGTGTGATCCTGTCTCTAATGTTAGCCCTGTTACATTAGATGTCAGTAACTGTGTGTGCATATTTGTCTGATGAAAGGCTGTCTCTAAGAAGCAGATGTAGGTGTTTTGCTGAAATAATTTGGTGGGAATTTTCATGAGTTACATTAGACAACAGCTGTGTTACAGGTGGACAGACATTACAGGACTGGGTTTTTGTGGAGAAAAATGAAGTACGAGCGAAACCCCCGAGCCCTTGGGGACACAGCCTGGTTCTGCAGAAGAGAGTGGCACTACATTTTATTGCATCCAACAGTTATAAATGAATAATGAGTAATAACCACAATAGTTTGGACAGGATTAAATTGACGGTGACATGTGATTAACTTCTGATCTTCCATAGTTTGCTTTCTGTCATGGATCATGCACCTACTGTCTACTCTGGTGAATGCTGTGTGAGCTTTGTTTACTGCGGTTTCAACATATAGATTATTATAAAAGAAAGAAAGACATAGAGTGGCAATTACCTCAACTCTTGGCAGTGCATTTAATTAAAACCAAACTGTTTCCTTCAGTGAACAAACATGACAGGCACCGAGCAGAGGAGCTTTTTTCCACTCTTGCCAAAATATTAAGTGAGTACAGGTGCTCCAGGAATGTCTGCGAGGGTGGGGGCAATGCAAAGCTGACCTTTTTCTCTCTACATCCCTCTGTGTGTGTATGCCAGACTTTATATGTGTGTTTATTTATGTATTTGCACATGTGTTTCCTCCAAAAGCTAACTATTTTCACGCTTGCTTTGGTTGCACGGCAGACGAGTGCATCCAGCAGTTTGTGTTAGCAGCCGACTACAGCTTTTGAGTGGTAAAAAAGCTGGAGCAAAAACAAATGATTGTTGCATTATTCACAAGAAGCTGGGGGCTGCTCTAAACAGCACCAGATGCCGGGGACTTGGCGACTTCTGGGGCTGATTGAACAAGACTCGGGAGCCCCATCGGAGCCCCAGAAGAGAGCCACGGAGGGTTAGCAAGACCTGCCACTCCTAACAGCACAACACACTTCATTATACTATTGTTAAAATAAATTGTAATTGTTTAATATTCATTTTCCTTGCGCACATTGATGGTTTACCTGGTAGAGCACATACCACATAAACAGAGGGACCAGGGTTCAATTCTCTGCTTGCGGTCTGCTAACCCTTTCTTTCTCTGATCATTATTTCCAGAAAGTGTCCAATAAAGGAAAAAAAGGCCATAAAATATATATTAAAAAAAAAGTAATATATATTGTGAAATTTCCTTAAGAAAACACAATAGCAGGGCCTTGTTGGATGGATGGTTTCGTAAGTTCCTAAAGGTCAGAGCACGTAATATATTAACGGTCACAGGATTTCAGCCTAAATGAAACTTACTAGCAGTTGATTATTCTTATGTTATTGAATGAATCAATTTAATCATCTCTATTTCAACACGTCAAAATATTCATGTTACAAACAGACTTCTGCACACTTTCTGCATGAAAAATTTCAAAAAATCCCTTTAAACTATTAAAAAAGCCTGTGGCCTCTCTTTAAACGTACACACAACTCAGGTTTGACACTCTTACAAAGCTGTGTATGGCATTTTCTGAGCAAAACAAAGCAACCATTTTCAGAGCATTTGTGCTTCCTTTAAATCCAAATTGCAGGAAATCAATCTTGTAATGAAACACTTGAATTTTCACAAGGCGGACAAAAGCAATCTGTGGGATGAATGAACTGAATGTGAGCCTGCCTTTAGGACCTGTAAGCCTGTACCTTTGGCCTTGGTAAAACGCTGGCACTATTGGTCACATCTGCCTCTCACATTCCTCCTGAGTCGCGTTTTGCAGGGCCAGGCATCTTGGCACAGCGCTGACGGGGAATTTTCCACAGGTCGTCAGTGGAAGGGGCACACAGGCCTACCTTTGTCTGTGCCCACACTCTGCCCTCCTTCTGCAGAACAGCTCACACCGAACACAGCCATCACACACAACAATCAGTAACATTCAGGAACGGCATCTCTTCCACATCATAATATATAGCCTATAACAAAAGTCATTTCACAAGGGACCACTCCCCCCATAATGTCTAGAGCGGACTTTGAAAATGAAAATACATTTCTATGTGTATGTGTATGTGTATGTGTATGTATATATATATATGGGCATCCATGAGTAGGTGTAGGACTATATGTATTTGGAGATGTGTTTATGCATATGGTTAGTGTATAAGGAAAGTGAGTTAAAAGTAAAGAAGTATAGTTAAAGACATACTTTCCCTTATATATCTGTTAATCTACAGTGTTTAGTTTGTTTGGTTTTTTTTTATTCTTTTTTTTTATTATTATTTTTATTATTATTATTATTAGTTGGTATAAACAAAAAAAAATAAAAAATAAAATAAATAAATGCAATGATGAATTATGTTTAAGAAGGAAAGTGATGTAATCATGTACAGGCATTGCAATAAAGTATTAAAAAAAGAAAATAAAAACACAGGTAAGAACGTTCAGACATCACGATTAACACTCTACAGGTTGGAAACTCAGAGTTACTTTCCCATACAACGACAGAGGTATTAACCCAACGGCCTGCTTGTTACCCACCGGCCCGCATGGAGGCCCCCTGGTGGTGGGGTAATTAAAGAACCATAGCCCAACCAAGCTGCAGTAACTCTCCCAAATCCAAAAAGAATGACCAGAGCTGTGGGTGCTCCTAATCCTGTTTGCGGCCATCGGGAACTACTCCAGTCACAGCCGGAAGACGGGAGGTTTGGGGACAGTGGACAATAGCACAGCAGTGGGACAGGGCACAAGGAGAGAGGAGAAAGGTCTGGGAGGGACACCAAACCTGTATTCACCATAGCTCCAAGTTTCCCTGCTTTTGCTGAAGAGAAAATATGTGCAGAACTTTCTCCTGCTTTTGTTATGCTTTGAGTGAATGGCATTTAGCTCACCACATAAACTGTAAAAGTGTGTATCAAGGCTTTCTCTGTCGTCATCTGAAGGAAAAAAATGATACTGGATGAGATTTAAATACTAGAAGTTGACCTACACCTTTTGCATTCACATCGAGAACAGAATTTGTGTAGCCTCGCATGACCTGCCCTTTATCTTAACAAGCCGAGCTCATGAAATGCTCTCTGACCAGCCTCCCTGCTCATATGGACAATAATCCCTACCTTGGGAACACAGAGTCGAAGAGAAAAGGGCGCAGTGGTAATCCAGCCTGAAGGTTTGTCCCCCTCATCTCGCCTCTCTTTGGGGTGTGCAGCCGCTCCTCCCTTCCCTCGAGGCTTCAGTGCCAACCCCAAAAATCCAATTAGATTCCTTCATTAACAAACCCAGCAGGAGAGGAACAAACAGAGCCCCATGCACACTCACACTCACACACATACTGTAGTGCACCTGTGCGTCTCCCACGAGTGAGGTGCAGACAGGACGTAGGGCACGACCAAGCCTTGCTGCAGTTTGTTGAGTCATTTCTGTTGAAAAACTGTTGAAAAGTTTACACATTGTAACACTGCAAAGGCTCAACTCAGACTTGTGTTTCCATTATGCTATGTCCCAGGTGGATAGACACAACACAATGTTTTGTGCGACACCCTATTACAGCATGTGCACTACCTCACTGGCAAGGAAGCCACTGTTCAGGCTCTCACCAGCCTCAGAGGTCGGACCTACAACCAAAACTAGCACACACAATTCCAGGTTTACAACCACTGGGAAGAGAAGTCAGTGTAGTTGATTCATACTCTAGATAGAGTTTGGCATGTCTTTCATCAACTGTTCATACTTTTTGTCTTTTTTAGACAACAAGGACTCTTGGGTGAGGCAAAATTACAAGCATAATTTATTTTGACACTCACATGTGTCATTAAGGGAAAAAGACCATTTTAATTGTAATTTGCCTAAATTGTAATGGTTTCCCTCTCTGTGTTTTGTGCACTTATCAACTGCACATTGTATCTGACCTGGGGTTGGCAGTTACAGCCCAAAGCTGCTATTCAGGATGGGTGCTTTCCAGAGAAAATAAAACCTGCCAACGTATCTGCACACTGAGAGTAAACCCGGCCCAGTCACACAAGTATGGAACAAGCAGGTCTGTGTGGGTCTCTATGCAACTGCAGCCTGATGACTCACATTAACAAAAATGAACTGTTAATTTGTTGACTTCGTCAAAACACTGTCTGTTTGAAAATACAAAAAAAAACATGTTTTGCACAAAAGTTTGTGTAGTGGCCTTTCAGGTTGCTGTTCCAGTCTAAGGTCACCGTATTTAAAAAACCACTGACCTTTTAATTTCACCCAATAGTAACGCCCTCTATTCACATGAACATAAAGAACAATAACTTATTTTTTGAGTTATAATTGTTTTCTTATTTATCATTGTTGACTCTTATGTGATATGTAACTAAACATATTTCAAACTAGTAAAATTGTAATAACAATATTAAAACAGTCTTAGATTTTGAACATAAAATGGCTGCTTTAAACGCTTCCTGTCCTCAGTACATGTGAGTTAGTGCAAAGGGTGACATCAGTCCTATGTGTGTGTATCTGTCGTTCTGCAGCAAACTCCCACATTCCTGAAAAAACAGCAGAATCAACAGGCATGAAATTCATTTCTCACATGGCCACATCTGTGCCTCCTAATCATAACCTGGTCTGACAATTCAATCCCGCACTCCATCGGCCGCTCACCCCCGTCTCTGTCTTCCTCAGACACCCACCACCTCCTTCAATTTTCTTCACTGGAGCGCGCCTCATTACACCCACCGAAAAACAATTAACAACGCCAACCATAATTACAGTAATGGCCGTAAGGGAACTAGTGACCTGGTTCCTTATGTAGCTAGCCTCTGAGCACACCCACAGGGCTGGAGTGTATGTAGGAGTGGAGCGGAGAGCAGTGAGGTGCAGAAGGGTGGGGGACCGGACGTAGTGTCAGGGCGTCTGAGCTGACTGACTAATGGCTGGTCAGGGCGGGTGATTAGGCTTTAAGAAGATGTGGGGGGAGTGCAGTTTGTCCCCCAGCGAGCAACAAACAGTCCAATTCATCATCTCTGGCCAGGAACTGTATGGAAGTGATGAATGTGTAAAGTCAGGTAAATGACTGAATTAGAGTAATGGCTGATTACAGCAATTTAGGCTGAGCAGTGCCAGGAATATACATTCCAGGCTGCAGCACACGATACTGGCTAATCCCAGATGCTTGATGGGGTTTGTGAGTAGACAGAGGCTGTGGAGCAGGTTATAGTCAGTGTAGGCCCTTCATGGGGGCTGGCTCACAACAAATTAAAGCAGGTACAAAAGTAAATGCAATATTTTACTCATAAAAGGTAACATGGAAGGCAGTCATAAATGTATTATTATTTTTTTCTTCTGTACACAGTGCCTGTTTCTTTTACACTTGACATCACATTGCTTCTGAAATTCACCCTCAGGGAAATGTGTGTTGCATAGTTCCAACTTTTTGATACTGCTTAAATAGTCTATTAAAATGTTTTAACAAGAGATAATGCTGTACAATCTTATCCTGAAACTAAAGTGTGAAAACAAATGGATGAATAAACCATTGTGATCCCATACTTGTGTGATTGTTGCACCAATTTGAAAAGTTGCAAGCCAATAAGTAGAGGTGCATGATACTAATATAGCTCTGTGTTAGCATTATGTTGGCTACATTTAAATTATGATATCTGTATGATAATGTATCTCTATAAACATAACACATTGGCTCATGTATAAACATGGGTTTGCCTTTCATCACCCTGAATGTATTTTCCTCTGCACCTGAGGTTAAAACAACATCCACAATGCAAAAGAAAGAACATACAGGGTGTTATTCAATATGTTGCAAGAATGCAGATATGAGGCTTAAAACATTCTCAGTCTGGACTGTTTGAAAAAGCTTTTCAACCAGGAACTCAAACCTCAGATTGAACTTGGCTGCTGTGAAACTTGACCTTACTAAGCCTTTAAAGCAAACTATTTTAATGTTGTGTCTTGAAAGACTTCCACTCTGACTTGCATTTTGCTTTTGAAGGCTTGTGATTAACAGCTTTACCAAAGTATTCCTCCTTGTATTTTTTTTCACTCTGATCAACCTGGCACATTGCACGAGTCTGTGATGTGGCTCTGTGATTGTACTGTACACCACAGTAGTGAGCATGATTAGGGCCTACAGTGCCTCAGAGTGCAGACCCGAGAGAGGTTACTCTGGCAGTCTGGCAACGCTGTGCTCCAGGCCCCTCGCTCCCTGGATTAATGCCGATTGTTTGGGAACGACTCGGAGCTCCGGACCACACAAGGAGAGAGTGAGTGGGAACCTGCGGGAGAGGGAAGCAGAGGGGAGTCTACAGAGACTTCAGCCAACAGCTACCTTCTACCTCTTACTTTTTCAGTTCTTACCCCACCACACAAAAATGACTGTTTTTCCTGAATCCTTCTGTTTCCTTTTTCATTGACCCTTTGAGAAGCAATGATTTTTACTCGTGCCTGCTCTTCCCTTGGGAGCTTTGAGCCTCTCTACCTGCTCTACTGCTGATTGTGTATGTTTATAAGGCTATGTTCTGTGGGAGGTCTAAAAACAGAAAGGGAAGGACGCTAAGGGAGGGATACGAAGAGGACAACAATTTATCAAGAACACTACACTGGCTTTAATTAGCTCAACTCTCACGACGTACTCTGCTTCTTTTCACTCGAGTCATCAAAAATGGCCGGCAATATCGGCAGTGTAAAGATTGCTCTATAAACACAGCAAAGCATCCCAAATACATTCCACCAGCCTTGTAATCGGTTGACTCAGCAAAAGTAGCTCACTTCCTTAGACAGGACAGTGACAGGCCTAAGAGCCCAAGAGGATGTGGAGACGGGAGCTGGCACTGGCAGAAGACACGAGACTGACAGCTGTGTTTACAGAGCCGGGTGTGGGAGGCTGGAGCCCCGCCGATTCACTCTGTCCACAAAATAGCTCCCATGACCTGCCCAGATGCTCACTGTGACTCGATAGTGTTCATGTGGGAGCGCCTTATAAATCAAACAGGGGCTTGATATCAAACACCTTTTATTTGCAGTCTGGTATGGTGTACTCACAGTCTGGAATGGACGGTTTTGGGTTCCCAAAGGTCGAAACTGCTATGTGTATAAGAGAGTGGGTTTAGTAGGATAACCGCAGAGCTTCTTTTAACTGTAATAAAAAAGGGGGGACAGACAGGACAGAAGGCTCTCAAGAGACTGACAGAGATATTTGGGAAGTCAACTTGAAGAGGTTTCAGACAGTGCAGTGAACATACCCACCACTCGCGACTTTGTGTAAATGACTCTGGGGGACTTTTATAGGGACATAAATCTGTTTAAGCAGGCACACATAGGCACTCAGTCACAAGCAATTTTGACATGGTTAAGGGTCATGCCTGGAGTTACCTTAAGTCTCCAGGAAATGAATCCATGGTTCCTAATAGTAATGGGAAAACTACTGTGTATGTGTGAGTGTGATTTAATTTAGCTTTATGACAAAAAGCTTGTAAATTTAAGAGACCAGGTGCACTTATTAAAATATATAATCCCAGACTATATTAACACTTCTGCCATCTGCCGTGAAGACCAAAAACTAATAAAGTAGACATTGTGACTTGAGTTTCAAGAATCAGGGTTAAGTTAGGATCTGGGTCAACTCAAGTCAAGCTTGAGCAGGCAAGTGGCTGGATTTATGTTACTCCTCTCCTTCTTTGTCAAACAGATAGCATTTTGCATTCCTGATGGTGATATTTTACCTAACTAATCAAGAAGAAATAAACTGGAAAAAAAAGTACAGATCATTCTGTTTTTATTGTCTTTCTGCAGTACTTGATACTCTCCATTTAATCACATATGGCCCACACCATATGTTATTAGCCCAATTTAATATCTTCAGCACTATTACATCTTTTCTTATTAATTATATCAGCATGCTTATGATAAGATGCTGATGATGCATTCTGAAATCCAACATGTAATTGTGGATGGAGCCGATCTGCACAATATGTTTTGTGTTTGCAGTTACTGTTGCTATCCTCAATACAATATTGGATTCATGCCACAGAAGGGACTTTGTAAACAACAGATGAGAGAATGTGTGAACAAGGACATGGTGATGCTGTAGGATGTTTGCTGAAAGCTGTGACACTCAAGTCTCATCTGACTAAACAAAACCACAAGAAAAATGAGTCTGCCCTCCATTTTCTGATGTTTTTTTTTGCCTTTCATCCCACAACTGTAACAAACGCCAGCCTAGTTTGTATTTGCCCACATCACTTTTTCCCACTTTCTCCTTTTCCTAAAGAACCTTTCCTGCCTCCCCCATGTCCACAGCCCTGAGCACACCCTGTTACGCCATAGACCGCCTTTCGCCAGTGCAGCTGCCAAGAATAAGACAGACTGATGTGGGGGCCCCTTGGGGGAGGCCCCGTGCTGCTGAGCCAGTGCTCCTCTAGCCTCTGCGCTCACTCCACTCAGTTCAGCCACTTGGCTCTGTTTATTTAATATTCAGTCAGCTGTGGGGACTGGGGTTAGCCACAGCTTATAAAACTCAGTCAGCATGACCAAGATATAACCCCCTCCCCCTCATTTTGTGCAGCCACACGTGCACACACACATGCACGCATGGATACACTCAGTAACATGATATTGTACAATTTAAGATATTTAAGGTATCATTCTTTTTAGCAATAAAATGGTTTTAAAAGGGCATTATTATCCAACAAGAGTCATTCACATAAATATTGTGTAATACATAGTAAATGTGACAAAAATAGTTTACACACTTAAAGATAAGGTATCAACCAACTTCCCTAGGCTGGAACCCTGTTCCTGGATGTGTTTCCAGTTCCAAGTCCATACAATCATGTGACCATGCATGTCACAACACTGGACAGTTTACATCAATTAACTTGTAACTCTCAGTGTTGACATGTCACAGTGAAATTGTAATACGATGTATTGAGTATGATTCAGCCCATCACTGGTTGTTGAAGAGCTGCTGTGTAGTGGCAGACTGGTATACTATAATGTTCATATAAACACATGTAGAAGTGTTGATGTGAAGATTATAGTGTATATAACCACAGAAGGCTTGCAAATGTCACAGAGGTTTTTTTTCCTAAAACCACTTGGATTTTACGTAAACTATCACACTTCTGGTCGTGTGGATCAAAGGAGGTCTCTGGACATAAGGAGCTTATTCGTTTGAATGGTTTTAAAGCAACAGAGCAGAGGCCAAGCAGGAAGTTGAGGAGCAACAAATGAGGGAGTTCAGAGCAGCATGAATATGGATTTGTGTATGAGAGCAGGGGGCGGGGGTCTTAATATTTCTCACAGCAGCCAATATTCACTCTGCCCTGCTGAGAGCAATCCCAGGATGCCTCTGTGCGCCTCGACAGGAAGGCTCCATGGCAACCTCCAGGGTCAGAGGTCCAAGGGAAAGGTTGCTTTTATCTGCTAATGAGGCCAGTACCTGGGGCTGCGTGTCTCTCTGCTGCGCCATGGAGGCAGGGGGCAGTGGCCATCAATGCAGCCTTTGACACCAATGCCATCCTCACTCATCTCCAGTCTTTCAGCGCAGGACGGGGTGCGAGGGGTGACTAGTATTAGTTTCTGCCCTGTAGGGAAGATAACAAACGGCTCAGAAATTGCTGTCACCCAGTCTGGCTCCTCATTGTGTAAAGTGTTCACATGCAAATCAGCAATAGCGCCACAAGCCAGTGCACTGCCTTCCCCATAATTTCACTTTAGAAGTGTGATGGATGGCCTGCACGCCAACATGGTTTGTGTAGTTACTGTTAAAGTGGTGTGAGATTGATGTCACGTTCTTTGTTTCTTTTACACAAATCTGCTCAGCTGAAAGACCAGTGACAGAAAAGTCAAACACGTATAATTAAGTTAGAGCTTTTACCATTCACTAACAACATAGCGACAACACTAAGAAGGGGTATCATCTGAATTATACACTCTTAAAACAAACACAGGTCAAATGAGACATGTTAATGCTCCTCCAACACACTTCCCTTGCCAGTCCCCTCACACTTTATCACACAAGCCTCATTGGCCCATGTGCCCTCTGAATGGGACAAACAGGCACCCTCACCAACCTCCGTCCCTCTCCCACAACACCCCTTTACTCTCATACACACGCCCCCTGTCATGTTCGTAGGACTGAAAAAGAAGTCCATTAACTCTGATTTAGTGGCAGTGTCATGCGGTCCCCTTTGTGAGGTGGTGACATCCAGTGAATGGGAATCAGAACGGGCTCCCCCTCCTCCTCCATCTTGCCTGCCCTCGGCTCAGCTCTCGGGGTTTGAGCGGAGTTTGTGTGGCTCCGGTGGGAGTGTGAGGCCTTCAGAGTTGTGGCTCTGGGGGTGGGGACGTGGATTGAGAGGGTTTCGCTGCCACATGTCTCTGAGTGGCGGACTCTTTGTGCAGAGGCCAGCCTGTTTGTTTAGCCTTTCCTCAGAGAGCTGCCTCACACATGAGGGCTTCAAACTGATGACCAACGACACCTCTCCTCAACACGAGAAGAGACAAGACACTTACTTTCACGATAAATTTGAAAAAAAATAGATGGGAACATACAGACAAAAACAAGAAGAAGAACTTACCTGATGTTTCGTGTGTTGAAAAAACCAGAGTAGTAATTTTATTTCAGTGATATGTTTCTTTTATATAGCTTCAATCTGTTTCCTTGTCATATGTGAGCCCATTTGCTTGTTAGTCTTTCTTGTGCAGTAATTCAGATGGTCTGCCTTGTCCACCTGCGATCTTAAAGACACATGATGCAATGTGCGCCTCAAGGAGTGTGTCAGTCCAAACAATAACAACTTTTATTGACATTCCACCCGGTGACATTTTACCCCAGTTTAACTTGTAACAGACCTCCTCGTATTTCCACCATCTAAAGTATTATTAAGTGTCATAGTCCATCCATCTTACCAGTATCCAGAGTCATACCTGTAACAACATCACTGCTGGAGTCTACAATGTTATATAAAAGATATGCAAGTCTTGCTGAGATTTCAAGGATATTATTGGAAAAGAGAAATAAATTCAGTGTTGGAAGATTTATCGAAGTGTTTGTGTTTCTAAGCTGCCAAGAGATCAGAGCGGGAGGATACTTTCTGAGATTTAACCTTGATGCTTCCAACTCAAAAGTTTCTTGTAAAAAACATTTCCAGGTAATAATTCAAACAGTGAAGCTTGCTTAGTCTGTGAGCATCTGATCGAAAACCATGCAAAGGGTCATGCAGTCCTTGAGAAGTTGACAGTGTTGGCTTTAAAAACCCTCACAGCTGTTAGCCATTGGTATCAATAGCTGTTCCTCTGACCTTTAGAGAAGCGTCCATTCCTGTCTAAACTCTCCCAGTGCCGAGCAACCCCTCTTAGGTCGGGCCCAGCAGTGTCCAGACACAAGGTGAGCCACGTCCACCACGACATGTCAGGAAACAGGAGGTCATCCGGGTCGGCCTTGATTATTGTAGCCTGTCCTCTAGGAAAACAAAATAAGAAAATGTTTACACCAACAGGAAGCTTTACGTTTCCTAATGATGGGGAACACTTTATGGTCCACTGCCAGTCAGAGCTATTTGTATGCGTACAGTGACAATATATCTTCCGTCAGATTAAACATGAAAGGTTTGAAGTATTTTAAGAGTCCTCTTTCAAATGCAGCATGCTGGAATTTTCAACTCAAGCCCATTAATGCTGTTGGCTCCCCTCCAGCCATGTTAGATCTAGCATAATAAGTTGCGAGTTTATGGACCTTTGCTCCCCAAATGTCTACCATGTTGCTAATTGCGTACATCTGTGGCTTGTGTTTTGATGTTTTGTCTAAATGTGCAGCTGTCCGTTGGGTTTCCAACAGCCTCTGGTTAAAAGTGGCATGGCCCTGCGTTATCTGTGTCCAGCCTTTTAATAGCAGCCATTTATGTGGTTTGTCATGCACCTGGGGGCCATCACTTTGTGGAAATCTTGGTCTTAAAATTGACTCTCAGGCCAGTTCAATGTGAAGATTTTGGATGTAAACAGAATTAATTATATAAAGACGTGTATGTGTGTGTGTGCTACAAAAGTAATATATAACATAATAATAAGAAAATATACTTTAAGGTTATGAATCACATAAAGCAGGTTATTTATGTCTATTGTAAAAGATGAGTTGTTTTGATGTACATTTGCCTTTTCTCATTAGATTGCAGATTTTACTTGATGACTTTCACAATATGACTATACATGATTTTTACTTCATATTAATAAACCTACTACATACCTCTTATAGTAATGTCTAGAATTACACCAAAAAAGCCAACAGTAATTATTACTATGAGCTGACTGGTCAAAGCTTGTTCAGTCTTATTTTAGTACTTTAGTACTCTCTCGTGATGGGATTGCTCACTTGTGTGTCTAAAAAGAAGTCACAGAAATTGCACTACACTGGACTTCCAATTGAATACACAAACACAGACAAACCCAGTTTACACAGTCTGGCCTATGTGTTGTAGCTTTCTTTAATGTAAGTGAAGATGTTTTTGTTTATCATTAATTAATTGAGCCAGTGTATTTAACTTTGGCCTCATGTAACAAGCTCAGTGGTTTGTTTGGATCAGATAGCAGCAGTCTCTACTGTGTTGTGTCTTGTAGTGTCATCTGACAGGGGATCAGCACAAATGTGCTCTATGTGTACATCAGTGAAACCCGATCTTGAGTAATTGTTGGGATAAAACGAGGGATTGACCTCTGCCATCAACCATATTTTGTGAAACAACACACACTTGAGCGGACTTTGAAATGGCCTCTTCTTCAGGACTGCAGAGGTCTTTGGGTAAGCCAGTCGTCACTTTTGTAGTGTAACTAAACAAAGCCTTTGGTAATGGTACTCATTTGCCCTTTTAAGCTCATTGAACAGATAACCAGTACCCTGACGTTCCTCTGCTGGACATGACATCACATTTGAGAAATGTAAGGCATGGCTTCATTTGAACAGCACTGGGATGTTGCCCACATGCTTGATTTACATTCTCATGCAATAAAATCTAGTCTTTTCTTCCCCATTGTTTTATAACAGCACTTAATAAATCAAGACGTTTCTGCTTTCCTTTGGCTATTGCACCACAAAGTAAATGTGGTCATTGTTATTGTAAGCCTGTTTCCAATGTCGTTCTCTTCTGTGTATTCAAAACCAATTCAGAGAACATGTTACATATTCATGAACATGTCGAAACAGATTTTTTGTGGGAAAAACTCTTGCCACTTGCTTCACGTGAGCAAATACACAGCATGTCTGATGTGTGTCTGAGTCCATTTTCAGACGTGGTGTGTTTGTGTGTCGGCTGTTGTGATAGCTTGAACCCTGCAGCTCACATTCCTTTCATCCTGGATCCCTCAGGGTGAGCCCCACCTCTCCCAGTCGCTGCCCCAGTGTGAGGGGAGCAAACAGATGCACGCTCTGGCAGATGGCAGGCAACTCAACGATCAGATCAAGTCCACACTTCACAAGTCCACTGTCCACTGCCTCAAACTCTATCCACTGGCATGGCCTCAATGCTCTGCTGAACGGTAGTTGAATTTAGATCAAAGACATTTGTGTCTTTCCAAAGGTCTAGAGGGCTGCTCAGTTTTTAGTAATAACACAAACACTTCCGCCGTTGACCTTCACTGCCCTTCCTCTCCCCTTCGGCACTCAGCCTCAAAACCTGCTTTGAAGGCTTAAGTCGTCACATACACTCAATCACAAACTCAGAACAAAAAACTTTCCTAACATGGCAACTTTCCTCATGCTTAAACACACTTTGAATATGAATATGAATAAGCCCTCAAATAAAATTGTGAAAGCCCTTGTGTTACCCAAATATATACAAACACAATATGATTTAATTAAAAATATTCCAAAAATTGATCAACTCAAATTAGGCAAAAATTAGAAGAAAAAAAAATAAAAACAAATGTATCTGACATTATTTGACATTCACTCGACAGAAAGTAATGGCACGTCCACACAGGCAATGAGTGTCCCAGGACTGAAATAACTTCACAAATGGTAACACACATCTGTCTCCAGTTTTAATACTTGGTAAAAGTGTGCCCCCTTGTGTTCATGAAATGTAAACATATTTGCTCTTAACTCTAAATCTTTGAAATATAGAGGGCACTGAAAAAGTAACTTCTGTGAAAACCCACAGTTAATGTTTTAAATGTTTGCATTAATATGGTATTTTCCAAAAATGAGTTACTTCCTTCTTCTGGACTTGCGCAGCCGTTCGATGGTATAAGAGAACGGTAGGGCTGATCTTTCACACAGTGATAGCGGAGTATCATCATCCACGTCCTCATCCACATCAGCAGAGGACAATGACAGTGAAGAGGTGTCACTTAACCCTTCACTGTGGAGCTGAGGGGAACCCTGCCGAGACGATGTGCATAAAGATGTCTCACTGTCCTTGTCGTCTCTGCCCAGTCCCTCAAGATGAGCCAGGAACGTTAAGGTCTGCTGCTCCAGTGACAGGAACCTTTCCTGCAACTTGTCAGACTGGACAAGGACATATTATAAGGCTTATAACTTTCTTCGCTAATAAAACGACATTGTGTTCAAAGTGTACCTGCTCTATGTTGGACTGAAGCAGTTTCTCTGGCCACACTGACTCGATACTGCTGTTCACAGTGTGACTGACATTAGCATGGCTCCATGTCAGCTCCTGAAGACAGACAAGATTTTAGTCAGGTTTTTCAATAAACAAACTGTAGGTGTGTTTTTTTCCTGCAGAAAGACAACTTCACCTGCAAAACTCGTATGTTGTCCTTTAAATGAGACTGACAGCACTGGAGTCTGTCCCTGTATTGATCCACCTCTGTGATCATAGTCTGTGAAAACAACTAAAAGGGTTACAACTAGCAATGACAAGACATCTACAAAAAAACCATGCTTTGTGTAAGTCATGTGATGTGGGCTTTTTTGTGATTATTGGGTTGCCATGACATTTCTGAAACCTGGGGTATTGTGTAAAGTAACTTATGGCTATAAAAATACAGTTGAAACAAAATGTCTCATGTAAGCTATGTAATTGGACTATAAATTCCAAAGGTTGAGGAGATTGGACGTATGTTACCTTCACGTCTGCCTGGGCCGAGGCCAGCTCTCTGGGACCTCGGTGGCCCTTTTTGCTGAGTGTGACCCCTGTGTGCAGCTCCTCCAGCTGAGCCCACAGCCCATCCAGACCCTGCTGCACATCACTTACACTGGTCTCTAGATTGGACTGTACCTTCAGCAGCTCACCCAGAGACAGTACCCTGGCAGACAACAGCAAGTTAGGAAGCAGACGAGAGAGCGATCAACAGGTACTGTATGGTTTAAACTGACCTCTGCTGTAGATAGCTGTAGATCAGTCTCACTCTCTTTGTGAGACTATCATCTGTGTCAGCCTCTTCCACTGCTTCCTCTGATCCCACATAAGCCCTTTCAAGAGTCTGGGACACTAACTGCAGTTAAAAAGAGAGGATACACACCCATTTAAGAGGCATGCAGAATTTGACACCTATTCAAATCCAAGCTTAATCTGGCTTTTGAATTTACTTTACTTGTCATATGTCTTTTATTTTGACTGTGAGCTGTGAGAACAATGGAGGAAGATGATAATAGGGCAGCTGGTTTACAAATACATTCAGCTCCATATTGTATGCAGGGTTTTCAATTGTGTGAGGAGTAATTTTGTTTGAGTTAAATGCTTTACATGAGGCAAAACAAAATAAACTGACACTACATAGACAAAGACTAACATGAACAGCACTGATTTGTAGATGTTATGTTTATGTCTATAATTCAGCTGTAGATAGATACAAAAGTAGCATGTAAGCAGACTAATTAAATAAATGTAAGATTTAACAATTTAAAGAAAAAAGAAAAGTAAGTGAGTCTAACAAGAAACACAGAACTTGATGAGATATCATGTCTCAGCTCTGGCTGAGTGAGAGAAGATGACAGGCGTCTGTGGCCCAGGGCTAGAATATTTGCGTGTGCTGCAGAGTGTATGTTCTGATCTGTGTAATACTAATGACAAAGACCAGTCTGATCTACATGCACAGGAGGAGTAAAACACAGAAGATGACAGGTGAATGCTCCAGGCTATGAGTGTGTGGTGTGTTAAGTGTTTGGTCGCTCTTACCTGCAGACTGCTGAGGAGAGCCTGGATATGGGCCACAGTGGGGTCTGGTAGTGGCTCCTGAAGCACACACAGCAGCAGAGTGTCGGCCAGGACGAGAGCAAGAGGAGCGTGACAGTCTGGTCTGCTCCACTGAACAGCTCTGAACAAACCCACACACCACCGACAGAGTGTGAGAATATTTGTGTAAGGTGTAGAGTACTGGTGAGAATAAACTGTACACACCCTTATACTAAACATAAAAATGACTTCTTTATATATCTTTTAAATATTGTAGACTTTCAGATAAACACAACTGACAATGTGTGATTTACCAAGAAATACAAATTTATCATTTCATTTGCTTCCTGTCATTGTGTGTGTATTACAAATAAAAAAGGTACTAAATATAAACCAAACATATTCTTTGATACAACTAAATAAATAAAAATAAGTGAAAGAAGAAACAATAAGGGTTTACCGTAAAGAGTCGTGAATTTCTTGATGTATTTGCAGAGGTTCTTCCTTGAATAAAAGCAAAGTAGTTTAAAAAGCTCAGCCCACATATTCACAAAGGGTTTAGACTAAAGTGATGGTTTTGGGCATGTCTACCTGCGTCTGTCCTCGCTGCAGGTAGCCCTTCAGGGCATGGACACAAGCGGTCAGCAGCGTCCACACCAGGCACAGGAGCAGAAGGCCATAGGCAGAGGGGTGCAGCTGCGCCTCTACCTGGCAGACAGACCACACTACACCTACTGCAACTACACTCCAACAGCTTTTCCAAGGAAGCTGTGCCCTCTGAGTGCGCAGCCAAGAGAGGAGCTGGGACTGAGCAGCGGCCACTGTTTGGAGCCAACTGCAGATGGAAAACACACACTAGGATTATATTGCATCAGACTGATCAGTGATCATCAAACTCATGATTAAACTGAATAAGTTCCTGTTCAGCTCGTGTTAAAGTTTGCTACACAGTGGCCTCAAAAGTGGAGCAGGATAGATTTGTTTTGTGATACATTCTTGTTTTGAAAAAAATAACATTCTTATCCCTAAAAAATTCAAGAGACACTTTTTTTCTCTAGAGGGAGCATAGAGGTCCATGGACACAGGTGTGTTGACAAAAATGTCATTAAGAAATGTGTTAAATGAAGTGAGAAGTGTGTTGTCAACATAATATGAGCAGAGAAATGTCCATAGGCCCCCATCTTAACACGTCTCCTTGTTGCAGCAGGTAATCTGAGAGCTGCCACTCAGACACTGAAACAAATCACAGAGCAGGGAGATACCTACCTGCGCAGACCAGTCCTCTCAGCCTCCAGGTCATCTTTCACCTTCTCCATCCATCTAGGGCTCCAGTCACAGTCTGCAGTATCAGTCACACTTGTACTCGGTTTATCTCTGCGTTTTGAGTAGTCAATGGTCAACTGAGGCATGGGAACAGAACAGGCACCAGAGAGCAATGAGGGCAATAAGCTCAACATTTGTGCTCATGATAAGTATGTGAGTAGGTGTGCAGCACAAGCTTGTTAAACAGGATTTACTGGACTATTTGTTTTTCTGGGTACAACCTTTTTCCTTTTCCAGCCTTCTTGTCAATCGCAGGAATGTGTTAATCAAACTGATGACAATTGTATTAGGAGCCAGCCCTGCTGCTCCTCCCAGCCACCACACTCCCCAAACTACCACCTGTGTGAATCACTTGATACAAATAGTCAGTCACACCACGTGAACAAGTCGTTAGTGCACATAATATGTGTAGTATGTGTTCCATAAACATTTACACCATTTTAAAAACAGGAAGTTGATCTGAGCTAAGACGTAATATCAATGAACAGGGTGAATAAAAAAGTGACCATAATAAATATTTAAAATAATGAAAAGCCACTTACAGACATAGAAGAATTTACTTTCCCAACACATGTACACAAAGAAATTATTCAGCTGCAAATGTGACATAATCTGTACATAATCACACATGCATTACTTTACATAGTACTTTTGTCTTAGACCAGAAGAAAAAATGGCCTTAATTTAGTGTATGCTCAGAGAGCATTTTGACCAAAAAAACAAAACAAAACCCCAAAACCCTGGCTCAATTTTCTACAGAACACTTATAGTACAGGAAAGAATTCAGCAGCAATCATGATATTAAAATTCAATTAAAGAGTTGGATCCTACCTTCTTTTAAACATCTGAGTGACACCTAATGCACAATACATATTAAAGACATTTGCTTTGGTTTGCAAGAAAATCAAGACAACTTATGCATTGTTCAAAAAATTCTTAAATGAACAGACAAAAAAAAATCACATTATAATGATGTTATAGCATACAGTGCATTGGATGGGGCTTTGACAACCTGCTTTGAAAATAAAAGGGGCATTTTTTTGCCTAGCCACTGTTGATGACAGTGATTTTCTTGGATTTAGACACTGTTAAGCTACATTCACAATGGCCTCAAAAGTGGCCCAGATAAGTTCAAATTTATTCGGCTCAGATGTGTTCACTTTCGTGTGAATCGGCCAAAGCACACTGGAATCTAATCTCGTTTTATTTTCTTTTTGTGAATTTTTGGTGACTTTCACAAATGTAAAGGCACATCAGAAGTTATCAGATTTCTCTCTTATTTTATAGAAAATGGTTAAATTATTTCAAAAATAAAATTACAAAAAATTAGGAATTCAAAGTCTGGTAAAAATATAATTTACTTTAAAAGCCCCAAATCAACACCATATAATCAATAAATAAACCTAACCTTAGTGTTAACTGGGTTACTTTGATTCCAGTAATGCTTTTGTTACTGTGATCTTCTCACACCAGAAACAAAATTAGGCCAAGTAAAGGACAGCCAGACCAAAAAAAAATGATATGGGCCACTTTCTTTTCCTCTAGTAAGAGTGCAATGTTGTTTTGAAATAAATACTATGTTAATAACATGTATAAAATTATGAGTTTATACATTTTATTTTAAATGCAATACTGATTGTATAGTAATTGTATTTAACTGGAAGTATTTTAGTCCTTGATAAACTTATCTGTTCATTGATCTGTAAAAAAAAAAATCCAGATTGCTGTGCGCTGGGTCTAAAGGGTGTGATCAATCACTACATCAAGGTTTTGTGATGTGAACTTCACTGGCTCCGTTGCCATTAGTTGTTGTGGTGATGATGTACTGGGTAGTAGCCTGCTGATTTGGTGGTTGCTGCTCCAGATGTTCAGTGTGGCTCTGGCCTGTGGTTTGAGGAGCTGCCTGTTTGGTGTCCATCTCAGCCTGACCATCTGAGATAACGTAGTGTGTCTAGAAGACAAACACAAGAACACATGATGGACACAAGTAATACACTTTAATTTGAATTACATAAACAATGGAATAACTAAGCAGAGCATTGAACTGATCAAAGAGTGAGCTACATTGATACCAAAATAGCTGAGCATTATGAGAGCCCACGTGAGATGAAATTGTACCACTAACTGTAATACATTTAGATGACACTTATAATAGTAAAAACAATAAATCAGACCTTTTAATCTTATATTCAGTGTTAAATTTGTCATATATCATATGTTACATACATACCGTTTTCACCTGGTTACTGTTCACACCTGATACAGGGGTACTGGCCTCAGCAATCACATATTGAGCATGAGGCAGCGCCATCATCTGGATCTCAGATGCTGCTGCAACAAGAGGATAAAACGTTTTTAATGACATAAAAAAACAACAGAGTCTGATGAACTAACATATGTGAACATACGGAGGACTCACAGTATCCTCGGTAGTTCCAGTTCCCGGGTAAGTATGCATGCTGTACTGCCCCTTGTTGCTGCTGCTGCTGCTGCTGAGTGGTGCTTGTCTGGAGACTCTGGGTCTGGGGTAATGTCACAGGGGTCAGCTGTGCTGGACTCAGCTCCTGATTAGTCTGCTGGGAGGAGGGGCTTAGAGGCTGACCAGGAACCTAAACAAACACAAAGAAATGCTTTTTACCACACTAAACTCACTATTCACACTTGCCATGTTTAGTATGGATAAAAGTAACTTTGGTGCAGTTCCACTGTTGTGCCTTAAAATGGCAGGTCTCACACAAAAAAAACTGATGTCCAAAGTGACCAAAATCAGGAAGAGCATGACGAGATGTCACTCTTAAATTACATGAATTAATATCCTCTCGAGAGCAGAAAGAACAATTCAAGTCAAATGGCTCATTTTAAACCCATAATAAATAAACAAGCTCATTCAGTGCCGTCACCACCCTTGTTTGAACCCATCTTAAATTAAACACCAGTCTTCACAGACCGAGCACTTATCTACACACTCTTTCTCAACTGTGCCATCTAGTGTATCTATTAAGAAAGGCTCAGTCTGTTGAGTCATTTAGTCCAGGGCTAAAAATGCCAATGTAAATGCTAAGCTAACTGCAAAAAATGGTTACCGTTTTGACTAAAAGAATGTAATTAAAAACACACCCTTGATACACTCCTAAGTAGATGGAAAGTATGAGGACTTACCTGTGTGGCACCTTGCCCGTTGCCTGATGGCTCAGTAACATGAATGTGTTGCACCTGGATTGAATGCTGACTGTAGCTGTGAGGGTCATGAAGCTGGCTCACATCAACTGTCTGTTGCTGAGAATGAGGTGATGAGGCCTGTGAAGAAGTATTCACTAGCACCTCAACTGATACAAAAAAGCCAGTCACAACAAATAACCTGTATTTCATATTTCTGGCTTTGGCTTGGTTCAGATTATTATTGTACTTTTGAGATACTTTAGCTATCATATAATGGCGCACTTACCGGGGCCACCTGCACAACCTGCAGCTGAATGTGCTGAGGCTGGGTTAGGCTCCCTCCAGCCTGAGAGACAGGGATGTACTGTATCCTCTGATAGTCTCCCTGCGCTGTCCGGTAATCTGTGGTCAGCGTTTGTGAGAGCTCTGTCATAGCCTGCGTCAAGAGGTCTGTTGTCTGTCAAAAAAATACATGTCAACAATGTCTTACAATAGCAACAATAACAGAAATTTTATATATATATATATATATATAATAATATATATATAAATATATATATATATATATATATATATATATATATATATATATATATATATATATATATATATATATATATATATATATATATATATATATATAATGTATATTAATTAATATATATATATATATTAATATATATTTTATATAAAGTAAAAATCTAATGTTGTTTTACAAAATATTCTAAAAATCAAATCGTTCTTACCACTACAGCCTCAGCTGTAGTTCCATCTGTAGTAATGACTGCAGGTGTACTGCTGATAACTGCTGTAGTCAGAGGTGCCTGGATGGTGTTAGCCAACTGGGCAAACTCTGGATGCTTCTTTCGGATATGCTGCACCATTTTCGTCTGAGATACAAAATAGACATGTTATATCACAGCCTTTTATGTGTAAAGTTTACTGTGTCATACAGTATTTACCTTGCTACTGTACTGTTTGGCACAGTGTGGGCAACAGACAGGTGCTGTCGCTATGGTGCCAGTCAGCTGGGTGTGAGTACTGAGCATGGGATCTGGCTCACCAGGAGCCGCTGGCCGCAACTTTCGAATACTTGGGGGCAACTCTGCACCAGGGTGGTTCTTTAGGATGTGTGCTTTCCTCTTACTGGCACTTTTATATACCTGAGACAGAAGCAACAGGTAAAATAAAGGATATTTTGCATAAAGCTTAGCTACAATCTTAGAAAGCCCTGAGGACAAATTGAAATGGAAACTATTTGCATAACTTTTTAACCTGAATATTATCTAACCTTATCACAGTACTGACAGAAGTAGTCCCTGTTGGGCTTGATAATTGGCAGAGTTAGCTCAGGTACATCATCAATGCGCATTTCTGGATGACGCTTGGATAAATGATTGACCTGAGACCAGAGAAATATGGGTTAGCACTCACAATCATTGTTGTCAATTTTACAGTATATTTAGAGTAGTATAGAGAGTTCAAATTAGGTCTCACCAGCATCCCGCGGCGCCTGAAACCCATCATACACAATCTGCATTTGAACATGAAGCTTTCAAAGTCGGTGGTGGGCACTTTCATTTTGAGGGCTTTGGACCGGAGGACTTTGTCAGCCTTCTTAGCTTCTCTGTCAGGGTTATGCATCCGCTGCATGTGCTCACGCAGCTTATCTTTCCGCTTTTTTATAATAAAACAACATTTTAATAAAACAGCATTCCTTAATAAAGAGAGCACCAAACTATAGCTGTAGCTGTGCTTATCATACCTTAAACTGTTTGCCACATGTTGAGCACAGAAAGTCCTTTCGGTCAGAGTGGCGTAACATGTGCAAACGCAGTTTGTCTGGCCGGCAGAAAGCCTTCTCACAGTCTGGGCACTGGAAGATCTTCTCAGAATGAAAGCAGCGAATGTGCTTCTTCAACTGTAACATAAAATACTTTTTTTTTTAGTTGCTGTTAGAGGCGGGTGACTGGAGCCTATCCCAGGAGCTTTGGGCCTTGGCAGAGGTACACCTTCCAACCATTCACTCTCTTAGTCATACAGACACATACTGACATACAGTCAGACAGAGCGTTGATGCTGAGCCCCTATAAACAATAAATTATTGATTGATTGTGTTTAGAATATAAGTTTTCTGTGACATGGTGGTGTGTAATGATGGTGTAATGTTGGTCTGTAGACAATGTATCATGTATATACGCTTAACTTTAGAAGTATTACCAACCTGGATGAAGTCAGTAAATGTCTTTTTACAAGATGGACAGCTGAAACAGCCATCCACTGCATGCACCCCTACATGGTCTTTAAGCAAGTCCAGCTTTTCAAAGCTTTCTGGGCACAAGAGACAGGAGTATGAGCGGTTTTCTGTGTGCACTAGCAGATGATCCTCTAGAGCAGAGTCACTCAGGAAGCTCTTTGTGCAAATGTGACACGAAAAGGTATAAGCTTCACGGCCATGAACCCGTAGATGCTGGTCCAGTTTGTCTTTATCACGAAAGGCTTTACCACAGTGAGTGCATTTAAATGGACGGAAACTCTTCCTGATAAAAAGGTGTTGCAGTGCTGCATTCTGTAATCAGAGAAAGGAAAACTAATATCAGTAAATTTCTGCAAATAAGTATTTTGTAACATTTAATAAAGCTATTGATACAATAAAGAGTACAGGAGATGGCATTTCCTGAAGTAGTATATAAAATTAAACCCTTCTGCTATCCTCCCAGTGCCACCTACCTGCACATCCACCTTTAAAGGAAGCACGCATTGAGAAAAAGAGACATACTGTTGTAAATCTTGTGCTGTTAACACTAAAAAGTCATGAGGACACAATGACTAGGCATGCATGCACATGATTCAACTAATGTTCCAAATATTTTAATATTCAAATCAATTCATGGCTATCATTCATTTTTTTGTTGCATTTTAGTACATCTAATATTACGTGATGTTTTTATATTTGGACATGCAGGTGGATTCAAGGAACCAACCAGGCAATGGTTTAACAAAAAAAAGCTGTCTTGCGCATGTACACATAAGCAACAATATTAGAGGTATGAAGCATCTTACCCGTATTCTCTTGGCACGGCGCATGTCCTGAGATGTGAGGTGGGCTTCAGACTCACTGCTCTGTGCGGGGTCCTCTTTTAGTACAACAGGGAGCTCCATGTTAGAGGGAGGAGTGGCGGATTCAGAGACTGGTTCCTCTACAGAAGGTATGAGTTGACCCTCTGTCTCTCTCCCAGGCTCAGCTTCGGACTCCATTTCTGGTGCTTTCAGCCCATTTTGCACTCCTCCCACCCTCTCCTCCAAGTCCTGCTTTTCACTCATTTCCAGCATTTCCTGTTGGACAGTATTTCATTACATTACGTGTTTATTAACAGCAGGCTTCATAACTGTATACAGGATTAATTATATGAGAAATAACAAGACAAATGTGAGACTTTTGGCACTTTTCAATACATTGTAATACAACTCTGCCCCTTACTGTTGTCTTCTCACTAGAATCTCCCACTGAATCCAAACGTATGAATTTGGGTGGACGTCCCGGTCTCTTTCCAGCTCCAAACCTTTTCCTGCCCCTTCCCCGACTTCGACCTCTGGGTCTAAAGCAGAAACTGAATATGTCAAGCTGGCTGTAATGTGATACACCTAACATAAAAAAACAAAAGCATACTGCAAAGACGACAATACCTAACAGAGTTTAATTTATCATCATGCATGTTTAGATGATGCTGTAGTTGTTCAGAGCTTACGAATCGTTTGTTACACTCATAACAAGGCCAGTTCCTCTCCAGCTCCCGCAGTGCTAGTAATACAACAAAAGATTAGACAACCAGTGATACAAAAAGTATTTCTATAGATATAAACCACATTGAGGCAGACCTTTTCTTTCTTCCTCTGTTACACTGTGGATCTTCTGATTTACAAACTCAGCATATGATGCCGCATACCACACCTGTAGACATAGACATTTACCCAAAAAACAAAAAATGAAGACACTTTAACTAAAATGTAAGTGAGGTTACAAACAAATAGCTTAGCTCATTTTACAGTACAGTGCTGACCTTTAGCTCCTGTTTGGGTTGGATGTTCTTGATGGTTGTGTAAAATATTTCAGAACCATATTGATAAGCCACCAGGTTCTGCTCAAGATGGTTCTGGGCAGGTCTCACAAACATCATCCAATTACAGCTGTCCTCATCAGAAAGGTCAAACCACATGTCATTTGACTTCTCTGTTTCTTTTTCTGTGTCCAAAATGCACAGCTAAGAAAAGGCAACAGAGTTGTCAGTTATGCATGAAAAGTGTAATAAACATATTATTCAACATTTATACAATAAATATACATTTAGAATAAAAAATAAGACATTATGTTATACTTTAAGATGAATGTAGTGGCTCTGCAGTTTGCTCTGGGACACAAGGGGTCCCTCCAAAGGTCCAAACTGTGTACGCTTTGGGATGCGTCTCTTGGAGAACACCCCACCAAGGAATCGATCCATGTATAGGACCAGAGGTAGGCTAGCTCGGGCCTTGGACATTACTGGTCTGTTAGGAATAGGGTGCAGAGGACCATGCCTTAGACACACTGATGGGTTGGACCCATTGCACTCCTCACACCCTGAAAGGCAACAAAAAAGACAAATTATATCACAACAAGGACTATATTTTGTTGAGACAAAAAAGTTTGTCACTCACAGAGATTGTGAGGGTTGAATGCTTCATGCTGACAAGGTTCCCAGTCATCTATCTCCGAGTCTTCTTCTTCATCTTCATCGGAGTCATCAGTAGAGTCTGTAGCTCCAAGAGGACTGGTGGGGGGGTCTGCTATATCTGTGATGGAGCTGAGTTGATTGGACGCAGAAAGCTGCTCCTGTGTGAATATGAATATATAATTATAAACACATCAGAGAAAAATGTAGGAGTTTGTAAAGACCAAAATATTGCATAGAAAATATACAACAAAACCAAACCACAATAAGTCCCTTATAGGCAAACCCCTCATGTATTTTATCATTTAAATTAAATAAGTGCTTCTTTTATTTTATTTCAATTAAGTTCTTACCTGGGAAACAGGCTCAAGAATGGCTTGGGGAGCTTCTGCCACATTACTGAGAACATGTAGATTAGCTGTGTTCATATTTTGCCCACTTGGCAACAAGACTGTGACCTGTAAATCAGATTTTAAAATGACTCATTTCTTTTGAAGAAAGCAAATTCTCAGTTAGAACCACAGCGACTGAACTTTGTTAACATACTTGCTGAGTTGTGCCATCTTGTTGAATGTAAGCCACCTGTGGCTGATCAGCAAAGACAGTCTATAAGCAAAAAAAAATAAAAATATGAGCAAATCCAAAAAATGAGAGAAACATGCGGTGTATCTTAAGCGTTTTAAATGCACTTTTAACTTGGTAAAACCATACATTCCCTCACACTGTACAAAACAATGCTGTTAGTCTTACCTGAGAGCCATCTGCAGGGTGTATATAGACTAATGTATGCTCATCTGTTGCATATACCACTTGTTGCTGCCCCTGTTCTGCCTGATCTCCACTGTACACTATCTGAGCCACTGTGCCACCTTCAAAAGGGACCTGCAACACAGCACAAACAAATCTGTTGAGCATGTGCATTAAATGTATGCCACTTCTTTTCTGGTCAGGCTATCCCAGAGAAGATTGCAAACCTGTGTGGTATTGCCAGAATCAGTAGAAGTGTCAGTAGCCTGGCTCCACACAGAGGGTTCCTGTTTGGCCTCCATGGCAGCACCGTCCCAGGCCTATCACCTGTAATTCCTGAGACTTTCAGGGATGCCTGCAATATACAAAAGTAGAGGATGGATTTTTTTCATAAAAAAATAAATCAGGTAGATATTTATGCCTATGGACTTATATAACGCTCTGTTGAAGACATAACTATAAGTAAATTAGCAAATTTACAGCTATACAATGTGCAAACTGGTGTAAGAATGGTTGTGTTTTATTAGGTTCATGATAGACCAGCTTGGTGACATTTACTTAAAGCGTAATCTATGTTCTGCCATAACAAAGGACAGACAAGGTTGCCACCTCAGTAACTATGCAGCGACAAATTTGGCTAAGGGGGCTATAGGAACATGAGATTATAGACGTTTTTCTCGGGTGACAGAAGTCGAGCATGCCAAAATAACCCTGCATGTGCGTTTGTATTGAGAGCGGTCGCACAGGACACTCAGCGGGGGTACGAGGGAAAAGGCGGCCCAGGTTTGCTAAACAAGGCCGCCAGAAAACTGAGTCTGTAATGTCCTTTGTCGTTCAAAACCCAGACTGAGAATCCTCACTCCTTGAACTCATTCTAAATCACAGTTGGTAGATTCAACAATAATTTTAGTTCCCCCCTATTTTAACCCTGCAGGTTGTCGGTCCCAAACGGACCATACCACAAAAACTAGCGCTAAAGAAACCCGGGCATTCACATTGCTGCAACATTAGCATTACGGACACATAGTTCTACTCTACAGCCGACCTGGAGGCTAAATACAGCTAGTCAAGCCCCACCATCTTAGCCACATCTTGTTGTTTTAAATATGAGTGGTCATGAAGCAGTAAACGGTCGGTAATTTTAAGCAAACCCACCCGTCCCCCATTCTAGTTGAGCCCAGCCCTTCAGCTCTACTGTGGAACAAGGAAGAACGGGCTCCATTTTGGGTGGGACTAACAACAACATCTCCGCGGAGAGACATACGTTACAAAGAAGACATATTATAGCACTACATTACTGCCAAAATAACCAACATTGGTTATTGATTTCACTAGAAATGCGTCTAAAAAATAAGCTACACCGTTGATATTGAAGCAGTGCCTTTTTTAGGTTCATTTTGAGGAAACCGTAGAAGCTGTTCTTACCTCAGAATGGTAGCTGCAGAGATGGCCGCATTGCATATATTAACATAATCTGCCTAGCAACCGACAAGACCGTGATTTTTGATTGGTTGTTGTTTAGGAGAAAATAAACGAAATGCAACACAGTTTAGAATCCTACCATCTTTGTTTAAACTACAATAATCGACAAAAAAGTTTTAAAGCCATAATACTTGGATATGTTAAGAGTTGTCATTATCTTTTCTTCATTCTAAATCAGGGGTCATATCAATTGTAGCCAATCACAAAAATGGAGACCAAAACTGTCCAATAGAATTACTTCCTATGTTTCATTTAAAATAGACCTAATAACTACATTATTATTCAGAACCAAAATGACACCAGAGAAAACTGTGCAGTTTTGAATGATTCCCGTATTTTGTTTTATTTTATTTTCAGTTTTTTACATCATACACACATCCCTCCCACACATGAATGGTGAAATACAGACCAAGAAAGGTTTACAGATATCTAAAATTATATTTGAGGTCCACACATGTTTTCCATTGTGAGAGGATGCATTCGATTTTTCATGAAAGTCCTATGTATTATAACTTCAATTTCGTCAATTTCTTTAGTATATGTTTTCTAAATTAAATTGAACCTTCACCTATGTAGTCATGTGGCCAAAGAGCTATTTTACGCTCAATGGCCACAAGATGGCACTAAACTACCATGGATTTATATGAACTTTGGAGACGAACGTAGAACATATTAATAAGAGAAATTTCCGCCCAGTTTTGTTTTGTAGATGTCAGTAATAAGTTCTAGGTTCATGACGAATGATTTTAGATTAAAGTCAGTTAGACTGTTTTATAATGTAGAAAGACAAAACACAATATTACTCAATGCAAACACAATTTGGCACAAACAAAGAAAGTTTGTCATTGTGCTTTGATTTGGGTGATTTTTCCACGTTTTCAGATCATAGAATGCAGCTTCAGATAAATATCTGCGTATGAAAGCGTGCAGCTGGCCACACGGTGGTGCAATGCGCGCTTTGTCGAGCGGGAGTCTAAACAGGGCACGGATCAGAGAACAGGGAAGAGGGGAGGGAATGAGGGAAGACGGTGGGAAGGGGAGGAGGCTCAGGCGCCGCGCAACACACACTCAGTGCACATTTCCAGAGCAGAGCGAGCTTCGCGCAAGTCTCCAACGATTTCTTTGGAGCTCGGCTACAAAACAAGCGGAGCAGGACTCGTCCCGCTCGTCGCGACTCTTTGGCACCTTATTCCAAGGACGTGATTTGCTCTTTATTCTCCCAGACGACACTCTCCATACACAGCTCACGGGATATAAGTTATTTAGAGCAGCACAAGCTCCTGAAGATGGGTTCAGTCCCAGCGATATCTGTCCTGTTTTTGGGCATAGTGGTTCCTTCCTTGGCCGCCTATATCGAGGTACGTAACCACATTTAGATCCAAGCATTGCGCGTTTTTCATCACATCTTTAGGGCCTTTGCTGTGTCGCCTTGACATGAATAAGGCACGTAGACACGCTTTCAAACATTTCACTTTACATGTGACTTTACTGTGAGCCATCAACGTATTAATTATTATTTCCTTAAATTGAGAAATTAATTTGCTAGTCCAGTAGTTGCTGTCGGTGTGGTTTTGAAAGCTGTAAATGTTTTGAGAAATTGTAGACGAGAGTATTTGCTCTGTAAGTGGCTTATCCTTGTGCAGCACCGCAGCCTGTTTGTGAGAGTTGAACAATGTGGGCCGGGAGGTGCTCTAAGTGCTAGACCTAAAGCAGGGTTTACTGCAGAGATCAAATGAAAGACAACAGGTGCGTTGTCATGTTTTGGGGGACCCACAGGACCCTTCATTGGATCAGGAACACAGCTGCTTGGCAGAATATCACTAACTTGTATTATAGGGTAATAGGCTACTGTTTGAAATGTGTGAAATATAAGGCTCTTATTGAGTATTCAGAATAAAGAATGTGGCAGTGGGTAATCCTCAGGTAACAGGCTAAATCCACATAAATACTATGCTTAATTCTTGAAGTTACAACCCTTACAGGCTTATCTGTCATATTCAGATTGGGTCCATGGTTTGAAAAAGATTAGATGTGTTTTGATAAGGTTGTGTCTGTGCTATAGTGGTATCCAATAAACAGTAGGCTATATTGTCACAGCATGTGTACTTAAAGTCTTTGAGGGTTTATATTTATCAAACCGGTAAGTGTTTGAACATGTAGGCTCTAACCTGCCTAATATTAAGTCCAAGTCTAGTTAAAATGGCATCGACCTCTTAAATGATCAGTGTCAAACCTTTTCCACCCAATTCAAACATATCCAGTACTCGGCTCATGTGCACACATCTCTCACCTGTCCTATTTTCCTATTGGCCCACCATTTGTTGTCCCTGAACACTTGTGCCCTTCTTACTCTCTGTCTCAGAATGACATCCATTTTTAGAGCGCTCAAGCCTCCAACAACAATAGTCTGTAAGCACCAGTGTTTCTGATCATTAGCCTACAACAAAACATTTTATTTAATTTAAGATTTCAGGTCCTGGCACTGTATGCAGAATAAAAAGTGCTTTCCACAAACTATATCTACCTCTCTTGCATTTGTCACAAAGCCACTGCTGTTTGAACCAGTGTTGGCTGGTATTTTGTAGGGACTAGTCATGGTTTTTCTCTCCCCAACAAAGTCTAGGTTGCTGCATTTTGTCTACAAAGCCCAGTCTGATGTGCCTTGATGGCATTGGTTTGCCATTCTAACTGCACAATTGTGTTGATCAATAATGTACGGAGTCCCCTGGGATGATTAATAGATGAAAAATCAGTACATTTTCCTGAACAGTCACCTACATTAAATATAGAAATTTGATTTCTGTGTGACGCATGTTGAGGACTTAATTGCTAACTTTAAGATTTGTCCGTTATCTTTTTGTGGCCAAATTGCAATTGCAATACACTTATAGTACATCATTTAATTTGTGGGCACAGAGCTAAGGTAGACTCTGCCATGACAACATGCAGTGGCAACACCGCTGTGGACTATTACAGCTCCTCAGGCACACACACACACACACAGCATTGTTCCTCTGTTGTTGAACCATTTTTGTTTCACACTTCCTTTCTTTTGGGAGATTACCTCAGCTGTGTAAACGGCTGTGTTTAGTCAGAACTGTGAGAGTGCCTGATTATGAGCTTTTGTTTCTTCAGCTGTGGTTCTCCCTTCCCAGATGAAAATCACAGTGTCGTCAAAAGGTTTCTCCTTGGTGGTTCCTTTCCCTTTGTTATCTAAATAATCTTGCTCCATAATCTATATCTCTGTTTGTATCAAACTGTCAGACAAATAAGATATTCACTAACATTTTAAGCGTTATTATAGGCAGCTGCATATTGTTAGGGACCATTTAGCAACGGAGTTTAGCTTAGCACATAAACTTACCCAGAGCATTGCATCACTGTGAGGCATTTGCTGATATGGGTCCCACTGGATTAATGGAAAAAAGAATATGTGGAACATTTAACGCATTCAGGACATTTTATTCTCTGCTGACATAAGCACATAATCTCTACCAAAGCCATGCACCAGGCAAAATGGAAATGTTATGCAACTTCACATTTTTTATTTTACTTTGTCATAAAACTAAGCATGTTGCCCTCCCCCCATTAAGGGTGGCGAGCCAAGTAAGGCACGGTATTCAATGCAAGATGGAGCTTGTTATTAGAAGTTGCAGAGGTAATTCATGGTGTTACATTTGTCAGAAAGTACTGGTCTGCTTTGTGATCTGCTGTTCATATTGCAGTTGTATTGCAGCAGCGTTTCATCCAAAGCTAGCATATGCATGCTCTACTGTGAATGCAAATAGGCCAGCATTGATATTAAAGTTCACGTCTTTGTGGGTGTGTTTACTCTGAATATGGACAGATAGTGAACAATTGCATGTGAATTCCCCCAGTTGTTTGTTATTGTTGGGGTGGGGTCACTGGAGCCAGTATTAAAGGAGGTATATCATTCCTATGTGAGCCTTTTGTGTGCTTCTGAATGGGGGTGTCATTACCACACAGGCAATGGATTTTTTTGCCTGAAAAAGGCCCAAAACAACAATGACTACCACTTACACGTGATAATGATCACTCTATTGTGCTAGGCTTGTTGCCTTCAAGAGGCAGTCACTCCTTGGCCTTTTCGACCTCTACTTTCTGCTGTGTCAGTCAAGTTGAAGGCAGCAGCACGTGCTCCACCAACTGAGGATCTGCCTCAGTGGCACTTGAATTCATAGATTAGCCTGTAAAACCTTGCTTTCAATTGTTGGGACAGCCCCTTATCCCAGTGAATCCTCTTAGCGACAAGAAACACAGGTTGCTTATAGATCTGCAATGGGAATTGTACTAATCCCACAGCCCTACCCTTCCCTGTCGGCTCATACATACTCTCCCCTTCTCACCCACTCGCTCAGTCAAAGCCTCATTTCCACTCCCTGCACAACCAACAGATTTCAAAGTCTCACTGAGCAGCATGAGTCACCTGTGTGTAATATCAATGGTGTTTGCTCGACACTGAAGTCCTACGCGTGCTCTCTACAAGCTGCATAGAATTGCCTAATGGAATATAAGCCTTTTCTCCCTGGCTAAATCTATTGTATTTTCAGTTTTTACCTGGCTTTTGATTCATGTTACTTTACAAAAGGGTTTAGGTTTGAGCCTTGTTAGATTCTTACATCTGAAGAGCTTAAATTGTTTTGTTGTATTTTAGGAAATGCTTGTGCTGTACTTTAGCCTTCTGTTGAATAACATTGACAGTTGCTTCCATTTTGCATTTGTAAATGCATAATTGTGTTGCTGTGCCTTCACGTCAGTACTTTCAGCTCATCACACACTGACTCAGTCTATATGGAAGGATGCTCTGTGCCGTTCTGGAGCAAATGAGTTCAGATACACACTCCCATGAATGCACATCACTTATGTTGCCCCAGCCTGCTGCCATATGTAGGCCAGTCTGCACCATCCCGACAGCACAGTTTATGCATATGGAACCAAGGTGAGCACAACTGCACCTGAATCTGTGAGTGGCTGGATTGTAAAGCAGCCCCAAGTGCAACCTCTCGTTAAATTGTGCTCCCCACCTATTTCACTTAAATGAACTACTCACACTTGTTTGTACTTTCTGGTTTCATGTGAAGGCAGTTGATGTCGGTGGGTAAACCCAGTCACCTCTATTCAACTTGTGTGTATGTCCCTGTGGCTCTGTGAGTCACTCTTTCTTCCAATGAATAAAATATCTGCTGTGCTATCTGTGAGTTATAGTGCACTTCTGCCTATGGCTCGCCTGTTTTTATCAGTCGCTGCCATCCACAGTGAGGAAGACTTTGGCTGCTGTCCTTTCTTGTCACATAAAGATTATTCAGACACTTAGGGGATCTGATTTCCTCTACCTTTTAAGTTATTTACACTACCATCCTTAATTGCTACAGAAAATATGCAATTGTAAGGTGGTACATTAGTTCTGATATGCTTTTAATATTGTTTTACCTCTGAACACATAACTTGCCATTTCTAACTTCCATTTTAGTTCATTTTTTAGCTCTGTCCTGGGAGCTCTGTGTACCACTTCTGTGTAATATAGGTGCTCTGTGAAACCATGCATAGTACAGGCCTACTCAACCTTTTCATTGTTGCTGTTACACTGGTTTAACACTATTACACTTGTCATAACTTCTTGCTAAATTATTCACTATTTTGCACACTTACAGACAGCCCATTTAAAGTAATTAAGCCAAGATTGATGTAAAAGTTCCTGACATCAGCTTTGAATTTCTGAATGCCGGCTTCAGCCATGATTTCTTTTAGTATTTAGCCTTAAAATATGGCTGCTTAAGGTCACATTACACACTTCTTCTATGAACCAGGATTTGGTTTATCATCATTTTTTCCCATGTCGAGGTAGAATGTAAACAGAGTGGCATAGTTTGATTGCTAAAGGAGGAAGGGGAGGAGGCCTTTCTGCTGCCTTGATAAGCTGGCCGCCTGGCTCAGTGCCTTGCTGCTATATTGTGCAGAGAAAACAGAGCCTGTTCGTTCCAGCTTCCTCCATGTCCATCTTCCTGGCTGCTGAGATCCTCTCATATCTTGCCTTTTATCCTTCCTAGCCTATTGGGGAAATGGTACCATCCAGGCGGTATAATGAAGATTAACATGGAGTCCATCCTGTTTTTTAGTTCCAAGTATTCTTTTTTTCCTCAGGAGAGAGAGGGGAAATGAAAATGTCAGAGTGGTAAGCGATAGAAGCAATGCAGTGTAAGTGTATACCCCCACAGAGAGGTGTGTGCTGCTGCTGTACCACTGGCTCCAGCTCTGTGAAGACCGCTAGCAGTCCGTCTGATACAGCACTTTTTCAAGGAGAAGGTGGCAAGGACACACTGCCGACCGATACTATAGCCCAATGGGATAACACTAGACACATGAAGAGGTTTCACACATCAGTGACCTTGGCCTTATGAGGTAGAACAAATATGTACCAGCCTTCTTAAAGCAATCCTTATTGTTTTTGCGTCATCATATTGTAGTTAATTCAGTTAAAAGGGTTATTGCATCAGCCTCATAAATTAAAGATTGTTCCTTGTATAATTTAAATATAAAGCACAACATAAAGCAAAATGAGAGAGGGTATTAATCCAGTCAGAAAGATGGTGATTAACCCTGTGAGGTAAAGGATGCTTGCAGACAAAAAGGCCTGTTGTATATTATTTTGTTAGTAGTGATTGCAAAAACCCCACTTTCTAATTTTAATCAGCTTTTCATTGTTCTCTGAATTGGCCGTACAATCTTTTTTTTCTTGCTATCATATAGTTACTGTGGGGTCTGGTCTTTGTAAACAGCAATGATATTTTAAATGGCTGTTAAATACACTGTCAGTTATTAAAATATTACTACATAAATCCATTCATTGTTGATTAGAGTGATATTGATTGCATCTTTGAAATGCGTTGTCTGAGATGTGGCAGTAAATAGGTCCCATTGTCACTTAAGTCTCACTCATTTCCTGTATGCCGCATAATAGTTCCCTTAAAAGTCCCTTTTTCATTAGAAAAGTGCAGCACATGAAATCTGCAGCTGTGCAGTCCAATCAGCCTTCATGATCTGAGACAAAAACTAATCTGGCACTCCACAGAATTCCATTAGTTTGATGAGATATGAATATACCTTCAGGCACAGATCTGAAATAGTCTGCTGTTTTCAGACAAAACCATTAAAAGTCATTTGCTTTTCAGAGGCTAATTATAGATTGTGCGGAGCAGCTAGCCACCTTCACCAGTGTCCACCTCTTCTTAATTATCCAGCAATGTTATTCACATTGCATCCTCATATTTTAGGAGTTAAGCAACATCGAGCCTATTACCAAGGCCTACAGGCTCATATTATGGCAGGATGGCACAGAGAAGCCCTATACTTTGACTTTATAAACTCAAGGGGTTCATGGGAGCAAGGTGGACACAACACCGGCATTTAAACAGGCCTCGAGATCAGTGCTAAAGCTCTGAGGTTTCACTACAGAAGACTGATTAGCTGTTAGCCTCAGCATGTCTCTCTAGATTCTTGTGATTGAAGTCTCTGGTTCTGCCCCCTGCAGTGTGGCAAAGTGAGGTCAGAGAAGAGCCTCATGACAGATAAGTCTATCTCTGTGACATTCATCTTTCCCTTTTTTTAAGATCTCTGACGCTTTGGAGCATGGTGCTCTAATGAGGACATGTGGATGGTTTCTCTGCTCAGTGTCTGCGTGTCTGCAGGGAGGACTGAGGAGGACCAAGGAGGACATCAGATCAGAGCATACATTCATTTTAAACTGGACTTGGTTAGAAGGGGTGGTGCATGCTTGAAGGAGTCACAAAAGTCTAGTTAAGACACTGGGTCATTGCACATGGTGATATATCATCATGCTTTTTAAAACATTTTCTTGCTATAATCACATAATCAGTGAGGACCCTTTTAGTTGTGGACCCATTCAGTAAGAACACTTAAAACATCTTATCATCAGAGGTTATATAAATCCATATTAATTCCAAAATGACTGAACACAGCTACTGTAATGTTGCTATCTGTAAAGTTTATTTCATATTTATCATCAGCCCAGAAAATGTGACATATTTTTGTTAACTACCAGTACGTTTTATTATTTACATTAATCTTGTCCCGTGCTCAAATATTTAAGGTTGCTGATGTGTATAGATTCTGGTCATGTAGGATTGTATGGTTGAGATGAATGTAATAATATCAAACTCAGTAGTCTGCTTTTTATAGCTTTCCTGTCTGTTTATAAGCCTTGTTGTATGTCCTTGATCCGGTTCTGTCCGGTCTCTGGCTGCTCTTCTGATCATGGCCTCGGCACAAGTCATGGCTGCCTTGTAGCGACTAGTTGCAATATTTCCATGTTGTCCTTGAGAAGGCTTTCTCCCACCTGCCCTGAATGCCAACCCCCTTGAACCAGAATTACCCCACTGTCTGTCTGATTATACTGGCTGTTTTTTTCCCTGTTGTACAGTGTACTCTACCACATATTTTAGGACATCTTTGCTCTCAACCCACTTTGTCCTTGTGCTCTCACCCTTTTTTTTCTCGCTCACACTATTTCGCAGGATAGTTTTTTCCCTCCTTGATTTGCTCCTTTCTCCTTTGCTTGCTCAACAATTGTGTGCTGATTAAGTGCAAGAGTGAGAGAGACATCAGTAACAAGCTGAGGCCTCACTGCGGTGCCCTGCTACTCTACCGTCTCTATTGACAAGTCTGCGTCCCGTCTGTCTGTCTGTCTGCCAGCCTGCTGCCGCTGCTGCATGCTGATGAGTGTGCAGTCACCCAGTATTCAAACCAAGAACTACAAGTAGAATGATGAAGGGAATGAGGAAAAGATGTAGCACTGTTTTCCTTCAGCGCAGAGGGTCAGAGAAAAGAGAGTACAGGTTATTTCTCCCAAATCCCCTCTCCTCAGCGCTGTAAAGATTAGGTTTTAGGCAGATGAGAGAGGCATACTCCTGTGTCTAATCTCCCTCTTTTAAACTGCTGAGAGTGCAGTACAAAGTGGAGGAAGAGTCAGTCCATATAAAGCATCCCTGCGTAAAACATAGGCCTGTAGTTCAAAACAAACTGAGCCCCTTCTAACAATTGCCTAAGCCTAAAATCTACTGTGTAGCTGCTGCCAAAAGCTGAATCCACCAACTTCATTTTCCTGCTCAGCTATCATTTCACAAAGTCACACTCACTCATTAAGGACAAAAGCCAGTATTGTGTCAGAAATAGCCTTTCAATGCCCATTAACTTCTCTGCCTTTATGATGCTGAGCTTAGACTGTAGATGAGAACAATATACACCATATACTCACACAACACAGCCATAGCTAGATAGACCGCCCAGAGAGAAAAAGGCTTTTACTAAGCACACAGCCAATAGCCATCCCAGTGGCGAGTTAATGTCTATACTTTCTCTGGAGTGAGCTGGGGCAAGAATTTAAGGTTAGAAAAAGCAATGAACACAAAGACAGTCTTTGTCTGACTCTGAGAAGCAGATTTAAGAACAAACAAATGTAGCCTCTCAAGGCTACATGCAAAAGTCAGGGTGTTGGGTTTAAAATGAATACAGTACTTAAATAATGTGGCTAGCTGGTTTGTCTATTTTAGTCGTAAACATCTGGCACAGTGATGTCAAGAATGTAATCGGCTTAAGTCCACGTGGACTGTAAGCCTGGACAGAGAGGGCCGAAACTCACATGAGAGAGGCAGGTGAAGAGAAAAATATACTGCAATAGCTGAGGCAGTACAAAGAATTGTGGATAGTGCATAAAGTGAATAGAGTTGAAAGACAGTAGATTGGGAATTGAAGGGCTTGCTCATGCAGAGAGCTTTTAGTGGAAAGAGGAATAAGTGCTGATTGTACTGACAGCGGCACTGCAGGAGACAGAGACCTGCACAGACCTACAGTACCACCACTAATATACTCACGATTCTCAGAGCCATGCAGCTCTCCTCTCAATCTTTACAGTCCTTCAGGAATTAACACCTAATTACTATTATAGTTTTATGTAGCTCTCATGAACTCTTTCGCTTGTGTAGTTTAGCAACATAACAAGATGCTGTGGGTAAAACGCAAAATATTATCATCTCTTTTTTAATTTTCACAGATGTCAATGCAAACATCCAAATGTTTACACTCACCACAAAATACTGTATCATTCTGGCTATGTTTCATTTGCAAAATTTGGTTTCTAGGTTTCAACTACATTGCAGGGCAGTTTTTTGTGGAGCCCATTTCTGTTGCTGCTTTCTTGCTTGTTTTCAGACATATTTTGACAGTGATTGGACTAATGAGGAAGCAGTGGTGGCGCCTTCAAACTCTCTCGACACCTTTTGTCCATTTTTGGCAGCACAGTACCAGTGTTAGACCCCAAATGTCACAAAAAATTTGCACCCATCTCCTTAATTTTGTAATAGACATCTAGTAACAACGCAATTTACAAGGAATCTGCCTAATTTCACAGTGCAGGCAGAAATGCAAAGGCTTGATGGACCTCTCATATTCCTGAGACATTGACAAATCTGTGTGGGGGAAATATTTCTTTTCTCTGTCCTGCTGTTCGCTCCACTGGCTGTCCCTGCCCATAACATGAAACAGTGATGAAACACAAAATGCAGCAAGCATCCTGATGTCACATCACACGCTAGTGTCCAATCCACAGATCAGTGTGACTTTTGGACGTGCTGCAGATGAGAGCCAAAAAGAGAACTGCACAAGATTTACAATTTTGGAGTAAAAATTCAAAGAGAAAGGATTAGAGGGAGTTGGGACTGGCTCTGTTCTAAAGCAGTTTTCCCATGATCATCTGCCCCTTAGTCATTTGGACTTTGGCTGTGTTTGAACTTTAACTCAATGGATTGTGGTTTGAAACCCTGAAATTGTTTTGACCTGAAACTTAAACAAGATCATGGTTTTAAATATGGCTTTGCAATATGACTAGGTTAGATGACTAAACAGAATAAGTATGTGGTGTCACCAAATTAGTATAGACTTCCTATTTGCTACTATCTATTTTTTTTTTATCACATATTTTGTTAATGCTGTTATAACATTTACTCAGTTGTGACCAAGTCAGCCACATTATAAGAGAAAGTTTCTACCTCAAATTCCCTAAGAGCGCATTTTAGAAACCTTTCTTGATAAAATAGGACTTTAATTAGGATGATGCCACTGAAGCATAAATGTTCTGCTGTCTTTGTGTTTTTCCAGTAGGTATTTATTTGTCCCTTTCCACATAGGCTCTAATGACCTGGGCAGGGCTCACAGCACACCAAGCAGAGTTGCTTATAAATTACTCAGACACACCTTCTCCCAAGTGGAAAGGCACCATGCCACAGGAAGAAAAAAGTAGTTCACTCTAATTAAGACTTTTTCTCTTCTTGGAGTAGTATCTCTCCACTTTACATTTGTATGGCTGGCTTATAACTAACACTCGCACTGAGTAATTGTCTCATGACAACACTTACAACCAGCAAGAGTCAAGGGCTTTGGACTGAGATTGAAACCTGACAATAATTCTAAACTAATTCACAGACATTGTCAGTACAAGTGGCAAAATATGAGCTATGGAGCAATGTCAGCCCTTTTCATGAGGGCGAATTATAGTTGAGGAGAGGAGATGATGTGATTCAGCAGTCAGAGGGTGATACGAGGTTCTCCTTGAGATAAATGTTTGAGATTAGACAGAAAATGTGAAATGACTGTGCTGGGCTGACTGGCACTGCCCATCACTTCGCTGCCAGATAATAGCACACGCTCCCAGGAAGCTGTGGGAAACTCGATTCCAACTGAGCCACAATTATAGTCTGCAAATGCATACGAGCTGGTCTGAGATACTTTTCCTTCTGGCAGATTGAGTTTCAATTGAAAACATTAATGAGCAAACCTCACAACACTGCTTTAGCGAACAGAAACAAAATAAAATTAAAACAGACCTTCAACATGACAGCCTTTTACCACTGTGATTTGTTATTCAAGTTCTGGTATTTGAGATTTGGTCATTACCTTATTAAACATAAACAGAAATTCTTTAACTATTATTTGCCAGTAGTTGAGAAAATCCAATACACATGTCAGGCTTTTACTCTGTAGAAGGTTTGATTACTTTTCTAATCTAACAGTCAGTGCTGTTTTAGGCAAGTACATTTTGAGCTTTATAGTTGGTGGTGACTCAACATAACATAATATGTAATAATAGTATTGTATTGTAGTGTAGTAGTAGTGTTTAGAGACACATGACTAAATGCCAAATTTTTTAGTTAATATATTAAAAAATAATTTAAACCCACAGTGTCTGCATGAAGAAGTTCCCGCTCTTGCTCTTAGTTTTACTCATTATTATACTTATTATATTATATGTATGTTTCTCAGTACTCCAGAAATATTTTTGTACTGTCAAAATATGTTGAATTCAAATTAATGCTTAATTCAGTTCAGCAATTAGGCAGTTCAGTATTTCTCTTTTGTGTGGTCTCAAATTTGCATCCATGGAGCCTCTAAAATATATGTCTTCACACTAAACCCGCTCACATAAAAACCAAGCTGAGTTATAACTGTTGTCTGTCTTTGACATGGCTTGAGCTGTGATTTACTGTCTTGTGAAACCAGTGGCGGTTTGGTGCAGTGTCTGCTCATCACAGGGAGGGACATTGCTGAACACACTGTTGCACAGTGCCATGGCAATGGGCACCGATATTTTTCTCCACAAAAGAGCTGAGCACAGACATGGCTTTGTGTGGTGATGTCCACTATGTTTGTGTGTGACAGGGGAGTAATGCACGGACCTATGGAGTTGAGGGTCACTTTAGTTTTTTCCACACAAGGGTATGGTTGAATGTAGAAAAGCGGGCAGAGCTGTTGTTGTGAGAGACATCCCGTGTGCCATTCACATCTCCACTCATATGCCATTCTCTCACAACTGTGGCCTCATTCCCGCTTTCTCCATGATGTTTTTTCTCTCGCCAACCCCCCTGCTTCTTTTTCATGTCTCTTGCGCTCTGCCGCTGTTAGCTTCTGATCATCTATCTTCTGCTTTCGTCCCTGCTCCACTTACCCAATCTGTTTTTCTCTCTTCCCCTCTATCCTGTTTTTGCCTCTGTTTCTTCCACAGCTCAGTCATCTCCTGTGTGAATAGCTGGGATACTTTTGTTGCTGGTTTCCATAGTGACGGGCCATTTGAACAAGTCGTCATTGACGTGGGTTTGCTGTAAGCTGGAGAGAGGCCATGTTATCTCCCCCTGACACACAGGCAGACCTATGCCACTCAATCACTGCACTGTTACAATGCACGCAGCAAGCTGCTCCACTAGAACTTAATTACCAACACATCATTCCACTGAGCAAAGCAGCTCCACCGATGCATTGGTGGATCAAATTGCAGCTTTGTATCTGGGAGCTGCCAGGTTGAAGTCAAGCCACAACAGGTTAAATAATTAAAAAAAAGGAAATGTGTTGCTTACTTTGTAGTTTACACTTCAACCTGCATTGTGGTGTTTGCTCTTTACCTTAACATCGATGCAATGCTCTCATAGAGCAACAGCAGTGAACTGAGACAAGACAAGAAAACATGTCTTATAAAATCATAATGACTACGCACTGTTGTGTTTTTCTTATTATTTCAACTGATACTGTTTGCCCAGTAACCTGTAGGGACTGGAATGGCCTACTACTTTTTGACAGGTTGTAGTACACAAGAAGCCAAATGTTTCCTAAGAGAGGATTTGAAAGGCTCTAGTATGTTGTTTTTACTCAACATAGTGAGTGTGGCAGACACTAATCTGGTGAAGATTAGCTGCATGACATGTTGCTTGCTTTCTATCAGCTTCTAAACTTTATTATGACTGGGTAAACACATTAAGTCCAAGCTAGGTAATACACTTCAAATGTGGCCTGATCTTCTTTTGGTAAAGTTGTCTTGGCACTCAAAAGGAAAATTCTAGATTTCAAATGTCACATTCTGTACGTCGTACAAACAAACACAAGTTCAATCAAGTCCAGCTTGTGCATAAAGGATTACAAATAGGCTTACTGTGTGAACCTGGGCTGGCACTACCGTGTCACGTCTGTACCATTGTGCTCACCAAACTCTGAGTGTTTTGGTTTTTTTCTGTCCTGTTGACAGTTCAGGACCGAGAATACAGCTGTCTTTGCTCTGCTGTCCTGCCTGTTTTTGAATGATGGGAGGTTAATGAGCTGCACAGATGGGACAGAAACATAATGTTCAGCTCTGTTTCCTCAAACAAACAGAGAAGCGGTCACATTCAAGCAACAAATTCAAGCTACACAAGTACAAGTAAATTGGTTGGAAGTCTAAGTTGTAAATATGTTTGTTTGTTTTTTACACCATCAAGGACAAATTAACAACACTCAGACAAAGGCATATGTTCCTTAAATCTCCACCAACATTTACACAGAGCTCTCAATTTTCACTTGTAAGTGGAAGACAAAAGGCCGTTCACATATTGTTTGGAGATTGAGGGGCTCATTTAAATTGCAGTCAGCAATGGCCTTTTGATTAATGTCTGAATGTGCCACATGTTTTTTGGATTATTCTTTTTTGCTGTCTGCCCTTTGGGGCTTGGAGGTATTGAAAATGTTTGGCCACAGCCTTGGGTCACTTTCCTATTATTCCTATATTCCTAATTCCAGTTTTACCTTTTTTTCCCAGATGTCAGTATATATTATAAAAAAGTTAAGATGAAGCATCTGAACATAGTTTTGAATGCAGATTCTTTGTCTTAACCTTCTTATTAAATAACCTGGATGACTGTGAATCCCCAGAAACAAATATAACTTAAAGCAGTTTTTCCAGCAATCACAAACTGTGCAGCCCCATTCAGACCATGTGTTTCTTATATGGTCTTTGGGGTCTACTGTTGCTGATTCTCTTGTCCTTTTAGATCTAGATTTGATTTGTACCACATGGATGTTGATTGACAGCTGTTATTGACAGTTCACACTGAGTTTCAGTTTAGAGGTCAATATATACAGCTAGGTCCATTGACTATTCTTCATATCTTTTGAATGACATGTTGAATATTATAAGTTTTGTGTATGTCTTTCTGCCTTATAGATAATGTAAAATTTGCGTATAATAAAATATCTTGCATGTCATCTTTGAAAAAGAGCAGGAAGACCCAGTCTTTTATTAAATTCAGCAACAGACCCAGAACACAGTGAGATCCTTGTGGTTGCAGCAGTAAAATACTTGTACCAGAAACTAACAGAAAATAAAAGCACTGCAGTTGCTTGCTACCTATTCCAGCATGCAGTAAATGGTCTCTCTAACACATTTAGTGGAGTAATAAGAATTAAATCAATAGCTAGTTCTCTGTTCATTGCCCAGTGTATAGATGGTATTCCTATGTGTGTGGCTTTCTCACCACTGTCTGTCTTAAGTGTTAAGTCATCACAGGGAAGGATTAGCAGGATTAACGGTGCCTGGCATTTCTCTGCAGAGTCACATGGACTGTAAGCATTCTGAGAACCTGGGAGTGCTAAGCGGCGCCTCAGTCTCGAGCTGTTTTTATAAACCCAGGATGACCGTTCCTCAGCCAAATTTAGACTAGTTGCCACTGCTCAGTGAAGACTGTGGTTTATAGACAAGGCAACACCAGGGCTGATTACATGTGTTTGCTGCACAAGCCCTTCAACAGTAATTATGTACAAAAATGTCAGACAAAGGTTTTAAGAATATTACCCTCTTTCATTCACCTTTGTCCCCTCTGTGTTCTAGGCTTAACATTACAGTTCACTGCACTGAGACCACACACACCAGCACACCCTGGACTGGCTTAGCTTGGGATATTTTTTTCAGATGCATTGTGGCATGTCAAATAACTGAGCCTCTTATCTATGGAGTTTGTTACCTTGGTGTTCTCTTTTCATTGGTATCATTTTCTCTGCCAGTATGATAAAACAGTCAAGGTTTTTGAGTTTCTTCTCTCTGTTATAGTGAAAAATAGAGATATGTCTTTATTGATTCAAAATAGAGGTGGTGTTTTTTAGTTTAGTAGTCATTCATTCTTGACTTGGAACAGTAAATGTATGCATCTCTCATGGTGGTAACTGGCTTTAAAGTTGCTTGGTCAGGTTTTCCAGTACCTATGAAGACTAGACTTTGCTGTGTTTGACTCTGAAACTAGTCTATGGGAATTTTGTCCGTTACGTGGATCAAAACAGTTTCTTTTAGTATGTGTGGCTCCATGTGTTTTTTCGGTCATGCCTTAGCTTGTTTTATGTGAAACTTGTCCCGGACTAATAAAACGTGTTTGTTTGCTGGAGGCAGACTGAGACAGCAGCCACAGTCTGGTGTAAAGAGTGAAAACCAGTTAAATGATCGTCAGCCCACACTGTTTTTGACAAGCGTCTGTAGAGGCAGGCCTGTCTCGTGCCTCTCGTCACTCTTTATTGCATTAAAGTCTCCATTTATTTGAGAATAATGTGTCAGGCTGAGATTTAAACCAATCAGCAAACACTCCCTGCTCCTGTCATCTTACTCTTGTTTTGCTCTGTGGCCCTTTTCCGTACCTCCACACCCTTATTTCCTCTTTTGTCTTTCCTTTTGACTTGTTAAGCCTGGTGTTCACGCATACACATGAAAGGACTGCTCATGGTGACTCATTAGAGATAGATGCTTAATCATTTACACCCCTTAGGTGTGGTTGGTTGTCATGCAGTATGTGTCCATAATTTAGCTCTACCAGTGCTTCAGAAACATCATATAAATGTTACATGACAAGATGAGGAAAGTAAAAAAAAAAAGCTTTTATATTTGTATATGTATTGTCATGTATCATGTGCATGCCCATGAAAGTTCAGTTGTCATGAGCATTTTAATTCCCACTTCTTTGTACTTTTCCCAGAACCAGATGACTCACATTTAATGAATAAAGGGTGATAATCTTATTGCTATCATATTGTGAAATCAGATTGTTGGTATTTGTTTGTATTTGGGTGTGAGTTATCACCAGGTGCATTAGTATCATCTACTTTAAGCACAAAAGCTAGTGTGTCACAGCTCACCCTGGGTCTAATAATCTGGCTGTTTTTTTCATCAGTTGTTTTTAGCGGCCTTCACAAGCTGCTGGAAAAAATTGAGATGATATAAAAGAATTGTGACATGTGGCACTCCAGATGTGTATTTGTGTCAGCCGACTTGTAACTCGCACCACAGCTATATAGCTGTCTCCATCTGTTGATGACACCTCGAGCATGACATTTGGCTGTTATATTGAATTTTTGGTAACCATGGTGACTGTATACAAGAGGGTTGAAATGATAAACCATTAGGGCAATCCTTTCAGAGTGATCCAAAGAGAAGCTAAAACACGGGTAACTATTAACTTCTATTGTTAAGTAAATTCAATAGCATGCTTAGGTATTGATGGGGTGATAACATTTGATACACTAGTTTTAAAATGTTATTGTCTGGTATTCTCCTTTAGTAATCTTTGTGACCGATATACTGTCGTACTGTGATATTTTTCCTCAAGGTTGTCAGGCCACCACAATCTCATGCCCAGTAGGTAGTAAACCAGAATTGTCCTGCTGTGTCCTGTTCCATGCTGTGATTACAGTGTAACAACCTGTGCATAGGAAACACAGTCTGCACAAAGATTCCTGTCTTGCCACACTTTAGACAATCTTCCAGAGGAATGAGCAGGAATGAGTGGGAGGAGAGCAAATAGGCGGGTGGTGTTGGTGCAGACAGCGAGGAATGGAGCAGGATAAAGGCATTAGATGGATAAAGGTGGAGTAACAAGGTTCACAAGTCTGTAGAACCAAATCTTCTTGCTTCCTTAGACAAACATATAATTGTGCAGTTGCATGAATTTATTGTGAATATTTTATAAAGCTGCAAAATGTGTGTTTGCTCTCATTGTGTGTATGCGTGCAAACTCAGCTCTGGCTGCCTCTGTGGCTTGTCACACACTGCAGCCAACTGCTGATTACACAGCACTTGTTTTGTCCTGGCTCTACTCTGTTCTGCTCCTATTATCGGCCCGGGAGCTGTGCACATTTAGATGGCAAGCTTTGTTAAGCATAGCGTTGCTGGTGTTGCCTCTTCAGCTGTTTTCTTCTGGTATCTTCGTGCTGCCATAGCAGTCCGCGCCTCCGGCACAGGAGCAGGAAAACACTCCATCAGTTTGTTCCCTCTATCTCTCTCCTGGGCCGCAGCTTATTCATTCAGCCTGATAATATTATGACAATCAAGAAAATATCAGTTCCGGTCCACTTCCCGTCCAGAGGCTCACTGGTGTGTGTTTGGGCAGAGCCTGGCATACATGGCTGTTTTGTTGCTCTGTTTGCTTTGCTGTAGCAATCAAGGGTCAGACAGTGGTTGTGGGCCATAACCTTCCCAACAAGCAGCTGATAATTTCACTGTCTTCAATGACTTCACAAACACTTCTAATATTTTAACTTTTAACCAAATAAAGTAGTAACGGGGAACATTACCCTGAAATTGTAGAAAATCAAAGCAGTTATAACTTATGGTTTCAATTTAGCAACCAAGCAACACTGCTGAAGAAATGTGTGAAATTGGCATGTCACTTTGAATCACTGCATGCTTGATGAGAGAAAAGATTATTAGTTTCTCTATTAGTTTGTGTGGCATTTTAGTATGGCCCTGATACATATTCCAATGTAAAATTTGACTAGCAGAATTAGAAATGTTGTATCCCGGTAAATAAAAGTAGTAGAAAAACAGGAGATATTAGTTATTTTTGTTAAACAGTGCAATGAGAGGCTTTAGATTACCTGCTACCTGTCACTATTTTTTATTTGGCCACACCACAGTGTGATTTGGCCACATAATGCATCAATATTGCACATGTTGATATTGATAAATAATAAACCTGCAGTTTATTGAGCAGCAGTAACAATTATACAATGAAACCTGGCCCTGTTGTTTTGGCCAGTTAAAGACTCTGCTTTTGTAAGAGGTGCTTTTACTGAAGCCCAGACAGACTGGGCATTCTGCTTCCTGCTCATGAGGGAAGAGCTGCTAAAAATGAATCATCTTTGTGATGCCAGGATGACAAAAATAACAGATTTCTCTTCTTTGTCAAAGGATTGGGGAGTAAACAAATAAGTTGTGAGTGGCATTTTAGAAAGTTGTCTAAAATATTATGATTGAGCTGCTAGTAGAGCAGGATTTCTTCTTGTTTACACTAAGTAATAAATGATCCGTCTCTTGTGGAGTGATCTTGGTCCCAGGAGGACTGAACGAGAAAGGCTCTGCCCTCTACTAGGAATGTCCTGCTTTGTGAGGCATGACATGCTGTAAGTATGCAGCCTCCTGGTTACTCAAAGGGCAGCAGAGCCCAAAAACAAATTCAATCAAAGCCAAAGTTGTTTAACTATCCACCTCATCAAACATTCCCAAATTACAGTTTATTTGTGTCTCCTCTGCAGGGTAGTGTTGATTTTCTGGAGCAGCGAAGGGTTCAGTAAGGGTCATTATGTCACTACATTGCATAAGTTTCAACATTTTAATATGCTTTACAAATCTAGACCCATTGCATTGTCATATTGATAGGAAGATAGACAAATAAAATTACTCTCATCTTTTCTGAGTACTAGTATTAACCATTATGTTTCTTTCTTACAACAGGCACTTGCAGCCAATGCTGGCACAGGATTTGCAGTGGCCGAGCCACAGGTGGCCATGTTCTGTGGAAAACTCAACATGCATGTCAACATTCAGACCGGCCGCTGGGAACCTGACCCATCTGGAACAAAGAGCTGTGTAGGAACCAAAGAAGGAGTGCTGCAGTACTGCCAGGAGGTGATTGAAATGACTAGTCTGAATTAGGAACTGAATTGAAATGACGTTAACAAAAACGGATTAAATGTTACATTACAAATTTCTACCAGACCAAGCTTTTCATATTATAATATTTTCATGTATGACAATATTAATCATGTAGTGGCATTTTCTCCTTCTCTCATTACATTTAAGGAGATTCACCACGACAGATACTCAAGGACTTAGCGCATTTGTACATTACTCATACAGTATCTTCTGCCTCTGGACTGCCAGCATTACTGTCATGTTTATTACACTAGCTGTCTAGGAAAAAAGCCAAGGCTTACATTTTCATGCAGCCTTCTCTGACAGCTTAAGTTGCATTTATTGATGACATTTTGATGGCATTCGGGGAGAGGGTAAATTGCATGCTCTTTCATGGATGAGCAGATGGCATCTAGAGAGTATAAAGCATGGATTAAATTGAATCTCACTGAAGCTTTCACTCACACAGTTTCCAGTGCCTACCCCTTTGCATCACTCATAATACAGTTGCTTCTTCCTTTCTCAACAGATGTATCCTGAGCTTCAAATCACAAATGTGGTGGAGGCCAACCAGCCAATCCGCATTGAGAACTGGTGCAAGAAGGAGAAGAAGGTGTGCAAAGGACATGCCCATATTGTGGTGCCTTACAAATGTTTAGGTAAGCTTCAACACCATCACAGTCCAGGGACAATGTTCTTCTCTTTTCTCATTTTTCAACATTATCCTTTCATACAATTTATAGAAAAAAAGTATTATGATGCATTTTAGCCATCAGGGAAGAAGCAGAGGAATATAAGGGTCTGATTCGGTTGACTAATCCTGGCCTTGAGCTGCACATTGAGCAGAGCCAGGCTGGATGAAAGCTAATGTGTCTTACAAGTGATGGCTAAGGGGAAGCTATTATTGCAGGAGAGGCTTGTTGAGCAATAAAGCACAATCTTATTTCCCCCTCAGACAGTAGCCATAAACTCCCAGAGACTCACAGGGTCAATGAGAGGAGGGTGTAACTCCCTGTCTCTGCGTTGCTTTTGCTGTCATACACACCTCTCTGCTTTGTGTCCTGCAGCATCACAGTAATCAGTGTTGGCCACAAGGCTACATTCTGCTTTATTAAATGTCAATCTCAGACTCTTCCAAGCCACACTTCTATACTCACTGCTTTACAGACAAACAGCCCACTGCAGCCTTTGAGGAAACAGATGTCTAAAATAGTACCCGTCCACCTCTGCAGCTATGTCAGCAAGGAGAAAAACATACTTCCTCAGTTTTGAACTTCCCGTTTCCCTTTCTCCTCTTTGTCAAACTTTCAAATGGGGCCACTATTTTTGGCAAAATCAACAAGGAGGCTTTTGGAAAACTCATGGGACAGCACAACTGGCCACTTGTCAGAATATAGACGAAAGGGGATTGTGCCAAATCATCTTTGCTGACATACTGGATTCTGAAGCTGCCTGTCTCATTCTTTTACCGCCAGCACCACATCTTTCTTTTTTTTAATGATTCAGCAGCACTGCCATTTAATTAAAATAACCCCATTACTTCATCTGGAATAAATAACTAACATTGTTGCCTATTCTTGCACATTTTGTAATCGTTAAATGTCCGTACACTTCCTTAAATGATCTTCTCTGCTGTTCTGAATGGAGACAACAGAGATGACACACGAAGAAGATATAGAACTGAAGGGGAATACCAGAAAGGGCCTATTGAGAGCATTTATTATATGTATGGAGCTTACGTAATGGAGCATGTTAATTGTTAATTGTCATGTCCTGTCGTCACATCAAGCGCTATTAAAGACGCTCATGAAATCACATTCACAGTTTACGCAGTCTTTCAGAAAAACATGTCGAACAGCTTTGCAAATACAAGTATAATAATAATAACTGAATAAAGAGCTAAATAGACCAAAATAAGATTAATATACATTGAAGGATGTGATTTAAACGACCAGACCAGTAGCCATGTAATGTTAATAGGTTTATATGAATAATGTAAAGTGCTAATGAAGTAGTTCAATGGATGAAGTAGATCATTTGTAGTGTAGTTTTTGTGCAAAAGCTCAGCAGCACAGACACAATCCTTCATGTCCGCAAACAAAGGCAGGGCAAATGAATGTGATTTTTGTTCCATGGCAGTCTAATCCCTGCTGCATGGAGTCTTTGTCAAACAGCAGAGGATTATTTCCCAGACTTTTTATGATTGTGGCTGGAATGATAAAAACAGTCAGTGACAAATGTGCGACTGGGATGTGGTTTGTATGAAGGGCGCCCTTTCTGTGATTAAATTAACATTCAGACAGGTTTTAACCGAAATTATATCCAGATACAAGAATTACAGTAATGATAGACATGACACTTTTGAGTCTGTTCAGTGGGTAACAGTAAGATGCTAGCCTGTCCTATTACCTATGGTTGAGGTACATACAGTATTTAGGTTTATTTCCATGCCTTTTTCTTTAACGACTTTCCAAAAAGATCAAGATGTTTATTTAAAATGATGAAAATAAAAACACAATTTGACTAACAATGGCTCAGTGGCACATATTATTATTATTATTATTATGATGATGATGATGATGATGATGATGATGATGATTGTTATTATTATTATCATTATTATTATTATTATCATCATCATCATCATCATAATCATACATTTTATTTATTAGCCGCCTTTCTGGGCACTCAAGGTTGCCACATGAAAGTATGTTTTGTACTAGTATTGTACAACCCCTATAGAAATAGGTCTATATCTTTAAGTCACAATGCTAATGAATTCTACAAATAAATTGAGTAATGGTCAATGTTTGTTGAGTGAAGATGTATGGAATTTTGTTGTTTGTATTTTTAGATGTAATGATGATTACACTGAATTTATTTGTAAGGGCTTCTGTTTGAAAATCCTTGAGAGATAATAAGCATACTGTCGGTGTGCAGATCTTAAGTGGCACTAAATTAAATTCCTCAGCTCCCAGTGCTGAAGGTATCTCTGGTTTAGAGAGTATTTTTACCACTTCACTCCTTCCACAAGCGTACTGCTGCAAGTGGAAAAATGGAGAGTGCTGGAGACTTTAGATAGACAAAAGGTTAAAGGAAAGCCACATGAATACAGTGGATGAAGAGGAGGTCGCAGAAAAGAGGTCAAAACATAGCACGGCTACACACGCACAGAAATGCACAGAGAATAACGCTTGCAAGGCACAGCTGCTCACTGAACACTACCATCCATCACCCACTGCAGTGTGACTGCATACAGCATGAAGCCCACTCCACTCTAAAGCAAAACACTGTCTATAAGAAACAGAGACGAGCAGGAAGAGATGAAAGAAAGAGCGTGTGAATGAGTCAGTCAGCAGCTGGTACAGGGGGTGGCACTGAAAAGGAGACATGATTAGGCCTTTTCCACTTTCTTTCTCTTAACGAATGTTGGAAGATGTATTTAGATCTATTCCGAAAAGCATAAGGAACATCAAAGAAAAAAGGTATTATGTTTTTCGTCTTGTGACAGGAATGAGCAAAGTTTGCACTGGATTCATTTGGCTAACGAGGCCAACCAATTATCAGTTATCGTTATTGCTATAAAATGTGTAAAACATGCAGAAAAAGAGTAGTAGCTACACAACAACACAAAAACTACTCTCTGTTTGGCATTTTAGTGGTGTGGTCAGCAAAGTTAGTAATACAATAGTTTTACCAGTAGCTCCGCAAGATTTCATTATTGCAATTCCCCTGCTCCTCTCTCAGTATACTCATGTGTGGCTCCATAGGCTACAGTAAAACCACTCAACGACTGTAAAAATCACACAAAAGCGAGGAATTTGAAAATGATCCCCACCAGAATTGCTGAATTGCTTGTCAGTATTGCTAGTTTAAAAAATGTTATGTTATTCTTTTAAAAACAACAGTGTCCATGTCCTTTTCTATTATATTCTCAACAAAGATCAATTGACAAATTATTACGTAATGCTAACATAAAAGTGTGCCTGAACAGAGTGGCTGAGTGCATACAGAGTCTCGGTGGCCAGTGGCACACACAGCAGAGAAAAATCATACGGCGGTCTGCTGTTAAAAGGGTGTTACTCTACCTCCTGGGCGGGGATGAGCAGCAGCTGCAAAGGCCTCTGCTATTTCCAGTTCCCTTCCCTTCCTATCCAACCCTCTCATTTTCCAAAACACCGCTTTTCCCGCTCTGTCAGCCCGCCTTGCTTCAGCGGATCAGTGTGTGATTGGGGTCATGTCAAACCGGTAAATGATCAGTTACAGGACAGTTTCAAGCCCCTTTTGTAGTCAAACCTCTAAACCCTTGTTTGTGTGATTCCAGCCTACCTGTTCGTCAGCCACTTCAGCTTCTCAGCCTCTACTTTGTCATGAGCCTTTATAAGTCTGTTGTCGAGCATTGACCGGGCTGGCATTCTGTATTGTTCTGAGCAAATTGCAGGTGTGACTAACAGCCTATTTGTGTGATTTGTTGTTACAGTCGGTGAGTTTGTGAGTGACGTACTTCTGGTTCCTGAGAAGTGCAAGTTCTTCCACAAAGAGCATTTGGACATGTGTGTGAGCCATCAACAGTGGCACGGCGTGGCCAAAGAGGTAAAAGAAAAAATCTTTATAACATTTTAACCTATGGCAAAGTATGTTTCTTTTAGGGATAGGCAATGAGTTTTGAATCTGTCATTGTTTTTAAGGGTTGAACTAGCAACTTCAACAAGTCTTTGTCTTTTCTTTTGCAACCATACTGTATTTGAGGCTATCCATTAACTTGTGTCTTATTAAGCATTGTTTGTTCATTACAAAATGGACCAAGCAACTTTATTCTTAATTCCCTTTTTTTACACATCATTTCGTATTGTCTTAACACAGCCTTACAATCCCTGGTTCTTTGTTACAGTGACCAGATTATATTGTAGTTCATTCAGACATGTGCCTAAGTACGAGCAGCACTCTGGTCACAGATTCAGTGATCCTTACGTTTCGGACCCTAATCACATTACTGTAGAGACTGTAATGCAGCTAATCCCAGAGGAAGGCACAGAGGTGTCCTTGGAGTCCATATTAACCTTCTGCCTTGGTTCAATGCTAACACAGACCAGTGCAGACACTTAGTAGAATATGGCATGGACTATCTAGTTATGTGGGTAATTTGGAACATCTTGCCTTTGTGAAGCTACAATCACATTTAAAAGAAACTAAATAAGGAAAATATAAATTTCTATAAAGCTTTAAACATTTTAATATCATGTATTTATTGTGTATTCCCATTCTGTCAGGCCTGTGGCAGGAGCTCCATGGTGCTGCACAGTTATGGGATGCTTCTGCCCTGTGGCATTGACAAGTTCCACGGCACTGAGTATGTGTGCTGCCCTGCCTCTCGGTCTGAAGAAGCCGCCCCCCCATCTCTACCCACTCAGGAGGAGGACACAGATGAGGAAATCGAGGATGAGGAGATTGACGAAACTGAGCTAGATGAGGAAGAGGCAGTGGACAGGTGAGTGGTCAGCTGTAGGTCTGTTTGTGTGTGAAGGGCTGAATATGGCCTGGCTATAAAATACTGCATGTCACGTTGGTGCTCTGAAGGGCAGTTATTACCGGCCATCTGGATAAATTAAACCACTGTGACATTGACCTATGGAGAATGCTCAGGCTTGTTTGATTAAATCACTCATCTTCCTGGCTCACACCTCTTCATTTAATCGCCTACTCCTCCCTTCGCAGTGAGGCCCCTGCTGCTGAACAGCCCACACTGAAAGAGACTGTGGATGAAGATGAAGAAGAGGAGGATGAGGAGGAGTATCACTATGTCTATGAAGATGAGGAGGCTGATAAGGAGGACAACGTGAAGCAGGAGAGCACCAGTATGTCACAAGATGAAGACAAAACTCTGCAGGAAGTCAAAGGTTTGCACTGGACATCTAATTTTAACATTTTAAATCTCATTATGTTTAAAAGAGAAGCATGAGTCACATTCTGATTTTGTGTTTTTGTAGTAACTTTTGCATTTCACCTTTAGCCAGAGCAGTAAAGAGAGAGCAGTCGCACACTTACCTAAAAAAGCACAGACAGTAAAGTCAAACACTGAAACCCAGTCAGCTGATTTGAGTTTATGATTAGATAAAAAGAGACAGGAAAAGGTGTGACGCTGTGGGACTGGGATACATTTGTAACTTACATCTCCTTTAAAAGAAAAACAAGCCTCTTTCCGGGAATACTGTTCATTAAAGAAAGAAAGTAAGGAAAGACTTTGTTTGCCTCTAGAAAGCTGTTAGTTAGCACTATTGGATTTGAGTGGCTCCCCTAGTGGCTAGTTGACTAACTGGCTGTCCCCTGGCAGCCGTGTGCTCCTTGGAGGCTGAGACGGGCCCCTGTCGTGCCTCCATGCCCCGCTGGCACTTCGACATGAGTCAGAGGAAGTGTGTGCGATTCACATACGGGGGCTGCGCCGGCAATCGCAACAATTTCGACTCAGAGGATTACTGCATGGCCGTGTGCAAGCGCCTCAGTAAGTCTCATCCTCTGACTGGGACGGGCTTTACTAACTTCCCTCCAATCTTTCTTTGTTTCCTTTTGGCTCCAAACACCCATAGTGTAGTCTTAGTGCTTCAGCTCATCAAATGTCTCCATCACATCATACAATCAACTTCTCATTTCACTTTATTTTCCTGTCTTTTTATAAATCTAGAGGTAAAGCATACTGTCTCTATTTTTGAAACTCCAATTTAAGACCCTCCAAATTAGAGTGACATTTTGCCATTGTTATTTGGCATCAACAGCCAGATATCCACTCACATTAAATTAGGAACTGAATCTGTGTTGACATGCACCAAAATATCATCTTAGAAATGCCATAGTGTTTCTTTCTAAAAATTTAGTCTTAATAAATGTTTCATGTAAATTAACTTGACTTGATATCTCAGTTCTAAAATAGTAAAATAAAATTTAAAAAACCCCTGATATGATTGATGTATTTTTTTCATTCAAAGAAGGCACTGCCTTAAAAGATAAATAAAATTAAATTCATTGTTGTAAAGTATTTAATGTTGAGACAGAAAACCGTTTATTTAATGACATTTATTTTGAAAAATGTAATGAAAATATCAATATTAGTGATTTCCTGCTGTGCTTTTTTCAGCATGTCTGTAAATATCTGTTTAAAATTAAACAGCACACGCTTTAATATACTGACAATACAGTGTGACCTGCCACATGCCACTACAGGCAACCAACACCTCAAATAAAAAAAGTTGCAAAAAAAAACAAAAAACTAAGTTCATCATTTCTTAGACTTACTTTTAAGCCTCCATTCATATTAATGCATGTCACCCTGTGTTTTCTGTGCCTTTTGTGTTTACCTACTCACAGATCACTGCTGTCATTTTGTTCAGTCACCACCAGCACCTGTTTTGTGTTACATTTCTTTTGTTCAAACACCACCATATTAAGTTGGAGCTTAAGAAGTAAATTATATAATTAAAGTCTTATATATTCAAATAAGACAAGGAGGGTTGGCATGACGCAGTATTTAGTTTCTGACGGTTGCAAAGGTGCAGAGAGGTAGTCCTGTGTGTATGGACCCCACTGAACAGAACCCTTTGGCCACTAAATTATTACTGTACACTTGACTGGATAGATATGAAAGGCTCAGGTTCTTGTAAATGCCAGCATTTCGAGGGTGGATGAACACAAATGAGAGGAGTCATTCTGTGAGGGTCTCTGTCTGCATTCTGTTGCCTCTTTTTCGTCTTGTTCCATTTCCTGCGGACCACTGTCCTTGTATTCTTGTGCCACTGTCCTTGTATTCTTGTGGCAACTTACAATCCGGTTTGCTCACCAATTGTCTTTTTAATATTTCAGTCGTGCCCCCAACTCCACAACCCACAGACGATGTTGACATCTACTTTGAAACTCCAGCTGATGACAAGGAGCACAGTCGCTTCCAGAAAGCCAAGGAGCAGCTTGAAATCAGGCACCGCAACCGCATGGAAAGGGTAAGCAGGTGTTAGGAAGTGTAACTTAGACTTAGGTTAACATTTAGCTCCTCATCATTCCCCTCTCTTCCTATGCACTGTAGGCTAAAATTAAAGTAATAAAAAAATATAAAAGCCATGAAATCTTCGAACAACAACTTTCAGAGGACGTTAGGTTGGTAGGATGTAATTGGTACCAAATGAATAGAAGCATTGAGAGTATTTTTAAAACATTTTTGATACCACTCTAGTGTTTTGTGTCCTTTTGATCTGCCTGCCTTTTTTAAATTACCTCTTCACCTTCTGTCTTTCACTCATTTCCAGGTTCGAAAGGAGTGGGAAGAGGCTGATCGCCAGGCTAAAAACCTGCCTAAGGCTGAGAGGCAGACATTGATCCAGGTAAGACACAGATCCTTCCACTTGGGACTCCCCCTTTGTCCCTTATTACCACTTACAGGCCCACAGTCAGTTGCTGGCTGTGCTATTAAAGATCCCTTCTCCCTGGCTGCTCTATCTTTATCGCTGCAAGGCTAAACGAGGACACTGTGTGAATGGGAAGACGTCTAAATGAGTAACACTTGATGAGCACAGTGGCAGTATGAATGAAGAACTCTGTTATATCACATTCCAGGCAGACAGTAAAAGACGGCTGCTGTGTCAAAGTGCTGTATGTCATTAGTATTTATTGTGTGAATATGCCTTGTGCAGCATTTCCAGGCCATGGTGGAGTCCCTGGAGGAAGAGGCCGCCAGTGAGAAGCAACAGCTGGTGGAGACTCACCTGGCCCGGGTGGAGGCTATGCTGAATGACCGGCGCCGTCTGGCCTTGGAGAACTACCTGGCCGCCCTGCAAGCTGATCCCCCCAGGGTAAATGCCACATACTCTTCTACTGAACAACAGCTTTAACCATCTCCTCTTTTTAATCCATCGTGTGCTTATGTCTTCACACATTTCTGTTTGTCCTCACATTCGGCCTCTGGCTAATCTCATATCCTGTAAAAAGACCCGCTGCCAAGTTGCACTTCATCATGGGCGGAATGGATTATTGATGTCAGATAAACACATCCTCAAATCCTCCATGAGCACAAAGTCAATCACATTTGAACTCACCTTCATGTCCCTGTAGTGCTTTTTTTTTTTTTTTTTACAATTTCTAGTCAATTTAGGCATTTGGCACTTACATTTCTGGCCTCGTTTTCAGCAGTTGGTGTCAGGCTTTTGATCTGAAAAGATGAAATGAAATACTCTGATTTTGTATTTTTGTCATTTGCATAAAAAAGAAAAGTAGTTTCTTGATATGAAGATTTTTCAATTCACATTTGACAGTAGTGTTACTTCACCTCTATAATTAGTTGCACTGAGAAAGAGAGACATGTTAAAGTGTCATTATTTATAATCTGCACAAATTACTCATGCCTAACCTGTGACACCTGTGGTGCCCCAAATGGGACTAAGCAACAGAAGAAGATGCATTAATCTGATTTGTACAAACGAACCTTATTACAAAGAAGTTGGTGGCAAATCTGAGTGTAAATGGTTGATTATAAGTGTATGTTTGTTAGCTCTGTTAATATCTGGTAATCATCTTGGGTTTAACTTGTCTCATTTCCAAAAGTAGGTGGGATAGGCTCCAGCCCCCTGCGCTCCATAAAGGATAAGCCATAGAAGATGAATGCATCAATGAATCATCCACATCATGCGTAACTAACTGATCTCCATCTTGTCCCAGCCCCACCGCATCCTTCAGGCCCTCAGACGCTACGTTCGTGCTGAGAACAAAGACCGCCAGCACACCATCCGTCACTACCAGCATGTCCTGGCTGTAGACCCAGAGAAAGCTGCTCAAATGAAGTCACAGGTGAGAGTTTTTATGGAAACAAACAATAGCACAAAGTTCAGATACTGATCAGTCAGTTGTTCACTAATAGATTTTTTTTTTTTTCATGACTCACTCATACTGGTCGCATTTAATCTGTTAATGACTAGGCTGACTTTCTTTTATTGTGCCAGCTGCCCATAATAGAATGGCCCTAACTCTTATAGAACAAAGATATTTCACTTATTTACATTTCTCTCGCCTTCTTGCTAGTTTGAATAAACATATCCAGTTTTATCTTTGCCTCAAATTACAGTCATGCAGTTGAAATTCTCAAGTGTTCAGTCATCCACATTGGTTAAAATTTTGCAGTTTTACTTTGACTCTAAAAACAATTTCCTTTGTATATTTGAGGCATCCTGCTGTGCTACTGTAGCTCCTCCTCTCTAGTTCTTTCTGCACAGTCTGAGATATAGTGATGCCTCTAGTCTCAGTTCTTCTGTGCTCTGAGTGTAGGAGTTAGGAGCGTGTCTGTCTTTGAGTTGCAGTCCAGGAGGAGTGAAGAGGCCAGCCTGACAGAGGGAAGGAGCAGCCTGTACTATACACCTAAGCCTGAGCCAAAGATTAACGTAGCACAGGTCTTGTGTAATGCTCGGCTTGGAGCTGGTGCACAGGGATTTGGCTGAGAGCTCTACTGTTAGGTTTACCCGCTTGTGTGTATCACTGCCCTTCGACCCCATTTATAGTTATCCCAAAGCATTACACACAAGCCAGCAAACCGATGAAACAACATGCTGAGCAGTGGTTACTGCTTATGTCATTGCTACCATCTGGAAGCTAGAAAACATAACTGCGCGGAACATTTTCCTGTTCTTTTTCTTTATTTGTCAAACCTAGCCCAGGTGTTTTTTTATTGGCTAAATCCCACTAGAAGTTCCAATCATTTGTGTTTTTTGGAAGCAGTTTGTGGATTTGTAGCTACTACAGTTACATGTGCTTTGTCTTATGTAACAGTGTTAGATTACTCTCTAAAACCAAAGTCATCCACTCCTCAAAGCCAGACGAGAAATAAACACAAACACAACAAATAGACCTGAACAATAAAACAATAGTCATATTGGCAGGAAAAATTATGAGGCAAAAAAATATTACCAATTTTTTATTCTTTGGATTCTTTGGATTCTTTGGTAGTATATTGTTAGAAGAATGATTTGTGAAAAGTTGAGACCTTAATAGATAAGTATGTTCAGGATATGCTGACAAGCTTTGACCAGTCACATTCAAGAATACAAGTGGGTCTGCTCCCAGTCAGACATGGGACACGTTCATTGGCTGTTGTGGGAAATCCTGTGGGGAAATGGGCTATTTCACTGCTAGCTCCACAAGTCTGCTTACACAACTATATAATGCATATAATGGTTGCTATGTTTCGGGGGGAGTGGGAGCGTGAGAGATTATATCCATCCAGTTTTGTTTTGTCATTTAATATTAATGTTAACATGAATGTGAAAAGAAATCCATTCCTATTGCATTTCCAGCTTTATTGCACAGGGCTAATTTCATTATATGGTCATGTAGTGTCCATAATGAGGCTTATTTGTCAACATGAACAGATTGACACTTCTCTGAGAGTTTAATAGGAAAGGTGTGTTGTTGCCATCTGTTGCTGGTTGCAGTGCACTACAGCCCTGTGCTGGCAGAGACAATCAGTCAGTCATGGGGGACACAAACAGCTCGGACCTGCCAAGAGCTGGTCAACCTTGTCTGTGGCGGGCACCTTTTCATGTCCTGCCAACCATCCTGGCAGCAGCAGTGTGGAAATATTGTACTGTCTGAAACATCATATTGCTGGTTTAAGTGTGAGCCATGTCTGATGGGAAAAAAGTGATTTGTGTTTATGCCTGAGACTGACATCCAGTAAATCCTGCCAAATTAATCCAGCGCCTCAACTTTAAATATTGCATGCAGTGTTTAATGTGTGAGCCGCTGCCGCTGGTAAAGTCTGACTTCACCTGAAAGGAATACCTTTTCTTTTTAAAAGCTTGCATTAGTTTGGACCAGAGATATACACAAACTGGGTTAAACATAGTGATCTTTATTTATAGTGAGACTTAAATTTACATTATGATATCCCAGGTAAATAAGAGCAACCTATTGAGAATACAACCAAACAGTAATAACCACTGTACAACTCATATGTACTGTAATTTAGTTGTACCACTCCAATAGGTGCAATATTTTTTTTTTTATCGATGGTCTGTGCAGTACTTCCCATAAATTCAAAATCACCACCCATCAATAAAGTTTTGTCCTATCTTAGTAAACAACATCATGAGAAGAAGGACAGGAACTAACTCTATAAATTGTTTCTTGATCTTGGCTCTGCCTGTTCTTGTCACAAAAGGCTCCCATAGAGCAGTTTAGTCATCCCAAATGAATAGTATTTCCTTGTATTTATTTCTTTTAAAACCAGATTCTTGCACCAGGCAGAAAATCCTAGAGCTTTCAGGAGGATTAGAAGATAAAGAAGCACCATTGAACTTGATTAATTAAATTAAATGAAATGTGTCTTTTTTATTCATGTAACGTAAAATGTAGTTTTTAGTGATCACAGTTTACTTTGGTCTCATACCCTTGTACGTAAATTAAAGACTGATTAATAGCTGTGAATCGAATTATTGATTAGAGTCCAGCACATTGTATAAAATAATTCTTCATGTAGTTTTATTGTGAGAATGTGCTAAAATGCATTTTGTTTGGTGCAGGTGATGACCCACCTGCGTGTGATCGAGGAGAGGATGAACCAGAGTCTGTCTCTTCTCTACAAAGTGCCATATGTGGCTGAGGAGATTCAGGATGAAATTGGTGAGTCTTGTTTTGCACAACAGCCCTGGGCATCTTGAAAGAGGGCTGTAATCAATAAATAAATGAGAAGAGTTAGTGAAAGATTAAAAAATGAAGTAGCATTTCTTACGACTGGGTGATTTTTTCTTTATCAAACAAAACAGTAGATTAGAATTGCTTTTGCACAGAAAGAATATCATTCAATGACACTACAAAACGCTGGTAAAATTATTCTCTCTTTCATAACTATAGATTATTATCACAATCACTTTTATCATCTCTGTTGTGATTCTGTAATAATTCAGCCCCCATTAAAATTTAGTGCGCACTTACAATTTTTAATAATTTTCTTTTGTTCTCTTTGGGACATTAAATAAGCCATAGCTCACTCTTGCAGCATAGATTAAAGTGGAGCTGGTGCTGTGACAGAACTGGGTCACACCATGATGCATTCTGTTGGGATATGTGCACATTTTCACAGAAAATAGCTCTCAGGAAAATACTAATTGGTAGTTACCAAGATTGGGAACAACCCCATTTTGCTGCAGCCTCTTTACTGCAAGAAAAATAAGTGTAATTGGTGAAACTTATCTATGCCCTGTTGCATCTTATTTATCTATATTGATATTTTTATGTGTAAACAAACTGTCTTGTGCCATGTGTTAATTTGTACAGACGAGTTGCTGCAAGAGCAGAAAGCAGACATGGACCAGTTCTTGTCTTCAATCTCTGAATCCCAACCAGACGTCACTGTATCATCAGAGGAGAGTGTGGAGGTACCCGTGTCCGAGGTCAAACCCTACCGGCCGTTCCAGGTCACCTCTCTGGGGTCTCGACCAGAGCCAGAGGGTGAGTCTACAATATCATCACAGCTAGAAAGTAGCACATGTTGTTATTGTTCCTTTATAATGTAATTCCAATATGGAGCTATGGTTTGGACAAATCCTTGTGTGCACAGTCTCCTTTTTTTAAGGATTCTTTAAAGAAATGAAAGAGACCCAGGCTTTGGTGTTTATCTAACCATTGTCTTCATTCCTATATTTGTGTCTAATGAATAACTGGAAAACAGAGCAGAGTCTGAGAGGGCCTTCAACAAGTAAATTCACAAGGAACATTTTCTGCATATACCAATGCTCCAGAGGGTTACAATATAGAGCTTTCCAAGTGAAATGGCCTCCTTTTTTGAGTTATCTGTAAAATTTATTTTCAGACTCCTCCCTGCTGGGCTCTTCTCCTTATCAATTAACGCAGCTTGATGATCCTGCCTTTTCTCTGCTCATCTATGTTTTCTCTCTTCTCTCCTTCCCCTTTTCTTTCTTCTCGTTTCTTTTGCCTCATTTTGAATGCCAAGGCGATCTATCAGACTCCCCACGTGCCTTCAAGAAAGGTTGGTGCCTTTGCTGCATCTTGTTTTGCTGGCCCCCCTTCCTGTTTCTTCGTCTCCCACGCTATTTCCATCTCTTATTTTGTTCCGCTCTCCTTACTTTCCCTCCCCTTTGGTGCAGTTTGACATCTTCTCTCACCATGACCATTGGTATTTTATTAAAAGCCATCTGGTAGTTACTTTCCTCATTTCCCTTTTGATGACTCATGGCCTGCACAGTTGATTTCAGATGCACATTTAAAGGTGCTGAGCTGCAGCAGTAGTGGCTTCTATGTGTCAGGTAGACATCCAGGCAGATTCACTTTTAACTTTTGAGCCATGTGTTTACTGTCATCCTGTCCTTGGTGCATTTGTCAAAGCTTGCTGAATTGATACATACATAGTCATCCTCTCAGTTGCCTCTTCCTGAAAGGGGGGGGGGTAAGATTGGGTGGTCTTGCCTGCGCCCGTTACCATGCCTGCTGAACCATAGTCCATTTGAAATCTAAATCTGAACTTTATGCTGTATCTGAGTAAACACAGATGCAATTGTCAGAAATTATTGGATCTGAATTCAATCATATTGTGAATTAATGCTTATTAATGTCTATTCTGTAGCAATAATATACATTTGTAAAGTACTAGCCATATCTGCATAGATTTGTATAAGAACTATAATACTACTTAATGTGGGACATTTTGTCTGGAAATTTGATTAATGTAAAATTACCACATTAAAAGGCTTTAAACTCTCAAGCAAATGGTAGATTTTGACCTGTGTGTAATTACTTTACCATTCATTGTGTAATTATGATAATTACAATTCATTTTTAAATTATTGTGATCCTGCCTTTTATTGCCCATGTGATGTCCATATGACAAATGTAGCTGCTCTTTTGTGTCTCGTCTATCTTCTTCTGTGTTGGTTTGCATTGTCTAAATCTTATAATGCAGTGAAAGACACATCATGCCACTGTTGTTGCTAACCTTGCATCTTAAAATAAGCATTTTGGGGAATTCAAAAAAGCTTTGCATTATCTGTATTGTTCCACACATTTACAAGCTATTTTACTATATTGTACTAGTTGAAAGCTAGTAACATCCACTAACACTGTAGAGAAGAGAAACCAAGAGCATCATTCTTGGGTTAAAACAACTTTACATTAATATTTTATCAACAGTTCATTTGCTGTTTTTGATACATTGAGTAATTCCTGCATCTCCATACAACAGCGTGATACTGTTGATGCTGCAGTTTGTGATGTCACTGCTGAGTGAGGCTGTAAACACCCAGCATTGTTCTTTCTTCAATGCAAGTCTGTCACACTCATCCTGCAGCAGGCAGTAATAACCCTACAGCAGCATAGACTATATTGTTTAGGAGACAGCCATGACTGCCTCGCACTCCCTGCCCTCAGCTTGTTATTTATTCATGGCAGATCTGGCAGGGTGTGTATTAATAGAACTTATGCCTTTTTCAGTACCATCAGTCTAACACACATCAGTCTACATTGTAGCTTAGTAATAATATCTTTACTTCTAGTTGAAAAATGTGAATACGATTGTCAATATCAAACAAATGTATAAAAAATTATTCATTCAATGAGCTATTTGCCTTTTGTGATTTGATTTTTTTCTGGGAAATCTCAGCTAACCACATTTTAAGTGGGTCTTTGTTGAAAATGTAGGGCCAGTTTGCTTTACAGAGCTGGCAGTGTGAGCTGAATGGAAGAAAGGCCTTTGTTTCCAGCAGTGCACAGTAGAGACTGAGGCGACAGAGCTGTCCCACTGTCTCCTACCATCCCATTTAGTGTTTGTTTGACTTACTCTGGTATTGACTGTGCTGTTAACCTTCTGCAGGCTCGGCCATGGCAGGTTTGGATGGTCTCATTGGTGCAGAGGAGCGTATCATCAACAGCAAGCCCAAGATCAGCAACAATGTGGTAAGAACCCCACTAATCTATGCATTTGAGCCTCTGAGCATTTGGTTTCCTCCCTGCTTTCTAAAACAGCATTGTCAAAGGATGGAGTCAGCCATAAATAGTGCATTGTAACATACGTTTTAGTAGTTTAACCCTCATGCCTCACAATTGCATATTTTATTTTAACAAAGAATTGTTGAGTCCTTAGTCTTTGTCACCGTACACACATAGTGTATAGATCTGAATAACGCTAAAAGGAGTAGTAAGTAGCAAGATGTACTCTTGTTTTCCAACATAAATGGTGATGGTAAGGCTATAAATAAAATTTATAAATTTATAAATTATTTATAAAACCTATAAATAAGGGTATAATAAGATTTTTTTTAAAAACATATATAAAATTTTTGAGGCATGGGGTAAATTTACTCATGTTAATAAATTAAATTAGCGAGTACACTCTGTTCTTTCACACAGCTCAGATTATTATTTATATTACTATATATTATATTCTTAACCTTATCTCTTAATGGGCTGTTTGTGTGTCCTTCTTTGGCTAAGCAATCCTCATTCAAATCAACCCTAGGCTTTGTTCTCCAGTCATCGCATGCTGCTTTACTTGTGCTGGACACTCCATTTTATCTCGTAGCTTGTAAAGTGACACTTGGCTGTTGAATGTGTGCTCTGCTTTGCATGCTAATCCATCTCTAACTCCAGACTGTGTTTGTCTATGCAAGTTTTTAACTGCATGTGATATTATTGCTATTTTTGGAAATGCTTGTTTTCTAAGACGGAGCAAATCTGGGGGTTAAAAACACATGGCAGTGACACCTAAATGCCTCAATGTTGTCTGTGTGTCAAAAGAAAAAGTCTCTAGACTGCTCTGTCTCTACAAACAGCAGATTTCGTACTGCCTCTGAACACACTTCACTCACAGCGCTTCTTGTTGTTCAGATTAGAGCTTGAGTGGCTATCAGCCTGTTTATAAAGACATGCTAAGCGTGTGCCTAGAAGAGTCTATTGATGCTTGCAAACCCCTCCCTCTCTCCTTCCAGACTTTACAAGACAGCTTCAGTTGTATCATCATACACATAAAGTTTCCCGTTAACTCTTGCACAATGATATCGTTTCCCTCTGGCCTGCCTCTCACTTCTCTATCTAATGCACCCAGTTTCACACACACGTTGCAGTGAGTGTAACCTGGACTCCCCTGTCTGTGTTGACAGGTGATTGATGAGTCTCTGGATGTTAAAGAAGTGCTTTACAGTGCAGAGAGAGTCAGCGTTATGCATGATGATGAGCTGGTGAGTACAGCGGTGCCCTCCACAGGGCTCTCTGGGGAACTGTACTTCTCAACAGTGGGGAAATGCAAAGAAGGAGGGAGTGTGGGAGTGTGCCAAGATACTAGTTCTGCAGCTGAAATCTGCAAAAACAATACTGCACTGAAGCAGATCCCAAATCCTTTCTCCTGATTTTTTATTTTTTTATTATTTTTATTTCTGTTGTAGCCAATATGTTTTGGTTATTTCTGCATGAGTGCATGTTTGGTATGTGAATGTATCTGAATGCAAGTGAAAAGTTTATACTGTATGTTGGGTGTGTATCCACACATACTGAGCATTCTCAGTTTATGTGTGAAACAAGTAGGAAATAAACATATGATAAGACTGCGTCATATGTGCCTCATTAATTTGTGAAGCTAAGTGACTGTGGTTTTGTGTAAAACTATTTAAATATTACACAATCTTCCACCAAGACACATTTCGTGCATGCCACCCTTCAGGCGTGTCTACTGGCTTTATGAAATTTAAAATGACACTGATTTGGTAACCTAACTAAGGAAGTTTGAAATTGCAATGTATTGAGTCTTATGGCATTTTGTTGACGCAGATTCTAACCCAAAAATACTGTTGTAGATTCCTAAGACATTAAAGGTTTTCTCCAGAGACAGTCCATATTTTTGTATATATAGAGAACGTTTCACACACAAGGTGTTCACAACACTAATATAAAAACTTGTCCTTTATAAGCAATTGTAAAAACCTGTTATGAATAATCATTCCTCCTCATGTTAGGAGTCCTATCGCCCCCTGGGAGAAGACTTCAGCTTCGGGAGCAGTGCTCTGATTGGCCTGTTGGTGATTGCAGTGGCTATAGCAACAGTGATTGTGATCAGTCTGGTGCTTTTAAGGAAGAGGCAATATGGCACCATCAGTCATGGCATTGTAGAGGTGAGTCAGCTGTTATAGAGTTATAGAGTGTAATGGAAATTAATCATAGTTAACCCAAACCAAATGAGATTATTGGCCCTTTAGTTGCTTATGAGGCACACAGCATGTTGTCAGGACAGTTGTTGGTGTCTTCAGGTCAGTCTTAGTTGCCATGCTTTGTGTTTCTTGCAGGTTGACCCTATGCTGACGCCAGAGGAACGCCACCTCAACAAGATGCAGAATCATGGCTATGAAAACCCCACCTACAAATACCTAGAGCAAATGCAGATCTAACAGAGGCCACAAGGGGCGCTGCTGCATCAGAGGATGGCAACAGAGGGGAACATGCATACTACTGACCAAGAACATATGTTGCTAATTGTTTGCATACATCCAAACTCCATTTTCTGGTTTCAAATCAATCTTTAAGTAATGCTACTACTTCTACTACTGTTGTATTATAGAGCTTGTTTTGATCATGTAATTTTGAAAAGGCAAAAAATGTGATTCTGCAGATTTTACTGTAATTTTCAATACTGCTATCTCAGATGCAGATGTGAAACATTTCTTCGAGATGTTTTCTTATAAAAGTGAAAAGCAAATCAAGATAAAAAAGACTTGTGTCGAGTCACCATCATGAACGGCATAATTTGCAATCAGCTTCTCCATCAATTGTTACTTATGCAGTTTTTGATGGATTTTATTGTTTTCTTTTCCTTTCAATAGTTGGCTTGTATATGAAGGGTCTTTGTACCAATTAAACTGTATAGCTAAACAACAAAAGAGAAGAACTGAAATCATGCATTATTTCTGTTTTTTTGTTTATGATGACAGAAGAATATACATATACAGTATAAATATATATAAAAGTAGATGTTTTTAATTCACCTTTTTCCCAGGGAGAAGATTGTGAGTTGGTTTTTGAGTAATGAAGGTGTGCACAGGCTCTCAGCTCAAAAACAGGGGACAACCCACTCTCGACCAACTAACGAATGTGATATTAGCCCAGTTAAATACAATATGTCCCCTTTGACAAACACGCCTTTTATCTGCAGAATAACTCCCAATAGAGTCATGCGTAATTGAATTAGAAATATGTTTTATGCATAAGATGTATTGTGGAAGAATTTAAAGAAATGTCCCCATGTTGTATGGATTTAGTGTCTCATGTCTTAGAGAAAACTGCTGTAAAAAAAAAACTGATGCAGGCTAATATAGAGCAAATTTGTATTGTTGGCTTTGCTGGTCCTGAAGCCAAAAGCAATCTGATGGTCATTTTTGGCACAATTACATGAATCATGATCAGTTCCCTCAATCAATGCACATAAAAAATATTTTTTAAAGAAATTTGAGAAAAAGTTCTAAATTTGGATGAGAAATCAAAAGAGTTATGAAGGGATGGTAGAAGACCCTAAAGGAGGCTTTACTTGGCCCTGGATCAAAGCCACTCAGCGCATACAAGGAGCTGGAGGGCTGTGCAGGCAGACACACACAGAAAGACAAGGCTTGGAGAGCTGGTTTCTGAATAAAAGCTAAACTTGTGTATTTTTACAGGTAGAGAATTACACAAAGTCAACCCTACAACCCTTTTAACTCTTAGTATTGTCTTTGTATGCTTGTATAGTTGATGTTGCAATCGTTGCTTTTCCGGGGGATTTTCTGTGATGTGCATTGTTCTTATATGAAATTCTATATATTTTTAAGTTTGTTTTTTTTCTATTTGTTTCTCTTCCTGTGACAGTATCTCTGTATGTGACTGTCTCACTATGCACCCAAACAGCTTCAATCTTGTAACTGCCTGCTTGATTGTGGGAAGAGAACTAATATAATATGCATATTAGTGATTTAAAAATATTGACACCAGAATCAGATTTATGGATACAAGGGGGATACACATCAATAAACTCACAACTTCCATATAAATGTGTGTGTTTCTTTTTTAATATGCATGGGCACAAATAGATTATGTTCAGTAAACAACTGTGAACTACATTTCTATACATAATTGTAATCATACAGGACAAAAGAAATTGCTATAGTTTTGCAAATTTCTATAGTTTATGTTGAGAGTTAATAATATTTGCTTCATGTCTCCCAAAGAGGGATGAGGCACAATTATTAAGGTCCAGAGTGCTCATATGGCCTGTACCAATAGTCAGCTCTGATGCTGTAATAACTACTGTTAGGTTGCAATGCATTTTATAGTTTATGTCAGCACAAAACTTAAAAATCTACCATTTCAAAATCTAGTAAGATATGTATGTATAATAAATGAAAACTGTATAACTCAAAAATGTCATAAAACGGTTTGGCCTTTTAAATATTGTCTCCAACATTTATTTTGGTAAATGCTGGAATAATTAAACCTAATTATAACCCACTGAATCTGAAGTGTGATGGAGAGTTAAAGTCATCCTGTGTGATCCTCTATTGCTTCATGGAGCCTAATGCTGCTGAGCCGGGGATTTCTGTTGAGGGGGTGCAGCTTTGTCAAACTGAAACCCATGTCTCATTTTGGCTGCAACATGAGGATGAATCAGTCTGAGTCATCACTTGAATTTCACAAATAGTAAATGAGGTCCCAGCAAAACCACGTGACTGATACTACTCCAGGTTTAATCAAAGAAGTATATATTTGTGGAAAAATGTGTAGCATGAATATTGTTGTTTGTTACAAAACTGTTTAAACTGTTACCAGACTAAAGCGCTGTGTGAACTCTAATGCTATTGTAAAATGATATAGACCACCAAGTTTTGTGTGGTATGGCTAGTAAACATTAAGTATTAAAGAATTCTATCACTACTATTTAGTTTTACAGCCTTTTTCTAAACGTTGTAAGTCACTCACACCTGCGTCAGGTAAACAGGAAGTGGAATCAGGTGTACTGGGCGGAGCCACGCCCACTGAAACCTCAGGTACCCGGAAAAGTCTTGTTTCCCTCCCTGCTGGTCACAGGGCGACATATTGGGGACATATTCACGTTTGAGAAGATCACAATCAAAGAGCAGCCTTCTGTGAGATCAAAGACGCTGCATTTGTGTTTTATTTTTAACAGTTTACGGAGAGTTATTTGGTCGGAGTTTCTTTTGAAGAAGGGGATTCGACTTTTGACGGCCAGGCCTGCAGGTTCACCTCGAAAATAGGTGTTTTAACAGGGCACAGAGGAGCGCAACAAACGGGCAAAGTAAAAAGCAAGTGCACCCTTAATAGGTTTCGTCTTGGGTTCTTGGTCTAACCTTTGACCCCTGATGGACTACACGGACAGTGGACTGAGATACACACCAAGAACGGTAAGGAAGTTGTCCTTAAGGTCATCGTGAAACTGGAATCCACTTTGGCTGGCTACATGACTACAAGTCTGTTTGATGAATGGATGTTTGTTTGGTGGAGTGCTTGGGTGTTGCCATCCCACACTCACATTAAATTCAGACTGGTGTAGAGATTAACCAAATGTCTGTGAATGAAATATGAAATATGGAATGATAAACCAAGCTGCCACATCCCTGATTGACAAACCTTAAGTAGGTCATATCAGAGTTCACAGCGCCTAGTGTCTGCTTGTTGATATCAGTTTTACTCAGAGACAAACCTGTCTCTCTCTTACGCTCATGTTTGGTTTTTTTAGATCTGAGAGAAACGACCTGAACTTTCTCAGAATTTGAGATTTCAAGTTTGTGTCTCAAATGCTTCCGGAGAGCATTCATTTTAACCTTTGAACAATTTTAAAACAGCAATCATGACACATTCCTATATATAGGCAAAAACAATTATAATAATAATAATAATGCATAAAAATAATGAGTTTATGCTAGATGATTAAGTCATAAAATCATAAAACACCAATCATTTGTTAATCTAAGATGAAACACATTTTAAATGTATCTTGACCAACTGGTATTTCCAACTGCAGGTCCTAGGTCTAATTTCTTGTGTGTCATTTCTGAGAATATAGCACAACGCGGTTTCACAGAATTTTCCTCCCAAGTGCGGAAATACTTACATTTACTTTTAAAACCTGTAAAAACTGAAACCTGATATATATATAATAGATTAGCAACTGTGACCATTAGATAATTACCTTGAAGAAGACACTTGATTTGTGTTTATAATCTTTAATGGGTCAGGGTCCACTAACCAGACAGCCATCGTGGGGCTGATGTTTAAATTCCTACAGGATCCTCCACCCTGTTGTGACATGTTCATTTGAGTATTTCCCCTCTATAGGTTGCCATTCATTCAGTACACAACAGCACCTCACTATTGACAGGTCAGATAGAAATGTGATCGTCTCTGGATTTTCCACACAGAATACAGCAGAGCATATAGTGGACAGATCGAAAAGTGTTTGAACTCTATACATATTTCTATGCAGGTAATCTTGTAATTGTTTTATAGCAAATTCAAGCAATGTGTTGTTGGTGATGCATAAATATTGGCTGTTTTCTGTAGCAGACAGGTATTAAATGTGTGCAGAAGTTATGTGTTAAAAACATTGCTTCAACTTTTAGGCCTCATTTTAAAAGCAACACCTGGAGGGGCTGAATGTGCGGGACTTAGACGTATTTGGTTAGTAAACATCTCAGACCAACATATAGGATGGTCAGGGTTGTGCAGCTTCTATAGGCATTACTTCAATGTGACCAAATCTAGCTGTTTTAGCCGTTTTAAAAAGATGCTAGGGCACTGCACTTTGATGTTGAGCTTATATCCTTCCCTGCTTGGTTTATTATGATTTATACTTCTAAATCTGTTTTTTTATACTCAAACATTGTATTGCTTTTATTAAAAAAAGAATGATGCTTCTGTTTCTGTTATTTGTATACTAATAAAAAATTCTTAGAAATGAAAATGAAAGCAGGGATGGCAATCTGATTTTCTTTTGACATTTTTATTTTCCTCTGCTGTTTTGAAATGCTTTGCCACAGCACAGAGATAGTGGCTGCACACCACTTCTGCTGGAGAATGGTTTCCTAGCAGGTTTGACAGGATTTTACATGGTGAAACCTTTGTACTCCCCTCCCCCTCATAGCATGACTCAAGCTTGAGCTTCTTATTCATGGACACACAAAACTATAATAAGGTTTTGCCTGTAAGCACCTTTACGTTTCAATTTGCTAACGTTTATTTGCATATATTTTCACATTATAATTCAAGACGTGTTGTTATTCTGGTGGAAGGATGTTTATGTCGCAGGCAGGGACATTCCTTAAATACACAAGTACCTACATGTTGTTCTCTGCTGTTGCTTATCTGCAGTTAATTATCTTTTCAGTTATTATCTAAGGCCAAACATATTAAATTTATTGGGTTTTTTGGGTCCTGACCCTCATTTCAGTTTTTCATTAACAGTATTATTTGAACACATAAAAATACAGCTAAATGAATGAAAATAATAATAATGCCTCACATCAAACATCAATTATGTTTGTTTGTCTTTCAGGATAAAGAATGGGACACCTCAGTTCAGTTCCTGCCTGCATCCGATAACAAAAAACTTGAGAAGAAAAAGGGTCCCGGAAAACTAGGAGCTGTGATTGGTGTGGTCATCTTTGCAGCTGTTGTTGCTCTTATGGCCGGCCTACTCGTCTGGCACTTTCACTGTAGGTACACATAAGGTCATACAGATGAACAATGTACAGTGTTTAACTAACACAACTATCTTTATTCAAGTTCAAGGTGCATCGAAGGATTGATATAGAATTGTCAACTACAGTGTCTTTTGTTTGGAGTGACCCTACTGGCACAAATTACATTACTGACTACAATAGTAAACAAAGCCACAGACTTAAATGTGTCTTGTCTGTTCATGCAGTTCGTAAAGATGTGAAAGTCAAGCGAATGTACTCCGGCTCCTTGAGAATCACCAATCAGGTTTTTGAAGATGCCTATGAGAACTCTAACAGCCCTGAATTTAAAGCGTTAGCCACGCAGGTCACTACACAGGTGAGTACACTGTTTACACCATGAAATGTATGATGTATGTATTCAACACAGTGAATGTAATACTTCTTCTCTTTCAGCTTAAACGTATATATTCCAAAATACCACAGTTGACCAAATACTATGTTGGTTCCACAGTCCAGGCATTCAGGTATGCCACTTAATGCTCGTAAAGGAAATGTTTTTATTCACAACTACTACTATGACTGTATTTATATATGCTTGTCTGTGGTCATATAATAAAAGTTTGATTCAGTTTCATTGCATTATAAAATTATTTAAAGGCACCTGGACTCAAAATGAACTAGATGCCAGATGCCTTCTTCTAAAACCATTTATTATTTACCACAATAAAATCTTGGAAATAGAGTACTGTACAAAAGTTTCAGGCGGGTGTGAAGAAATTAAGTAAGACTGCTTTGAGTGGTCACACCCTTTGATTAAGATTTTCATTTGCCCACTTACTTAGCATTTTGTAAACTGATAAAAGTAAATAAATAAAAATAAACAATGATATTTTATTAATATTTTATATTATATTTTATTTTTTAAATAATTCTTACTTTACAGCAATTTGTTAAACCTGCCTAAAACCCCTACATGAGTGTAAAAATGTTTATGTGTCTGCAATACTTTTTAAACCATTTGCTGAAGGACTAATTCCCAATCCTGGTCTTTTTGTGGCTAGTGAAGGCAGCGTGATTGCCTACTACCTGTCTGAATTCAACGTGCCTGCGGGTCAAGAAGCAGCTGTTGATAGTGCAATGGCTTCAATCGATCAGCAGGTGGACAAAGAGCGGAGTTCCATAAACAGACAAGGAAACGCTCTGGTGCTCGATGATGTGGTATCTTCAGGTAAAAGGAACATTGGGGTTCTTTGTAGTCATTTGTAGAGCCTAATGTCATTAATTCATCTGGTTAAGAACAATAGCTCTTAACATCTGCGTGATTTCGGTTTTATTTTACAGCTCTCGATGCCCGTATGCTTTCAACATCATATAGACGTAAGCCTTCTTTTCATTTTGTCCATTAAATTCTATTCATAAGAAGCTCAGGCTGTGACATTATTTTTTTTGCCCAATGGCCAATCTAGTCAGTGGATTTGAAAAGTTACTAGCTTTACTACTACTTTCCATACTTACTTACCATTTTAAATAGCCACAACACACTTTCAACATGATACATTTTAATAAAAGGTGTTACAACTGTTTTTGTTTCAGAATTCCTGAAGTACTCAGAACACACACGGAGCAACTACATCGGGAAGATTGAGTCTCCTGGTTTCCCTGACAAGCCATACCCTCCCAACACTTTTGTCCAGTGGCAGCTGAGGGCCGACCCTGGTCATGTCGTTCAGCTTGATTTTGACACCATGAACCTGGAGGAAAACTGCAAAAATGACTTTGTCAAAATCTACGACTCCCTGGTGGCCATCGAGAGTCGAGTCCTCGAGGAGTGAGTTTGAAAGAGTCTAAATATTTCCTTAGATTTGCAAAGCAGGTCTGCCTTTGTGGCATTGTAATTCAACAATGACAGCCAATATATGTTGGTTGGTCAGATTCTTGTTTTGTTTTGCTGTTTTCTTTCTTTGAATTATTTTACTCTTTTTTAAATATATTTTTTGATTATATTGAATGAATCAGACTCTATGGTAGGCCAATGTACAAAGAGAGCTGGCAGAGGCATTGGTGTCAAACAAAGCCATGTTTCTTTCTGCCTACAGGAGAAACTAGAGTTATTCTTGGGAAAAAAATTGTTTTAGTTTCTTTGCCAGGTTTTAGTGTTTATGTTGAAATAGATGTTATCCTCAGTTGGATATTTGTATGAGCAAACAGCCTCAGTTGTGGTACCCCGCTGCACCTTCTTCCTGTGTATAAGCATGCTCTTTGTCATCTCAGCATTTAGCACTAGTCTGAGATGGAACAACTGGGCAACAACAATAAATAACAGCACTCATTAGCACTAAAATGCACTTTTTTTTGCACTCTTTGATGAATATTTCTAATTATCACATTATGTTTATTTGAAAGGTTGTGTGGATACTATTCTCCCAGTGAGCCAATGACCTTCCTCTCTTCAAGTAATGTGATGTTGGTAACAATGGCCACGAATGAAAAAAGTAATTACCCCGGTTTTAGAGCGCAAGTCTCTCAAGTCAAGCGTGGAAGTAAAGGTAACTCTCTAACTAACTGCTATTACTACAAACTTAAACCTCCTTTTTATTGTTTAGTCACAAAGTCTATACAGTCTTTTAGCAGGGCCTTTATGTAGTGTTATACTGTAACTGCAAATGTTAAAAGTTTGACTTTTTTTACAGGAACAACATGTGGAGGTCAACTATCAGGCGAAAAAGGACAGTTTACTTCCCCTAATTTCCCAAATTATTATCCACCTCAAACATTATGCCAATGGACGATTACGGTAATGGCAACAATGCAAAAGACGCATACTACATTTATACAATAATAACAATTTTTGCCCATCTTTCATCTGCCTGACTATTGTCATTGTGGTTTACCTTACTCTGTTTACAATGAAGGTCCCTGAAGGAAAAGCTGTAAAGGTGACATTCAACAAATTCCTCTTGGGTGAGCCTGGAGAGGAGAACAGCAAAACCTGCCGTAAAGATTATGTGGAGCTCAATGGAAAAAAGTGAGAAAAAGATAGATAAACACAAATTGGCTTAATGCATAAGACTGCAGACATGTAAAAGTTTTCTTTATTTCATAGAGTGTGTGGAGAAAAGCCAATCAGTACAGTGACAGAAACCAGCAAAAACAACCAAATGACCATCACCTTTTACTCTGACAAATCATACGTTGACCGAGGTTTTGATGCAGAGTTTGAGGCCATTGACATGAAAGATCGTAAGTACTAATCATTCACGTAGCCACATAATACTCTTAATGAGACACAACATTAATAATGGACATTTTTATCCTCAGCTTGTCCAGATCAGTTTCTCTGTAAAAACCAGATGTGCATTAAGCCTGAGCTCAAGTGTGATGGTTGGAACGACTGTGGAGACATGAGCGACGAGGTGAACTGCAGTAAGTAGTTAGCCTCAAACGCGCAACTTATTATATTTGTGATATTTGAATCCACTTTGCCATTGGATTATATAAAGAAACACAAGGCTCTACACTAGCTTCCACTTGCACTGGTCAAACGGCTTCACTAACTGCTTTAAAGATTTAATGACTGGTCTGTTGTTCTGTCATAAAAAAGGGTCAAACGTGTATCACATTTAATACCAAATCATTACTATGATTCAAGTATTTATACAGTTGTTGATATTGCAATAACAGTTGCAATATCAACAACTGTGCTGCCATACTCTGATAACTGACTATAATTTCTGTATTTGTTAACTACTCAATGAAAATAAACACTTGAAACTGGACAGAAATCATGTAAATACATAATATTATTTCCCTCAGAGTGCAAACCAACAGACATCAGCTGCAAGAATGGTATGTGTAAGCCCACATTCTGGAAATGCGATGGCGTAAATGACTGTGGAGACGGCACAGATGAGCTCAACTGTGGTAAGACAAAATCAACTTGGGAAATTTTTTATGATCTTTGATCTAAATGGTGTATATAAAATTGTATTGTCCTGAGAAGCTTTGAGACTGTTACTTACACATGTTTAACTTTTCCTTCTGTAGGTGGTTGTGCCTCTGGACAGCTGACATGTAAAAATAAAAAATGTGTTTCTGAGAAGAACCACTGTGATGGTAATGACGACTGTGGTGATGGTTCTGATGAGCTCCAATGTGAAAGAGGTGAGTTGATCTTTCTCTGTAAATGTCGGATTTGTTCTTAAACGGGAAATAATGTTTAATTAACAGTAGTTCAGTACTATCAATAAGTAACAATTTGGGATTTTCTTTTTTATATGTAATGTTTGTGAAATACATTTATTCTTTATCTACAGTCTCTGGAATCCGCTGCACAGATATTACTTATAAATGTAAAAACAATGTATGCATCAATAAAGTTAACCCAGAATGTGATGGGGAAAGGGATTGTGAAGATGGCTCTGATGAGGAAAACTGTGGTAAGTAACATAACTAGTAGGTAAAATTGAAACGCTATTGGCTTTTTTTGTCTGTAGCCTGTTATCTTCCATTAATCATAAAATAAATTTCTTTGGATCTGCAGACTGTGGTCGGAGTTCATTCAAGACTTCTCGTATTGTGGGTGGTCAGGATGCAGAAGAAGGAGAGTTTCCGTGGCAGGTCAGCTTACATGTCAAAAACTATGGCCACGTGTGCGGAGCGTCCATCATCCACCCACGCTGGCTGGTCACTGCTGCCCACTGTGTGCAAGATGATGGCAGGACAAGGTACCAACTCAATCAACTGTGAAGATAATGAGGCCATATTAAAAGCCAAAATAATGAGAAAAACAATACTTTATGATACCAAGTGTTCATATCATTACTTTTCCTATGTTAAATCTTCCCCAAATTTTTCTTATTTGACTCGAGAGACTTAGTAGACCATTTTCATGTGTGTTTTGCTGTGCCCTCAGATTCTCACAACCTGGCACGTGGGAAGCTTATTTTGGCCTTCACACGCAGAACAAAATCGGCAGCATGGTGGTAAAGAAGAACCTGAAGCAGATCATCCCCCACCCGTACTACAACCACTTCACCTTTGACAACGATATTGCACTGATGGAGCTAGACAGTCCTCTGGTTTTCTCAGACTTCATCAAACCCATCTGCTTACCTTCTCCACAACATGACTTTCCCACTGGGAGCAATGTGTGGATTACAGGGTGGGGCGCCACTCGGGAAGGAGGTGAGGCTTAGTTCAATTCTGTCTATAGGAAAGAGTGTTTTATGGATCCCATTTACAATAATTATCAGTGTCATAAATACAGTTCTTTGATGAAGATCTTACTAAAACACATTTTCCACTTTGTGATTGAAAGTAAAATTTTGGGGGACCTCTGTGGCTCACCTGGTAGAGCGCATACCACATTCATGAGTTGCTCCATGTCATTCCCCTCTCTCACCCAGCTTCCTGTCAATCTACATTGTCTCTCTTATAAATCGAAAAAAAAGCCCAAAAATAAACCAACAGTAAATCAGAAGTATCAGTAATCAGGTCTTAATGAAGCCTTGTGAAACATAATACTAGTTCTGTATTTCTATTTTATTTTTTATCTAGGGTTTGCAGCATCTGTTCTGCAGAAGGCCAAGGTGAGAATCATCAACCATGGGGTGTGTAATGATCTGATGGCAGGACAGCTCACATCCCGAATGCTGTGCGCTGGAGTGCTCACCGGAGGGGTTGACGCCTGTCAGGTATAGTAGCCTTTAAAGTCTTCACAGTTTAAATGTCTTTTTCATAGTATTGTGTTTAAAACAAATGTTTATCTTAGCAACTGTACACCAAGTGACTATGAATTCTTCAAGACAAAGTAGAAATCCTGTCTTGTCTGTCTGTAATTGTTCTAATGTGTTCACCTTTGTTGGTTGCTGTCTTAGGGGGACTCTGGTGGTCCTTTGTCCTGTCCGTCTGGCAGTCGAATGTTCCTGGCAGGAGTAGTCAGCTGGGGCGATGGCTGTGCTCGCAGAAACAAACCTGGCATTTATACAACAGTCACCATGTTTAGAGGCTGGATAAAAGAAAAAACAGGAGTGTAGTGCGCCACACAGTGGTCACATAAGGTCATGGACTTAAAAGGGCACAGCAGTACGGGTTGTTAACCTCTGGCTTCATGGTTGGTCAGATTCCTAGTTGGAGCTGCAGTGGAAAATGCACTGTCCACTGCCTTTTATCAGAGGGTGGGGTTTGTGAAATGTAAATAATTGTCTTATATGTTGTTTTAAATGTTTTGTTTTGTTTTGTTTTGTTTTGTTTTGTTTTTGTTGTTACTGCTTAATTTTTTTTATGGAAAAAGATGTTATGTGCCACACAGAAATTTGGTTTTGAATGATTTTTGGAAGGCGGCTAAACACATTTTTTACTAATGTATTTTCTTCCACTCTGGTCTTCAAAACAATTAGATGTCCATTAACTAATCTGTGCTGGGAATTTTATGATTTAATAGACGGAGAGTTGTTTTTGTAAGATGCAGTGGCTTACAGATTCATAAATTATTGTATTTTATCCTTGAAAAATTATATGATTATGAACTTTTAGCCCACAAGATGGCATTTAGTGCAAACAGATTTTCATTTTAGCTCGATGTTTTAATGTCTGATAGTACTATGAATTCTCTACCCGTGCTCAGTTTGTAAAGTCTTTCCTCTTAAATCTGTGTGAATATGTGTTTTATATTAAATGTTTTTAAATAAAAGATTTGGAATATAACCTCTCTTCTTATTCCATACATACTACGGAATAAGAAGTATGTGTCTTCTTATGTTGTCTTCTTATTCCATACATGCTACTTTGATTTAGATATGAGTAATCTATAGACAGTTTAACTTTTAATATCACAATGTAACTTTAAAACTCATTGATGTACAAGGGCCTGGTTCCTACAATAATGCAAAACATGGGTCAAAGTGACCCATATTAGAATCAGTACATTTTTATGTAATTCTATCAATTTTGCCAGAATTCGATTTGGTATTTTATTTTGATCCACCTCAGATGACTTGAATTTACAATTACAATAGCAGAACTTATTATTCTTCACTCTTTAAAATGTCTTAAACAGAAAAACACAGAGAACTTACATTTATTTGGCAAACTGACAGAGCATTTGTTCACTTTTATAGTCATTCCTGTGGCCAATTTACAGTCAGCAGTTCATCTGGTCCCATTTCATAAGCTCGCTTTGTGTGAGGAAACTTCTGGACCAGGAGAGACTCCAGCAGCACAGAAAAAAACATCCACAAAAACACCTACAGAAAAAACTTAGTCCTAAAGAGATCAAATTGACACATTTCAGCAGACGCAACCACTGTGCTGCCCAACTTATTAACCTATCAGCCCAAATGCTGCATATAGAGATATATAAATAGTTGAATATACTAATGTGCATTCTGCCACACACATATACACATTGACACATGCACAGATTTGACTGGTTTTAGTTTAGTTGTTTCAACAATGTTGGTTAGACCCATGTTGTGCATCAAAGGGTTAAGCATATAAATTCTTACTGCACTTCTAATACAGTACAAATGTGGCTTATATCGGAAGGTTTTTAGTAACGGACCGCACGTGTTATGCCGAGATCTGCATGCCTTCCCAAATGTGCATCCCTTCCTCCTTCGCTTAAAGTTACAAAAAAATAATAGACACCGGATATGACTTGTTTACACAATTAATGCAATCATGCATCATAAATTAAGAACTATGACATTTTTATAGACCTAAAAATCTATGGCTTGTACTCCTAACTCCATCTCTCTCTAACAGACGTTGAATGCAGTAGACCACTTACAGTTTACCTGTAGGTAAACTCTGCAGTTCTCTGCATGTCTGAATTAGAAAATGTGATTCTCAACTGACTTTAATTACACAATTTAAGCGGCTTGTTATTCGGAAGAGCCATGGGCTGCATTTCTCGACAGGCATGCATATCGCGCCATAACACCGGAAGTAGTCCTTCCATGTTTTTGTTCCGCTCGTTTGAAATAGTTTGAACAGTATGAGAGGTTGTGTTCATTGTGTTTCTTTAAATATTATCAAATGTTTCCCTGAGGTATCCGGAGTTTTGCCCAACGCGCTTATGTGTTTTGTAAGTGTATGTTGAACTGTTTGGTGTGTGTGTTAGCAGTGGGTTTCTTTAATGCAGTTAGTGGAGACACAGCTCAGTGATGGATTCAGGACGAGGGAGAGAAAGACGCAGCTGGGACTGGGACAGCCTCCAGTGTCGAGCCCAGCTAGATGAGATATTCTTCAGACAACATGACTACATCCAAGCTGGGACCCCGGAGCATAAGGACTTTTGGGCTTTCTTCGAGCGTTTCCAGAGGTTCAAGATGAAGAGAGAGATGTCAGGGTATGGTGCGGAAAAAGAAGACAGGAAGAAAAGAAAGCAAAGTGGCAGCGGAGACGTGGATTTGGGGCTCCCCGCGGAGTATGATGCTCGGTACAGAATCAATGTGTCCGTGTGCACCAAGGACATTGAGGAGCGCATGGGAAAGTCACACAAAGACAGACGCTCTACTTCAAGCCCGGGACGTCAAGAAGTATCAGACTGTCGCCTCTCGTTGCTTCATTTTCTGGACTTTACCCAGAGGCAGAGCTTTGGTAAACTTGCCAAACTGCGTCGGGAGCAAAAGAACCTGCCTATTTTCCAGTACAGGGACAGGCTAGTGGAGCTGGTGAAGCGCCATCCTGTGGTTGTGGTGGCGGGGGACACAGGCTGTGGAAAGTCCACTCAGGTGCCTCAGTATCTCCTCTCAGCCGGCTTCTCCCAGATAGCCTGCACTCAGCCAAGAAGAATTGCCTGCATATCTCTGGCCAAGAGGGTCAGCTTTGAGAGTCTCAACCAGTACGGCTCAAAGGTCTGGCTTATTAGCTTCAACCTGTATTCTCAATCTAAAATTAAACAGCACAAGTACAACCTGCAAGTGTTATCAAATACTTGCATAAACTCTTACTTTTAATGTTCATTGAATCATTTGTCTTCAAATTAACTTGACCTGACATATATAATTTTACATTGTTCATGAAATGCAGACTCTCCTTATTAATATTTATAGGATATTTGCAAAAAGTGGTAGCAAGTTTAGTCAGTCTCGTGTGCATGTGAATATCTTTAAACTTGCAAGTTGCAAACCAGATGGGAGCTGATGATTTGCATTTGTTTACAGGTGGGCTACCAGATCCGATTTGAGAGCACCCGGACCACAGCCACCAAGCTGCTTTTCCTGACTGAGGGCCTGCTGCTGCGTCAGATTCAGCAGGACGGGGCGCTGTCTCAGTACCAGGTCCTCATTGTAGATGAGGTCCATGAGAGACATCTCCACTGTGACTTTCTTCTTGGGGTTTTGCGCTCTCTTTTGGAAATTCGTCCCGACCTCCGCCTCATCCTCATGTCAGCCACCATCAATATCAAACTCTTCTCCAATTATTTCAATAGTGCTCCTGTGTTACAGGTGCCAGGCAGATTGTTCCCAATACAAGTAAGTATATTTTATATGCTACATTAATGGTATTGCCATGGGTAGTATAATGCATGTATTTATTAAGATAAGATATATTTATCAGAAGGGATATTCACATTACAGAGCAAACTACAAAGACAAGTGGCAAGCAATACAGAAATAAAACAAAGCACCTAAAATATTGCCACATTAAACACCATACATGTTCAAATGATGCATAAAGCTTTTATTAACCAATTCATTTCTTTAAAAAGTACTAAACTACTATACTATAGTAATTCTAATATTGAAATGTAATTAATTTAAAGGACACATTCCTTTGTCCTGTGCTCAGGTGATATACCAACCAATCCCACCTGAGGAGCAGGCGTCACGCTCTGAGAAACTGGACCCCAGACCCTACCTGCGCATCCTGCAGGGTATTGACCAGCGCTATCCTCCCGAAGAACGTGGTGACCTGCTCATCTTCCTTAGTGGTGTAGCTGAGATTTCCACTATCCAAGAGGCCTGTCAGATTTATGCCACACACACACGGCGATGGATAGTTTTACCATTGCATAGCACTCTTTCTCTGGCGCAGCAGGATAAGGTACTTCCTTTTTTTTAAAGATATATCATGGTTTTATGTATGTTTGAGGTGGTTAATTAGTTTCAACTTTCTATTATTTTAGGTTTTTGATATTGCTCCACCCAGTGTGAGAAAGTGTATAATTTCTACAAATATTGCAGAGACCTCCGTTACAATAGACGGAGTACGTTTTGTTGTTGACTCAGGTAAACATATTGGTTTATTCGAACAATTGATGAACCCTTCCTTGCCAGCATAATGTCATGTTGTGATTCTTTTACATTGGATAAATAAACCTGCAAAGAAAATCAGATATCCTCAAGAATATGGTCTCACTTTTGTAGCACAATCTATACCAATAAACACCACGAAGCAACATTGCATATCAAATGTGTGCTTGGTGTTTTTACAGGAAAAGTAAAAGAAATGAGTCATGATTCTAAAGCCAAGATGCAGCGATTGCAGGAGTTTTGGATCAGTAGAGCTAGCTCTGAGCAAAGGAAAGGCCGAGCTGGTCGCACGGGTCCAGGAGTGTGTTATCGTCTTTACTCTGAATCTGATTATGATGCCTTTGCTCCTTATCCTGTGCCAGAGATACACAGGGTGGCTTTGGACTCTTTAGTTCTCCAAGTATGTTGCCTTAAATGTACTGTTTATTGAAGTTATGCAAGATAAAAGTAACTTCTACAATCCTTTGTCATTTCAGATGAAAAGTATGGGTGTTGGAGATCCACTAAGCTTTGTCTTTATTGATCCCCCTCCTACTGCTAGCATCCAGACTGCAGTAACTTACCTCAAAGAGCAGGGTGCACTAGACAGTAGAAATGAATTAACATCAATTGGGAGTTTACTGGCACAGTTACCAGTAGATGTGGTTATAGGTAAGAGTCCTTGACTATAATCAGAGCACTTCATTATTGCTACGGTTGTTTAGGATTTTGAATTATGACATAAACATGGTATATATGTAGTGTTTTTTAATCTGTTATACAAATGCAAATACTGCTCCCACAAATATTTAAATTTGTTTTTTTCAGGAAAGATGCTGGTTCTGGGATCTGTGTTTAACCTTGTAGAGCCAGTGCTGACAATAGCTGCAGCTCTTAGTGTTCAGTCACCTTTTCTACGCAGTTCACAACAAAATCCAGACTGTGCCACTGCTCGCCAGCCCCTGCACAGCAACCAGGGAGACCCCTTTACCTTACTCAATACCTTTAATGCCTGGGTGGAAGTCAGTATAAGCAACATTACTATGTGTTAATCACTTTATTATCATGTCATCTGTAACAAATAGTTTTATGTTTTTCTTGTGTACAGGTGAAAGGAGAGCGCGGTGGAGGATCCAGAAGGTGGTGTCGTAGGAGAGGTCTCGAGGAGCAACGGCTCTATGAGATGGTCAACTTACGCAGGCAATTCAAGGCATGTGAATCTTACGGTTTAGCTTGCATTGGATTTAATGTATACATTTAATGCATTTTTATTTTTTGTAAGTGTTTACTTTTTATGTAATCTTTAATTTTCTGTTGCCAACAGGACTTATTAAAAAGCCATGGTCTGTTGGAATCTGAAGACAATACCCCCTCTGGTGGAGACCGTAGGCAGCGCATCGAGAGTCTGACAGAGAGGCGGAAGCTGCATCAGCTCAAAAGAGATCATGAGCAGCAGGAGAACAGCAAACGAAAAGTCTTGAGACTAGAGGAAGGCCAAGATGGGGATTTGTCATCAGGGTCAGACACAGAGGAAAGAGGCAGAAATAAAAAGGGCAAAGAGGGAGCAGGACATGACATGGACATACAGGTAAAATCCATGCAGGGAAATGAGTTCTTCAGGCTGAATTATAATCTAAATTGTTAGTAGAACTGTAAAGGGTCATCTGAATGTATTTTTAAATCAAAGGATAAATGACTGACTAGATTCAAGTGTAAACTTTAATCCTACATTTACTGCTGTTTTAGGTTTCAAGTGTAGCATAATGTTTACACATATGTAATATATGTAGAAAATATGAATATAGAGTGGCACAATGTACATACCTTTTGCTAGTTGCAATTTGCATGAATAGGGCGAACATAATAGCTTTGTTTCCATCTGGATCATTAGGAGGTGAAGTTCAAGTTGCGTCACAATGTGTCCGAGCTGCAGGAGGCAGTGAATATCTGTCAAGATCTGTCCTCCAGACAACAGACTCTTCTTAAACTGTTGGTCTGCAGAGGCCTCTACCCTCAGCTGGCTTTGCCAGATGAACACAACACCACCCGTAAGGACTCGGACCAGGTCAGACCTTTTTTTTTACCTTTATCTATACTAGTCTCAAAACAGAATTACTGTATTGTTTTTCAGATATTGATAATATCAATGTGGCTTATTTTGTGTAATTTTATTACACAGGTGTTTCACACAAAGAATAAGCAGGGAGTGGTGATCCACCCAACCAGTGTCTTTGCCAGTGATCCGGAAGTGTTGCACGTTCCTGAAGATGACAACAGAGACATGGGTAAACCTGGAAACAGCAAGCAAATGATCCAGTCACACTTCTAGTTATAAAAGGATTGCATCCCCTCTCATGTATCTGAGCTTTAACTGACTTTTTCTGTATGTGTATTTAATACTTGTAGGGTCTGGTAGGAAAGACAGCACCAAACATCAGCTGCTTGCCTTTGTCACTCTGCTGGAGACTAACAAACCCTATTTGTCAAACTGTGTTCGAGTTCCAGCACTGCAGGTACTCCACACTGACTCAATCTATGTGGTAACAGTAAATGACATTTTTGTGTTGAACTAATGGTTGGACCAATATTTAAGTTTCAGAAAATCAAAAAGACAATTAAGTAAAATCAAAAAGAGGATAAACTTTTTTTATGACTCACTGCGTGTGTTTTCATATCAGACTTTGCTGCTAGTGGCCAACTCTGTGGATAGTAATGCTGACTGCAGCCGTCTGGTGGTGGATGGCTGGCTGGACTTGGAGTTCAAGGAGCCAGAGGAAGCCCTTAAAGTGCTGTCTAAAGCGCTCACTCTTCGAGCAGAGTGGGAGCGGCTCCTTCTGGACCAGCTTGGCCAGGGCTCAATGGGGGAAACACCAGCGCAGGGAGTGTCCCGTAGAGCTATGGAGAAATTAAGTGACAGTCTGGTTCGCTTCCTGCTCTACACTGAGGTACTGAACCTGTTCTAATCTGACAGGGACTGAAAAATACACAAAAAACATTATCTGTCATAGATTCTTTCTGCAAAATTAGTTTCAAGAGACTTTGTCTGAGTCAGTCTAGAAGTGGCTTATATGAAAACATTAATAAAAAAGAAGAACAGTTTATATAATAGAACTCATATATTTCTAAACTGCTTTAACATTTTCTTGCCTTTCATAGGTCAGCTACAATCTGCGCAGACTCACAGCTTTACACGCTCAAAACCTGTACATTGGACCTCAGCCTGAGGCGGAGATGTCTCAATCCAAACCTGTAAACCCCCTGTTTCCAGGAGTTGAGGCCAAACCAGATCTTATTAAAGGAGGCCTGTGTGTCACAACTTTCTTCACCTACAACTGTCTAGCTGTGAGTGATTGTGTACATTAAATTGTATTTGCAAAATTACTCTGCTAAAGTTTGATCAAGTACCTAGATGGCAAAGAGAATAATCTCTAGACTAGTTTTTCAAACAGATACATTAAAAAAATATAAAATTTGTGTTTGCAGGACTCCAGGAATCTCTACAGTGAGTGTCTCCGCACTTTCTGGACTTGTCCAAACTGTGATCTGTACATGCCCCTCACCCCTCTGGAACGAATGCAGCATGAGGCCACCTGCAGACCAGCAGCAGAACAGCAACAGTCAGAGGAAGGTCAGAATAACAGTGTTTTTTTCTCAACATGTTACTGAAGCACTAGCATCACCTTATTTTGCAGTTGTAAATAAACATCTAATTAGATACTAATTGTTTTTTGGTCTGTGTGTTTGTTTTCAGAACCAGTTGGTGGAAAAGCAAACCCTTCTTCTTCTATGTCCAGTCTGACACGAGTTTATCACTGTGACATTTGTGACAAAGATCTGACTCTAACGTCAACTGAGATCCTCAAACACAAACGGCAGCATGTATATTCTGCCAAATAACCAATCTCAACTCCAGCTATAGCACAGCAATTAAACATAATGTATTCAGTGGTTCAGTTTAACAGATTAAAAACAGTTTTTAAACATTTTGTTTGTGTTTGTGTTAATGAGACAAGAGAGATGAAAAGATGCTAATTTAAAATATAGAGTGAGGGTTTAATAATGATACAAACCCACGATATGTAACACCTCAAAGCAGCACATTGGCACAAAGTCAGAAGTAAGACAGCACGGAAGATAAAAACCTGTCTCAAAAAATAAAGAATCAGAATAAATATCTCAATAAATAAATAAATAAACAGGTAATATCTCAATAATTACTTTGAAACATAAATAAATACATACATTTAAAAATATGCACATTGGCAGAAATCAATAACTCAAAATGTAAATAGTACTTAATACAGAGTTACTTAGAAATCATAAGTTATTGATTAATCAAATCAAAAGGCACATTTATTAAGATGTAAGAATGGGGCCTGCAGGTGTGATTGCATGACTGTCAGCACTGTCCTCTAACACCATTTATGAACCAGAAGTAGCAAACTGTGTGCAATGGCTTTACTAGTTCTGTGTGTCTGCACCATTGAGTGAACATGTGCGTTAGTGTGTGCAGAATTTGCACTGCAGATTTGTGGGGAACAGGAGTGTGTGGGAGAGAGGGGTAATTCAAGATCAGAAAATGGCAGTCTAGTGACCGACTGAGTTTGTGTTCCCGCCATTTTGACAGGATATCTTGTTTATAAGTACAACCAACACTGTTGGCAGGCTGGCCTGGTATTCAACCATATCAGAGGTCAGGTTCATCATGTGACCTCACTCTGAACCCTAGTACCTGTTCACTCACAATAAGTCACTTTGGATAAAAGTTCTTGGCTAAACCTAAATGTAAAAGTCTGAAGAAGCTTCTGAAAGGTTCATTCTGCCATAATTCAAGGTCTCCAGGCCACTTTAAGACATGACAATGCAATAGCCATTACCATTTAAAATACATACAGTGCTTCCTTGTTACATTTTAAAAAAGGGGAACGCTTCAGCTTTTGAATCACCAATCATTTTCTACACTGTGTCTGTATAAGCAACCTGTTTCACGTTGTTTTCTTGTTATCTTTACAGTGTTTTTGTATCATATAAAATATGCTTTATGCTCTATTTGTATACAAATTTTTCTAATTTAGAAAATGTATTGTTAGCCATTTAACTGTTAAAGGTACAGTATGCAGGATTTTCATGAAAGTATTCTCCGCACATTAAAATCTAATTTATTCCATAGCTGTAGGGCTCTAAAATAAATATTTGGGGGTTCTTGTTTTTATTCCTTTGTTTAATACAGGAGGACTAGCATGAAGTGTGTAGCCCTCAGCCCAACCTAAAAAAGATTTCCTTTAAAAGCCAGGTTAAACTTGATATGACTTTTAACTGATGAACGCTAAAAGAGAAAGAAACAGGTCTATGTTCGTTCACATATATTCCCTGCATATTATACCTTTAAGGACTGGTTCAAATTAAATATATATATATATATATATATATATATATATATATATATATATATATATATATATATATATATATATATATGAAGGTGCACTGCGTAGGATTTAGTAGCAGTTAGTGGTGAGCTATTGGACTGAATGTCCATCACCCTTAACAGACAACCTAAAATACATAATTACAGGTTTTTTAGGACTATTGGATTGAAGGCAACTACAGAAATTAAATTACAAATAAACAGAAATGTGGATTTCTGTATAAATAAAAACAGGGCATAAAACATAACTGGCAAAAACGGGGTAAGTGACTGTAAAAAATCCCCTCAAATCCTACACACTGCACCTTCATTCATTTATGCTGATAAAGAAAAATAAACAAATGCATTAACAGAGGCATCATTATCTTAATAATATATTACATATTCATTTCTGAAATTCCAGTTGTAAACAGATAAAAGCCTTCTTTACATATTATTAAGCATCCTTATTACGTTGGGTAAGATGAACCTGGATAGTTTTGGACTCTGGGGAACTGCCTTACAGGTTGCAGAAATTCTACATAGGTTTGCATGTGGGACAAAAATAGCAGCCTTTTTCACTTAATATTTAAAGCAATATTCAGCAAACATATCCTCTATTCTCAAACTGAGACCTAGGTCCATTTATCTTTTTCAAGTGAATATGTCTCTTTTCTTATCACAGGTCAACAGTCTACAGCATGCATGTTCAAACGTCACACCTGTGACCTACATGTTGCTGATCAAAGACTATTTTGTTGCTCTTATCTTTTATGTTTTGTTACCCATCATACTAACACACTACCGCATTAACTCTGCACTTTCCTTATGCGTCTTTGTGGGGGGGGGTTAATCAGGATAAAAATACTCTCTGAAGACATTGTTTCATTGCACTTCATTTTTGGTGGTGTCTAAAGGCCAAGACACATCTACAGATTGGTCACCACGGGGCCCTCTTTCATTGATCTTTGGGATTTGGACAATATAGTATACATTAGGTAGAATAAACTCAATCAGAGGCCTCTGTTGTAAGCACCTTGACTGATTTAAAAAGTACAGTGGTAAGATTTGATGTATTATATGATTAATATCTTACAAATACATAGATAAATGAAATAATCTATGTGAGTTTTAATGTTTCACACACATTTTTGATTTTTTATGATAACAAAAATCCCCATTTTATGGTTACAAAGGAGCACAATGAATAACATTTTGACTTTTAGTCTTTGTGGTTGTCATTGCAGCTTCCCTTAAGAATAGCTATCATCTGAAAAGCGTTCTCTCACGGTCATCTACTACTTAGTCAAAAGACAACACTATAGGGGCCTCTCCATGTTTTCACTTTTTTACCTGGGAATGAGTAACATCTGAGGTAAAATTAGAGGTAAAGGGTGACATCTGTTTATCTGATGGATAAACAGGCTAACACGAAACAGATGACATCTCCACCATGTTCTGAATAGTGTGTGCCACTGGGGGATTCTGTCAATATGTTTAACATTTAATAAAATATACCAATTAAAATTATAACAATCATATATATAAACATCTTTAGTTTTGTGTTTTTCTTTCTAAATTAAAAAACAAACAGACATTTGAAACAGTGTACACATCACCATTGCCTCTGCCATTTTCTTTCTTGTGTCTGAAGACTGCTAACTCTCAATCAGCAAACCCTCCGTAGATCCACTATGAAGACTAAAGATGACACCCACAGATACTAGTGAGTGCAGTGCATCTTCAGCAGGCATGGACCAGAAGGAAGGCCCCAGGTTGCAAAGACAAAGAGCAGGAATGCAGTGGAAGGCCACAGGGCTTTGGAGGGCCACCATTCAGAGGTCTGGATCTACTGGGAACACATTAAGCCACTTGCTCCATGTGGTGCATGCCTATAGGTGCTCTCTAACCTCAACATCCAAGCCAGTTGGTCCAGGGAACCCCTCCCACCCCTGCGCCTGGCCTCATCGCACTGCTTTGTGCTTTCCCCCACAGCAGCCACACCTCTCTCCACAGCGCAGGCAGGCGCGCAAAGGCAGGTAGCAGCACATGCAGGGCACGAAGAGCGACAGGGCTAGGAGGGCCAGCCAGCGTGCACAGCACAGGGGGTGCGGGTGGCCCCCCATTGAGTCATCACATGAACACGGCTCCCAAAACTCGCCCTCAGAGTCTGACATGCAGTGGTAGAGCAGACTCTCTGCACACCACACACAGGTCCACTGGCGTAGGCAGTGCAGTGCCGGGTCAGGGGCGTCTCTGCAGCGGCCCCTCCCGTTCTCAGATGCGCTGAACACAGAGCGGCAGTACACACAGCGGGATGAGCATGACGACGAGGCCTGAGGACATGGGCTGTCATCATCGGGGGAAATGACTCCCGGGTCACCTCCACTACTCGCCCCTCTCTTACGAGTCCGTGATCTGGGCGTGGCCAGCGAGGTGTGGATGCAGCAAGGAGATGGAGACCCTTTACCTGTGTCCTGGGGGGAGCCACCACCCGAGGACATGCCAGAAACAGCGTTGGACATGGACATGCAGGTGGGGGATGATGAGGACAGACGCTGGGAGGCTTTACTGTCCAGACTCACTGTGACATCACAACCTGTTGTCCCCACTCCCGCCAGCTCCTTCTCAAATCGCACCACGCACAGCTCTGACTTGTCCTGCAGACTAACTCCACCACCCACCACCACACCTCCAGTCAGCCCTCCAACCATAGTCCTAGTAGCACCTGCTCGACGATAGTCCTCATAACCCCTGGAACCCCACAGGTCCTTGCAAGGGTCAACACTATGCAGGTCTCCCTCCTCCAGCAGTGAAATGGTGGGAGAGAGCGGAGACAGAGGAGATGAAGCTGGGGGGCATACAGGAGGAGTAGGAGGAGCAGGCGGAGGAGGTGGAGGGGCAGGGGGATTCAAAACAGCCGTCATTTGTGAGAGCTGGTGCTGTCCGGGCCGGGTGTGGATCTGTGGAGAGGTATAGGATTACAGAATGAGTCAGGAACAATGTGTCCCATGGCAAGGCTCACACAATGCTATCATATCAAGGATTTCTGAAATAGATGGACAGATGACCACGTATTCTTTGCAAAAGAGATTGAATACTTTTTATGTGGTTACCTAAAAAGATATGGTTTAAATTGAAACTTTTGCTACTTCTTTTTTAAACTATTGGTGAATCTCAAGTAACATTATTTGTGTTAATTTGACTTAAGAGATTCAGAATGATCTTCAAGAGAGTGGCCAAAAGGGAAAAAAACTAATTACTATAATAACTTATAACAATCTATCTGTTAGTATCTCTTACAGTATACAGTTAGTGATAAACACAGAGAAAGAAACTGCTCTGGTACCTGAACAGGGGTCTGAGTGGTGACATTATGGGTGGAGCCAAAGCCAAACTCTTCTGTCCGCACAAAACAGGTAGAGGACGACTCACTTGTGACAATGGTAATGGGTTTGGGAAGCATCTCTTTCCTACTGTTTGATGATGACTCACTTCCTGTATGGGACTAGTAAAAATGTCATGTCATTCCGCAAGTCACAGACACCAAGTGCTCCAATGCACCATCAACAGGGTCATGATTCAGAATAAACTGCTTGGATACTCACAGCTTGTCCATCATCCTCAGTGTCAGCCTCTTCCGGGGTGGAGGACGAAGGCGAGTCAGAGCCTTTTCAAAGACGAATAAACTGGATTTCAGAACTGAATGATCATTTATGTGTCAATTTATTAACAGCTAAGAAGATGAGTGTAAAACATAAGTTAATACCTCTGTCAAGCTTGTCTATGACAGTCTGCAACCCTTTTTCAAAGGAGATGGCATCGGCAGGACTCTGGAACGTGAGGCCAAACTTGCGATCCTCTACTCTCCAGTGATGGAAGATGGGGTTGACCTTGTTGTATACTAACCCTCTCTGTACAGCACACTCTAGCACCGGCTACAGACAGGACATGACAAGACAAGACAGGAGTTAATACTAAGATGAAACCCATGATGAAGCACACACTCCGTGAGCATATATCTACAGTCTTCAGGTGGACCCACACATGCACACACTCACTGCTCGATCTCGCAGCCGTTCTCCTCGTATGATGTACTCTCTCCGCCCTCTGCCTTCATTACTCCGCCCCTTACATATGACCACATGACTGAGGCCGCCACCTCCTAAGGGCACCCAACCGCCACTGGAGTCATCACGTGTCATCACCACTGCACGAACACGCACACTGTCAAGGAAATCAAGAGAAGAGGAAAGAACAGCCTGGCTGATTAAACAACACACTGGACAATAAAACACTAGCCATGGCTGTACAATGGCATATTATACTGAATATCAGCTCAAATATATGATAAGCATAAATCAGATTATACACCATTATAGGCTAATCATGCAGCCCAGAATGAAGAGGTGGAGCTTCATAGAATTAAAAAATGTCCAAACACAAAGAGCTGAGCAAATGCAAATACATTCAGGAATTACAGAAAGTACAGTTTGGCACATGTGCATATCAACAGGTGTTAAGGTAATATAATATGGTGTTTTGGTGATAAAGAGAAAAGCAGCCATGCTAAAGTATATTTTGGCATATTTTGTAATCCATCCAGTACCCATTAGGCTATGAAATAAAATTATAGTCACAGTGTCAATGAATCAATGTTAATAGTCCTTGTGTTTTAAACCATATGTGGGCTAAAACTACATACATGATGTTAATATGAATAAACAATGGTACTTTATAAAATATAGCTACAGGAAAGATATGTAATAACAGCATTTTAAGGAACAGCCCAATGGTATAGGTAGATGCCATTTTATTGAGCACAACAGTGCAAACATGAAAAGCATTGAGAAAGCCTTTTGTGTTGGCAGCAGCCTTTAAACGCAATTCAAACTGTGATTGAACGTGCAACTCGATAAGAAAGGAAGTGTGGATGAACTGGATAAAAGCAAAGGCAGCGCTGAGGAGGTGAGAATGTCCAAACGGGAGGAGGGAGGAAGAATGAGTGTTTCCCACATAGATGTATCAATGAACGCACCCATTCGCCATCAGAGGCCCGGCATTCGTGAAAAAGCCTTCACGGATCGACTCTCTTCGACATTTACAGATAATCTAGAAACACACAGCAGCGTCTCTTTCTTTGTTGTAATTTTTGAGCCAAAGTGGACTGGGTTTGTTGCAATTCTTTTGCCAGACGCTGCTTGGTTTTCACCATTCCGCCCCTGCGCGCCCTCATTAATGCAGGCCTATATGATCCTAGATTTTTTATGAATGGGACACAGACAGCCCAGCTTCGACATCGCCCAGTGCCTTACATATTTCGCCGGAAATGTTATTAGGTCTAAATAAAATCGCGTGTGAAAAAAAGGAGCGAGTGGGAGAGAGGTTGGGGAGGAAACGAGAGATGGGGGAGGGGGCCATTAGAGAAGGGAAGGAGGAGAGGAGGGGTGAGGACGAGGGAGAGCGAGAGAGGGAAAAAGCACATTTCATTCATAAAGTTTGGCTTTAAAAATCATAATGAAAGCCTGAGACACGTTGATAAAAATCTCAACGCCTCCATCCCTCCCTCGTTTTGCTGAAGCCATGTCTTGAAAGACGCGATGCTGGCTCCAAACTCGCCACATTTTGCCTTTCCCATTACATTTTACACATTGGCTGATTTCGTGACTGTTTTTGCCATTTGCTAAGCACGCAATGACTTTGGAGATGAGCGGCGCTTTTGTTGCTTGTTTAAGGTGTCATCTATTTCCAATCTTTTGGACATTGTGAGCCAGTCGTCCAAACGCACAAGTCCACAAGGTGCTGCGTTAACATTGACCACATATTGGCTCGGATCTATGGGAAATGGGCTGTATATTGTTGATTGAGGACTACGTAATGGTGTTTTTATCCTCGGCAGCCAGCTAAACTGAAGTGCACCTCTTGTGACAATACAGTCAGTGCATGTTGCTGGCTTATAGGAGCTACATCCATGGCGCTGCTGCTCGCTCTGTCAGTTTGGCTTGATGGCTGAACAAATGTCAGATTGCAATGTTAGAAATGAAAATGTAAGGACTTACTCGCCCTCCATGGCTCGCTGTAGCCCGCCGCTTGCAGCAGCCCACTCCGGGGTCTCCTCTCTCTTTATATCCTCCTTTCAAGAAACAGTCGCTCACATTCTCGCTTTATCGGCTCTCATTTTGCTAATCTTCCGCTGCCTTTCTCTCGTGCTCCGACTCCCTCTCTCTCCCCACCTTGATGTCGTTTCGGTGTATCAGGATAGGTTTGAGGTTGCAGCAGCCATTTTCCGCTGGCAGCATCCTCCCTCCCTCCCTTCCTGCCTCCCTCTCACTTCAAATCACTCCCTCGCTTCGCCTCTTCCCTTTCTCACTCTACCTGCCCTGTACCAACACATCCGCACTCAACGCTGACTGCATCGTGCCTCCCTCTATAGGGTGTTTCACTGGAGCCATGTGATTGCAAATGAGTGAAATGGAACTGAGTGAAATGAGTTGCTGATAGACGCAGTGACGTGGGCGGTATGCTATAGGCTACATCAAGCTGGGTAAAACATCAATGACCCATAGTTTATCCCACAGCGTGCCCCAAGAAACTTAAACAGCAAATGGGAACTGACTCAATTCCGTTGTCCTTCTCGTTGTTTACACTATACACAGTGAAAAGTGTGGCTGCACCAGTGTTGGATGGAGTAAGGTGTCCCTCTTTGTTCAACTCGTGTCTGGCGTGTCTAAAGTTCAGCACCACGGACAGCGCATAAACAAGTCCTATGGAAAAGTGCATTTGAATTCACAAAAGAGCCACACTGTTCTCTTTCACACTGGATCTTAAAAGTGGGCACGTGAACAATGGTTTAAAAAAAAAGATGTTTTATCTCTCATTTGAGATCTTTTTGATTTGATGTATGAGTACACATTAAAATATTAGAATAATATGGCGCCTCGGTGGCTCACCTGGCAGGGCTCGATGCTGACTTGGATCACCTGCCAAACGTCATTTTCTCTCACTGTTTCCTGTCTGTCTCCACTGACTATAGAATTAAGACAAAAAGTAAAATAAAAAATATAAAAAGAAAAAAAAATGGTAGTAACATAATTTGCTAAATGTTGGTCAAAATAGTTTATTTTATTAATTGTCCCCCTGGCCCCCTTTGCAACATCGTTCAACGCAATTAACTGATTTAACAAAAACTGTAGGCCTCAAGAGAAGCTGAGCCATTCAGAAGGTTAATGGTTCCCATAGAAACACGGGGTGGCGTTCACTGCTATACAGCGGTTTGTTTGTCTTCAAATTGATAAGAGAGAGAAAAAAACTGGTGAACCGTCCGAAAAAAGTTCAGGGCTCACAAAAGAGGTAGGCTGTAGCTAAACAGAAGGAATATTTGAATAATTACTTGATGTAAAACTAAATAGTTAATAAGATTATTTAATTCTGACGATAACCGATAAAAGGCCTAATCATCATTGGTTTAATTAAAACCCTACAGACTAAAAACAACCAGTAAACGTTAGAAGCTAACGTTAGCTTAAAGTACAGTTTGTGAGGAGATAGTCTACTTAGGTTATGGCTGGTTAAGGGTAAAAAGAAGTTTCAATATATCGGTTTTCTAACTAATGGGCTACCATTCGTTGCTGTATAAAAGCACACTTCAGATCTTATTATCGTGTTGACAGATGTTATATCTTTTCAGGATAGCTAGCAGTAAAAGATGGGGACTGCACCTTCTAAAAAGAATCAACAAAAACAGCAACAGCTCAACAATAGGAAAAATCGACAGTTTAAAAAAGCTGAAAGAAAGTCTCATCAGAGTTCGGCAAAGTTCAAGCCTCCCTTTACCATATCTGTACCTCCAAATTTTAATTTCTCTGGCAAACCTACTCAAGGACTGGGTCCTTTTGAACCAGCAAATTCTTCACTAGCAACCAATAATCACGAAACTAAAATTCCTCCAATTCCTAGTGTGGATACCTCCCAAAAAAGACAGCATTTAAAAACAGCTCCACATCAGCAAGAAGCAAGCAAAAAGATTTCAAATATGAATACACCAAATGGGAATTCTGATCTTTTCAAACCATCCCAGCAAAAACCTTTAGAAAAGCAAACAGAAAAACCACTCAACACTAGAACTGAGACTAAAGGCAAACCTGCTGGTGAAATGGAAAACTGTTTACAGCAAGTACAGGCCAGGTGAGTGTCAATGTAATAGTATATTTATTGTCTAATATGATTTGGTTCATGATGTTGAGCCCATGTACCATGTTGAACTACACGGCTTGTTTCCATAGTCCATAGTCATATAATGTAAAATTTATATGTCATATTCTGGAGGTATGATAGGTATACATAAGCATTACCAGTTACCTCCCTTTATTTCTGACGCTGGGTGAAACGTTGTAACTTCTCAACAGAAATCTATAGTATTTTTTCCTTTTTTTAACAGTGCTGACAGAGAAGCGAGAAATTTGCAAAGTAACAAGAAAGTGGTACAGAGTATTTCTACAACTAACACATATATAGATAATCCGCCGAGCCAAGAATCCGTCTCTGCCTCCTCTAATTTAAATGACTTAAAAGACAAAAAAGCCAAGGCAGCAGAACAAAGCTCATTCAAGCTGACAACAGGGGCATCAGCAGCCACATCAAGCACCTTCACCAAGCCATCTAACCCCTCACCACAAATGTCTGAATCTCCTGGCAAAAAACAAAAAGATGAACTTCATTCTGAGAAAAAGGATACAAGTCAAAAAAGCTTAAATGTATTACTTTCAGCTGCTATGACAACACAATGCACAAAAACAATCAATCAGCCAGAAGATGGCAGTAAATCCTTCCAGCACACAGCTGAGAAAACCATCCCCACAGTTCATAAGAGACCAGAGCACCCTCATAACATAGAAAAAGAAGCCAAGGCAATGCACCAAAGTCAACTTGACAAACCAAATCTGAATGCAGCAATACTCTCTGAACCAAAAACAGCAGGATCAGAGCTCCCAGAAGTCAAAATAAGTTCTAATGAGGATTCCCATGATATCATCAAATCTCCTGTTTACTGCCAAGCATCGGGAGATTCAAGCACAAACATCCAGTTTACACTACCCTATGAAAATAAAAAAACATCTCTGGATAGAACTCCTGAAGCAGTGAAGAAAAAGTATTGCAAGAAGAAGCAACATAAAGCAGAAGGTCTAATCACTAAAAAGGATGATGACACTAATCCAATAGTAAAGCAGATGGTGGAATCAGTTCTATCTCTGGAAAAAAGTCCTGAATTCAAAGTCTGCAATGGGAGCAGCCAGCACCCGTTCACTGTGAACCACAGTTGTCCTAGAAAGGCTCACTGTAAACACAACCCTAGAGGAGGTTTGGCACCCAATGTCAAAAAGTGGTAAGTCACAGTGGGTTTTACAGGGAATTTTTCAATGGGCTTTTCTTGTGATTAAATGCCATCTTTGGTCACATTGTGCACAGGTTCAATGAATGCCCAAACTATCTCTGTGAGTCTCCTTGGGCTACCACAGCCAAAGTTGCAGCCTTTGTAGCATTAAGACAGATTGAGGAGGACAGAAGAGGAGAAGCAGAATAAAGAAAGGATTAGTTATACTTGTTTGTTGCCTAATTCTGCCTAAAAATAAAAATGGAGAAAGCATACAAATAAGCAGATTCATTCAAGTTTTTTTTAGAAGGTTCTTTTATTTATTTCAGACAAATATTTAGGTTCAGATAAATTGAATTACAAACCATCAAGGAAGGAAGGAAGGAAGGAAGCATTGCCACAAAGACAACTTTACTAATAATCCACTCAGTTGCTAGGTTACAAGTCCAGGGCAAAAGAGTTCTGTGAGCTCTACTATGGAAAATTAACTTTTTCTTTAAATTGTAAGTAAAATGCTGAACAGAATTTCGGGGTCTGTTATATTTTTTCCCCTCAGGTCTGCTGCTGGACAGATGCCATGTTTGATAAAAAATAACTGTAACATGTGAAATCTTCTATTGACTTAAGTAAAAAGGTACATCAATCTTTAAACTGATAACTAACTGATAATACTTTTTACTTACTCCCTTTGAATAGAATGCACACTGGCTGAGAATTTTCATAAGGAAAACAAATTGCCCGCTTCATATAAGGCCATTTACATCAGGGAAACTGTAGCTATGTGAGGTGACTTGTGTGTGTCTTTATAGCTAAAGTATGGACACAGATTACACTATCATTTCCAGCTGTCGTGCGTATTCGATGACCTGCTGTGCCAGCTCTGTAGAGGGGATGGTCACTTCTTCTGTGCGCTGCTGCTGGTTGGTGAAAGAGTAATATCCATCAGGACTCAAGGTCCATTTCCTCTGCAATGAAAGGAACCAGTTTTAGTTTTGAGTTTTTAAGACACAATTGTGTCTTAATTGTATAGCAATTATTCTGCCTACTCTGAAAACAGAACAAGAAATGCATACCTTCTTAGCATACTCTGTCATCTTTTTGGGGGAACTAAAGAAAAGCACTCGTGTGGCCTCAGTGAACTGAATTTGCTCATAAGCTTTCTCTATGCAACCAGCAATTTCATCACTGAAATTAAACACAAACATAATAAGACTTTTTGATTAAGACATTTGTCATTTTCTTCAAAACATTTAAAACAAAAAAAAGTGAAAAGCCTGACAATTAGGTCAACTGTCATCAACCGTATCACCATGAAACTATAGTCTCCAATCACAAATAACAAGAACTACACAGGCACCTGAAATAATAAAAGGTCCTTACCGGATTGTGTCAAGGAGAATATCAATAAAAAAGGTGTAGCTCTCAGCAGGAATGTTGCCTTTAGCGAGAAACACCTTGTTATAGCTTCCCTCCATCAGATACTAGAAAAAAGGGGAAAAAAATCATGCTAACATTGGTGTGGCAAAAAGATATTGTAAAAGGTTTAATGTTATCAGATTTTAAAAGAATTCTGGGAGCATTGTAGCTGCACCATTTTCACTACCTGTTCTAAGGACACAGGGTGCCTGATGTACACATTTGTCTGAATATCTTTTGCACTCAGCCTCTCAAGTTCTGTATGAAACTCTGACACTCGATTTTGTGAAAGCAGGAAGAGCAGGTTCAGCCCAAGCAACTGGTGCATGTAAGCAGCTTCGGGTAGTTCATCCCTTCAAGACAAAAAGGGAATGTCAAAAAAGCTGTACTTTATCACTGAGAGGCACAACTAATAAAACAAGGAAAAACATTTATTACTTGTAGTCAAAGTAGTAGCACTTCAACTGTGCCATGTATCTCTCAAAGGAGGGGATGTCCTTCTTAAGGATGCTCCACAAAGCTCCAATCTCAAGAACATCACCTGCAACACAAATGCAAGAAATATGAGCAAACTTCACAGTTACCTTCATTTAAACAATACTAGGCATTAATACTCACGAGCCAATATGAGCTGTTGCTTGGTAAGTGTGGACCCACTGGTGGGTAAAAAGTTTAGTTCCAGTAATGAAACCTGTACAAAGACATTTTGTTTAAGCATTTGCACTGGATCGCTGATGACTACTAATGATAATAGTAACAATTACTAGCTATATAATATATACAAAATATTTAACAGTCAATGGTACACTGTTGTGGTCTTTTCTGTAATAGGCTATCACAACAATAGCATAAATAAAGTTGTAATCGATTAGTATTTGTTGTTTGGGGTGGATGTCAACAGAGCAGACAAACTGTATTGTAAATGATGTAATTTTTTCCTAGGAACAGTAGGTTTTGCAACAGCAAATGTAAACGTAAAACTACCAAGCTACGCTACATACTCCGTAAGCTTGGTTAGCATAGGCTAGCTATCTTCGCTAGTTTGGCTACAATTGCTGACGAGTAGCTATGTTGTACACAAAGCAGTAGACCGACTCTTTGTTCACCATATATACATAACCAGACAATTATGGCTCACTTCACCTTTAATTTGCTCAGAAGATCTCCGCATTTACTTAGATTTGGGTTTTTCTTGTTCCATTCTGCTTTCAGGGTCTCATACAGTCCCGCAGTCTCTTTCAGCGCCATGGTGATTCTGCAAAATGTACGGCACCGGCTGCCGGAATACGTTAAAGTGCTGTCGTAAACCCTCGTGTTGCCATGAACTATTTTCCGACTGGCAGTTCAAGATGGCGGCATTCAACACTGAGCAGTGGCGAAACTGTTTGCCAAACCATTCTATTTTCACCCAGATACGTGAAAATGATCAGTCGGAACCCAGCGGCAATGAAAGACGAGTCGCCAAAAACCTCACCTTTTGTTTGGGTGGGGACTTTTTTCTGTGGGATGAGGCAACTCGCGCCTTTTATACGACTAATTTGCAACAGCTAAACTTATCACAGGAAGACTCCAGCAGCAACAACGGGAATTATCAGACGCTGCTGTGCATCAACCCTCCGTTTTTTGAGGTGAGCCAGGTGTTACTAAGTCCAACTCGGCACCATGTTGCACTCTTCGGACAGCGGGGCATTTCTGTGCTAGAGCTGCCCCAGCGGTGGGGTAAAAAGTCCGAATATGAAGGCGGAAAGAGTAAAATAAATTGCAAGACTATCCCAGTGGCGGAGCGTTTCTTCACCAGCTCGCCCTCAGTGAGTCTGCGACAGGCGGCTTGGTTCCCCAGTGAGACCGAGGAGCCCCACTTGGTGTTGCTCACATCGGACAATACCATCAGGTTTTATGGCTTAAAGTCGCCACAGACGCCAACCAAAGTCCTCTCACTTTCGCACTCGGAAGATGACAGCACCGTCCACCAGCCCGTGCGCTCTTACGCCGCGTCACTCGGTGAAATAGCTGTGGGTTTTGACTTTGGGCCTGTCTCTGCTCCCCGGAAACTGGCAGCACAGCGCTCTGAAGAACAGATTCGCTATCCCCTGTATATCCTCTACGAAAACGGAGAGACCTACCTGAGCTACACGAGCCAGAGCAACGGGTTGTCATTAACTAAGCCTGTGGGACCTCTTCCTATGTACCCTGCCGCAGAGGATAACTACGGCTATGACGCTTGTGCCATCCTCTGTCTCCCATGTGAGCCCAGCATCCTCATCATTGCCACAGAGACCGGCACTCTGTATCACTGCGTAGTGTTGGAGTCTGAAGAAGAAGATGAGCCGACAGAGAAGTGGAACCACAACACAGAGACAGTGCCAGCTCTCTATGTATTTGAGTGTGTGGAGTTGGAACTCACTCTTAAAGTGGCCACAGGAGAGGATGAGGAGTCACAAGAGCTTGACTTTACTTGCCCTATCCGACTGCACAGGGACCCTTTGTGTCAGTACAGGTATCACTGCACCCATGAGGCAGGAGTGCACAGCGTTGGTCTGATCTGGGTTAACAAGCTGCAGAGGTTCCTCCGTTCAGATGAGGAAGATAAAGACAGCCTTCAGGAGCTGGCAGCTGAGAAACGCTGCATTGTTGAGCACATCCTTTGCACTAGACCTCTCCCCACAAGTGAATCAGCTCCTGTGCGTGGATTTCTGATTTTGTCTGACCTTTCCCTGGGTGCTACCATGATCTGCATCACCAGCAGCTATGAGTGCATCTTGTTGCCTCTGCTGAGTTCCATTCGACCCCCTTCCCCACCTCTGCTCTGCTCCCATCCCGGACCAGGCTCTGGCAGCTCCCCTCTGCGTGCCCTCGCCAATGACTCCTTCGAGCAACATATTCACAATATTTTGACACGCAGCTCAACCAATCCTCTTGTTCTGAAAGCTGGGGACAAAGATGCTTCACCCCCGCCTCAAGAGTGCCTACAGCTCCTCAGCAGAGCTACACAAGTGTTCAGGGAGGAGTACATCCTTAAGCAGGACATGGCCCGCGAAGAGATGCAGAGGAGAGTGAAACTTCTCACAAGTCAGAAGAATAAACAGCTGGAGGAGATGGCTCTGTGCAGAGAGGAGAGGAAGAGTCTGAGAGAAGCAGCAGAGCGATTGGCTGATAAGTACGAGGATGCAAAGTATCAACAGGAGACCATCATGAACCGGGTTAAAAAGGTGCTCGGTAGCCTTCAAAACCAGCTACCTATATTGTCAAGCAGTGAAAAAGACATGAAGAAAGAGCTGCAGTCCATCAGCGATCAACTCAAAAACTTAGACAACAGTATCAAGCAGGTCAACATGAAGATGGAGTACCAGAAGACACAAGTGGGCAAAGACCAATCAGCAGCCAAAACCCCAGTGCTATTGAACGCCCAGCAGAAGAAGGTTGTTCAAGATGTTCTCAGAGAACATGGACAGCAGATCGGTGACATGATGAAGCAGATCAAAGACATTAAAAACCACTTCAGTTTCTAAGTACTGAGCATGTTACTAATGTGAAATAAAGAAACCTTAATCATTGTTAGTTTGCTAGTGGTTAAATAATCCAGTTTTCCTATGTGAGGAGTTTAGAATGAGTGCTATAAGTTGATTATTCACTGTTTTGTTTTAAAAAAAAAAAAAACCTTTATTACATACAAATCATTCTACTCTTACATGGTTCAAGTTTTTTGATAAATAAATGTATAGTTGTTAAAAAAAAACAATTAAAAAATTAAACAAAAGCTAAATCTATGAAGGCATTTTTAATTTAATGTCTTTAACTTGGCTGTTTTGTTTACATCACTACTAAATTGTATATCCATATAAAAAATAAAGTACAGTACAAATATATTCTCTCTTGCCATCAGTACACTGGTGCTGGCTTGCCACTACTACTTTATCCACCAGATGTCACTCCCCTCCTCAGTTGAATTTTTCCATTCTTTCCAGAGCTGGACTTATAGTGAGGAATTCCCCACATAAACACAGTGACGTAAAAGGAGACCCCGGTTTCCTTGAGTCAGCTTCATTGTTGGGGATGTGTTACTGCCAATAGAGGTCCTCCACTGTAGCACAGTCCTGCCTGCAAAGTTACTTTATCTAACAGAGATGTTTTAGCTCTAAACATCTGTGACTCAGCCATGTTTAATTATCTAACAGCCTGACATTGTTCACTCGGGTGTGTGTGGTGTTTATTGTTATTTTCAATTACAGTGCTCTGACATGTATTAGCACAAGCCATTGGAATTTAAAACAAATCCATATAAGAATGTTTTTATATAATGATGTAAGATGTTTCTTATAAATTCAGTGCACATTTCTTCAGTCCTTTTCCTTTCCCACATAAATGCAAATGCTGAGGAGGTTGTGGTGTTTGCTGCAGGTTTAGCTCATTAGAGCTCCAAATAAGGCTATGTTAGTAACGTTTTTCACAAAGGTACAGTGTCTACCGTCTGCTGTTGAGCCTGAAGAAACTTAGCGGACCCTAGGAAAGGAGATATTAATAACTCTTAGGCCAGCCCTCTACATTCTTCACATGTGAGTCACTGTAAGGCAGCGAACAGCGAGGAAAGAGCTGGATAGCCTGTTTCTCATTTGTGTTTCTTTCCATGGAGGAGTGGAAAGGAAAGGCCACCCCTTTTCTGCGAATGCTTAAAGACTTAACACACACAGGACAGATTTTCGTGCATACATTGCATAGTTTACACAGCCTAAACCAGAAAAAAATTTTACAAACTGTGAGTGAATGAACTGACTGTAATATAGCGAGTGGCAGCGGACGGTGGGAAGAGGAGTGGAGAGAAGCTTGGAAAATAGTGGTATGGGGACTTGGCAAGGGAAAGAGTGAGTCACTGTTTTTGTGGTCTGTCTCTAAGTAACCAAGGGAGCTTGATATAAAAATGGGTAAAACTCAAACATTAGAAATGTATTAGATCACTACATTAAACTAGAATATTTTACTTTTAGCTCTTTTGAGGTTTTTTTTTTCCCAACTAAATGATCACGTAACAAAGCACAGTCAGAGAATTTTATTTGGTTGAGATTATAGAAACAGTTGGTGAGGTTGTGTACAGTAGTCAGTAAATTATTCAGTCTATAGGACAAATATTTAGCATGTAAGCCTCCTTCGCATATGTCTACTCAAACATACAAAGCATCAGCAACAATATAAAAATAATATATTTTTGAAAAGTGTGGCATGTAAAGCATCAAAGTGGAAGTCATGTTATAATGATTGCAAGACATCTTTTGGAAAAAAAAAAATCACTGAAAAGTAATGATAACAATATTATGACTAAGGCTAGACACTCAAGGCAAGTTTGGTTTTAAGGCTTTTAAAATGTTTCTCTTTATATTTTGTTAAATTATAGCTCTCTTAGTGGGCGTCTAGCTTTACTTACCTCTGCTTAGCAAACCTAAGTTTTCATATTCAGAGCTCAATATAAAAAGCAAACTTCACAATCATTTGCTGTGAGACCTAGACCTAAAGTTGATCTTAAATTAAAAAAAAAAAAAAGAAATTGCATACAGCATTCAAGCAAGGGTCTTTGGCAAAGGAAGAAAATACAAACAGTAGCATAAGTGTATCAACTTTCAGAGTCTTTAAGCATCAGATCCTTTTTGCCTGCGTTTAGAGGGGGGTATGAGGCGAGAGGGCAGCTCAGGGGGCAGACCATGGCCCTCCAGCTTGACTTCAATAAGGTGGCTTGCCAGGGCGAATTCTTCATCATCCAACATGCCATCACGATCCACATCAGACAGCTTCCATATGCGACCCAGCACCGAGTTGGGAAGGCGGGAACTCACCATCCAGTCCTTAGCCTTGGTGCTACTAAGTTTCCCCTCACTTGGAGCAAGGTTGTAGAAGATTTCATCATATTTGGGTTTGTCTTTGGTCACCACCCAAACATCCTCCTCCACACCGTCCTCTCCATTCTCTTCTGCAAAGGGGTCACCCTCAGTGAAGGGTCCAGCACGGGTGCCCAAGAAGGCCCCTCCCTGTACACCTGGCTGATCACCAGCCTCTAGCTCCTCCTGCCGCAGAAGGGGCATCAGTTTGGCAATATCACTGGCCAGCAGCTCATCTAGGGCTGCCATCAGATTTGGCTTTAGGGTTTTAAATTTGGTGAAGTCATGAACCATCAGTTGTTCCTGTAATGGAGGCATAACAACAACCAACAAACAGTTAGACCTTACAGCCAGATGTCTCGTTAAATATTTTCAATAACTACCAGATTGTGACAAACCTGCATTTTAGTACAGTCTGGAAAGTCTCCAGGTGAGATGTTATGTTGCAGTTGAATCTTAGAAAAAATGACTGGAAGCTGGTATATGAGATTCTTCTTTTTATTGTCCTTCCTGAAGACAGAGGGCATCTCCTGTTTTAGATAGCTGATGATGTGTGCGTGGACCTAAGATTTAGGAAAAACAACAACATGGTTAACACACTGTTTATTACCTTTCATGATTTCAGATATGGAATCTGCAACTTTTACAAAAATATGTTAATCAATTAATGTTCAACATTTAATTTAACACTGGTACTGACCCTAACCAGTCGTGCCCTTTTCACCAGATCATTGAGCTTGCGCAAAGCTGCATTACGAGGCAGATTCTGGATGTCAGTAAACAGATCCTCCTCCTCCAGCTCAAACAGCTTACGGTTGTCTGTAACCATCAGTGGCTCTGACCAGAAAGAGCCAATGTAGACACGCAGAACCTCAGGGGTCCCAAAAACCTTTCCGAGGGACCACATGAGTGCACCGTAAACTCGCATTAGCTGCTGAGTGCCGACCATGTCTGCCTTATTGAGCACTACACGCAGCTTGTCCTCATTGCCCTTAAGGGCACCAATGGCCTCAGAGAACTCATCTGATATTTCTAGTTTATGGGCATCAAACAACAAGATGATGCGGTCCACACGCTCTGCAAACCAGCGCAGCACAGCTGGGAAATCATAGCCTGTTTGGATCAAAAAAATAAAAATAAAATAAACAATTGTCATACTGTACATTTACAGAATATATATAAAGAAGACACAGAAGCAGGACAGGAGATGAGATGAGGTCGACACAGACACAGACACAGACCCTACCTCCCTGTTTATAAAAATATCATATCCAAAGCACCCTGGCTTCATTGTATGTAAGACTTAGAATCAAGTCTTGTGTTAAATACACATACATATACAGCTAATTAAAGAAGTAAATGACTTTGATACATTAGTTCCATGTGTCCTACCCCTAGTAAGCACTACAAACAGCATTCCTTCACTTGGGCTCTATTGGCTTGGAGACATACTCAACCAGAGTTAACAGCATTCCTACCACCCGTGAGCAAAGTTTTCGATTTTGAAAACATAGACTTTATTGAGTTTGTTAGTAAATCATGCAGGTTGAATAGGATAATGTGTTACTTAAAGCATAGAGGTTTTGAGTTCAAGTTGAAAAAACCACAGTGAGATGAATGATGGTGTCTCAACAGTATTCTCAGCAGAATTGTATCTGCATTATTTCTGCTCTTAATTAACTTTTTATTGCTGCTCAGTGTACTGCTGAGAGGAGTTCTTGTTCTGCTGCCAAGAGTGATTGTGACACAATAAGATTGGTCCCATGAGTTAGCCAGGCTGAGATGATTTTGTGAGCTGAAGTTCAGGATGTGTCTCTGTGAGAACCCCATGCCCTCTCCTTACCTTTGCTGTCTCTCTCACCTCGACTCACTCTCTGCTTGGCTCCTGAGAGGATTCCTGGCGTGTCAATGATGCTGATACTCTCCAGCACCTGGTTGTTCATCTGGGCACATTGGAACCTGTATAATAGTAAGCATACAGAGATCACACAAAGTGCAAATTATACTTTTAATGTCAAATCACAGCCAAAGCAATGGAAAATATACATATACAATATTTTAAATCAAACTCATCAAAAAGATTTGGAAACAGATTGGATACTGCCCAGTCCAGCTCCTCCCCTTCCCCCTGTTCCACTGCAGACCATTGTATGGAAGCAAGCCTCTCAATGCTCATGGTTTCCTGAAGGAAAATGACCACTAGTGCCAGAATCAAACAATAAGGCGTGCTAACGATTTGTGGCCTAGAACAACAACATGGCTTCCTGTAGTTTATGAACTTAACGAGCCCACCGGCTCCAGAACAGGAAGTCAAAGCAAAAGGAGAGACGTAAATACGTTCACAAACACACCCTGTCAAGGGACAGAGAGGGCCTCTGTTGGAAAACCATCATCACTTCTTTACAGTACCACTGTGTTAACAGGAGACCTTCCTGACACTTTTGGACCTGTTAAAGCACTACTTTATTATACAGCAAGATTTCCATTGCATCAATAGAAAAAAATAGAATTAGCTTAAAAGTTGTTGACAAAATAAGGGTAGTGTGAGGTTTTTTTTTTACATAATTCCTTGGTATTTGTCTTTGCCCTGAGGAGTTGGAAAGTCCTTTGACCTCATCTTTGAACCAGCGTACATTGCAGTTCCTCTCTGAGAACATTAGCTTTCATCACCCTCTCTGGTGATATCGCTCCCTTTCTCAGATTTTCCACAAATAAGGCAAGTGCCTCCCTACTCTGAAATTTGGCACAAGGACTAGAAATTCCAACAGGCTAAAAACCTTCTGTTATCTCTTCTTCTATTTCCCTCTGAGGGTTTTTAGTCTGTTGTGGTAGAAGTGGACACATTAAACAAATTTTAAAAACTTCTTTACACTCACCTGTTGAGAAATGTGTTTCCAAAGGGGTTAAGTTTTCGGAAAGGCTTGTTGGGGTCTACAATAAGAGCATTCCCAGGAATCACTCCCTCAACCTCCCCATGCATGATGGCTGTGAAGCAGTCAGTGGTGGGTTCAGGTCCCACCCTACTTCCAGGAATGTCCTGCTCCAGAAGATACCTGTCAACACATGATGGACAACATAGCAAACTAAGCCTGTGTGTGTTTATTCACTCCTGATATCTACATGTAGAACAGCACTTACTTGATGAATGTAGTCTTTCCAGTGGAGTACTGCCCGACCACCAGCACCATGGGCTTGTTATCAAAGTCTGCATCTTCCAGACTAGGAGAGTGGAAGTCATGAAAACCATAATACTGCTCCAAAGGCAGCAGCTTCTTGCGATACAGAGACTTGAGCCCCTCTGTCACAGTGTGGATCACTTCAGGTGCCTTCTTCACATTCTTTTTCCCCCAACGAGACATCTTTTATGATCGAGGAAACTGTCAAAACTGTGTATGCTGCAGCAGATGCTGAAATTCCTTCAGGTGTTTCCTGTATTTATGTTGCTGTTTCTTATTTGGCCTTGAATACCTTCAGGCACACACCTAGTGGAAAATAATAGGGATGATGTTTCAGTTAATGCTTGGATCTTCTTTCAAAGCATCACCACACATATTTAAAATAACCTCTGAAAAGGAAAAACTGACGTAAACAACGCCATAAGGAAAAAAAATGGCTTATTCTTTAGGTTTTTTTTTAATCTGGAGTACTCTTTGCCCACCCAAAGACTATTAAGGATTGTCCGTACATGTCTGGAAAAAATTTGTAGTAGTGGGATGGAAAACTTGCAAACCCAACCCTGCATCAGGATTTGCACAGGCACAGCTCATGTCCTACAGTGAAATGAGTAAGACATTCCTTTTGACCCCTGCAGTTAGTCTTAGTGTAACGTGAATTACGTGCACAGATGAATTGCTTTTGCCAGGAAAAGATGTGTACAAAGTTTACTCTAAGGAAAAACGAATATAAAAATGTATTCTCACTGCTGACTCTACACAGTTAACAGAAAGACACAAAGGCACGACATGCATCAACAAACATGAACTCATCTGTGGAGAGCACTAACACACTAACACAGTGGAGATACAGCAAATCAGTAATGCCATGTCACAAGATCAGTTTTTATCGAAATGGCAAACTTTGGAGATCTAGTATCAATAGGAACTACTAATTAGAGCAGGATGTAACAAGCTAATTCTGATGCTAGACAACTGTAGATGTAGAGATTCATATACAGCCAGTGATCTGTGAACTCGGTTATTACAAATAGTATCTTAAAGATGATTCAAGGGCCTGTGGTTTTGATAACCATAATTGCATTAAAGATTTCCCTGGAAACCAGGCAAAACTGGTTTACAAGGCAGTTTTACTTTGATATCTCAATCCAAGAAACAATTCTCCATTTATAGCATGCCATAAACGCCTGGTGTGGCCTTACTCAAGTCAAATTCAACTTATATAACAACACATTTAAATACTTATTGATCTTTTTAATAATACTAAATAAGAAAAGAGTATTTACCCGACTATGAAAGAGCACAACTTCTTCAAGGACCTTGATCTCTCGCTTGCCACTGTAGTTTGGAAAATATTTGGACTTGGACATAAAAGAGTCAAAAAGAGGAGCTGCTGCTACAGTACATATATGGGTGTTCCTCCAACAGCAAATAAGATCCCAGATTACAGAGGATGGTTCTTCTCCAGGGTTTAATGTATTTCAGATGAGTTCCAGATCTGGCAAAGATCCTTCCTCTGCCTGTTGAAACGAGCACAAAGCAAACAGAAGCCCCACACTGAAGCTAACTTTTCCCTCTTCACTGACACTTCTCTCTCTTTGCTGGACCTCCTCTTTAATGGATGCAATGCAGAGGGCAGTGCTAAACCTCTGATGAGATGGGCTGTGGTCAGAGGGAGTGGACCTAGAGGAGGGACTGTGAATAAATTATTCGGGTGGAGTCAAGTTGATAAATGCTTTTATCTTAAATCATGTTATAAACACGAGTATCAAGACCCCTTGTGACGCCTACATTTTTTTCCTGCTTCTACTTAACCTCATGTGACTCTTCATGATTTTACAAACATAATTTCTCTAGTGCTCCTGCTCCTCCCACTCTGAGCGCTTCAGGCATTGAAATATACAAAGCAGTTGTACTTTTCCATACACCACCTACTGGATAAAACACTAGAGAACACACAGAGCCATCCCCTCCTGACTATCACATAGCACTTCTGCACCATCGTTAGTCATCCAAACAAATCTGGCCTGATGATTAGACACTGACAAAGACAAAGGGAGCATGTCCTACATTTCATAAAAGAAGCAATGTTTAATTTACAGTTTTACTAAATGTACATTTCTTTTTAAAAAGTGTCATTATACACAATAAATACAATACAAAATTAATCTGTAATACTATATTTCAAATTCTCTTACTGTCTTTTTTGTACATTATTATTGTTCCTTTTCTTCCATTTCATTGTTTGTGCTGTGTTTGAATTGTCCACCAGGCTTAAAAAAACAATGTAGAAACAAAGAGGGAGGAGAATACAGTGGCAAAAAGATGAAACAGACAACAAACAAAAAATCAACAGGTAGAAATAGCCTGCCCCCTGCTGGTCAAAACTGGGCTTGTAGGCAGCAAAGACAAAAGGCTTACACTAGAACTGTGAAAATCATTGGAAAATCAGATAAGACACATTTCTTACAACATGCTCTTTAACATCAGAAATGGTACAGTAATATTAATTCCATAAGTTGTTAGATGACTGTTGTGTCTGTTGTGGTTGTCGTAGGTGCACTATAAGAAAAACATAATTGCAGTAAATTATTATTTTATGAAAATTTATGACTTGTGCTGTTTGGATATGTGAGTGACACTGTTTTTGGATGATACATTTAATGTGTACATAAAGTGAATGTAAAGCTTACAGCACAAACCTAAACTGCTTTCAACATCCAAGTCGACTTCTGATCTGTTCAATGCTGCTTGACATTCTTTGGGAAACGTTTGAAACAACAGAGGATTGAGTGGTCTACTGGGAATGTTGAAATACTACATTAGACAAAGAAAGATCAGCAGAGAAGGAAAAAAGAAAGGAAACACAGAATAACATCATCTGACCATTCTGTCTTGTTTCTCAAGCTTGGCTGAGAACACAAAAATTTCAGGCATGTTCATGTCTACATGAGTTAGGCTCCAAGCACATTTTCACATGTCAACTTCCAAATGTAAAGACACAAATGTCTGGACAATTCAAATGGACAAACAAAGCCAACATATCTTGGCAGAGTAGTACAGTGATACTGTTTTCACAGTGCCCACCCCCCCACTTGCTGTCTCTTATGTCCCCAGTGTCACTGTGGTCGGGGGTGAGGGGCTGTTATCTGCTCTGAGTCTGGGGCACCAGGCTGCCATTGTGGCCACGGCCACTGACCTGAGGGTGCTGGGCCAGAGAGGACGACGAAGATGATGAGGGGGGTGGGACTGGGGGTCTGTGGGACAAGGTGGCTAAGCCCACCGGGAGGTGGCTTTCATGGTGAGGTTTGCCTTTAATGTGGGGGCCCTGGATAGAGGGCTCCTGCTGCAGGTTGAGGATGCTGTCAATGGCACACTGCAAGTGCTCATTCAGAGAGTCATCTGGGGGACTGCCACTGGAGAAGCTGGCGTTATCCATGTCTGGAGAGTCTGACTTGCAGCGTTTGGCAGGAAGTAGAGGGTCTCGGGTAAAGGACGACTCTGGGGAGGGTGGCCCTGGGGCATGCTGGTCCATTCTGAATGTCCCACCCGCCCTCTGTCTGTTTTTCATCTTTTTGTACTTACTCCCTGTCTCATAGTCTGTGTGTTCGTCCTGCCTCTCTTTTGAACTATCCCTGTCTAGAAGCTGTGGCACATTATGGTGCTGGGAGGTTTTGAGACCACGGTTAAAGACTTCATCCACACGGTCCAGCCCCTGCATTGCACTTTCTAATCGGCCCACATCATGACTAGGGTGTGTGTGAACATGCTCCCTGTTGCCTCTCTTCTCAACCTTCACACTGGCAATGACTGTCCTTTCCAAAGGGGGAGAAGAGGATTTGTGACTGGATGGTGAATCTGAGGGTCGGGGGTAAAGTTCATCACCCGCTCCTCCTCCTGGTATGCCAGGGCGAACACGTGGACTAACGTTTTCCCGGTAGGTTTTCCTAAGGGGCAGACGACAGGTGGTCTGTGATTGGGTGCCAGTAGCAGCGGGGTTGTGTCTGACTCCACCAACACTGTGGTGATCCAATGTCCCATTCATTTGAATGGAGGGGGACAATGAAGAGGAGGACAAAGACATAGAAGAAGAAAGGGCTTGCTTGGAGAGGGCATCATCTCTCATTGGTGGGTTAGACTTAGTGCTTACTGAGGTGACATTTGATGATGAACTAGTAGTGCAGACAGGCGACTGAGTTCGGATGACAGTATTCGTAGGGACGGAAGGAGAGAGAGTTTTTGGGAGTAGTACAGCAGTGTCTGGCTGATTCAAGGGTTGCTGAGAGGACTGGCTGCTCTGCTGAGGTTGAGGTGTGTGTACAGGATCTAAGGCAGTGTTGTGAACCACTTTACTGAAGCCTGTCTGATCCTGCTTAATCTTTAGCTTCAAGCCAATCCTCCTGCGAGCCTCATATGTCTTTATTGGTGGTTTACTGGTTCGCTGCAGCAGAGCATCATCATCATCAGATGCTTTAGAGTTGAAAGGAGAAGAGGAAAAGTAAGAGGTTGAAGCAGCAGAGGCACGACTGAAGGAAGAGCTCTGGCTCGAGGTGGGATCTGCCACTGTCTTTGCAGATGAGACTGGAGTTGCAGGGCAGCTAGTGGACCAAGACACTGAGGCTCCACCTCCTCCCTGCTTTATAACCAGTTTAGTTGGAGGAAAAGCAGAGGCAGAGGGAGCAGGGGGAGGAGGTGTCGGGGCTACAGCAGGAGATGGAGTGAGAACAGGGGCAGGAGTGGGAGCTGGGGCTGAAACAGGAGGAGGAGGAGGAGCAGGAAGAGGGGCGGGTGCCGGAGATGGTTTTGGTGTGGTATTTGGCGTGGGAGCAGGAGCAGGAGCAGGAGCTGGAGCAGGAGCTGTTGGTGTTGGAGTAGGAGTAGGAGCAGAGGCGAGATCCTGACAGCCTGATGTGGACTCAGTAGACGATAAAGTAGAAGACTTCTGTTGGGAAAAAGCCGCACTCTCCAACTTGCGCACATTTTCTAGAAACTCCTCTGCAGGAAACAAAGAAAATAGTATTACTTTGGATATTGAGATCTCATACTACAATAAAATAATGAATTATCAAATTTGTAGATCCAACAATCATTACAAACATCTCAGACATTTCCTTAACAAAAAAGGAAACAGAAGTCAACAGTAGCACATATTTATTCATTTACAGTATTTCTATAATTTTTCAGTGATTATTCTAATAAATATTTCGACTGTTCCTATAATATTACAACACCAAATACTGAATATTTGTTACAGTTGTTAGAGTTCAAAGATACCTGGTCTCTCCTTGGCCAAAATTCTATCTTGACTCAATGCAATCTTTTCCTCCTGAATGAACATCCGGTCAATCATCACCATCTCTGCTGAAGGGCCCAGTCTCTGCTCAAGTACAAATACGAAACCCAATTCAATATCTAATCTTGATTAAAAAACAACAATATATATACAGTAAGATTTTTTAGCTTAGAGAGGTACCTTTGACTCAGAAAAAAGCAAATAGCGATATTTGTCCACCATGGCCTGTGTCCGCTTCAGAAGCATTGAGGAGACCCTCTCAAATTCATCATCCACTATACCCAAAACAAAGTGTTTAACCACAGAATTCAGAAAAGGCAAATAAATATAACAACCTAACTGAACAAAAGGGTGTAACATTGAAACCTTTTTCATAGTCTTGTGAAGAGTGAACATTTCCCTGGTAAAGATGGTAAGGCAGCAGTCTGTGCAGTGTGTCCTCAAAAGAGTGAAAAGGGGCACTGTAGTTTGGGTGCAGCACTGAACCCTGTTGTTTTCTTAGCTGTTCGAGCAACCTGTAGTAAAAATGAAAATTATTAAATAATACAAGGAAAGTATCATGATGCTGTGCAAAACGGTCACTAAAATAGCAATGGCACTTACCTAGCTTCCTTGCTGGGCTCTGCACTAAAAGGCATCTTTATTGTGGTCTGTAAATGCAGTGTAAACTTGTCAGTAATTCAAGGAGGCTGTGACATAAGATTCACATGCATCTATTCCACTAATATGCTTCCTTACATGGGTTTGTACAGCAGCAGGGGGTTGTGGAGCAGCCATTTGAGTCAAACCAGTTCCTAACACCTGTACCTGCATCCCTCCTTTACTCAGGGTCATCCCTCCCATTGAGCTAATCACTCCTGGCTTTGGCTGAACCTTTGAAAGGAAGAAATTAAAAAGTTTCCAAATGGTAAAAGCTACATTTACATAGCAATTTTCTCCTAACATTTGCACTTAAAGCCCTTTATATCGGGTATTCACTCAATCACAAACGGCGTTGGTTCATTGTCACGGCATACACACTTCTACAACAAGAATGACAGGCACTGGGAGCCAACCACTACTGTGTACCTGTGCAGGCTGGTTAAGGCTGGCAGGAGTGACAGTTTGATTCATCATTGCTCCGGCTTGTCCTTGGGCTCCTGAGAATACCTGCAAGTCACTTGCTGAAATAAAGAGAAAAAAAACATTACCTACAAATACTTTAGTGTGTGTCTTGGCTCATTAGTGGGTGATTGTGCCCAACCTGGAGCAGGTGTTTTTACGACTACTGATGTTGGCTGTAGCACTGGGGAAATCTGAGCAGGCAAACCAGAACTAGATGATGATGATATCATCACTTTGTCAACAGGCACATCTTGCTGGGAGCTGAATTGACTCGTGACTTGAGGTTGAACTTGAGGTTGAGTGGGCTGCTTAGACTGCAGCACAATGTTCTGCTGAACCTAAACAAATAGCACAAAGAGCAATTAGCTTTTTCTCTTGTATTTGCCAAAACTTCTAACTTAGTAGGCTCAGGCTCAGTAGGCTATTCCTGTGACACTGTATCCCTTTAAAAGATTTTCACATAGATACCAGAATTATTACTGTTACAGCTAATATTAATTTTTGGTAATTCTATAGTACAATAATACCTGGTGCAACTTTTCCAGCAGCTGTTTCTGCTGAGGTGACGGCTGGGCGATGGCTGACAGAGTCTGAATTTGCGCTCCTACTAATTGCAGGTGGTGTTGCTGCTCTGCTGTGAGGCCTGTAATGGGAACTTGGGCTTTCATTACAGGACTGGAAGCAGTGCTAACAGGTGGTGCACTAAACTGGTGATGTCCCGCTGGTACCGAGGGAGGTTTTGGAGACTGTGACATGACAGGAGGCATTTCTTGCTGAAGAGGGACAGGGTGAGTGGCTGGCTGTGGCTGAAGCTGAACTTGAATTGGGGCCTGCGTCTGCTGTGGCTGTGGAGTTGACTGAGGGGACTCTGCAGTTTGATTATGGATAATAAAAAGCGGAGGGTGGGATGACGGTGTGCAAGATCGAGAAGGAGTCTGAGACTGGGGCTGAGAAGGTGGCCGCGATTGCTGTTGTTGGTGTGGTGACTGCATCTGTTGGCTCAAAGTGAGAGGAGACTGAGAGGGTTGTGGGCTCTCTGAAACTGGAGGTGCTGTGGCATGAGCAGTCAAAGCCGGAGAAGGACACATGCCCTGGATCTTGAGGGGCTGCTGATGTCCACTGGAAGGAACCTAGAAAAATGTAACAAAAATAAGTTAAACAAGAAAGATTACAGCAAATATCTTAACACAGATAAAGCTTGAGGTTTGCACAGAAAACAATCTTTGAGCAAGCACAGGACTGTTCTGATCCTAATGACAGCAGAATCTAAATAGTACTGGACAACGTTGCTGAAGTCAATCTTTGTCAAACAGTAGTATATAGAGGTGCAACCTGAAAATCTCATACAGACAGTACAGTTTTACACTGATTAACTTTATCACTTTAGCTGTGCACATTCACTAGTCTGCAAAATTATCAAGAAAGAAGGAATCAGAGCTGTAATATCTACATCCATTTAAATACTGTAGAGTGCACAAATTAAAAAGGAACTTGAAGTGATTAGTTTCAATTAATGACAACTTAAGTAAACAGTGAATTTGGGAAATGTGAAGCCAGTAAAATTTGTCACAGACAAATTTGAGATATCCCATACAACATATCCTAACGATTTATTGCAGAATAATAGTTTATGTCCAGCCCAAAAGTAACAATAACATAAATGCCAAACAATATACATGTTAGTCATAAAAAGCTGATTTTCAAGTTTTAAGAATACATAAAAAAGAGATCAATGCTTGTTTGTTTGTTGTGCAAGCAGTCGGTCTGTGATGGTGAAGTAAAAAGAGTCTGTAGACTTCACTTGTGGGAGGCAGCAGGGAAATCTGGAGTTCGGTTTGGTCATTAACACTTGGATATTAAAGAGCAGAGTCTAAATATGACGTGAACAGTTGGGGGGTATGGATTGATTGATTAAAATGTTATTAGTCATGCATAACATAAATGTTAGTAGTTAAATAAACCAATAGCACTTTTGCACACCCTGTAGATTTTTTAAGAGAATGGAGATGGATATTTTGTTTCAGGTTACGTATATGTCAAAACAGTTAAAGAAAGAAAATTATACTGAATATAGCAAGCTACATTATATTAGTAAAAAGGCATTAGGTCCAAAACCAAATCTAGATCTAACTTGGCGAATGCATATAAAAAGAAATGTTTGTGATACACATAAGCTGTAAGTAAATTAGAATCTAAAGAAATTATTAAAAGCTGTGCATGAATAAGAAAAATGCAATGATAGATGCAGACGAGACATGCAAAGCAGGGATGGAACAAAGGTAAGAAACCCTAACAGCAGCAGCAGCGACAAGTGGGTGGGGCTTAGCATAAAAGGGCATTTCTACCTGCTTTACCACTGCTGTCATGTGGGAGGGGCCAGGGGAGGGGCTCTGACTGACCCAACACTCAGTTAAATGGCTGTCATGGCCAGCAAGAGCCGGAACAGTGACGTTGTTGCTGCTGACGATAACAGATGCTGGCACTCCCACAGAGGGGATGGACTCAGTCTCTGTTTGTTGGTGCGGCTCCTGATAGGATTACATTTACCATTTAGGGATGACAAAAGAAAAAAGGTGGGATTTGGGGGCAATGAGTAGTAACATTATCACCAAACAGATCAGACCAAACATCACTCCATGCAGGTTATGCCTTTTTGAAGACATTGCACATTGCAGCTGATATGAAAAAGGTGAAGAACATACCTGCTGCAGGAACATTTGAAGAGACTCCTGACTCAGGATCATGCTGGAGCCCTGGTTGGTGAACAGAAGCCTCCCTGGATTTTGCTGAGCTTGAGGGGGGACCAGCCCCATTGTAGTCATGGAGGAGGTGGTGGAGACAGACATGGACGGAGAAGAGGAGGGTACTGTGGTGGCTGGAGAGACAGTGGAAGCAGGCTGCATGGCTACAACGGAGGACTGTTGTACATGAAGCTGGGTGGAATGAGAAGCCTGCTCTGTGGAGCTTCCCAGGACAGTGACACACTCTGCTGACTGGCCCTGGGCTGTGGTTGCTGCTCCAGTACTACTACTGTTGCTGCTACTGCTTGGGACTCCACCTGTCTGTGGCTGTATGCTTGTCTGAAGACTAACTGCGGGGCTCAGGCCCTCCACCTGACCTAACATCAGGGAGTTCTGGATCGGCATGCCCTGTATGACCGTTTGTGTGTGGCCTGTAACAGTGTGTGCCTGAGCCTGATTTTGACTCTGAGCCAAGGAAACAGGCATTTGAAAAAGTGTGGGTGTGCCCATCTGGCCAGGCTGGAGTTGGATTGGTCCAGAAAGGATGTGTGCGGCTCCAGAATGACCTTGGGAGGTCAAGACCTGCCCCAAGTTGATGTTCTGATTTGTTGTTAAAATCTGGTTTGCAATTAGCTGTCCACCAGGACCCTGACTGGTAATGATGTGTCCCCCAGGATGCTGCGTGAGGATTTGCCCCCCAGCCTGCAACTGGACAAACTGAGGGTTCTGACCTTGCAGAACAGTCTGAGATGGAATAACAATGCTGCCAGGTTGGTTTAGCAAGTGTACACTGAGGGGCTTGCCAGATGGTTGTGGTGCCTGTTGCTTGAATAGTGTTTGCTGAAATTGTGGGCCTTGTGTTGTGGCTTGAGTACTCAGGACCACATTAGAGCCGGGCTTTCCTGTCAAGAAGGCTACATTTTGAGCTGCAGAAACTGGAAGTTGCTGAAGCCCTAAAGCCTTGTGAGCATCATTTTGAAGGGGTTGAGGTGTTGGCTGTGGCTGCTGCTGTTTGAAAAGTTTTGGTTGGATGGCTCCACCCTGAGGTGGTTTCGGCTGAATTGGTGTTGGTGTGCGCTGGATGATAACGTTCTGCATGATTTGGCCTTGAGTTTGTGTCTGGGGTCCAATTCCTGAAGTTAGAGGGGTGCTGCCAAAGCCCACAATCCCAGCAGGAGCAGTTATTGTACCACCACTGCTGCTATTAGTGCTGCTGACACAAACTGCAGGTCCATTTAAAGCTGGGGATCCCAAAGTGGCTTTGTTACCTTGTATGAGAAGTCCACCTCCTGAGCCTCCAAGGCTGGCTTGAGAGCCAGCACCTGAAATGTCTGGTCCAGACTGGTGAAGCTGATAGCCACCCATGGCTTTAGCCAGAATTGGCTGTCCAGACTGATTGATGGTCATGACTGTGGGTTGACCCACAACTTGAATTGGTCCGATTCCCAGTCCAGACTGACTGCCATTGGGAAGAGTATGGAGACTTGAAATGGGTTGAAGGGTGACATTTCCAAGGCCTACAGGCTGCATGAATGGCTGAACACTAATGGCCTTGTTCATGACTTGGGGCTGGAGCTGAAGGCCCTGCTGAGCAAGCACTGAGCCCAGCATATCAGCAGTAGCATTAGGGGGAGTCGCTGTGGAACTTGGGCCTGACCCAGTGAAAATAGTGCCTGCACCCCCAACGCCTATGCCTACACCGACAGCAGTGCCCCCTGCCCCAGAGAGGCTTGCATCAGGCAGTGTCTGTACCACCTGTGTAAGGCCTGGGATACCAAAGGAACCCAGGTCAAGCTCAGCCTCTGCCTCTTGTAGGCTTTGCTCTGTGATGTTTGCTTCAGCCAAACTCTGCTGGAGGATGTCACAGGGCTCATGATTTCCCCCAATACCGTTGCTCCCACTTTCACCATCTGGAGATCCTCCCAGGATGTCATCATCTTCCAAGAAGTCCAGGTCAACACTGACTCTAGGCAGGCCTGTCGGCTCATTGGCTGACAGCTGCACCGCAGGCTGGACCTCTGAAACATGGCCCTAGTTGGAAAAAGAGGGAAAAAAATACAACAATAATAAAATCAGACAAATCTAAAATAAAACCTGTACACAACAAAACATTCACAGAATGGCAAAAACTGTAGTGGATTAAGTGTTAGTGGAAAGGGTAAGTATTTGAAGATACATGCTACACTTAGAACAAAAGATGAAGAGAAGGAAGAGAATGGGGGATTTTACTCACCCCAGTGGCAGAGAAGAACGAGCTGGAGGGATCACTCGAACCATCCAAAAGGTCGTCAGTGTCCAACTACAGAGACACCCACCAAGAACAGGATAGACAGAAACCAAAGACACCCAAAGCAGCAGGCAAAAGTGACCAGGACAGAAATATTATATCAAAATCAAGGGGAGGGCAAGTACAGAGAACCATGATTGTTAGAACCAGCAAATGATGGGAGATAGAAGGGAAAATTAAAAGGGGCCTCATACAGGTGGAATCTTTTACCCTTCCTTATTTATTCATACAATTTTTTGAAATGTGAGAATGTTAATTGTGGACATAAAAAGCCAACCTTTAATATAAGCAAGAAGGCACAGTACAAAGCAGCAAAAGATGTAAGTGGCAAGAGGCATCAATGTGTAATCATTAGCGGAAATACAAACACAAACAACCTCTAACTAATTTGCACAAAATCAAGACTGTGACATTAAAGTATATTGCTATTTTGCACATCAAAAGGTCTATTTTCACTAATACTCACATGGGTCTCAGAGCCATGAAGAAAGTCGTTGAGAGCTTCGGGGTCACTGCAAGATGAAAAAAAGAAAAAAATTCATACAAGCTCCAGTGTTGTTTTTTTTCTTCTTCTTTTAATTAGACTATAAAATATTCTATTAACGGTCAGTGACTTACCAAATTACATCGAGAAGGCACCTGCCGTCTTCATCATCCATGACAACTGAGTTAAAGGAACAAAATAATTGTTGGTTACCTGTTGTACTCAAACATATAAAAAATGTAAAAGCATAATACATATGCAATCATTCATAATAAAAAAGTAATTATAACCTGTAATGTTGCATGTCAGTATTTTTCAATTACTTATAAGGATATTAATAAAAATAAAATTTATTAATTTTTGAATGTTTAGCAGGCTATATGCCAAGCCATTGTTTAGCCTAACTAGTCAAATCGTCAGAACTGTAAACAGGCTGTTGTAGGGGCAAAAAAAAAAAAAAAAGCTTTTTACTTTTGATTAAAAACATACAATACAATTAAGCAATTAAAAATAACTGCCAAGCTACAAGGTAACACATCACATCATCTATATTTTTGCTATTTATCTAAGCCTCACGTGGTCCTTCAGTAGACCAAAAAAAAAAAAAAATCTTAACTCTATAGGGGTACCTATTCACTAGCTATAAACAATAAAGTTTTTGTTGTATTTCTAAATTCAGTTTGACACGCTTTCACAGAAGCGGCATGTCGCTCTCAGGACTAGACCAGAACATCAGCAAACTACAAGGTGGACAGATTAACACAAATTGTTTACCTGCAATCTACTCTAAGATAAGACTGGTTAGAAAATAAAACTGACTTAAAAGTTTGTTCAGATGTGACTGTGTAACTGTCTTCGTATGCGCAAAATCCTCCAACTATCTTACCCATTTATCCCTTCCTAATATTAAGATCTGCATCTATGTAATAAAGTAAAAAAAAAGTTGAGATTGTGCTAAGACCGTGGTGCGGTGGATGAAAGCAGACAACAAACCGAAAACGCGCGGTTTTCACTAGGCTGCTAAAAAGATCGGCGAGCTGGGTTTCACTGTTACATCAAAAGTGCCAATAACTATGAAAAGCTCTCGTTGCAACAGGGCATTATATCAACCCAACCACAGGCGAAGATAAAAGGGGTACATACCCCAGTAGCAGCTCCAAAAGGCAACGGATCGTAGCCATTACTCGGTCAGAGCTGGGTAGATGCGCAGGATATGAATGGAGACACTGCAAGCGGCTTGCTACAAGCTAGCCTGTGTTTTCACTATGATTTGCATGCAGAGTTGGAACGTTTGATGAAACCTTGACTATTTAACAAGTCATTACACAACTGATGGATAAAAGCAAACGAGTGTCCCAATTTGCGATCTGATTCGTATGTATTTAGATCATTTTAATAATTCGGGTTGGCTTTCGTTAGCGTAGCTAACTAGCATTCTTAGCAAACCAGCAATCAACAATATTGAGACGTCCAGCTAGCCACAGCCTTTGACATTCAAAACAAACCACCGATGAGGCCATATCAACTCTCAAGATATATATCGGCTGCTCCGTGTAACCAAAACAAGAAAAAAATGTTTGCATAGGTACATAAACACAATTACGTAGCGAGCTATGGCTTCCCTTGCAAGCAAAATATGAGTTAATGTTGGAATACTCTTGGATGAGGGGGGTATGCTTGGGAATTCGGTGTAAAATGACCATGATGGTGGGTCGTGCAGCAGCCTAACACTTGGATTATGATAGCTGTGCAGTTTGCACCTCCTCCGCGGTATTCACATATTGCAGCTTTTTAACAGTTATTCGGATTAATAGAGAAATTGCTACATTGTAACAAACTCACCCGAGACGATAGAGGTGCAGGCAGCGCGGGGTCTCCAGGACAGCCTCGCACGGGCTGCAGTTCAGGACCCAGTTACAGCAGGAAACAGGCGCCCTCCCTGTTGCCGGAATAAGATTATGCCTGGTCGCCCAGTATTTTCCTAGTTTCTTATTAGTTTTCTACGATAATATTGTTCTGTGGTTTTGTGCAGTTGTTTCTTGATCTCTATTGCGAGAGTTGGAGAACATAAAATCCTTTAAACTAACAACATATAACAACACTTAATGAAGAAGAACGTCTTTAATATGACAGATGTTAACAAACTCAATATAAGAGGTTATATAATATACAAAAATATAATTTGACATAAAATAGTTGAATGATGTATTTTGACCTTAGTCGCACACTCCCCTGGCAGCTACTTACTAATGTTATCTGACTATTTTCTACAGTAGGCTAAATGCAGTGAGCCAAATATTGGTGTATGAGCTGCCAAAAGAAAAAAAAAATTGCGATTTCCATTTTCAAATGTCAAAAATTGTTGAACTTTTTTGGTTTCAGTAAGTATTTGATAAAACACATTTAAAACTCATATTTGAAGGCAGCAGCAGTGTTGTTTCCGTGGGTCCTGTGTCACATGACTCGGACCTTACTTTGTGGCTGCTGATGTGACAAGGCAGACCCGCTGCTACTGCTAACTCTTACCTTAGTAGGTTTGTTGACTAATGTCAATAGTATTTACTTCATCAAATTAGACCTGTAATAGTAACATGGACAACAGTGGAAAAGAAAAGGAGGCAACGGCTTTAATGGCCGAGGCTGAAAAGAAAGTGAAATCCTCTCAGTCTTTTTTTGGATCGTTGTTTGGGTAAGTGTTTAACATAGCTCCTTTTTAGCTGCTTCTGTCAAGCTAAAGGCCACTTAGTTAAGCAGAAGGTGGCTAGATTTTCACTTAACGCCACACTTAAATATCTCTCTACGCAATTCTAATCTTTTAAGCTTTATGTTAGAAAACAGTGTTCACTGCTACGTTAGCAAACTTTTACACTGGGCACAAACAAAACTCAGTTCCAGTTACCCTTACCTAGGTGCATATCTATTCAGGTGGGAGTCGTTAACAATGTAAATATCTCTTCTCCCTTTTCTTATTCTGTCTCCCAAAATGCTTTAAAAAAGTTGCTCATCTTTAAATAGCATACACGGACTTGAACAACGTGTCCTCTTCCTCCTCTAGCAACATCTACTGGAGCCATACGCAAAAATAATGTTATCAGCTCATCACAATCAAAATGTGTTTTAATGTGTCTGTGTATTCATAAAAGCCCAGTATAGCATCAAGCGTTACATCAAGTTTAGCAGTAACTTTGTCTGAAAGATCTGAAAACTTATTAACACAAGTAATTCATAGTATAATAATGGAAAGATTATATTTTTATATGCACATGCTGTATGTTAAGATACATAAAAATGGTAAATATCAAAAAAAAAAATAAATGAAATTTGATTAATGAACATTCTTAAGTAAAATGTCTAAACACATGAATATGCATGTATTTTGTTTAATTGGTTCCATTTTCTCTCAAACAGGGGTTCATCCAAGTTGGAAGAAGCCTGTGACATGTATGTAAGGGCTGCCAACATGTATAAAATGGCTAAAAACTGGTGTGGTAAGATACTTCATAAATAACAAAACATTTGGCATTTATTCTTGATAGTGGTTATAAGACTCTAAGAAATGTTATGTTACATTGTCTCTTCAGCTGCAGGAAATGCATTCTCTCAAGCTGCTCGCCTCCACCTTCAGATGCAGAGTAAACATGACGCAGCAACTAATTACATAGATGCTGGAAATGCCTTCAAAAAAGCAGACCCACAAGGTAATCATGACTCTCACACATGGGATTTATAGATTTCTATTTGTAAAGTCTTCTTTTATTAGCAAATTTATTCACAGTATCTCTGCTTTAAGTGTTTTATTTATTCATTTTATTTTTGGCATATTTTGTTGACATGCAGGGTATGTTACTTAATACTTGATTACTTACTTTAATTTTTGTCCACAGAGGGAATTAACTGTCTAAACAGAGCAATAGAGATATATACTGATATGGTGAGTTTTTGAGCACATAATTTATATATGTAAAGATAATAAATAGTGTTATGAAAGTAATTGTCACTTATGTTAATTATTTTACTGCTTACAACTTATACTTTGTTTGTACAGGGGCGCTTTACCATTGCAGCAAAACATCATATCACCATTGCAGAGATATATGAGACAGATCTAGTGGACATTGATAAGGTCAGATCATTAGCTTGTTAGTCACAATCTTAAATATATATGCATATGGTCAAAATATGAATGGAGACACTGCAAGTAGCTTGCTTGCTACAAGCGGTTAGTTTGACATCTTATCTTAAATGTCCCCTGTTTTCCAACTGTATGCGAGATGCGTACGCATATCAAGAATAATATTCACTAAATTGCGATACTCTCTGTTCAATTTTTCATTCTAGGCAGTTGCCCATTATGAACAAGCAGCAGACTATTACAAAGGTGAAGAATCTACAAGGTGATAATGTTTTGCATTTTTTTACTTGATACTCAAAGCTTGTGTTGAATTTTATGTTATTTAGTTTGTATTTATACATCTACTGATTTGTATTTTATGTTTAAATACCTTATTTTCTTTTTAGCTCAGCCAACAAGTGCCTTCTGAAAGTTGCAACCTATGCAGCTCAACTGGAGCAGTATCAAAAAGCTATTGAGATATATGAACAGGTATACTATTCTTTATTGTTCAGCCATGGTTTTCTGAGTTATTACTGACTAATAAATCAATATCTTAATTTACAGATTGGAACATATGCAATGGACAGCACACTCCTGAAGTACAGTGCCAAGGACCACTTCTTTAAAGCAGCACTCTGTCACTTCTGTGTAGACATGCTAAATGCAAAAGTAGGTTGTATTACTTTTACAACATTTTTTTGAGTGAACAAAAGTTGCAAGCTTGTGATGAACCATATAAACTCCTCCAGATTTAAACCATAGTTTGACATTAAGAAGCCACATGTTAGACCAAACTCACTGAAATAGAAAAAGATAAACTCAAGGAAATAGATGAAAATGTTTCTAGCTAATGAAAAAGGTAAGCCAACGTGCACAAATAGTAATTTATATTAATATTTTTTTCAGCTTGCTGTGCAGAAGTATGAGGAAATGTTTCCAGCCTTTTCAGACTCTCGAGAATGCAAGCTCTTGAAGGTATGTTTTTATTTGGAAACTCAAAAAAAAAACAAAAAAAAAAAACAAGAGGGCGCACACCACATACTTGAGTGACCTGGGTTTGAATCCGGCTCGGGTCCATTTGCTCAATGTCATTCCCCTCTCTCACTTTGTTTCCTGTTTATCTACACTGTCTCTTTTTGTGATGCTGTACTGTTTTCATTTAACCAGAAACTTCTAGATGCTTGTGAAGAGCAAAATGTGGATGCCTATACTGACTCGGTAATCACTTTTGATAAATTATGCAGTTACTGACCTTACTTGAGTTTTGCTGCAATAGTGTCAGTTGTGTTACTCTAGTGTGACTACAAAATATGTAGCATAATAGGACAATGAAAAACTGTTTATTTTACCACATCACAGTATTATATTGTTATTTTAGCTATTTATATTCTATAGATATTACTATTTATGTACATTTTAATTTACTCTTTATGTCTCAGGTAAAGGAATATGACACCATTTCACGGCTGGACCAGTGGCTCACAACCATGCTTCTCCGGGTCAAGAAAACCATACAGGACGATGAGAGTGACCTTCGCTGATTTCCATTCAGTTTTTCAACTACACCCTTTTTTTGCCTTTAGCCTCTGGCCTATGTTTATGCAGATAATTCTGATCCATTTGACCAGTATATTACATATTGTTTTATTATTTTGATTCTTAAATGTTTTGCCTTTTTACTGTATAATATCTTTTCCATCCTCTTAAATAATTGTCTCTGTGAGTATAAACACTATTTTCCACAGTCCTCTTGTTATGTATGTTAAGGTATTGGCCCTATTTAAAACATATTGAAATGCAATACCAAATGATCATGCCAGCATATAAAAACTTTTTTTATGGTTTATTATTTTATGGCATGGGAGAGAAACCCTACATAAACAAAATAATCCCAGATAATGCATTTCTAAAACGTGTTTAGGGATTAAATTTACCAAAACTAAATAAAATTCAGCAATACATCAAACAATATTTTCGGAACTGTACAATTTTCAGGTACATATGAGTTCTGAGCTCTGCATATCAGCTCACCAACAATCAACCAGCTCAGTATCATCTGCAAAGAGACCTAGCATTTTAATGGCTCAAACTACACTCTGCCTTATGATTTGCAAGACTCTCAGGATGTCCACAACTAGATTTGGTGGAAAAGTGCATATGTTGAGATTTTACCAACTCCAGCTAAAGCGCTTTTATTCCTCAACTCATGGTTTTGTTAACATTTGCATGGTTTGGAATGAGTGGGAAAAAATAGAGCACCTTATTCACTTTTTCCACTTTTTCTGGTTTTAGGTTTGATTTGTTTTTATTGTCTAATTGTTGCTTGTTCTTTAGTCTTAACAAAGCTGGCTGTTTTAAGGCCTGTTTTAGATGCGATGATCTGAACACTGTGCATATGTCCCCCTTGTGATTTTGTCAAAAAGAAAACAAGGATCTTTGTCTGTACATTAGTTGTGGATCAGTCATGTTTGCGGTCTCTGAATAAAGATGTCCCAGTCGTACTTCATGGGCGTGGCCTGTACCTGGTCGTCCCGCTGTCACTTGATCACAATGAAACAAGCTCAGAGTTGTGCTGTGCGCTACGCAGTGCTGCTGTATGGGACTCGGTCAGACGCGGTGCTTTTATTGGGGACCCACCTTCTGTTTTTGTAAGTATATTGTACATTTTTGAGGCAATGGATTTAGGAAACGCGTTACTTTCCTTTTTTAATGCGTGGGGCCTACTGATGTTTTTTTCCAGGCAAATTTGCAATGGTAGTAATTAAAAACACCTGCTCCTGGTGATATAAGCTGATCAAGGTGGCTAAAAGGTTATTTAAAAGCCTATTTCAAACTTGCAAAACGTACAGGTAATTTGTTACGTGAAGCGAAATAGCCCATTTTTTATTTAATTTTTTTCTAAATGATTTGAGGAGACCAGACCTGTTGTCAACAATTTTTCTTTAGAACTTTTTTTTTTTTTTTCCAGAGTGTTGACGAGTATATCCGCTTGGGAGTTTGTGCTTGTTATTTGAGCATAGCCGGCTGGTTTAGTCCTAATTACGCTCAGGAGACACGGTGTGTTTAACGACATCCCTTGACAGTTTCACTGCCGGCAACATCTTTTCAGAGCAAGTAAGGGCGTTCCACCTTCGGCATACTATAACAAAAACTACCCTTCTGAAAGAAACTGTAAGATTCTTACATTTTTGTACTTGAACTTACATTGCTAAAAGAAAATAACCACAAAAGCATAAGAATCCATTAAGATGTCACATATGTGTCTTTGCTTTTGGCAGGAGCATCAGTTGTGTCACCTCTTGGCACTGTCTGTGTAACCCGAAGACATACTCATTAAGTGCCAGGACCACTGAAATGTGATCTGCCTACAACACTAAAAACTACAAAGCACAGGATTGCACAGCTTTTAGTGGACCAATGAGACGGTTTCAAAGCTTCATTGCTATGGTCCTACTTGCCGCATTATTCCTCATCTTCTATTCAACCCTGCACCTGGAGAAGACTCAGAGTCACCGATTAGAACAGAAAGAGCTACGGAAGCATCTGATTGTCCAAGCAGAAAAACTTAATGTCAGTACACTGTCTTACAAGCAGGAGAACGCCCCCTCACCAAAGCCTGAAGTGCTTAGTGTGTCTGTTTCTGGTGGCCTCACACAGGCCATTCCTCAAAATAAGGCCTATTGGAATAGGCTGCTTTACTCTGCCCTTGGGCGTGTGGATAAAAATGACTTTTCTAAGCATAAACCCCTGTGGTCTCACTGTAGGGAAGTCAACCAAGAACTTCTGAAAACCAATGTTCACGATTTCTCTTCCTACCCTTCCTTGTTTCAGGACTTTTTGCTGGGCATTAACTGTAGGTCTCCTCCAGTTCTGGTCAATCAACCATCCAAGTGTGTGGCCAGTGAAGCAGGCGATGGTAAAACCTTCCTGCTTTTTGCTATCAAGTCAAGACCTGGCAATTTTGAGCAGAGGCAGTCAGTACGGGAAACATGGGGAGGAGAGGGAGTTTTTCAGAGTGGTCTGAGAGTACGCACAGTATTTCTACTGGGTAGCTCGTCGCCTTATGAACCGGATCTTAATGATCTGTTGTCATTTGAAGCAACATCCTTCAAGGACATCCTGCAGTGGGACTTTCATGAATCCATGTTAAACCTGACATTGAAAATGAATTCGTTTCTCCACTGGACACTGGAAAATTGTCCTGACATTTCCTTCATATTTAGTGGGGATGATGATGTTTTTGTCAACACACCAGCATTACTCAGATACCTGCAGTCCCTCGAGCCTTCTAAGGCCACTCGCATATATGTTGGTCATGTTATAAACACAGCTATGCCACACAGAGACCCTAAAAGCAAATACTACATTCCCCTAACTTTCTATGATGGCCAGTACCCTCCTTATATCGGCGGTGGTGGCTTTGTTATCTCTGGGACATTGCTACAAAGGCTTTATTCAGTTTCACAAATGATTCCCTTCTTTCCCATTGATGATGTTTACACTGGGATGTGTTTAAAAGCATTGGAAATTTCTCCTGAGGCGCATGCAGGTTTTCAGACATTTGATGTGAGTGAACAGGACCGTGAGAACTTGTGTGTACATAAAGGTCTCATACTGATTCATCAGCGGTCCCCAAGGGAATTAAAAAAACTATGGAAAGGCATTCACAGCCCACTGCTAACATGTTAAACGGATGTTGAACGCAGCTTAAGTCAAAGTAGACACTTCTCTAGTGCCACAAAACTAATGTCAAGGGTTTTGTATTCCACATAAGAGTGGTATACAACAGGCTAAAATGTTTAAGTCTCTCAGAGCATAAATGTAAATAAAACTGTTTGAATTACACAAGTCCAGGACCACAGAGTTTATTCATAATTTTTCACAAAAACACCAAACGTTTAACATGAGCTAAGTGGTTGTACAGTTTATGGTAACATTAAACAGGTTCCCATGAAATTTTAGTGTGTTTACCAAATATCTTAAAAATAAAGGTCAAAGTAAAGTCAACTAAGTAATACACAAAACAACTGGTTTAACCACTAGACAGTTCCGGGAAAAGGAAAATATATAAATGCGTGTTATTGCTCAGTTTTTGTTTATGGAAAGCATAATGCACATAATTCACTTTTTCTTTTTGGCTGCTACAAGTGATTTGTCTAGTTACTTTTGTTGTCAGTAAATAAACTTAAGGCACCAAAACCAGTTATGAAGTAAAATGACTTTGTAAGCACAATCATACTCTGCAGCCTTTGTTGTGCATAAGGGAACAATAAATGTCATATCAAAACTACATTTCTATGTATACAGTAAAATGTGTGCAATACTTCACCCCAGTCACAGTCATCTCATCCCATAATAGTTACTTTTCATATAGATCAAGAGGGTAGTGCTCTTTGTACTGCTGAACATGCCTCCACAGAGATTCTCTCTGCTTGTTCAGCTGTGGTGTCATCTCCTGATATACATCGGTGAAAAGCAGTTCAGGGTTTGGCTTCAGACGTCTCTCTGCCCTCTCAAAAGCCTCCATCACTGTCTTGCGGGACTGCTTCCGCCAGGTCCTTTCATCGTCTTCACTCCACCAGCCTCGAGCTGTCATGTAGTGTCTGAGCCTAGAGATGGGATGGTCCTGCTTGTCCCAGTAGTTCACTTCATCCACCGAACGGTAAGCTGAACTGTCATCACTTGTGCTGTGGTGGCCAATTCTAATGAAATGTAAATACCTCTAGTTAATTTATTGTACTACATTCAGAAAACGCCACAATGTTGTCAATAATGATGTTAAACACCTCTCAACAACTTTTATTCTTCGTTAGAAGGACTAACTCTCTCCAAGCTTAAGATTCATGATTTGATTATTAACTATTACATCAATTATTATTTTTTTAACAGATGTCAGATTCATCTTAGTAAATGTTTTCTAAGTTTTATAGTTTTTTAACTTTTTAGCTAAATTTTATTCAACAAAAAGTACAACATTGAAATATAAAAAAAACTAACCTGTAGGTCATTGCCTCGATTAAGAAAGGTTGGTTTTCTGCAACAGCCCTTCGGCGTGCTTCCTTTGTAGCATTATATACAGCAAATACATCATTCCCATCAACTCGAATTGACAGCATGCCATAACCAGGTCCCCGAGCAGCTGTTGAGACCAAGTATGAGTTTTCTGTAAAGACTCTGTAAACATTAAGCTTGCACCTTTTATAGACAATAATTAAAACATCTTACCAATACCATCACCCCTATACTGTTCATTAGTCGGGGTAGAGATGGCATAGCCATTGTTACGGCAGAAGAATATCAAAGGGCATTCAAGAGTGGCAGAGAAGTTAAAGCCAGCATGTGCATCCCCTTCACTAGCTGCTCCTTCTCCAAAATAACATATTACAGCTCGGTTGATGTTTTCTCTCTTGACCGCATAAGCAGCTCCCGCCGCTAAAAAGTCAAAAGACAAATTAACGGTAAGGTAAACAGTAAATAATTTATACTGGTGGGGGGCAAGTAATAGCTAATACTCACCCTGGGGAATCTGTGTGGCCAAAGGGGAGGAGATGGTAACAAAGTTCAGGTCTCTGGAGCCATAGTGAACAGGCATCTGCCGGCCCTTACCCAGGTCATCAGCATTGGCATAGCACTGAGCCATGAAGTGATCCAGAGGAAAACCACGGAACATCAGCACTCCTGTATGTGCAAAATGATCATTCATTTGTATAAAGTTCAATATGTTCATCTGTAGTCACTTATAAATGTATGGATGACAAACATAATACAAATAGGAAGACTACTTTGTGTTGAAAGAAACTAATGATTATGTTTGCATGAACTGCTTAAAAAATATTTCTGAAATATAAAGTGGAATTACCACTAAAAGGATAACATTTGAATTGCAGCCCTTCCCGAACATCATAATGACTGATCTTACCTGCTTCTCTGTACTGGCCAAACACAAGGTCATTTGGATCAAGGGCAGCAGCACTTCCAATATGTGTCCCTTCCTCACCATAGTTGGTCATGTAGAATGATATGCGACCCTGAAACAGATACCACATTATGACCTTTCTAATCTACTTAAATCAAGAAATGCAGACTACAAAGCCAGTTACCTGTCTCTGAGATTCATAAAGAATGCGATCCATTGTGTTCAGCAGAGTCATCTTCTGATAAAAGTTCAAAACAGTCTCCTTCGGAAGCTGAGAAAGGGACATCAAAACTTAGACAGAGCAGATAAAACATGTTTCACATCAGGAAACTAAGTATGATGTACAGCACCTGAGGATCTTGGGAGGGGTTGATAATGTTGCCCTGGCGATCCATCACCCGGTAGATAGGGATCCCAGAAATTACATTGGGCTGGATGAATTCGAGCTGATCCACAAACTCGGCTGAGGCTCCAGGGAACTGTGGCTTTTCCAGCGTGGAGTCAAAAGGCTGCTGTTTGTGAAGGGACTGAAAGAGAAAGAAAGCATTCATAATTTATAATCCTCAAAGTAAACGGTTTTAGGTTTCTCTTACTGAGACTTTAAAGAAAATATGTCTCATTATAACAATACACGTCTCTGCTGCTGCACCGTGTATAAATACTAGGACATTATTATTGTTATGATCCTAATAGTATACGTATAGATTAAGGTACTCTGATCACTCAGATTGTACTCCAGTCTGGCTTTATGATTATATACATGTAACACTGACATTTATTACATTGTCTTGTTCATTTTTCTTTCTTTCTGCCTTTGATGATGCACCCGAATCTTAACTTTGGAAAAAGGAAAAGCTTCAAGGCGGAAATACATAGTTCACGCCCCTTTGATCGACCAATAGCAAATGAGCACCCTAAAATATAACATAACAACAAACATGAGCCAGACTGGAGAAAGAGACAGGCGTAAGGCTTAAATATTCATCATTTTGTGGCAGGCCGAAATGTATTTTCCTAGGGCAACTCTTTGCGAGCTCTAATGATGACACCTCGCATGTTTCTGCAAGGTTGTTGCACCATGAACTATCGCGATATCTAACAATGCTGTCCTGTCTAGTTCACACCAATTCACGCGGTACCCAAATATACTTATCGCCAGAACCATAATCCAACAAAATACTTATTTGAAACGTTATATATTTAAACAAACAGAGTTAACATATAATTAGACTTTTTAATTGAGGCCCGATTGTGTCCCATGGTCTGTTTTAAACACAGTCGCCCTAATGTCAATGCGTCCTTTCAAGTCCTTTAGGTTGTTGTATCGTTTGTTTTAGGTAGCACAGTGGCCACTCTAGACATTTCCCAGTGGACTAATAAAGGTTTTACTTACACACAATCTGAAGGCTCTTCGTTGAAGCAGCCTGTATGTTTTCGGTCTCGCTGTTTGACGAACAGCGCGGAAACACAGTCCATACATCTTGTTCATGTTGGCCACGGGTAAAAAGCACACAGTGCACCGCTGTTAGTGACCAAACTAGTGTGGTTAGACAGAAATTTACAGTATAAACAAGGCCTGTTTGGAAACGATTTCTCCCCTATGCTAACCACGGCTTCAATCTGCACAGCGACTACGGAGCAATTGAAAATATGTCAATGTGACATCCGGTCAGCCCTTCAGGGTAAAGCACAAACAGTGAGAAACATTTCCAGACATTTACCGGAAACGGGTTGTGCGCCCCATTCTCAAGAAAATACATACTGAAATCACTGAGGCCAATGTGCACAACCAGGTAGGCTATTCTGCTGCTGTCTGCTCAGGGACCTTATTCAACATTCAATAGTTTAAAACCATTTCATTGAGATCATTGATTGGAATTTGTCTGCTCAAAAGTTTGACAACACTGAAGACAACAAACACATACATTAAGTGAATGAATCATTCATTAAAAAAGGAACATAAAAAGATTGGCCCTACCCATTGGCATGGCCGTTAAAAGTTGTCAGAAAATGTCTGGTGCATTGAGAAGTCCTGATTGGGGACCCAGATAAGGCGATGGCAAAGATTTATACTCTAAATTGGGAGTATGCGTTGTTTTAAAGGCGACTTAATACTCTACCCTAATACCCTTAAATCTTTTTCTTGAAGCAAGAGAAACAAACAGTGCCTTGGCTGGATGAGACTCTGGTAATTTTCTGCCCTGGCTATGTCAGTTATGCTCAGCAGATCTTGGCCAAAAATTCTTTAGGCAACTACCCTGTTTGATTATTTTTTTTGTCATTAGCTGAACAGCTGCTGCCATACCAAACTGTAGGCTACTAGAGAAAGTGAGGACACTCTTCGCAGCTCTTCTGCTCTTTATGCTAGTGTCATTATGAGATGTAAGGCCAGTCACAGTGGTATCATCTGCAAATTGAAACACTTTCTACATACTTGCCTATTCTTGTCAGGCAGGGGTATAATACAGAAGAGTGGGTATCAGTCCACTTGGCAAGCCAAAAAGTTCAAGTGGTGGTACAAAGTGTAAAACTTTAACTGTTATCACATTTTAGATGACCATTTGACACTGATTGCAACAGACTGTACATGGCTTGTGTTTTTTTTTCTAAGATGGGTAGCCTCAGTGCCTCTCTGGAACAACCTCACTCTTTGTTGTAAGGAGGTTTTAACAGTAAGCTATAAACTTTAAACTTGATGAGGAGCTGCTCTCTGGTCTCTCTGCTCTGAGATGCTGTTGCCTTTGGACTGTGCAACATGTTAGAGCTGGCTGCTCCACACTATGACTTTCACACCTGTTCTGAAAAGGACAAAGTGAAAATGAATAGAAGAGCCATGCTCACATGGTTGTGTTCATTAATAAGGCTTCATGATAATGTACAGTTAGAAGGTTTAAGCAACATGCAGGTTTTAGATGGATTTTGAACCCAACATTTTAATGTTTTAAATGTCAGACAAAATATATGAATGTGCCATACATTTCATGTCAACCTGTTATTTACAGTTATTTACGGTTATTTACAGCAAAAAGTTCTGTTTATATTGACTTTGCAATGCTGAACAACACTGGGTCTGTTTGTCGGTAGGCAGTCCGTCTACGAAACCTACGTCATTTTCATGCGACAAAACAAGCAGGTTGTTGCGAGCTGCACGATGGACCTGTGCCGCTCCACAGATATTTCTCTGAGAGAGTTTGGTTGTGAACAAAGTTTACTGTCACGGCCGGACGGCTCGGCTTCCTGTATTCAAGGTAAATGCTTGAACTTCTGTTCATTTTTTGACTAAAACTTTGCCTGAACGTTGTTTCTGCCTTTTAATTTAACACTGCACATTATGAGCGTCTTGTGCACAGCAGAGTTTAGATTCCCTAAAAATAAGTCTGTTTGAGTATTTTGGACAAATGCCTGTTTAGCTGCTTGTATGACTAACGATTTAACCTTTTATCTATATAGTGTATTAAAGTATTTAGAATTAAAATATATATTAATAATGATTATTTACTTTGATGCTCAAAGCAGATGCTTGTCAGTGAACACGTAAACCCATGAAAGTGATAGATATGTATCTATTTGATTATATTTAGGAAATATTTTATTTTAAATGGAATATTAATGCAGTTCAAATAATCAATGTTTTTTTCCTTGAGACGAACAACAGAGGGCGCTATTAATACGTGAATCACAACTATTTATGATAATGGTTCAATGTTCTGCTTTTAATGTCTGAAGGAGATACAAGTGTGTTGGGTGGAGTGTATGGCCCTGCTGAGGTCAAGGTCAGCAAGGAAATCTATGACCGAGCCACACTCGAGGTGCTCGTACAGCCCAAAGTAGGCCTGCCCAGTAAGTTGTAACCTTCTGAAATTTTTATACTTTATTATTTAGGCGTTATCCTGTTAATTTAATTTTACAAGCAACCTGAAATACCAAAAATTAGTTCATTGTTAAATTTAAGGTAAATGTGAAAGTCAGTGCTAGTGGACTCTAAAGTATGCCAAAATAGTATCATTTATATACTCATTTGCTTAACAAATATTTTTTGGTTTCTAGGTGTAAGGGAGCGATCACAAGAGCAGTGTGTGCGAGAAACATGTGAGGCATCTCTGCTCTCTTTTCTTCATCCACGCTCGTCACTCACCCTCATTCTACAGGTGTTGCATGACGATGGTTCAGTATCCTTAAATAAACTCTGATTTTTAAAGTTTTAAAGTTTAAATTTAAAGGCAGTATAATGTTGAGAAGTCTGATTCCTTAGCTGTCTAGCTTCTGTCTTGTTCCCTGAATGCTGCGTGCATGGCTCTGATGGACTCGGGTCTTCCTATGAGCTGTCTCTTCTGTGGGGTGACATGTGCCATCACCTCCGATGGTCAAATTATTACAGATCCCACTGCAGCTCAAGAAAAGGTGGGTTATTTAACACATTGTAGCTACTTAAAAACAAATAATTATGTCTTCACTTTATTGTTTTTATTTATTTTTTCCCAGGAATGCAGAGCAATACTAACCTTTGCCATTGATAGCACAGACCGCAAAGTAATGATGTCATCAACACGAGGTTCATTTTCGGTGCATGAGGTTAGTAAATAACGTGACTAACTGAACTGACTGAATTCTTAAAAACCACAGTAGGGCTATTTCTGCTTGTTTTAATCTTTTTCCTTATTTCTGTCTGCCAGTGTTAGATTTCTTAAAGAAATCAGGGTCTGATTAAATCCATTTTATTCATATTTTCTGTTTGTATTTACTTATTTTGTGCAGCTACAACAATGTATAGCAGTCAGCCAAAAAGCATCAGAGAAGATCTTTCAGTTCTACAGAGAATCTGTTGGACGGCGATACTCCAAGACCGTCTGAATAAGAAGCAGCCTTGTGCTTTTAAGCATTTTTTTACACTTCTAGTCATTGATATTGTATTAAAATATTAATTAACCACTTTTGTCTACCTTACTTCAGTTGTAGGTTACTTTCTGTGTGATTTAGTTGGGCTGAGCTTTGGTGAGATGAGATTGCAGCGCTGTTTGTCATAAAGAGCCTGTTAAATGCATTTATTGGGATTCAGGTATTTATTTTTTTACAGATCCTTATTTACATGTAATACAGTGCTATGGAATCCAAACATAAACAATCATTTATAGCGTGTGTGATCATACATACACAACCTTTAGCAGCAGTTGGCACATATACCTGTTCACTTTACTGCCTCCAATAATTATCTTTACAAATTAAAACAAATTTGGCTGGGAACTGTCTAACAATGTCACTGGGATCATTAAAGGCAAGTCACTTTAAACACTTCCATGTAAAATCAATAATATTAACCATAACAGAAGCATCAAACAGGTGGTGTAGGATTGTCAGACCTGTACATTGCAATAGTAAGTTACACGGAGAGTACCATGTGCTCACATACAGTACTTTAGTGTATATCAATTTTATGAACAACATCTGACCCAATTGAGTTCAGCTGTGGACTTATAAAACTATATACAGTATATAAATAGAAAATATTCACCTTTACCTTAGAATAACTTTTAAAATACTTGTGAATTTGTTTGTTCACAGTTTTATTAATGGCACGCCTCTCAAACCAATATGGATGAGGCTTTTTGTCTTCACCAACTGCTGTTTTTGCAATAATTCAACACCAAATGATACAAATGTTTCAAGCCTGGATTCACACTTTCAAACTCACCGTGCAGGGTTCATTTTGACCAAAACTGAGATTTCACTGACTGGAAAATCATTGTACTAGATACCTATCAGCCTCCTTTAGCAGCATTGTGTTTGTCAGCACAAGTTCACAGTGTTACCTTTTAGTTTCCAGCGATAAGCGTGTGCCCGCCATCTTTGAGGGAGAAGGAAGAGCAGAATCTATATTTGGAAAAAATGGAGTTGCTGAGCTGATATCGTCTATTGTTGTTACTGCTTATGAGTTTCTGGTATGTTTTTGTCACTTTCTGCCTCAACCTTGTGTTTATTTGATCACATTTGACTGCCTTGTACAGAGCTTCATCTTTACCTTGAGTTTCACATTAACACCTTGAAAACGCAAAATGATATCAGTTATAAGTTTGCAATATATATGTTTTACTGACTGCTTTAACAGCTTGTCAAGACAGTAAGGTTTAGTATCGCTCTTCTGCGTGTGTGAACCAGTGTTACATGTGGATAAATTATACACAACTTGCTCTCGCTCAGCTCACAACATAAAATGTATAGAAACTACGGTTGATGATGGCTACAGATTTCACAAAAGATTTTCATGAAATTATGAATCATTCCTCATTGTGTCCCTCTCACAGATACATTGCACTACACCAAGCAATATTTTGCTCCTTCCTGGGAGACCATAAAGCCTCGAGGCATCCTTCCCTGCATCCTTTGCAGTCACACATCTTTTTCTGGGTAGGTTTTACAAGTGAATACACAAAACCAAGTGGTGGTAGGAAAATTTGGTTTTTGTATGACAAATAATCATACATACAGAGTTAATCTTTCTCATGGATATTCAGTGAACATTTCTTGTGAGTCCTCTGAGCTAAACTGAATGTATGTAGTTGCTCTCCTCAAGCCCATTCTAGGCTTTTCCAGCTTGGAGAGGATGATGGGTAAATAGAAAGATAGAAGTGGTAAGGAAAGACTGTGGTTATTTAACAACTACTGGCTATATAAATGTTGGCTGATGCGGATATTGAAATGGCTGAGAGGTTTGTTTTTGAGTGTGCCTTAATGTACAGGATTTTTTAAGGTGGTTGTCCAGACAAGTAGGAGATTAGGGCAGCAATGGCACAGGTGTATGTGATGATCCCAAAGACAATGGACAACACAGAGAGCCACAGAGCCTGGCGAGATGCGGCATTGGCCCCCTGGAAATCCCCTTGAGCCGATGCCTTGTTGGTCTAGAACACAGAGTGTGGAGAGAAAGATAAGCACAGTGGCACAGACCTCAGAGAAGAGAAGGGCATTTGTCATCATTTGTCAGTATCTTCCCTGGCCTTCACTTTCCTCTTGCGCTCATTGTAGTTGTATACTAATAATACGGGTGTATTATGCTCCATTTCTGAATCACACCCTGCTTGTGCCTCATTCATCACTTTCTTTTTTCCCTGCACCCTCCAGTCCTTGCCATTGAGTCTGACCTCTGTTCTAAGTAGCACTCAACAATATTGGAAATCTATCACCTTGAGGCTTCTTGTTATGACTCTAATTAAACCTTAACGAAGGCCATTGATCTGATCAAAAGGCCTTTGCAGCTTTCTGCCAGTTAGTCTTGCAAAAGAGTTAATGGGATTTTTCCCTGGTCTGCTGGAAAGATGCCTGTATCAACTGGAGGCCTCTGGCTACCAGAGATAGAGGTGTTTGAGGACAATGCCCAGAGTGGCTAATGAGTGATTTGGTGCTGCAATCACCTGCTTTGTCTTTCACCAAAACCATGTAGACGCAGAGCCTCACTTATTTAGTTATTTGCAACACAACTTAAATGTTCCTGACAGTTTGTAATGCTGTAGTCCTAAATTTACTACAACATATACATTTTATCAACGTTAAATGTTTTGTTTCGTACAATGTAAAAAGCTGGCACATGTTAATGCTGTGTCATCTGAGCCAACAGTATTATTTTCTTCAAATGACTGCATAGTTAGAGTAGCTCGGATTGTACAAGATAGAAATGTGATAAAGCCATTCAAAACAAGGAGGGAGACCTTTAAGGTTTATATCTATTCACTTTATGCATTCAGAAGTGTTGGCTGTGGTAGTGTAATACCTTCTGTGAAAGGTAGAAGGCGGCAATGCCCAGAGGCCAAAAACAGCAAAGCATGGAGAAGAAGGCCAGTCCCAAGTAGTCCTGTGGGATCATTAGGGGGAAGTTGCTCTCACTGTCTGTATCACTGAAGTCTTCAATGGATGAATCCTGTGATTACAAAACAGGGCACATAGATTGTCAGCTTGGTACAGTATTTACAGTCAAATAATCTGTAATTCAATGAGGATGTCAACACTAGGCTATTCTATATTCGCAGCGGGACATAACAGGGACATATTAATAGTAAATATTCCATTATATATATATATTTCCATTTATAGTCTTAGCTTTTATTATGTAAGCTCACAGGATGAAACAAAGATGAGTCTAAAGTAAAATGGAACTAACATTTCACTAACAAAACATAACAACACACGTATGCAATCATTCCTGAAAGAATAAAATATGTTTTGTCTCTGCATCCTCCTTATTATGTAAGTGCTGGTGCTGCTAAGATAATATGATTGTATGGATTTAGTTTGGATGGGCACTATGGGCACTGCTGACTAATCTTTCGGAAAACAACTGCATATTCAGAATGACTACCCTCTCGTGTCATGTAACCATGCTTGATTTGGTGTGAGGAAAAGTGTATGCACTTTCAAAATACACTTCCATATGAGTGAGGGCTTGATCCAAAAGTACCATGATAAACAAGCTTTTCTTTATATCAGGCTGAATGACTGTTAAAAAATAAAAAGGGAAACAAGGTAATCTTATGTGGAGTTGACTAACACTTACACTTATGTAATTTGGCTCAGTGCTGGACACTACTGACACATTTGTGCATTAAGTATTGATCATCTCCACATAAAAGGAGTGAAACTTTTCAACTGAAACAACCAAGGACAAATTGTTGTGTGCCCTTTTAAGACATCAATGATATGTTATTCATTATGTGTTTCATTGTCCTTGTGGACTGAATAATTAAATCTGTTTTTACATTTTTCTATTGTAGCAATTTGGAGCTTGACTTTAGTCCACAATTTAAATATAAAAATGAAGTTTTGCTACTATCTAGAAGCTTTTTCTCAAACTTACATGTCAGGTCTCCCCAACTTAAATAATATGGCTCCAGAGAGCTTTGCTCAGTGATCTAGATAACAAAACTGGCATTGTCCATTCATTCTGTAATCATTACTTCCAGCAAAACACAAAACAAACTTGATGTGATGTGGATATTTCAGCTGCACTGATGTTCAGTGATCATATAAGTCATGTATTGTTCACCTATAACATTCTTTACTTACAACTGACTTTTAAAGTGTCTAATTATAACCTTTTCTGCCATCACAAACAATTCAAAATATCATTTTATGTGATAGAGTTATCTTACGTCTGAGTCTGGGAGAAGGTCATCCTCATCGTCCATGCTGTAGGACACACTGTGGAAGTCCTGTGCCTCGGCCAGCAGCTTCTTCTCGAGCATGGAGCCAGGCTGTATGTCCACAAAGGTGGTCTCCAGATAGTCTTTGCTGAGGTGGGCGTCTGTGTGGGCCCACATAGGGGCTCCAGGGTAAAAGGACTCAAGAGTGCGTGGTAGGGCGCAGGGGTCCAGGAGCTGCTGCTGTTGGAGCTCAGGGGGATGTCCGCAGTAGTTCCTCCAGGCCAAAGGGGGGTACACACGGTCCTCTTCACACTTCACTAAGATGCCTTTAAACAGTCCACTAGAGGAATGTGTAGACCCAGACCCTAATACAGGCCCAGATTCCAATCCCACCCCAGACACACAGTTATTAGGTGTGCCTTCTCCCAGAAGAGGGTGCTCCAATTCATCCACTTTCTCCATCCCTCGTTTTTAAAGCCAAAAACACAGGACACATCAACAACTGTTTATCTAGAGATCAGTGCATGCAGCTTTCCCTCGAGGTTGTCCGGCTTTGTCTGCCTTGTATTTAATGTTTCAGTGATAATCCATTCTATATTTTTCTTCTCGTTGATATTACTGTTCACGGTTCACACAACAGCTGTATGTCAAAGTAAAATATCCATGAAAAGGTGTCTCCTTCGCACTCTGAAAGCTTGTGTTTAGGGATTCTTCATTCTACGCATGAGTCATCCCCATTTGTTTCAGGGTTGGATGGCTCAGTCAGTTGGCTATCTGTTTAGAAAAAGTGGCTTCACAAAACGCCAAAGGCAGCAGCCCTTCAGATGATGACACTCAAGACAATGGGGTGTCTGAAGGCAGAACAGGCCCAACCTCAGGCAGCAGTCAAACTAGTGGCAAATGAACGGATTGGGGCCATATTTGAGGGCAACTAATCTGTGAAAGCTATGAGACTCCAGAAATAGGATCCTCTGGTGCACGTTGTTGGGTCGGCAATATAAAAACAGCCTCTTTCCTCTGTTACTGCAGTAGAGCATAATGAAAAAATCAAACTTCTCAGGGTTGATTTATAGCTGTGAGTGTGCTGTAGGCTCCTCTGGGCTCTTATAGGAACTTGAATTGTCCTATAGTGAACTTGAAGAGCTCAAGTGCAGGGGTCTCTCCAGTCACGACCGCCCTGAGAAATAAAGGACATGAAACACAATGTTTTTATTTGTCTCACACTGCTACAAATCAGCATTTTAAGAGCAATCCCTTTGTTCAATGTAGTTGGTGCACCTGTTAGTATGTTTTGTAAATATTACGCTAAACCAAGTCTTCAGGATGCACAATATAATAAATCTTGAGCTTCTTTTATATTGTTTTGTAGCTGAATGCATACACATAGCGTATCCTGACAAGATGTAGAACATGTGCTGTAAAATACCCTCTATTCTCTACATAAACACATACACCAGACCTTGCTTAACCAGCTTGTTAATTTCCATTACGTTTTCATTTTTGTGTAAGTTATTCCTACATCAGTGCAGTGGTGTGTCTAATCTGTCATTGTACTGTATACTGTCTGACCTTGGTGATAAAAGATGGTGGAAATGATGAAAAGCAGTTGGTCTCTATTATGTAATGTAATAGGGGATTATTTTGAAGTCAGATAATCATTTCAGCAAAAGACAAATATTTGTGATGCAATATTGCTACTCTTATTGATGATGTAATGATGAACAACGACCTTTAATCAAAGTTAACGACTAATCTTTATTTTAATGACTCATGGGTGTCTTTGTTTTTGGCTGCAGGCTGATAATGCTTGGCCACGCAAACTTCATGTGTCCCCTCCATTGTCCTTTCGGCCCATTATGAAGGACTAGTATTTCTGAGTGATCATTTAAAAACATTCTGACGTCAGCAGCAGCTGGGAGCAAAAGGGCTCCTCTCATAACTCACACACACAGACCATACACATGGACAACAATGTTTGTGGCACTTGGACTGGCTTACCACTTGCTTCATTCCGGGAGAGATGCACTCAGCTTTATTACAGCCCACCCTGCTGCTCCTCGACCTATCCTCCATAAAAAGTCTTCTGTCAGCTGTATTATAAGCCTGCCTCCTCTCTGATTCTGCCTCTCTCATAAAGCATCCAGTCAGGTGGACGGTAGGTTGCAAGGACGTGACTGCAAATCATCACTGACACTTTTACAAGAGCCCCTCTTTTTTGCTTGCTATCTGACTGCTTCTTAGTCAGCTGCTGTGTCATACAAAACAGCATACACACTCAGCTCTCTCTAATGTACCCATCTACTTTTACTTTGTATCTGGCAACTTCACCTCTTTTAAATCCCAGCAATTCTGTCTGCAAAACCACTGCACTAAGCCTTTGGTGCAATGGCTGCTCTTTGCTTGCTCCCAAGATGTAGAAATGTGCAATAAGGTAAAATGTTGCCTTTTAGTCTTGTCACAAAAGTGGACTGTTGTTGCTGAATCCCACGCTAATTTTAACCTACACTGCAGTTTTCACCCACACTATCATCCCTTAGCGCGCATACACTAATGCAGAGAGCTAGGGTAATTGCTGTGATATTTCAGCTGATACAGATCAAGAGGCTGTGGATACAATGAAGACACTCACAGAACATAAATGGTTCAGAGGATATAGGAAGCAAGAACTGTAAATGTCTATAGGCTTTAATTAAATGCCATGTGAAAATACAGTAATACTGGGCTGAAAGGATGATCCACTGAACAAAAATCTGAAATACAAGTGGCACTTTAATGGTCCTATTGATTCACTTCCTCACCCTTCTCTCACTCTCAATGCAAGCAGAGAGGAACAGGAAAGATAAGCAAAAACTGTCAGTGGCTTGGAGTGCATTGCACAGCTTGTGAAGCCCAAAGTAACATCATGTTCCTATGGAAACACATTCAGTGTGGAGTAGAGTGCTCGCTGCAGGATAAATGAAGCAGAGGCTAATTTGCCATTTCAGTACTGTTCCTCTGCTCGGCTTGATAATAACTGGATGGGATAATTCCAGCTAGCCATGCCTTCCAGTGAGGATGTGTTACTGTCACATTAGACTACAAAGGATTTCCGCAAAACTACACTATTAACAACAAATGAGAGCAGTCATTCCGCACGCTCGGTTTTCTTGAATCCCACTGAGCAGAATGTGTGTAAGGCAGCGTGTGCTCATTAATCAGTGCACGGTATGGCCTGCTCTAACCCTAGAGACACACATGTTTTACATAACTACACAAACACAAACACACATAGGCCTTGCATTATAATGCCCTGCAAAACACACACACACACACTAAATGAAACCTTTGAAGCACTCATTCTCTGCCTCCTACATACTAACATTCATACACAGACACTGCTCACACAGCTGGTGCATGTGTGCAACAAGAGGCCCAGGGAATAGGATGCTGCAATATAGTGCAGCGGCTGAGTGGCTCACTTTGTGTGTGGTTGGCAGTGTGTGGACAGTAAAATAGTATATATGCACCGCTACTGTGTCAGAAGCCTTCATGTTTAAGGTAAGGTTACTTTACTCCTAAAATGTACTGTTCTATTTAATTTGGTGACAGGACACGGTGTCAACCTATTCACCAAACACTTTACAGGTCTAAGTATTACTAGAAGGATAATTACAGAATATGGAACTTACTAATTGCCGATGTTAGAATTTTAACTTTAAATTTGTCGATGAATCCTAAATGGTAATGGCATGCTGTGGAGACAGTGCATTTCAGTGGACATCTCGCCTTTGTTTACCTGAGCCAGAGGGCAGTGGGAACATTACAATGACCTGTATGTGAGAGAGAACATTAATCTGAAAAAGCTGCCTAAATCTGTCGACACATTCTGCTGCGGTTCATTTGACTTAGGGACAAAAAGCTTATTAAGCTCATACAATCATGAACAGGTGTGGCTGGAAGTAATATTGCAAAATTGTGTATAGTGCAGAAGCACTCTTAGAATTAATTGGGCTTTCACTTATCTCAAATGAACATAATAAATAACAATGTCATCAGGTCATCACATATGCATTTGTAGGAAACTAAACACCATTTAACAACATTTAAGCTGTACTAAAAATACTATAGTAGAAGGTAAAGTGAGTGAAAAGATGTATGCCTTGAATTTAACTGCAGTGAAAGGTAAAACACAAACAATGGGAGCAGAGTGTGTTGGTATCAGTACAGGAGGCTCACTGCTGGATAGGCTCCTGTGTCAAGGTAAATAAAGATGAGTCTGAAGAGGCAAATGTCCAACTGCTGACAGAGACTTTTTACAGTATAATTCCATACTCATTTCTATAATTGTCACAAGTCAATTATTATTCAAGTATTGTAAGGACAATTAAATTAAATTATAACAAATTCATGGCATCTTTGTCTCTCAGCGTCCTTTATCAAAACGTGTTGTTTTTTTACCTGCTGTATCTGTTACTTGCCTCTTTCAGTTCAAAACAATGCAATAGATGAAGTTAGAGGAGAAAATAAGAGACAAGAACCAAATGTTAATTACAGATTCACATTAAAGAGCACATAGTAGGCGCTGTTATGACTTGTAAATAGCCCACTACTCCCTGCCTACAGTGAGCTTCAACCTGGATAAAGCAGATTGTCTCTCACCTCTGCCTCTCAGCTGCTCGTCCTGTCCTGTCCGGTCACTTCGGGATGAGTCCAGTGCATGGTGTCCCGGGCGGGTCTAAGCACACACCACACACACTGCAAACGGTGCTTTACGCCGAGCTGCTGCCAGTGTGAGGGAATGAAGGTAAGGTGTGCCGTATCCCGCGTAGTTTATACCTGTACTCTGTATATCAAAAAGCACCCTGCCCGCTGTGCTTAAGGGGTGTTGTTTAATCCTCGCTCGAGACTGCGTTCACCTCTCAACGCGTCAACTTTTACGCTGCCCGTTCGCTTTTCCAGTGTGAGTCGCTGCCGCAGCCTTCTTCTCTCCTCCGCATCCTCTGTGCCTCTGCTCTGCCTTGCCTCAGGTCTGCTGCTGACCACTGGCAGACCACCGGGTCCTAAAGCCTGTTCTTCTCCACAGGACTTGGAAATAACAGGATAACAGATCAGTCAGAGTAATGGAACCTTACTCTGCACATGCTCAGCAGGGTCGTCTGTATCTTAGATTCAAGTTGGACAGATTACGGTATTTGGTTTAAAAGGACTCTCACAATGTATCTAACAAAATATGCTTAATCTAAACAAGTGTTATTCAGAAGCATTTAGTTTAAACCAGGAAAAAAAACATAAAAGGTGAATCAATACATTCACTTAGCATCAATTATATTTTTGTCTTGTTAGGGTTAGGTTTGTTACAGTACACAGAGTTGTTATCTAATGCTATTTTTTATTAAAAATACAGTCTAACCATGAAACTGGTTTGAACAGAGCTAATAATTGTACACATTTTCCCAAAAAGAGTACATGACTGCAGCCCCAGGTCTGAGTAGGTCCTCATTAGAGAATAAATGTGAAAACACACAGGCAGAGGCAGTGCATTTAGTCTTTTCTTACTTTTAAAGAGGATTATGGGTCAGTACTGGATTTTAGGTTGGAATTAAGACTATGGGTTAAGATGCACCAGGGATGTTAAATGTTAGCCCTAGCAGCACAAACCTCTGTGACAGCTTTAAGATTCTGGACAGGTCACATTTGCAATATCCTGTGACCAGAGCAAGGTGCAAGTGAAAGATGAAAATCTGTGGCTGCTGTTGCTGCTGCTGTTGCATGAGGTAAATAAAAATAGACAGGCAGATAGAAGAAAACACAAAAGTGCTGCAGAGCGAGGGGTGGTGTTGCAAAGAGCAGTTGCCCCAGGCCAGGATGACTTCACTTTGGATCAGGCCCTTTTTGTCCTGTTCACCCTCTGACCCACTTTAGCTGCATGTACCAGTCCACATGAAGATCCAGTCAGGATAGACTTAAGATGCACAAACAACAGTCCCTACCTCAGTCACATGCTCATTTCAGGGAACGTCACCAGGATCAGCCATCGCTGGACACCAGCAATCAATGAAATCCACAGGGCTTAGGCTGAGTATTTAATGAGGAGCGCTGCCCTGGGCCAGAGCCCCCCTCCCTCAGAAACGGTTTAACCTTTTGGCTGTTTTTTGTTTTTGTTGTTGTTTGCTTCTTTCCAGCAGCCAGTGCAGCAGCAAAGCTCCTATGTAGTGCTCCATTTGTCTTTTACTGTCACAGTGACACACACCCTCTCAGTCCATCATGAAGATGGGATCAATACTCACTCTTTAGTCCAAGCACATCCTCACATCACTTCATTTTCTCTCCTTTTCTATCTTTTCTCTACTCTTTTTGTGATGCTCTGGGTCTCTCTCTCATCTCATTCTCTGTGTCCCTTTTTATTTATTGGCAGAGGCCTGGGGACTAAAGGACAGGGAAGGAGATTGGAGGATTGATTTGGTGTGGGTGTGGGGGGGCAGTTGAGATGAGGGCACTAATGATATTGCATTGGGTAGGACCCATGTAACACTTTGTTCATGTCAGACCAGCATCGATTCAGCACACATTATTGTTTACCACAAACCTGAGGGGGAGGATTCCTTTAAAATGCCTTTCACTCTACATTACACAATGCATGTCTTTGAGATGGGATTAGCATATTCCATTAGTTATACCATGAGTCTGAATAAATACAGTATACACACACATTGTAGAGATGCAGAGAGGACAATCTTGTAAACACAAAACAAAAAAGATGAGAATTTGGTGTTCATCCATCACTGCAAAATTATAGAAAAGCAAATAAACATGGCAATGAATAGATGGGTTGTAATTTTTCTATGTACTGGTTGTCACAAATATCCTTTCTGTTACTTCAGACTCAGGATTTTAAGCCTCAATGCTGTACATAATTGGTGAAAAACATTTGACTTTGTCTTTCCATTCATGTCTACAGTGTACATGAATGCATCATTTTGAGTCCAAGAATGTACTTTTGTGAATTTCAGACCACATTTTTTCAAAGATGCCAAAGATGTTGAGGGCTTTGTCACTAGGTCATAAAGCTCTTAACCAGCCTGTGGGTTTGTCCAAGCTGATTGAAGAGTAATGAGCTAAAGGGGATAGAGGAAGGCAATAGCAGAAAGGCAAGGACCACCTCGAAGAAAGACATGACAAATGAACACATGAGCAGCACTGGGCTTGTGTTAACATTACCAATGAGATGAGAAATGCTGCAGGCATTAGGATTTCTAAGTAAGCCTGTTTCTTCCCTTTAGGAAAGCTGTGGCAGCATTGCAGAAGGCCACATCAGCAATGTGTGGAGTGTAGTATTAGCAAAAAGCCTGAGGTGCTAAGTAGCTCAGCAGGGAAAACACAGCTAATCCAATACAAAGCAAATAGGGAAACTAAACCATTCTAAAACATCATTATTGCTGAAGTGCTAGACAACATGTGTGGTTGACGCTGCACATGAGTTATGCTTACTCCCATGAGGAGTCCTGTTGTTGTTTTTATTGTGGGAAATCTAATACATTGTCCTCACACAGAGGGTAACAAGGGATGTTGTTTGTGTGCCAAGCATTTTGGGCCAAATGCAAATGCATCTCAATCTCTTGTCTGCAGTGAGCTGATGTAGGCTGATTTGAGTGTGTGCTGTGCAGATACATAGCCCAACAGAGAAAAGACTGTAGAGAGACACTACAACGAGAGAAAGAGGATCACCAATCATTTTTTAGTCTTTGGATGTTCTCCACTCTTTGCTTCAAGTGGCCTTAATTATTTATCTTACACAAAGAAAGAACTGCCAAGGGATACAGGCACAATGGAAATGGAGAAAGCACAGTGTGAGATTTGCAAACACACCCACAGATGAACATGGCCCGGGCATCTGACTATTCACACGCACACACACACACACACACACACACACACACACACACACACACACACACAATAGTTTGAATATCGAACAGCAGCTCATGCAGAGATCACGAGTTTCTAAGAAAAGCATCAATAACACAGTTGGCTTGTCTATATTTGGAGAGATGCTGTTGCTGAATCAACATGGGACAGACACCTCGAAGATGTTACCGATGAGAAATGGATACCAGGAGAATCATTGCAGTGTGTTGTGATAGAACAGTTGTAGGACATCACTGTATAACAAGTATTTTTTACATTTTTTTTAAATTCTGTATGGTAATGGTATAATTTACATGTATCTTTTCCATACAGCTTATGTCAATAGCAAAAGATCACTCCTCTCTCTGTCCTGAAAATATTTCCCACTCCTAGAGTAGCCTATACACTCACAGTAACATACTGACAGTAAATAATAAAATAAAGGCTTAAGTGGCCATTTAAAGCCTGAGACATTAGGAGTGTGAGGAGGGAAAAGCTTGACTTGAGTCGACGTGAGTTGAGCGGATGAGAGCTGCTGGACAGGACAAGGGTCTCTGGCTTTTTACCCTCTAAAGTGATTAATACCCTTTCACCGAGGAGGAATGGGCTGGTGCATACGTGGGTAATGGAGTCCGATTAGGAAGAAATGCTGTTCTGGCAGTCAGTCTGAGAACACACAGAGGAGTTAGTGCATGCAGAGATGATATCTAAAGGACAGTAAAGTAGGGAATGGGTAGAGGTGGGAAATGAGGAGAAAAACAACGGCTTTGTGGGAGCTTTCAAATCATACTTCCATTATTTTCCCACAAATCTGCTGCTATTTATCTTTGATGGCCCTTTTAAAGCTCTTGTGTAACTGCTTTTGTAAATGTTAAAGAAAGTACAGTTCGTCCATATTACCCTGTATGACTTTATCCTGCATAACAACCCACACTCTACGCCCAATTTCATTCCTTTTTTCTACAAATATACAGCAGTCAGATCAAATACAGAATATGAATCCGAAGTTGTCTTGCATGTCTCTCTCTTTTAAATGTTACATCCAGCAGAATTCAATTAAACAAGCCAAAGCAAAACAGACACGGCAAAAACAACTCATGACCCCATGGCAAAATGTCTCCCTGGATACGTTGCATTTTACAGTTGGATGGCACTAAAGTTAAAATGATGTGAATGCTGAATCTTTTCATGTAGACCTACCCCAAAGGCACCTTGACCGTTTGAAAACTTTTACATTTACATTCTTTTTTACTTTTGTACTTACCATGATGTACTTTGATTCTTTTACATTGTCTGTTCTGCACATGTATACCTCGAATGCAGAGCAATAAATGAAGTCCATGTAAATGTGGAGAAAGAAGAAAGACGATGGGAGATGGCGACAGCACAGAGAGAGTGTAAGTGAAATGTTTTCTTATGGGACAGACAGAGGGCATAGGGCCAGCTTTATTTGTCAGGTCAAGGTAAGGTCAGACGTGGACGCATGAGAAAAGTAACACTGAATGAAAACGAGCTTGTCTGTTATGAAGCAGGCCTAAAGAGCAGGAAAACATGGCAGGGTCTATGGCAGCTTGGCCCTACTTAGTCTGCGCTGACGGACTTGTCGTCTTGAAGGCCTGAATGATTTATTAAAGTGAGGAGTGGCAAAGAGGAGGGCAGCCAGGCGAGCTCTGATTAACTAGGCGAGCGAGCAAGGACAAGCACTCCTCTATTATTCATTACTCCACAGGAACAGAGAGGGAGTCTGGACACAAACGCAGGCAGAGCAAGGGAAGCGGATTCGTCTGCTTATTTTTGACTGTAGAGTTTAGTTTGACCTTCCACACTGTAGGGGCAGTAGTTTTAGCGGGCTGAGGAAAGAGGCCTGACTAGTGAGCATGAGTAAAAAAAATCACACAAAAAATCTCTGCAACAAGGAATAACTGGACTGTATAAAAGGTGGAGAGTTGTGTGTGTGTGTGTGTGTGTTCCTACAATGAAATCACTATAACTGCCTTTTAAACCACTGTGTGTTATTTTATTATGTATTTGTTCATTTGCTTTTCCATCATTTATATCTTTTAGAAGGTTTGAGCTGTCACACTGAATTTGGGCACGAGTAGAGTACACTAATGGGTAATTTAGGTTAATGGCAGGGCTGATGGACAAATACTGACATTCAAAGTCACATTCATTTACTACGGGAAATTTAAATTCATCAATTGACCTGCATTTCGTTGAACGGTGGGAGGATACTGTTATGCTTATAGAAGGCCCATGTTTGCATGAAATCATTTTAAATATTTTTAAGCTGCTCCTGTATTCCTTTGGCCTGTGTCCATTCACACCATTTGCCTTTTACTAAATTTCTCATGCTGCAGTGTGTCAGCCTCCCTCCAGAGCAAGCCTTTCTGCCTTTTCCACTTTGTGCCATCTCCTTTTAGTTCCCATAAATGTTGATTTGACCTGATTCGGCTGCCCCATGGTGTCAAGTGGGTTTGTCAGACACAGACAGGCCAAAAGACAGTATGAGGTAGTGGTCAGCACGAATGTCGCAGCAAGCTGCATAGTGGGAAACAAGAATGTTGCAAACAGGCAGCAGACTGGCCGAGTCACTGTAGTCCAGCTCTGTCCTGAACCAGCTGGCTGCAGAGCACATCAATAACAGCTCATTCTGCTCTATCTTGGATATTATGGGCTTTCAATGAGCTGTCAAATGAGTTCTGCTTGAACAGACGCGTTCTTCAGCACAAACTGCTTCACTGCTGCAAATACAATTATTGCAAAATAGGACTGTCAAAAAGAGAAGATAAGTGTGTCCATGAATGAATGTTTATGCCTGTGCAATGCTAAATGACACAAGATGCAACATAATTTAAAACTCTACATTCATGTTACATCTGAGGGTGAAAAATAGGTAGAATTGAAACAAAAATATAGCAATTGAAATAACTCAAAGACGACTGAAATTGAGCTTATTTTGCTGTAATGACAATCTTAATCTAATTTACATCTGTTAATCAGTGAGCAGTTTGAGAAGCTTTGCCTACGCCATTGGGCACTGAGTTGAAGGGGTTTCCTTGAACCAGGCTCACTTAAGACAGGCTCACTTTAACCTTTTCTTTTTTAACAAGACAAATCATCTTCAAACATCAAACATGGTTTTTGCACAAGTTGTTGTTTTATGTTTTTTTTTCAACTTTGAAAACCCATAAAAGTCTTCATTCAAAAAAGAAAAACAAGAAGATATTTAAGTGTGAAGTGTTAGAAGTCCTAATCATGAATACACATCTCTAAGATAAGTAATATGTAAAACCAGATCTACAAAGATAATAGACACTTGACTTCATCAATATCACCTGAAGTATTCACTAAAAAACTCCACAGAGTCCTCAGTGCATTAACTGCTGATGTCTTTGATGTCATCTTCAGCACATTTTTATAATCAACATGACAGCAAAAAAATAGCAGTGAGCTTCAAACAATGTTGACACTAATCTTCCTTTGGGATTGTGATGAAACATACATGCGTTGGTGTGTTCCTAATTCCAGTGGGGTAGAGATAGTCAGCACATCAAAAGGATAGAGCCTGATTTAATAAAAAAAAAAATTAATCATGAGTGTAGTTCTTTTAGTAATTACACTTGCACATAATAGTACAGCTAATTGATTCATTAAAAATCAGAGCAAACACTCTGATATTCTATGGAGGAGAGAATCCATATGAATAAATGGACATTCAAAGAAACAAAGTACTCTGGAAAATGAATAGAAGATAAAATATACAGAGCAGTCATTCTGCACAAAATAGCATCAGGAGCTTAATGTGGTTTGGTAGAAAACAAGCAAACGCTATGTTAATCCTTTACTCTACAGTGCCATCTCTTGGTAAGTAAATGATATTTCACTGTGAGTCTAAGCACGGAGTTAAATTTACAGGTGCAGTGTGTAGCATTTAGTGTCATCTGAATTATCTCAAAGTTCTGCTGGAAGCAGGACACAAGACCTGCAGTGTCTCTTAAATATCAAAATGCACATCAGGGGTTTGGTTGGGCCTATATGTCCACTCATTGTGGACTTTTTGTGACACTAATGAAAGACAACTGTGAATATTATATTTTACTGCACACAGCACCTGAAATATGAACATGAAAACTAAAAATACAGTTCCATTGTTTGTATTATATAGACATTCACAAAATAATTCACAAACTTTAGACAGCAAAATTATACCTTTGTTGAAAGCTTCAGTGGCATCTCTATTAGACTTAAGTCAGGCAAGTGTGATCAGGCAGGTATGAGTCAAGTAATAATATCTACTACAACAACAACAACAACAACAACAACAATGAGAAAACATTAAGCTGCAATGAGTGGGGGCTCTTTGTTATTAACGCTTTTTTGTTTGGTTACATGTTATCAGTCCCAGCAGTTGGTGGTAGCCAAACTCCCAATGTTTAAATCCCCCAAACAAGGTGCTTGGATATTACTGTATAGTACTATATACAATGAAACTATAGAAATATATTCCTATTGTCTTAGAGAGAACATTTGACCTTGATTAGCATAAAGCTAGACTGACCCCAAGATGGTGAAAAAATTAAAAATTAATTAACTTTGAAAGGAACAAAACTGAGCAAGCAACAGGGAATTTGGTCCAGAGTATTGTCAATAATACAGTTGAAAATATACTAAAATGTGGCAGAAGATCTAACACAAAACATGCCTCACAAGAGATTTCCATTGTCATTAACTCTCAAATAGAATAACGACACCTTCAAACATATTCATTTCCTGCAACAGGGCATTATACAGACATACTGTCTTTCAGTCCACAGCAAAGTGTCTCAAGCGGTCATCTTCAACAATTGGAGCAAAGATAACGAAGATTTTCTTAGCAAAGAGATTTTGGCCGCACCTTTGGAAATAACTGTACAAGAAATAAAGAAACACAATAAGATGCACTTTCAACACAGGCTGAATTGTATAAATGTTGTCTTTGTAGCTTACCCCAAAATAGTTGTTAGGTACAAATCCCTCTCTGCCACAAAGTGAGGCCCACCACCAGTCAGACCCCTCAGGTTTTTGCAGGATTGTGACCATATCACCCTCCTTGAAGCTCAACTCATCAGCTGCTTGGGCTGGGTAGCTCCAAAGAGCATACAAGACACCGCTGTTCTCCACACCCATTGCCTCCTCCACTCCTACAAAATGGACACTCACTTCAATACCCAAATTGCTAGCAGTCTTTAATATATCTGGAGAAAATTCATCAAAAATTTATCAAATTGCTGTGAGGTGTTGTATATATTAGTTTGAATCAAGACCTACACTGCAGTAATGTAAAATTATAACATCCTTTTTTTTTGTTTGTAGCAAACATCCACACTGTCCTAGAGGTAGTTGTGCAATATTTGAAGGCAAAAGTAAACATGTTCAGACACGTAGGCGTAGAAACTGTCATAGTCAGTGAATCACTACATTATGATTTCTGTTATGCTCGATACATTTTGCTTAATTAAGGTGTGTTCTTCATTGACCTCACCTCTTAGAAAGTTTTCACACTCCTCAAAGCCAACAGCATATGGGTCACACTTTTGGGAAGCAGTAGCATCGTCACTTTCAGTAACGGCCATGACAGCAGCTCCATTTCTTACCAAAAACTCACACAAAGACCGGTCATTACAAGAGGCTGCACAATGCAGTGGAGTCCTACAAGTCATAAAACACAACATATGTTCAAAAATCATAATATAGTGTACTTTATTAGAATAACTGAAGGTGACAGAAGTAAAACTGCAACAATTATGTACCAGCCATGGCTGTCTGGTGCACTGACATTGGCTCCAATCCGGACCAAGAAGTCCACAACATTGTAATGGCCTCCACAGATTGCATTGTGAAGAGCAGTGATGCCTTCATCATTAGGTTGGCTGGGGTCATTAATCTACCATAAACAACAGGTTTTGCATGTACATTTTCAGATGTTTAATTACTAACTGTGATAAACTGCCTTTCACATATATTCAGGGACACACCTCCTGCACAGCCCGCTGCACTGTCTCTAGTTCTCCGACTAAGGCCCCGTCCAGCGCTAGCACCAGTGGGCTCAGATGTGCATGCCTCCCAGAAGACTTCCGCTCCCGACTGGACTTTCGCAGAATTGAATGATAGCCCTGTACAGAAAAGGTAGAGTCAAGCTTTCTTTTAAATACTTAGCACAAGTACAGCACAGAGCCATTCTTTGTTCCTTACTCTGTAGTCCTGGGGAGGTGTTGTGGCTGTCTGGGGTGTAGGTGCAGAGGCAGGAGGGCCACTGTCCTCTTCGTCAGAGGAACTGCTGTTGTCACTACCTGCTTCCCCTTTAGAACGGTGTTCCTTTCTGTGGAAAAGCTTGTTAATGAGGTTTTTGTACTGGTTGGGCTGGTACTGGGAGGCTTTCTTCAAAGGGCGAGACTGGTCCATTGAGCCACGCCTTTTCAAAGCGCGGGGGATCTCTGCCCGAATGCGCAGGAGCTCCTCCAAGTCTGGGATCTCCTGGACTTGGGCCTCAGGAGCTACCACCGGCTGCAGCCTGGTGGGGCTCAGGGGACGTGGTGCAGTCTGAGGTCCCTGGTCTTTAACATACTCTGGCAAGGGGGGATTTTCATCAATCAAAGGCATGTGACGAACCAAATCAATGCCCTCCAACTCTGCATCAACATCTGCTGGGTTTAGCACTGCCAAGGCAAAAATCATGATGATATTAAAGTTATTAAAATAACTAACTTAATTAACTCTAAGTTTATAATTTAATGGCATTGTAATAATAGTTTTTACATTTTTCACAATTGCCTATGCAATTACTGCTATGTTTGAAGTGATTATTTCAGCTAAAAAAGTTAAAAAAAAAAAGGTAAAAATATATTCATGGTTTAGAGTGCACTTGGTAAGTTTGCAGATGTTATATGGTTTACCATCAGCTAAGACGGCTGTCTGTCTGAGCTCGGCCTGTTTTTGTTGAGGCTGGGGTGCAGGTGGAAGGAAATACTCTCTTGGGATGGGTACAGCAGGTTGATAGGCAGACATGTCTGGTTCACCTTCAAGGATTCTGGGATGGCGAGCAGCCATTGCTCCCCAGTGGGGATTCTGCAGACGCATGATGACAGACAGAGGAATGGGCCGGCGCTGACGGGGCTGGGTTGATGTTGGAGGAATAGAAATACGGGAGATGATGGGCTGGGGGTGGTAAGGTGAATAGGACTGTGAGGAACTGTCCGGAGGGACTGAGATACGGGTGTTACGTGGAAGTGAGCTGTATGCTTGTTGGGACAGAGAGCGAGATTCCTAAAGCACAAAGAACAAACAGACAGCAAGTTAATCCAATTACAATGCACTACAAGAGGTGGATTTATTAATTAAAACATCTCCTGTCCAGGGCGAAGTAAATGGATCAGTAGGCAGCAAGGAGATCTCAATTTCCTTAAAATAAAAATCTAAAGAAAACTTAGGCCTATGGCAACCCACACAATGAATGAGGTACATATAGGATTTACAAAAAACAAAAATGATTGCAAGCTATTGCGAAATATATGTATAGTACCAAGACATGTTACACATAACTTCACTTTTTACTTAAATTAATTATACCAGACCCACCTTCTTGACACTTGGCTGAGAAGGTCCATCCAGGTTTGATTCTCTCCAGTTGCTATTTGGCACCGAAGGCCGCAGCCACTCAGTTTCTGGAAGTTAAGGTTAGCCACAAAGACCACATGAAGAGCAGGAAAAAAGCAAATACTTTCCCCCACTCTGAACTATTCCCAAATAGTTGTAAAATTAACTTGAAATGAACTAACTGTCATAGCTGTGATGAGGCTTCCTCTCGTAGGACACGTCCAGATCTGTCTCATTCCACTTGTTAGGAGTCTTTTGCCGTTGCATATTTTCATCTAAATGAAACACATCGACATTAGGAGAAGTGTAGTAATCCAAACAATACTTACATATAATACAAAATATAATTTGCAAATGAGATCTGCCCTTTTATTTCTGCTTTGATTGCAGTGCAAACAGCAAAAGTTGTCAAAGAGTTAGACAAAATGACTGAGCCCCCATGGACCACATACCGGGTTGCCTGAAGTTTCGAGGTAGTGTGCTGGGTATAGTGTAATTGAAACTCAGTGGTGAGGGGCTTCTGTCTGGTCGAGGGGATCTACGTCCCATCTGGGTAGTGTCATAAGGGTTCAGCAGGCTGGTGGAGGAGTAAGAGGATGTGGAAGTACGGGGTGACTGTGGGACAGCTGTGGGGATGGGAGAAATGCTTCTCTCAAAGTAACTGGCTGAGACTCGTGGGTTCTTGTCATAACTGGCAGGGGAATTTCTCTTCCGGATATTAGGAGAGTGTTTGGGGCTCTCCAGCTTGTAAGAGTAGCTTTCGGATCCAAATACAGGAAGTGGAGAATAGGACTCTCTCTGGATCTTGGGAGATGGGAGCGAGGTGGTGGAGAAGAAGACAGGGGAAGACGATTGGTTTTTACTGCCAGATAAAACAGAGTCTATAGAACGAACACTTGTTGGGCTATGGTAAAAAGGTGTAGTGCTGTAGCTGTCACTACTGATGCTCCCACTTGGTGCTCTTGAAGTGACAGATGTGGACATGCCTATGCTGTCTTTAGATCTGGCCTGCAGAGAAAACACAAAACACGCTAAAAATGAGTGAATTCGGTTGAATTCATTTAAGTTTTGATTTAATTAATTTTAGTTAACAATTTGATACTATGGCTTTTAAGGTCACAAAGGGGCTTTTGATATGTAATGAAATGAGAGAGTTACAAGGAACAACTAATAATAAACCCATAGCAAGATTGAGGGAAGTTTGTGTACCTGTGATGTTGTGTTGTTATTGTCAGATGAAACTTCCTTTAACAGAGAGTTAAATTCTTTGGACAATTCATCTGCTGTGGCCAGTGATGCATTCAGGTCTTCATTTATGGACTGGACTGGATGTGAATCACAAAGGAAAAGAGTCAGTTTTTTTTGCCCAAAGTGTCTACATATACAGAGCCAAGAAACAATGACATCAACACAAACTTACACAGCATGCTGCTGCCGAAGCTTGTCTGCGAGGTCATGGTAGCAGAATTCAGCTCCTGAAATTGAAACACGACAGCTGTTCAATGACCACCTTACACTAACATCTTGATATATGTGCAAACAGGCTCTGCCCTATGCCCTCGGAGCATTATCTCACTCTACAACACTTCCAGCAATAAAGCTGAGTCTTGAAACAAGACATGCTCTCTTGCTCAACATCAGATTTTTTTTTCACAAATACCATGCTTCCAACATTCACTCTTACTCCCAAAATGGTGTTCATGTTTTAACATGTTACAATTTACTCATGCTTTACTGAGTACTTAAAATTGAGATCCGAGAGTGAAAACAGTCATTAAATCACAGTGCTTTAGTGTCCCATTTGAAAAGAGCAGCAGTGTGCCCTCTGCTCTGACTAATCCACACTGTCTGTGTTGCCAGGTGTTTGAGCGTGACATCACACTGATCTGTCTGAAGCCTTTCAGACAGACAATGCCACACACAACTAGTCAAATAGATGAAGATTATACTAATACTGCAGACAGTATGCCAACAAGGCCATTATTAGTTATGATGGGATTTAAACAAACTTGGTGCAGTGATGCAACTTAAAAGGTGACCTATTAACATTTGAAGCAGATCCAGCAGGAGAGGCACACCCAAAACCCTTATTGTATTTGATTCCCTGTGTGCTCTCCTAATTCAAATGATCAAGGATCATGTCATGGCTTGTATTGCAACTCTAAAGCAAAATTGCTACATATAAATCTGTGACCTTAAATCTGCTAATGTCAACAAAATCAAATGGTAAATGGTATAAGCACTCCTCTGCCTTATAGAGCTGATGTAATTTGTCTCTCTTACATTCTTAAAAATGTGAAATGGATTTCTTGCACAAAAACTGAGTTATGAGAAGTATGTAAGCTCACTGAAGTACTCCATGTCTATACTGCGGCTACGAAAGCTGTTGTTAAACATTGTATAGAACATATAGTATTTTCCGGGGAACATAACGTATAGATGTAGGTGGTTAAATGTGCAGTAAGTAAGTAAGTACTTCCCAAGACCTGTTGACTTTTGGTAGGAGGTAGGCTATGCATGCATTACATAAGGCCTCAATGCTGAAGAATCTGCACAGGCTGATAAAAACAGTTCTTCCCTGCCCTGCTGTCATGTAGCCAAGCTACAAACATTTCAGGTCGCAGGCCGACATTCCTCACCACACCCCCGATGGCATTCAGCTCACACACTGTCTGAGATGCTTATCTCTGTCAAAAGTTGTTAACAGCAAAAGACATTATACTCTCACTAGTGTCAGAGATCAACTCTACTCCTACTCTACTCTCTTCCTGTTCTTGTTCAATCATTTATTCATTTAACCACCACCTTTTCTGTTTTTTTCTACTGTATTTAGGTCATAAATGTTACTTACAGATTACCTTTGAACTGTGTCAGTTTCTGGGTTCATCTTTCTGCTTAAGCTTTATTAAATTTTTTAATATTATTTGTTTATGTCAAGAGCAGACAATCACAAAACAACATACAGTGTTTAGCAGGGCATCATTACACAACATTGTGACTACAGATGTTTTGCTTAATTCTTGTGCTTTAACTGAGGATACAATATATAATTTGAGACAAACCTGAGGTTTGATGAGGTGAACTGAGAGTTAAAATATTTCTTGTTATGTAAAACAGCATTTACTGAATTTTATGCTGTAATTTGAAGTGCTGTGTTACATTTATGTTAGCTATGGAGTAGGCCCTGTGTGTTACATGTTATAAATGCATAACATTTAAGCATTTGAAACAATCTGTTAGTTACAGAGGCAATCTGAGAATTATATTAATAGCTTTTCATAAGACAAATGTGTATACTGTATGACCACAACCAAAAAGCAGTCCCATCCTATTTAATTTATGTTCTTCAACAACAAATCCTGATTACACATCTCAAGTTTCTGTTGAACAAGAATCACTCCCCATGCCCCTTTTCACAATTGTAGGTCCCTCCTTAATATCCTTCCTCCACATTTTTCCTACATTGTAACCTAGCAGGAAACTTGGCTCAGACTAAAAGGCTGACTCTTCTAAATGGACTCAGTGTTTTACTTTGTAACATGCTTTTCAAGTCCAACTTCAGTAAACAGAAAGTCTTGACATGTTTCACTATCTACTAACAGTTAAAAAGTTAAGATATACTCCATAATTAGAAGTATGAGATTTGTGGGATGGGAATCTTTGATAATAAGCAGTGGGCATATCTCCAGACTAACTGAACATGAAGGCCGAGGGGAGGTACTGTGTAATTATTGCGTAAATAATCAACTATTTCTGTGAAGGAAGAAAATTGCTATCTATATATTTCGTCACAACTTCTACTTCAAGATTTAGGACAAGCTTCTTCTGCAGGTAAAAACTCCACCCAATGTGTGTTTAAAATGTGCGTATACCTGATGCCTTTTCCCAGGTTAGTCATTGAAATACTTAACCTTACTATGTACATAAATACAGGAATGAACAAACGCAAAACCTCAGTGCCAAGAAAAACAGCTTACTCTATTCATTTTTTCACAAGCTATGGGTAGCAGCCAGTCTCAACGAAAAACTGTTAATACATCTTTTACACTCCATATCAGCTAACATACAGTAAGATTATAAATGATTCCAAACAGAAATAAACTTTTGTTCTGTTTTATAATGTTGAAGTCTTGACTTGGCACTACGCCCATCATTTAGAGAGTCTACTGTTCCCAGCAGTGTGTGACAAAGGAATCTCACAGTGCCACACAACATAACAGACATTTTTAACAAGTTGAATAACCTTTCTAATGCTGGCTGTGTCTCAGCTGATGTGATTGCAGTTAGTGAATGTGCATGTGTCAGCATGCATGCATTATTCAGAGAGAAGAATGCAAATTACAGAAGTACTGTTGACAAATATTTTTAGGGCAACAGGTTGCAGCAAGTTAACATCTATGATAAGTTACCCAGCGGGTTCTGCGTGAAGCTTACTGAAGAGTACATGTGCAGGATGATGCATAAATCCAGCTATGACTCAAGGTGGAGTTAACCATGACAGGCAATAAAAATAAAACAGTGTATCTAAAAGGACCCCAAAAAGTTTCATTTTCAACATTAAGTTTTTAGTAGGCTTGTGCTGTGGGTGCAGATGGCTATATCCAGTGATTTATCTGAAATTTATATTAGAAATATTTTATTTAATCAAATGAGCAGTCCCAGATAAGAGGCAGATTGATCCTTGAATAAACTTTAACAAAGGCCAACACAGTCCTGCTTCTGCCTGGTCAGAACCTTGCCCTGTGGCTGTGGTCTTTGGTAAAGGCTTTGCCAGCGGTAGCACAACATCTGATTTTCATTAAAAACTGGCTCCTCCTCGAACACAAAAATGCCCAAAACGAGAAGGAAGAGACTAAAACAGTTTTAACAACAAAAGTAAAAATACCCAAATATTTGCGTAGTATGACAAATACTACCCTCCCGAAACAAACTCTGGGGTCCATAGCCCAATCAAAGTACATTCACATGTCGGACAGGCACAGCGTTACAGAGCCTCTTACCTCCACAGTGCTTTGTTTTACAGAAAAGAGGAGCGCTGAGCCCCGTTCAAGTCTGTTCTAGTCTTCCTGAAGTGTGCTTCGTCTGCTGTGGCAGTAGCTCCAGACGCAGACATGTAGTCATAGCTGCGCCGCTGAGTTATTCTGGCTCAGAGTCCAGCCCCTCTGACTGTTCACTGTTGTAACCCGAGCCATGCGTTTGTCACACAGCTGGACTGACACCCTCCTTTGAAGAAGGATGAGACATCACAGCAGGAAAAGGCCTAACATAGATTTATAATTGCCTAAATAAAGATTTTATTTATTTCAGTATTTATTTATCTATCCTAAATATATAATATTTTTGATCTGTATGACGTTTACAATTGTATAAATGCTAGAATCTAAATTAAAATCTTTGTTTTAATAAATAACTTTAATAAAATATGTGGATTTAACTTTCTTTCTGATTCAACAAGTGCATAATTTTACTGATAGCCAGAAAGTTTGAAATAACCAAATTTTTCCAGATAAATTATCAACAATCATCAGCGTCATCGCGTAACCTGTACGTGCTCCGCCTCGCTGAAGTGGAGCGTTTCCGCCAAGATGGTTGTCGGTGCCTTCCCCATCGCCAAGCTCCTCTACCTCGGTGTAAGGCAGATGAGCAAGCCTGTAGCCAACCGAATCAAAGCCGGAGCTCGGAGAAGCGAGTTCTTTAAAAATTACATCTGTCTACCGCCCGCACAATGTAAGTAAACGAAAAGAATAATGTGAATGACCGCTAGCTCGTTGTGTCAGAGCTGTTGGTAAAGCTAGCCGGAGGTTTATTCAACCAATCAGATTTTAGTTCTGACAACCATTGGACCAATCAGCATTGCTCTTCTAATTTTTACACCAATAAGAGAAAGACAACCTCAAAGAGGCGGGACTGGGATGTCATTGAATAAGGAGGGTCTGCTGTGACAGCATTCTATTTTCTTTTTGAAAAAAACCCCAGCAATTTCAAGATTAATTTGTAATAATATATATTACGCTATTATTTTATAATGATTCCACTAAAGTATTCAAAAAATACGGATAACTTAATGTAAAAAGAAACATGCCACCATGTTTTGTCATTACCAAAACTACTTTTTGTTTATTGCTTAATCAAATAGACAAAAAATGAAGGCCTTCTCAAACTATGGTTATTTTACTAATGTGCATGCACAGCTTTTACACAAGCTTTGAGTCAGGATAATTGATGGGTTTATTTGAGTTGGGTTGAGCAATAGCACTGTAGATATAGCAGGATGCTACTGAATGCTTAGCCACAAATAGCTTCACGTGTATTTTGAACTTTGTAATTACCTGATAACCGCGAGTTTGATTAAGAGCAGGTTCCTTCGTGCTGAATGTTTATTTTTCAGTGTACCATTGGATTGAGATGAGAACAAAGATGCGGATCATGGGCTTTCGAGGTTCCACCATTAAACCACTGAACGAAGAAGCAGCTGCGGAGTTGGGTGCAGAGTTACTGGGAGAAGCAATCATCTTTCTCGTTGGAGGTGGCTGCATGGTGCTGGAATACAGCAGACAGGCTGCAAACTCGCGTCGCAAAGAGGAGGAGTTGAATGCTACAATAATAAACCTACAGACTCAAATAGCAGAACTGTCATTAACTACAGAGACTTTAGATGCTCAGCTACGGGAGGTCAACAGGCAACTGCTGTCTTTCCCTGTTCCCTCAAAAAATTGAGAAGAGCAGGACAAGGTGTGCACCAAAGTAGCACGATCATATGTACAGCCTGATCCCAGACCTGCATCGTGCACCGTCCTCTCCCCTTAAATTTAAGAGGAAGACAGGGATAAGCATATCAGTGTGCTGTGGAGTTAGGGACTAATATTAGCTCAAGTTTTGAGCAACATGAATTGTCAAGGGTGGTTCCTATGATATTCATAGTGTATTTCTATGGCGCATGTTCAGAATGAAGTTTATTGTAAAAAATTAAAATGAATGCAATCAGTACACCATAAATGTTTGAGAATTTCAGCATATGATTTTTATATTTCTAACAGTCTGGTATAGACATCCATCTTTGAACTGACTTGAACAAATCACAGCAAACACTGAACTGTTGATGATGTTCATGTTCATATCTTATTTATTTAAATATCAATCATTTTACCAGTTTTGTACAATGTATGATATCGGGACTATAAAAAATGGTTTAAAATAACAATAAAGACATGGTGCACTGTGTGTGTTTATAAGTAGGCTATAATTGTATTAACATTTCGCAACAAGTGACACTTTAAAATTGACACGTTGAGCATTCAGCTAAGAGAAACTGTGAAGTGTCTTGTTTGCTGTGGAGCTTTAAAGTGTACATTATTGAGACATGGCAAAGATCCGGCTGAGCAAATTTTATTTTTTAAAAATCAGTTATTTGATTATTAACAGATCAGATTTCTAGTTGTGTCCCCACCCATATCTTCTGTGGGATTTTTCTACAGTTTTGATTCCAAAGGTATATCAGTGAGAGATGGTGATTATGACTATGCAAAAAAATTTGGACATTCATATACACACAGACAAAAAAAAAGTCTTAATAAAGTAATCTTCCACTTCCGGTTCCTGTCCGTCGCTAGGCGGCACTAACTGCTCTCTCAATCTTCTTCACTGTTGACCCGCGCAACTCGCGTGAGAGCAGGTAGGCCTTGTCTGTATTTCATCTAAAATTTCCTCTGATAAGTATATTCATTGCACAGGCATTGTGTTTACAACACAACTTGCAGACTGGATTAGACATGCCTTTAGAGATTTGTAATTGATAGTCTTACAACTACAAATATATATCGTGCCTCTAGCGGGTTTCTCAGAGTTAGCACACGCTAAGCTAGGTAAGTGTTATTAGCATTAGCGTTCGTCACGTAGCAATAAGTTAAAGGAAAAGAAATCTCTCAAAGTAATACAACTGTAATTCTTTTCAGCGTGTAAAACAATTAAGGTGTGCAACGAAAATGTAATGGTTGGCTATTAGCGGTGTCAAATCCTGTTTATCACCAGTGTTAGCTTAGCATAGTTAGAGAAGTGTTAGCTCAAATGTCCCGCTCATCATTCAAAAGCTCTGTTTGAGGAATTATTGATTTACTTTTCCATTTGACTGCATTTACAGCAACTGAACAAGATACGAACAACCGCAACAATGAATATTGACGTAAAGAAACTGAAGGTGAACGAGTTGAAGGAGGAACTTCAGCGGCGCGGCCTGGACACCCGGGGCCTGAAAGCAGACCTGGTCGAGAGGCTGAGAGCCGCCCTGGAGGAAGAGGCACAGACTGAAACCTCGGGACAAGAGGAGCAGGAGGACGAGTTCTGCCAAGACTTTCAAGACAACGAGGGCGAAGAGGTTGAGCAACAAGGTCAGTTTTTTTCTGTTTTAAGAAAATATTCAGATTTTTTGCAATATTTACTGCTATACTGTGCATTTTACACCATAATAGGACGCAATGTATGCATTGTTCAGTTATTATGTGAAATGCTTCTTAAAATACGTAGGTGCTATAACATTTACTAGAGTTTTGCTGCATGTTTAGTTTTTACGTACATCTTCAATTTTCTGACTGTGAGATGCTTCTAGCTGTTCCTGTCTTGTGGTGTTCAATAAAAGCAGCAATGACAAACAACTTGCGTGATTTTTTTTTTTTGTTAAACAGAGCCAGTGGACGATTATGGTGATGAAGGGAATGGAGATGGTGATGTCCCCCAAGAAGAGTATGATGAAGGTAGAGATTCAGGTGTTTACTATGAGGAAGAAGAAGCGGACGGTGAAGCATATGAAAGTCAGCCGACGTATGAGTCAGGTCACAGCATGCCTGACTTTACAGCAGATGTTGATGTTCAGAAATCAGACTTTATGCCAGAGGAGGAGAGCAAGCCAGTGCAGGAAACGGATGCTCCTGAAGTAAAACAAGGTACATTGATTTTAGGTTTTTACGTATCCTGCGCATTATTTTTTGTGGGTTTTTTCCGTAGATGTATTGAATTGAGATAGCTTTAATTTCATATAAAATTCATTATAGATTAATGAATAAAGTTATTTTCTGTAATTAAACTGTAAAATGAATATAGGTATGGTTGTGCTCTGTAAATGTATTTCTCAAATGAATTTCAATATAAATTGACCAATGTTTGATTTATGTCAGTCTTTTTTCATAGTACTTTCATTTATATATTGTTACACCACTTCTGTTTACATAGAAATCAAAGTCGAAGTCAAAATAGAAAATGTTGCTGAAGATGAACAACAGGATAATCACAGGGAAGAACAGCAGCATGGAGAAGAAGAGGCAGCTCCAATTGAAGTCAAAACAGAAAGTGACAGAAGTGGACACCATGGCCGCAAGAGACCTTATGAGGAAAACAGAGGATATGGCTACTATGAGCATCGTGAGGAAAAGAGGTATGAGCTTCAATCTTAACAAAAGTTTGCAGTTATAGCTTACAGCTTTCAGCAGAGCATGCTTCATCTACATTATTATTGTTTTAGCCACCATAAAATGAATTTATTCCCACATAATACATTCTGTAGATCACGCACACCACAGCCTCCTGCTGAAGATGAAGAAGAGAAGATTGATGACACTCTTGTCACAATTGATACATGTAAGTGAAATATTACTTACATATTTCCTCTAATAAATTCAGTTGTCATATTATACCTGTTGTTTGTTTGTCTTTTTAGACAACTGCGATCTGCACTTCAAAGTGTCTCGGGATCGCTACAGTGGATATCCACTCACTATTGAAGGCTTTGCTTACCTTTGGGCAGGAGCGCGAGCTACACATGGAGTTACTACAGGCCGTGTGTGTTATGAGATGAAGGTAAACTCAAAAATTGTAACTTTTTTTTATTCAGAAAGTTTAAGAAACATTTTTTAATCCAAGTTGTCTTGAATGTAGATCAATGAGGAAATTCCTGTAAAACACTTGCCAAGTAGTGAACCAGACCCCCATGTGGTGAGAATTGGATGGTCCCTTAACTATTGCAGCACCCAGCTTGGTGAGAAGACAGTTTTGTTGGCTATAACAAATTGCTATCCTATTTGAAATCTAAGCATTTTGCCTATTTATTTTGCAGGTGAGGAACCCTTTTCTTTTGGATATGGAGGAACAGGAAAGAAATCCTCTGACTGCAAGTTTGCTGACTTTGGTGAGCGGTTTGGCGAAAATGATGTCATTGGCTGTTACATTGTAAGTGCTGGAATTCCAAAGTGTAATGCGTGTTAAATTTAATTTGATGCTATGTTGTTCACTAGATTACTTTTTTCTCATTGTAAATTCAGGACTTTGAGAGCGGCGATGAGGTAGAAATGGGCTATTCTAAGAATGGGGTTTGGCTTGGAGTGGCTTTTCGGACAACCAAGGAAGCTCTGGCAGGTCGTGCTCTTTTCCCCCATGTCCTGGTGAAGAATTGTGCGGTCGAGTTTAATTTTGGGCAGAGACAAGAGCCTTATTTCCCCCCACCAGAGGGATACACCTACATTGATAATGTTAGCTTGGATGACAAGATCCGTGGTACTAAAGGACCTGCCAGCAAAGCTGAATGCGAGGTAAAGACAACAGTAAACAGCACTTTGTACTTTAACTTAAGTGTTAATTGAATTGGTTAATTTATACATTCCTTTGCTCTGCTGTAATTCCAAATGAACCTCAGTGTTTTCTTGTTTAATGCAGATCCTTTTGATGGTTGGTCTACCTGCTTGTGGAAAGACCACCTGGGCCATGAAGCATGCAGAGAGTTATCCCGAGAAGAAGTATAACGTCCTGGGCACAAATGCCATCATGGACAAGATGAAGGTTAATTTAAAATAAAGGCATATTTTTATTGAAATGCATTATTGTTTATCTGTAGGCTAACTTAATTTGTTAATTTCTTATACAGGTGATGGGTCTGCGCCGCCAGAAGAACTACGCTGGGCGCTGGGATATACTGATTCAACAGGCCACTCAGTGTCTGAACCGCTTGATTGAGATCGCAGCCCGCAAAAGGCGCAACTACATTCTTGATCAGGTACTGCACTCCTAACCACCCTCTGCCTGTGTACTTACCTTAGTTGGTCAATGTGCCGTGATGATCTCTTTCTCTAATGGACTTTATTTATCTTTCAGGATTCTGTGTATTATAGAGTAGAAGAAGCATTGATCACCCTTTTATCACTTGCTTGTCATGTATTTAAAAAACATTAATGGAATATTTCATGTTTTCATCCCTCAGAATATTTGCACTTTGCTATTTTTTGTCATAAAAGAGTATTGTTTGTCTTGTGAATTTGAAAAAATGTAAAGTATGTAAAGACTATGTAAAGATGTTGAGAAACAAGTAAGCTCTGGCTGGTGAGTAAGAAAACAACTTCTGTTGCTAATTTAATAAGGCAGAGTTTATGGCTTTTTAGAAAGCTATTTTAAGTAAGATTCATGGAACTTTAGAGTGTATTTTTTATTATGTTGCCCCTTCAGGTAAGTAATGACTAACCGTTTTTAGATTTCCAGAGCCTTGTGATCAGCAGAGGTGGAAAAAGGTAGGTTGGTCAGGAACTGTGGCTTTGACCTTGGCCCTGTGAGTATGTGCAGGTAGGTCATAAATGTTTGTCTGATGTCTTAACGGGGACTTGATAAACAAAAGGATTAGGTAAGTAAAGGTAAGTGAGGGGACCCAAAAAGACAGAATAGAAAATAGAACAGATAGGGGGCGCCTAGGTGGCTCACTGGTTGAGCGCCTACCACAAATGTGAGGGACCCTGGATCAAATCTGGCTCAGGTCCATTTGCTCCATGTCATTCTGCTCTTTCACTCTGTTTCCTGTCTACACTATCAATTAAAGGCTGAAAAGGCCAATAAAATATAAAAAGAAAGAAAATAGTACCGTGATGCAGTGAACTGGGCTTTTAGCATTTACTCTGTAACTGGCTGGGCTTTACACATAAACTTGTTGCTGGTTGCTTGAAGAAAATTATTAATGCCAAGAAAGCTGAAATATGTGAATGCTTATTTCTGTTTGTTGCCCTAAAATAAAATGGCACTGAACCTTTAAGTTTAGTGTACAGTTGCTGAATACTATTGTTACAGTAGATTTAAGCTTCATGGTTAATCTAAAGGCTTACGCTTTGTGTTGGAGAGCTAACTGCATAATTTTTCCTCCTGTTAATATTTCACCTTGATGCTAGTAGTGTTCATTGATGGCTGCAGATTATCATGGGCAGATGAACAGTTGAGCTGATCTTTAATGCAGCTAAATACTAGATGCAGATCTAAGATTCAAAGTCACTTTCAAATGTCACATTAATAGGATCTGGAAGGCTTGCATGGAATGTTATCTTAAACTTTTGACTAAATAAACATAAATCTTACGTGCCAATTTCACTAGGATGTGCGTATAGATATAAACAGATATGTAAAGAGCACATGCAAAATGTGTAATGTTAATCTGGAGCCAAAGAGGTCTGCAGTCAGTTTAGATATTTTTGGGGTCCCCTGGTAATAACTAACAGATCAGCACTTACCAGGAGTATCGATGCAGGATTTAGGTAAGTCTGCGGAGTGATGAGAGGCCATTAGTACCTGAGTAAAAACATAGCCTGACACCCAAGTCAAACCTCTCTCACTTCATTATTGCAGGATTCCAGCTTCCTTCCAGTGGAAAGCCATAACAAGTAAACAATAACAAACAAGCTTCTACTTCTTTCTTGTCACCATTGCTAGACAAATGTATATGGATCAGCAAGGAGACGAAAAATGCGTCCTTTTGAAGGTTTTCAACGCAAGGCTATTGTAATTTGTCCCACGGACGAGGATTTAAAAGAGCGAACGTTAAAGCAAACCAATGAGCAGGGGAAGGATGTGCCTGATCATGCTGTTTTAGAAATGAAAGGTAGGAATGCTGTGAAAGCTACAAATAAACACCAGATCTACTTTTTACTTTTTATCTATGTGTTGTCTCTAAATCAAACTTGGAAGATGCTCCCTCCCCCCACCCCCATCATAGACTTTGGCCAGATATCAGAACTTGGATATTTTTAAATAGTCCACATGAATTTGATTGTTTATTTTTCCCTAAGTATCTGCAACATACCATACAGTTTTTTTTTCTAATGGACTGCAAACTGAGCCTTTGACCTTGTTTAGGCCAAGTAATAGAAGCACTTAAGCTGCACAATTGGCTTCAAATAAATGCATTTATACCATATGGCAGACTTCCTTACATGCATCATTGCATATTCACTTAAGTGCCCAATTTCTTGGTTTGCAGAACTATTTCCCTTTCTTGCCAACACCTAGTTGTCTGTTTTGTCCCCCTCCCTACCCACCTCTACTGAAGTCTCTTTCCTCCTCTGTGTTTTGCTTTTAACAAATGTTTCCTCCATATTTTTCCTGGAGGTAATGTTTGTCCTTTTTACCCCACCATCTGCATTCATCTAGATTTTGTTTTTTCTGCTTCTGTATGGTAATAATTTTAATTTTGTCTTCTGGTGGTGTGGCTGCTCTGGTCTTCACTACAACCCCCACCCCTCTCCTTTTCTGTCTTTCAATCCATCTTTTCTCCAATGGCTGTCCCTCTCCCAACTGTGATCACCTGTGACTCCCAAAGCCAACTTTACTCTGCCTGAAGCGTGCGACTTCCTGGAGGACGTGACGTACGCTGAGCTGCAGCGCGAGGAGGCTGAAAAGCTGCTGAAGCAGTACAATGAGGAGGGTCGCAAGGCAGGTCCACCCCCCGATAAGCGCTTTGACAACAGGCAGGGCGGGTTCCGAGGGCGCGGCGGAGGCAACTTCCAGCGGTATGACAACCGTGATGGCCCACGGGGTGGTTACCAAAACCGCAGCGGGGATGTTAGCAGTGGATACAGAGGAGGTGACGGAGCAGATCGCATCAATCACTTTAACATTTATGAATGCTTAGACACTTAACAGATTATATCATGTTTTTTTTTTTTTTACAGGTTACAATCGTGGTGGTTATAACCAGAATCGTTGGGGCAACAGCTACCGTGATGGAGGTGCTGATCCACGAAGTGCATACAGCCGCAACCAACAGCCAAGTGGAAGCTACAGCCGCCCAGCTCCTTACAGCAAGGGATACAATCAGGTAAGTAGCACTTAACCACGCAATATTCGGTGTATTTAGACAAACTTTTAAATCGTAACTTGTGCTTCACCTGCAAGGGCTATGGCCAGAGCTACAACCAGGGTTACAACCAGGGTAGCTACAACCAGGGTTATTACAGCAGTTACAGTCAATACCCAGGTTACAGCCAGAGCTACAGCCAGACACCTGCTACTGGACAGACCTACAGCCAGCAACAGCAACCGCAGCAGCAACTACAGCAGCCACAACAGCAGCAGCAACAGCAACAACAACAACAGCAGAGCTACAACCAGCAGTATCAGCAGGTAACTGAACAGTCGTTGTCACACACATACAGCCACTAATATTTATCAGAATGATGTAAGTATCTTATTTTCCCTGTTGTCTTTCACTTGTCACATAAGACTGTGCTCAAAGCTTGTTTTTTTCTCTCTGCGCTCCAGTATGCTCAGCAGTGGCAGCAGTACTACCAAAACCAGAATCAGTGGAACCAGTATTACAGTCAGTATGGCAGCTACGGACAGGGCCAGGGCTCGTCTTCTGGTTCTCAGTAACTTCACCTTGCAACATTGCCTGCATCAATGTGTCTGACACCACTGACCTCTGCAGCAGATTGAATTTGTACAGCCCCACGATAAGTCACCTAGTGTTTCTATGTTAACGCAGTAGTCTTTGTACCGCACCAATCAATGTTAACAAATTGTGTACAAATTTCTGTTTTTTTACTGAAAGTAAAGTCTTACTCAAAGCAGCAGCGCTAAGGTGGGAGATGATGGGTATCAAAAGATTTACAGAATGTTTATTATGCATTGAGTACGGGTGACTGGACAGCAGAATTCACATTTCTTACATTTAATTCATTAATCATTTTAGGGTGCATAGTGTGAAAAAATATGACGGCAGGAAATATGTGACTAAAATACTTCTGCTTGCTATGAGAAGATACCAGAAAATGCATGTTTTATCTCCCCTCTCCCATCAAGTTCTTTTTTTTAAGTGCAGAGTGTGCACATTTTATTTAAAGCTGAATTCAAACATGTACCATTTTATAGATGTTGATACTGTAGTATTTAAGCGTTAATCAGATTTTTGATTAAGACTATTTTGTCACTCTTGATTAGTCGAGTGCATTTTTCTTTTTTGTTTGATTGTTAAGTCCTGTAGTTGAACCTGGTGTGACAACCCATTTTTTGTACCTGAAAATGAAAATCTGATTATGACCAGTTAACCAAGCTGTCTTGTCTTTATACAATAAATGCAACTGAAATGCCTGTTTGTGTTTTCCTTAATAGGTTACATCAAACGCAAATTACATCATTAGCAGTGCATTTCAGAGTCATTTAGCGTTTACCATTTGGCAGTGTTGCAGTTCAGGGGCTTGAAATAGATTCCCTGCAGTTCTTTGATATTCTGTCCTGTGACAAAATGTGTTAAGTTGACATGGCAGAACAAACATCTCAATTAAACCAGATGGACTCGCCAAAAATGTCCCTCATAAAGGCTTGCACCATTTATCAAGTTTATTGAAATTGTATCTCTTAAAAACTTAAGACAGAATTTATTTTCACTGTTTTGTATTTTACATTGAACACATGTAGTTGGCATACTGCAAATGGTCTACCCTGAATATATTATGTACTGTATACTGTAGGATTAGGTAACCCTGTCTGATGCTGATCAAATGCTTTTATTGTTTGTCTTTAGCACCAATGTACATCAATCTATGAACTAAAGTTCATAAATTACAATAAAAAATGTTTAAAGCCTAGACAATAAGCCACAACTAAGACATACAAACATTAATTGAAAAACATGTTACAACCGAAACACAATGTCCAATCAATCATATTTGCTGGTGTCGTAAAGTAAATCAATCCAACTCCAGTCTAGTGTCCAAATGTTAAGTTGTGGCAAGTTCAGGACAAAGTAGGTTCAGTCTGGCTCTCTGCTCTTGTCTTTGTAGAGATGCAACTCTTCCATCTTTTCTTGCAAGAAGGAGACTGGTACAGAGCCGCTGCAGGTTCTTTGTGGCAATGTGTGGTTCTGGGAAACACCAAAAATTATAGTGTTATTTGGGAATGATCGAAACGCAGTGAACTGTCAGTTTCCACACGTCTCACCTTTCTATCCGGGGAACGTCGTACAAGAGTGTTTGGATGATTCCCCAGCTTCTCCTTTTTCTCAGGAGTCCATATTCCAGGGTCTGTCTGAGTAGAGCGGTCAGACACTATTAACTCACTGCTGTTATCTTTACAAGTTCCCTTGTTGGGTTCAATCTCATTACTTTGGGGAAAAATAAAGGACTCCTCTTCTGAACCTGAAGTGCAAAACAATACAGTTTTAAACACTTAAAATGACAGGTAATGCATAATGATCATATTATAGAGAGAAGACATACTCCAGCCCTTGGTTTTTGAGTCAGGGCCAGGGGTGCAAGGGCAGGACCCAGTGGTGTTTTTATGTTTCTTTAGGCACTCAATTCCCACAATGTCTCTACAATGTTTGTGACAATTTATCCCACAGTCTGAAGATAAACAGGTAAATAAGGCACATTTTATTAACTGGTCAAAGACAGCATGAATGTGTAAAAATTAAATAGCCACAGTGGTGTCAGCCCCAAATTTGGCATGTTCTGGCCTGGTTTTTATGATACAGAATGGATTGTAAAAGTGGAGCCTTACCTTTACAATGAAAACCCTGTTTGATGACACCCCATAGCTACAAGAGGACACATACACAACACATTAAATATACAACAGATGTAAAAGCTATACATGCAAATGTGTTTCCAGGTAGACTAAGCCACACTCACAAATCCTCCACAATGGTCACAGAAGGTTGGGCGCTTGTATGTTGTTTCATGGAAGTTGTGTGCATCATTAAAGTTGTATCCAAGTTTAGCACATACTGACATTCCCCTCATGAAGTAAGAGGTTATTTCATCACGACTGATTTGCCCCATTCTGTTCATACAAAAAAAAAAAAACAACACTTTTAACATTGTGAGTGATTTGCAGACACATTGTTGCAGGAGGCCTTTGTGTGAGCTGTGGTTTCCTAACCGGTCAGTTTCATGAGTGCGGAAGGAGAAGGGGAAGTTGGCAGCTATTTTCTCAAAGTCTTCCAGTGATATGTAGCCGTCTTGGTTCTGGTCATAGTTCTTCATTATGGACTGTAGGGGGCAACAAAGTCATATTCAGATAGTCACTTGCAGTTCACCCGAAGCTTGGTTGTTCTGCTTTGGTTTGCTAATAAGGAAGTGAAAGAACAGTCTCATACTCACATCCACCATTTGTTTGACATGTTTGGATATGGTGTCAGGGTCTAGTCTAGGGGTCACTCCCGAACCCCACTCTGCCACTACTGGTGCTTTAACTGGAGCTACAGGCTGTGGACCAACACAAGCACTGATAGGACATTTAGGACTGCACAAAGATACACGGAGAGCACACCCACCACATAACATGCTTGTCTAACGTCTAGAGCTTTGATGTGGTTAACACTGATGTAATTCAGTAGTAGGCCCTTTGTTTTGCAGTTACACCCACAGTGAAAACAAAACAGTCCCTCCTTTTGTAAAAGTTAAAATCTGTAAAGGTGATTGCATTAGTGCTCCAAAGTGAGGCACATTGCTCTACTGACCTGGATCTTGGGGTTCTTGGGCTCCTTGGTGTAAGACAGCTCATATATCTCATCTTCTGTGTAGTATAAATCTAAAGATAGCTGAAGCATGAAACAAACAGGTTTACAAATTATGATTATGAAGGCACAATTCTCAAACTTAACCTAAACCTAAACTCAGTTCTGAGACAGAAATTACAACAGAATTTGTATTCAAGCTGACCTTTAGTAGCAGCATAGTGCATTATATACTTAAATGATATTTATGTTATTTTACTATAAACATTATTTTACAGGTAGAAGCCAATCTTCAGCCATTGTTGGCTTTATCAGAGTGAAACTATAGAAAACTCCACAAGTTTCCCCCAATGTTATATTTTTGTTTGTACTTCTTACCGTGAGCAGATGCAGGAGGTCTTTATTGGCCTCAAACGGTGGTGTGCAGCTGTGGATAGCCAGCAGGTCATTAATGTTGCTGTACAAGTGCTGGAGTTTGCTCAGGTTGATCTTGTCGTTTTCTAAGTAGTCTGGCAGGGCCTCGTTCAAAGAGATCAGGTCCTTGAGGTGAACTCCCAAGATGGGCACTTTAAAACCACTGCACTCGTTATAAACCCGGCGGTAGTTGCTGTAGTTGCTGCGTGACGAAAGTAACTCCGTCATCTCACTCAAGGCCTGCAAGGACACAGACCATGCAAGTGTTAAACGATACACACAGACAATGGAAAAGTGTGAATACTGGAAAAACCCTAAAGAACTACACACAGAGGTTGGACAAAATGAAAATATCCTATGAAAGCAATTATTTAAAGTTAATCACACTCATTGTCACTGAATTGTTCAAACTACCTTAGTGACGTCAGGAGGAAGCAGATTATAAGTGTCTTTCAGGCGGGAGATCGAGCTGTGACACAGGCCTCCGGTGACTGCCATTAGAGTGTTGAAGTTCTGCAGAGCACGTAGTTTCTACAGAAGAAAGAAGTTTAAAACACTGTGGGTCTTGGCAGGGAGAGAAAAATCCCAGCTGGGCCTCTTAAGCAGTTTATGTGATGTGTTCACCTGAGCCACATGAATGAACTTGGTGAAGACCTGCGCTCTCTGCTGGGCTGTGTGTCGGCTCAGTATCATGAGCTGAACCCACTGGGAAACGCCATTACACATCATAACTGAGCGCTCCAGAGCAGGATTGTCCCGCACCGAGCCTCGCACCACATAACTGCGGTAGTCTAGGAACTGAAAAATCCCCGGCATAACATCACATCTTCAGCAGCTCCAGTATTTACTGCGTACTGTAATAAACTAACTAGTGTAAAACCAAAAAACTGAAACGTACTGAAACGTTGCAAAAGTTCTTAAACTCCAGATAGCTCAGGTGTTCAGCCATTTCATCCGGCTCCATGTGGTCAAAGATCAAAGACACTTTCCTCTTCTTTACAGACGGTGAGGGCGCTTGGGAGATGTTCACATGAGGGCTTCTAGAAATCAAAGGCATATATCAGGACGAAAATAGTCTTCTATTTATAGATGTTTTTCTATTAATAGCTATAGCAAAGAAAGCAACTGCAGTTCATTTAGGGTATGAATGAAGACCAAATCAAAACATGACTCACAAGCAGGAGGTGTCGATGAGCTGTGAGTGTGCCTCCTCCCCATCTGAGCACACCATCGCCCACAGGTCCCCCATGGTCTGCTCCAGGAGGGGGTCTGCCTCAAACACCGCCGGGAACTGGCTGATCCACCGCCTTGCCATGAAGCATTACACTAAATATGTTTACTATTCGCAAAAAGAGCAGCAAAACCAGTTCTGTCACACATTTGTGCATGTCCTTACTCACCTGACAAGATGGCAGATCTGTGACCTCCTCAGTCCTCTCTTGTCAGAAGGACAGTCCTTATAAGTGAGAGAAAGAGTCAAGGGTCTAGCACAAAATTCCAGTGGGAATATATATTCTTTCAATCTGCTTTGCTAACAGGTTGTGCAGAACAAAGAGCTAGCTGTTTCCAGAGCTGATTAATGAATGTAGACATGTGATTCAGAGCAGTGCCCTGAGATTCAAACACAGCATCATGCTGCAGTGGAGGATATAGAGTGAGAAGTTTCTGGGCAAATGTTTGAGATGGCACAACCCAGATGTGCATCATTAGGGTCATGTGGACAAGCTGGGACCCTCTGGGGCTCGATAACCTCCCATCTGAATCTGCAAAAAATAGAAAGCAAAAATAGAAATAGTAAGAAGAACAGAAAACTGTAAAAACAGTGAACAGAAGTGAACAGAACAAAAAGTAAAACAATGTAAAAACCTTACTGATAGGACACCTCAGGCTCTTGTCTCATCCTTGATTTCTTTTAAAGTCAGCAAAATGCCAAATTCAAAATCTTAATCCAGGCAGGCAAAATAATAATTATTATGAATTCCTCAAGTTTGCACTGCATCTTCCAGTTTACTGAACAGTTTCAAATTAATGTTTCCTTTTTTGGAGAGAAATTCAAACATTTTTAAATAATATTAGAATCAAGATGGCACGATAATAACCCTTTCATAAAAATGATATGATCGTAACCAAAGAATTTTGGTTTCACTTTTCTAAAGTTGCAACAAAAGAAGTACTTTACATTTAATTATTGTGCTGGACTATTTCTTAAACATGCCACATTCAGACAAAGCCCAAAAGAAACAGTTAAAATAATATTGACTGTATATCTTAAAATAAATTTACTTACTACTTTATTCATAAAAACTGTTAAAAGAAGTGTTAATGAACAATGTGTAGGGCAGTTTGTAATAGAAACCTACATTGGGCCAAAGGCCACAAAAAGAGAAGAACACTTGCATGTGGGCCATATCCAAATGTATCATAGGTTTAGTATAGAACAGATATCACATCTGTTTTCACTGTTGCTGCTCTTGTCATTGCATGTAACGTTCAGTACCACAATTACAGTACTGACTGTCCCCTGTATTTTAACTTTATTATAATAAACATTTCTTTGCTCCTAGTTTTATTGTGTAAACCAGATTGGATAGAGAAAAAAGGTGAATATAGTAAGAGTGTGTGAAAATAGTGAAGCCCTCAGCGAACCAACAGAACAAAGCTTGATTGTGTGAGACTGCCCTTTCTTTTTCTGCCTGCCTGCTCCCCTCTCTGCCTCTAGATTCTCCACACTCCATCAACCCTCAATTACATAACTTTTGCAATAGAGGCATAAACTTTGGGAACACATGCTTCCATAGAGACAGAGACTGACCAAAGCAGTTCAGACAGCGCTGTATGAGCTCATCCAGGCTGGCTGCACTGGTGCTTGGAGCAGAGCTAGTGCTCTGCAGGGCTCGGCTGATGTCCGGTGGACTGGGACATGTATTTCTTCTCCGCTGGACCAGCTTTTTGCTCTTAAGCACAGTAGAGCTCTCCACATTGGGCTTCCTGAAAGAAAGGGATAGATATGTAGATGGCAGTAAAAAGTAGAACATCATGTGGTAGGGTAATGCACACATTCAGCACACTACAGTTTTCTGAAGGATCACACACACGCACGCGCACGCACGCACGCACGCACGCACGCACACGCACACACACACACACACACACACACACACACACACACACACACACAGTATTAACTACAATTATTAACTTAACTCATAGTTTCTCTCATGTTTCAGCGTAAAGTATATAAGAGGACTGTAAACTGTGGCATTACATTAGAAATGAATTATCACTGAGCCTCAGTGCAGCTTATTTTGTCTTTAAGCGATGTTTTGCAAACAGTCCCATGAAAATAAATACGTTTGTTTAGACACAACATAATGGTCACAAAACAGTAAAGCCGGACTGGCAGGGAAGAGCTAAATAAACTATTGCAGATGGAAGTGAAGAGTTACAGTGTATTTTCTAAAATGTCCTAAAAATTAACAAATGAGATTTTTTTTCCACATGATGTGATTAATAGTTCCTCTTATTATCAGAGTCCCTGTTTAGCAATGTCTTATTTCACAATAAGTAACTGGCTTTTTAAAATGTTAAGTGTAACAGCAGTTTCAACAGTAATATTAAAGTTTATATTAGCCTTTAAAATATCCTGAATTATGTTTTTTAAAGAGGCTGTAAAACCTCCATATCATGGAGCAAAACTGTGTTGTCTACACAGCAGCTAATGTGATGACATTACCAGGAAACAGTGTGTGAGTTCAGAGAACTGGTGACAAGTTCCCTGAATGGCCAGACCTACATCCACTTCTCTTAAACTGACTTTGTGTGTGTGGATCATTTCCCCAGCAGGCTCTCATTTTTATAATACAAAATTAATATTACACAAACAACAAATAATTTATTACGTTCAACAGTTATAGCCCAACTCACAGATTAACAACAGCAAGGTTTGCATTATCAACAACACGCTCACTTCATAGAGGCATGCAGGAGTGACATTCACTGATCTATTTCTATTACAGTTAGTACATACTGTTCCCTTCAGCATTTACAATTTGCACCTTTTCCATACAGTCATGCCTGGATTCACAAACTAGGACAGGGGGCAGTGCGCAGTCAAGTGACTGGTACCTGCCAGGTAGATGGCCACGTCAAAACACCAACACCAACAGCACAGTATGTACAATCATAAGATTTTCCAAGGTAAAGATTGCTGCTGTATGCTTCACAACATTACAGACATAAGTGGGAGGGCCTGGCCAGGACACACCCAAGCTGCTCCGGCTCTTTTGTTCTTGGCACATGAATGGCATCGAAGTGTACACCATCTTCTTCTCTAGAGAGACTATGAACCGACTACTTTGAGAAGTGTGCCTAAGTTGCATTTCTCAAATATTGCGTTGTTAAGTAATCTTTCTGCCGCATGTCCTCTCCTCTTGCATACATATTTCCTGTCTACCTACTTTCGCCGTCATTATTTGCTCCGTGCCTTTTTCTCGTCACCACAAGATGCTCTGTAACACTGCTGAACTGTATGTTTACTGTGTACAGAGGACTCAAGTAAAAGATGAATGTTGATAAAAGGACTCTTCTTTTTGAACATTACTTCATACGACTCAAGTATGATGTCCATAACTTTATCACTTACTGTTCTTAAAAGGCATTATTAGTGATGTTCTCAGGCACATTTAAATACCCCTGGATACAGAAGGTCAACCTAGGATCTTTATGGTACTCATCAACTCAAGCTCAACAGAATAATTCAATAATGACATGCTTTCTGAAGTCTTATCTCTGTGGAGACACTCCGACACATGGTCATAGCTCAGAATGGAGAAATGTCACTGATGTCATCGATGTCATGATGTTTGTAGGGAAATTCCCTGTGAACATTTAGCAGGTAACACACACTTCAGTTTTGCATTATCACATCATCTCTTTCCTGTGTAAAAAGCTGAAGATAGAGTGGATGCTGATAAACAAAGCCTGCTATTGATGGCCTCTAATGCAAATCTCATCAGAAATACATCATTTAAATAAACAGACGTACACTATATTTAACATGGGCTAGTGTGGTGTAAACGGTGAAGAAAGAAGAAACTACTCCTGTGAAAAAAAATGAGGAAAAGATAAATCTAACCACCATTTAATTCAAATCTTTAATTTGTTTTACTTGTAGAACGGTATTTTCCTCACCAAATCCTCCTTCACCCACTTTTTCCTCTTCCTTCATCCTTGCTCCATTCAAACGATTCAGAAAACAGTTTCTCTTGTTCTTTGGAAACCCCCCTCTCACTGCCATTCCCATCCATGTCAGGACTTCTGGCTGCAGCACTAGTCCCCCCCTCCGGCTTCTCCCACTCCCGCTCTCACACTGGTGGGGGGAATATGCAAATTCCTCTCTTTCTTTGCCTAATTGATTAATTGAAGCAGAGTCCATTGAAGGCCTTGTTTGTGTGATGCTCTTTTTCTTTCACCCCCTCCATTCCCTCACAACCTGCGTCCTTTTCCCTACATATCAAGGGGATGCATCTACTGCAGTGAGCACTTAATCTATTTGGTAAACATCAAGTTATAGTACGAAACACTGTGGGATCAGAAGTGCTACAGTTTGGGACAATGCACAGCAACCAATGCAAGTAACTCATCACGCTACAAGTGCCAAGGAGCATGGTGGCCAACAATTTAGCTAACCTAAGTTGAAATTTGATTCATTCTTGTGTCATCTGTGTGTTAAAATCAACTGAGGAAAAAAAAATCACAATTAAGTTTCTAACTTGCATACAGCACTTAAAGATATAATACAATATCAATAATAATGATACAGTAAAGATTGTTTTTTTAACATGATACCTTTATGTACTATGCAAACAGACATTTGTCCTCTATTGGGCCACCTTAAACTCTGGCAGGTGAATCTAACACAGACTACCTTATGTTTAACACAAACCCTTCATTCCAGGTAATCTGATAAGAGCTGTGGTCTCAACTGAACCAGCAGTGAATACCACATTAAAACACGTCCAGTTTTGTATTAACTGACACTTTTTACCTTTGACAAGTTCACATACAAAATAAAAAATAAAAATGTTAAAATGTTTAAAGTAAAAAGCAAAGTGTAATAGGGCTCAAATATTAACATGACTGTTGAATGCCAGTTGTTATTATAATAAATATTTTCAGTAATACAAATGTCAAACGTCCACTGATGATATGCAAATGAACAGCACTAAACTTCCACAGACAGACACTAAAACACACACAAGTGGAAATGTAAATGTCCTTGTTTCTCTTGAGCTAGTCATTGCCCTGGTATAAGCTACACTAACCTCAAGATTCACACAGTTATGCTGCACTGCACTGCACTGCACTGCACTCACTGCTGACACTAGCTTAGACACTTACATTTGCTACAAAACGATAGGTGTCAACTCTCTGATGTGTTAAATTACCTCTTGGTCTTGTTCATTGCAGTGCTCTTCTCCTGGGTAGCACTCCTCTTGCTCTGATGACCCACACAGGCATTTGAGCGTGTCCCTACAGCTCCATGGTTGACCCTGTTTCTCCCCCTCCTGTATGTTTATGTGCCCAGGACAGAGCGAGCAGGCACAGGACAAAACGCTGCTGAGGGTGAGGGCAGGACAGTCATGCAACGGACTGTAGCACCGCTTCTAAAGGCTGCTTATTCTTGTCACTCCTGCTCGGCAGTCTAAAGAGTTGAATCAGCAACAAATCAGCGACAAAACTTCAAGCTCCCTGGGCCTGCGAGAAAGCAGACATGTTGAAAAAAAAACCCCAACAGGTGTCAAAATAGAGTACGAGCACCAACAAAGTCTTTCACTTGTCCTCTAACATAAACAAGTCAGCATCTTACTAAATGGAGGAACTGGCTCTGACAGATAGGGGAACTCACATCAGTTTCTGTGAGTGTGTTTGTGTGAGCGCAAGGGGGAGGGGAGAGTGCTGACAGAAAGAGAGAAACACATAGATGCATATTAGTGAACATATGCAGTGCCAACAGAGGAAGCAGTTGAGCACGAGAGGGAGAT